>OX038869.1:17884751-19134751 GCA_943789525.1 Agriphila geniculea | reverse complement strand
AAAAAATCTTCTATTTTACAGAACATGCCAATAGAATCTAAGCTGGAAGAAGAAGTAATCCGCGTCCCAGTGAAGAGCCCCGAGGCGAAGCCCCCCGCGGACGAGACCGCCGTGTGACCGCGCTCGCCGGCACCGCCCGGCGTCTCATACATCTCTCTCTACGCATCTCTGTAGGTGGGAACTAACCACTAATGCCCCATATGTTTGCAATAGTGCAGTTCTAGGAGGCGGGCGTGGCTATGGCTAGGTTGGCAGACCCGGCGTCTCAAACATCTCCCTACGCGTATCTGTCTGTATACGGTTAGGAACCCCTAACCTAAGTAGACACACACTACACGAAAATTATGGATACCTATATTATTATGTATATTCGTGAATTAACAAACATAAAAGATACATTAAGATAATTATTGTAAAAGAAAAAAACAATATCTTAATATAAAAATAGCATTATGAATGCCTAAAATCTAGAATTCAATAATTACAGATTGTATCTTTAATTATATTCTCAGAAGTAGCAAATTCATAGAAAATGCAATAATTAATTAATATCAACCCATTCAAAATAATATCCTATGGGGTTTTACAGATAATCTATATTCCCTTTGCATGCCTCTTTTGAATAATTCTTCTTCTTGTAAATATTGTAAATACATAAAAAATAGTTTAGATTTTTATTTCATCATGTAGCAGTTGGAAAATATGTTTAAGGGATAAAGTGCAATATTATTGTACCCACTATGAATGTAATTTAATTAATTTTATATACCGTATATAATTATGATAACTGTGTAATCGTCTATTTCACTTGCTATTTATTTTTAGCTCTTATTAAGGATTGAACAAGAGTTATAATAAAAAAATAAAGCAAAAATATGATTATTATTTATTTTATTTTATTTCAACAGCACCATTAATAAACAACAAATCTCAGATCGTTAATAACATTTAACAAATAATGTTATAACATTATTTTTTATCTCAATATTGTCGGATGAATATTTTGAGAAATAAAACTGTATATATGCACAGTTAAGTCTGTGTATTTTAGAGAGTTTGACTAGGTAAGTTTTTTTGTTAGACCTACCAATAAAACTTACCTATTATTTTTCCTGAGATATCCGGAATCCATATTGAGTTAAGCCTTCCGTTTTTAGTGCGTTTCCGTCTAGTCTTACCCTCTTTCCGCTAGGAGCGCCACCTGTTTCCGTATCCTGTTGTCCGTATTTCCGGCAAATGGACGCCATGTTTGCGGCCGGTTATTTCATCATTATACGTCTTAATACCAGGTAGGAATTACTTGGATTCAGGATATCTCAGGAAAAATAATAGGTAAGTTTTATTGGTAGGTAAAACTCTCTATAATTTGTTCCGTCATCGATATCCGGAATCCATATTGAGTGATGTGTTTGGTTTCTCCTGGTATACGATGTGATGCTATAATGTGTAGTATACAGGTAAACGAAGTGTGACCTTGAGTTGTAAAAGAGCATGATAAAAACAGACAACAATTTTGTAACATGTTAAGTAAATTCAGAACTGCGTTATGTAGCTCATTCGACAGATTTCGTTAAATAATTGGGAATAAAATTGCATTGTGGTAATAATACTAAAATGTCTGTTCTTGTTACCAGTTTCCATTGGCAAGAATCTGATCTATATAAAGTTTTCTAACCGAATCAATGAAGAAACCGCTGATCGAACAGATCCAGGTGACGCCTCAATTCTAGTCTCCTCGAAGTACAGCCTATGATAGGGAGGGATAATACCTGATAAGGACGCCTGTCTGTCCCAGTTGTGCTCATTAGACCGTATTCGTGGCGGGCACGTAGAGTGCTTGTGTAGCGGTGTTGAACTCGAAGCCATCTTTACTAACCAATTAGTCGGCTGAAGCATTGCAGTGTCTGACAGCGGTGCATATCCCTCGGGATAACGGACGAGGCAAAATCGAGTCTCCTCATTATGCGCTGGGCCTGTCTGAAGGATCAACTGCTCTTTGTTCTGTAAGTGCACTGCGGAGCGCGTGGCACTACGGTTTCGACAGGGACTTGAGTTGCCTCGTGTATCCCAGGTAACGTCTAGTGACTATAGACGTTACGTCGGAACCAGAACAGATTTCTCAAAATTGAGACTGTCCATCCCAGTCGTAGTAGTAAAATGACTATTCCTGACCTATAGTTCAAGCCAATAGTAAAAATCGTCCAGGCATACCACGCAAGCGGACGTTAGTGATGGTGTGAGGCCTGAGGTGTTCCGTGAATCACTTGGTGGCTGAAGCGGGAATACCTGGCGCTGTAGACAGGCTGCAAGGCAGGCATGACATCTGGTAAAGTGTGGCTCACCTTGAAAAGCTGCGGTATTGTTGAGCGGTGCTGTTCAGCTACAGAAACAAGCCAGGTTCAGGTTAAATAATTGAATTATGTAAACGTAACTTTTTCCACTTACTCCATGTAGATGCATATAAGTATGTTTGAATGGTCGACTATCTCCAGTTTGCCATGAACAAACAGTGACTTTACATGCAAAAATAGAATTGTCTCAAGAACACGTTGCTAACATTCAATGTATTTTGATTTTGTCTCGAAAAACTTGTGGCAGGTGCTGAATCTGACGTAAAACGTGAAATTTGAACAGCTTCTGTTTTGGGTCCATCGACCAAAATACTTTGTCCCATCTAGGCGTTACAAAAGGGCGCGAGCAGAGTTGAGGTGATGTGACTACGAGCTGAGTTGAGGCGATAAGGCCACGAGCCGAGTCGAGACGATTTAGAAATAGGGTACATGATTGGGCGCAAGAAACTTCTATGCAAGCTGTAAATAGGTCGTCCTAGCGACGGAGAAATGCATTGTGAAATGTAGCATTGTGGTCTCGTGGATATATCGATACGAGTTGCGACACGACGTGCGATGCTATCGAAGCAAACAGGGCCACCGCTGGCTTCCATTGGGGTTAGAGCACGACCGTGGTTGCCAGCGGTAACAGGTAAGAGGACTCACTCTGGATCGATCTTATGTGACAGTACAATCTACTTCTTCACAGTATCAACCGGGGAAGAACTGAGTTATCAAAATTACATTTAGATAATCGAACAGGGTCTGCAGTTGTCTGGTCAGTTCTTAGAGCATAAGGGTCAGTTCTACAACTTTTGTGGTTCTCATTCTACATTCTAACTTTAGGCAATGATAGTACAGTTACCCGTTTGTAGGAGTATGTCAGGTTATCTCGGATGCTGTTGGACAGATGTATCGCAACCAGCTCCTTGCAGTAGAGGTGCCAGTTCCATTGTTTCGTGGACGACTGACCTGATACGGACTTCTGTCCTAGTTGTGCTCCACGTCAGATGCGTCCGTATCGAGCACGATGGACTTCGTGTTCACTTGTGCAGTGGTATTGAACTCGATGCCATCATCACCTACGAATTCATTTCGGCAAGACTGGTTCCGGAAATGAATATGTAAGTATGGTTGGGATTTAGGCAGCTGTCAGCTGAAGTATTGCAGTGTCCGACTGCTGTGCCTTTCCCTCGGGATGACGGACGAAGCAAAGTTGAGTCTCCCCATTAGGAGCTAGGCCTGTCTGAGGGACCAACTGCTTCTCTGTTCTGTAAGTGCACTGCGGCGCGTGTGGCACTACGGTTCTGACAGGGACAAGAGTTGCCTCGTGTGTCCCAGGTAACGCCTAGAAACTCCAGATGTTACGTCAGAACCAGAACAGATTTCTCAAAATTGAGACCGTCCCATCCCAGTCGTAGTAAAGTGACAGTATTTCTGACCTGTTGTTGCAGCCACTTGTACGACCGATTAGCCCAGCGGTTCCCGAATGGGGTTCCGCGGAACCCTGGGGTTCCGTGAGAGGCTCTCAAGGGTTCCGCGAAAATGCAAGAGTTTAGGTATAAAGACAGTCCCGATTTCGATGATATTGTCCCGCGTCCCGACGATCCATTAGTTTTGTCCAAATTTCTGATGATAACACGCGATCAAAATCAAAGTGTTAATAACAACGTCAAAGTGTTCGTTATGACAACAGGTTAAATGTCTTATTTTGCGTTGTACCTTAAATGTTCTAATGTCAGATCGTTGCTCTGTAATGAAAGTGGAATTGCCAAAAACATGTCTTATTCGGAATTCGTAAGTAAATACACGCTGAAATTTTAATCATTTGGTTCCTGCCGTGGGGTGGTTCCACTCATGATTACAAGCAACTTTTACTATGGGGCCAACTCACCTGCTCGCAAAAAAAAATTAGCTGTTCCATACAAAAGTGCAGTACCTACTCGACCTTAATGTATGGAACAGCAGATTTGGCCCCATAGTAAAAGTTGCTTGTAATCATGAGTGGAACCACCCCACGGCGGGAACCAAATGATTAAAATTTCAGCGTGTATAATTATATAATAATTATTTATGTATAATATCTAAGAGAGTATATATCTATAATTATGTAGTTATATCATATTATTACTTATTTACCAAGGTTGTGCACCCTACCACACAAAGTCTCCACATCACCCTAAGGTTGACTGGTAGAGAATGCCTAAGGCATTAAATACCAAAAATACCTAAAACATTAAATCAAAAGTCTTTTTTTTCCCTTCACTTAGGTAGTTCTCCTTTTTTTTATTTTACTCTTACTTTGCTCACCCGCCCGTTTGTTTCCATTGATTTTGAATATTTTAATTATACAAACATTCACATACATTCATCATGACATGATTCGATTGTCCTTCCTTTACCAGTTACCAGACTCTACAGTGGTTTTACTGCCAGTTTTAATGATTTTAACGTACATTTAGTTAGAAAATAGACCCAAAATTTTTTGTAACCGTGTCCTGGATTTTCAATTTCAGAATGTGGCAACCCTAGTTAGTTAACTTCTTACTTGAGCTAGGGTTCCGCCCAAAAATGGTGAACCAAAAAGGGTTCCGTAGCCAAAAGAATTCGGGAACCGCTGGATCCGCCAGTAGAAAATGAGCCAGGTAGCAGCGAATGTCGAGGTTCGTCAGGGGTTTTGTGACCAAGTTGGTGACTGATTTGAAAATACCTGGCGTTGCAGACAGCCCAAAAGGCAAGTTTGTCGGGTAAGTGTATCAGTAGCTCGGCCTGAGAAAGCTGCGGCGCTGCTGAGCTATTAGCAATAGAACATAAGCATCGCTCAAATGTAACTGACGTGGCCCGCATTCTAGGCCGCGGGCCGGCCCCAGCTGCTGTCAGCTTACCCGACACCGTCTCCGATGTTTGAACTTGATGACTGCGACGTGTAGCGGCGCGATCATACCGCTACATAAGCAATCGACGAATGACGAAGAAATGCAGGATTCTGTCTCAACACGACGCACTGCTTTTACTTAATTTAGTTTTACTCGACGATTGCACTTTTTTACTTTTAATCGCGAAAAAGAGGGCAAAAATAACTTAATTTAAAATAGGGAAATGTCCCGTAAAATTTCTTAGATGTGTGAACGCTACGAAAAACGACGCTATAATGATGAAATAACCGGCCGCAAACATGGTGTCCATTTGCCGGAAATACGGACAACAGGATACGGAAACAGGTGGCGCTCCTAGCGGAAAGAGGGTAAGACTAGACGGAAACGCACTAAAAACGGAAGGCTTAACTCAATATGGATTCCGGATATCGATGACGGAACAAATAATACATCTTATGTTCTTTGTATTATCCCTGTCAATTGGTAATGCGCCTGGCGGCCATGATTTTAACCTCAACAACGAAAAACAAATGTAATTTTTTTATATACCTAGACCCAATCTTATTGAAAATAATAATTCAATAATTAATATTATAAACTAATATAATTATACTTATTAGAATTTTCTTGTTTCATGACATTTCTAGTTGTGGATCAGGACAACGTGGATGTTAATGTGACAAGGTTCCAGCGCATAACCAATTGACGGGGATAATATTAAAGGTCAATTTGTCAAAAAGATACATTTTATAATATTTGAATATTTGACTTTTATTTTTTATGAATTAATAGAGTGGTGAACGAAAGATGAGATTGAAATTGCGGCGCCACTTTCCCTATTAAATTAACGATTAGAGGTTAAGTTATTGGAAACTGAACCTTAAAATAAGGAGCGAAATTAGTTCCATTTCCATCCGAGTCTCACTTTTCGTTGACCAAACTATAAAAAACTGAAAGATTAAACAATAATACAAGCATTATACATCAAATATATTACTATGTCTTTCTTTCATGATGTAAAACTATTCCAATACGTTATAAAATAACTTAAATATTTTACAATCAACTGTAAATAACGGGTGGCGCAAAAGTACTGGCTCTTAAGAAAATACTTTTATTTTTTTTATATGACATTTTCTGTCATTCTGTTGTTGAAAATTGTGTAGTGAACAAATATAAAATACACTGAAAATAAACATGGACCGTTTTACTCCCCAAGAACGTGGAATAATTGTGTCAATGTTCTTACGGAATAATTCATCAGTGATAAGAACACAACGTGAATTTCGTCGACGATTTCCCCACCGTCCGGCAGGACTGACCAGTCCAGACTTCTTTCTTTGGGGTTTTTTGAAATCTCGGGTGTATGTGAACAAGCCACAGACTCTCGCAGCTCTAAAAGAAAACATTCGTCAAGAAATAACGAACATATCGCAGGAAGTGTTACGGCAAGTTATGCAAAATGTCATAAATAGGGCTCAAATGTGTATCAACTCTGGAGGTCACCATTTAAAAGACATCATCTTTAAATCCTAATGGTACGAAATTTAATGGCACAAATATACATTTAAAAAAACCTAAATCTAGTTTTCTAATTTAGAAAAAATGTTATAGCTGAACCAAATAGGGTCTTTACTTTTGCGCCACCCGTTAGAACTTCGTGAGACAATCCATAAAAAATAAGGTTTTGGTCAATAATTATATTAACAATTGTCTAGAATTCTAGATCAAAAGTATAATCTGTTGTATTTTTAATACAAAACATGAAAAAAAACTGTTTAGTACAGACCGATGTGGCAAAGACAACTATTATTTATAACTTAAAGCAAATCAGTCTTCTATGTTCGAAGTATTTATAGCGAAATAGCCGTCCCTGCAACAAAATGTTCAGATTAGATTCTTATCGTTTACACTCATATTGAGGCGTTGCGGGTTGCACATTAGGATTTTTTATTACAGTTACAGATCTCTAGTGTCCGATTTTAACTAAATGGCGGTTTGGAACATTGCGCAAGACGATGCGCAGAATACAGTTTGGATGTTAGTGTGCGAGAGTGGTAAGGCCTAGTTTACATTAGTTAAGTAGACGACCGAGTCGAGTAGCGAGTAGAAGTGCTATGGGCAACAGCGTCGCTTAACCAGTTTGCAACAAAATTCGTGTGCGCGCGTATCGCCCCTGCACGAACTAAACGTATGTGACAGCGGGCGCGGCGTGCAAGCGATTTTAACCTTAGCAGTGGTTAAGCGACGACTGGCATGTTTGTCGATTTTAAAAGAACGTCAAATACTACTGGAATGTAAACGGGATCTAAGTGGTAACTGAGTACAGTTCGAAGCAAACTTGATGGCAGCTGTGAAGTTGGCCGCTATGCGAGCAGCCATGCCCCACCAATATCTTTTTCCACCCACTAACATCTAAGGCAGAGGTGCCTAAACGGTCGATCGCGAGATGTTTTAAGGTCGATCGCCAAGGATAACAGATTTGTATCCAATGTAGTTTTACTTATGCATTTTTTTCGACTGTACTCACTAGCGATCTGTAACTGTTGAACGTGACTGTAACCAAAACTCAAAAGTGTGCAACCCGCAACTCGTTTAACTCCAAGCAATACTTACAAGTGTTGGAAGGCCCGCGCGAAGTGTGTGGAGTGTCTGAGCGCGAGCAGGGCGCGGCCGCACGCCGCCCCGGCCGCGCTGTCCGCGCCCGCCACGCCGCGCGTGTGACGCACCCATTCCAACATCTGGGACACAATGGCCTTATTACAGTACGAGCACGGCTCTGTCGCTCCGCGCGCGAGTATGAAGCGCTCGGCGTCCTCTTAGAGGACAAATTTCGTACGTCAGAAAAGATAAGATCTACGCCAGGGATGGCGAATCAACGGCACGTGACAGAATGTTTTGGGCACGTCACCATTCATTACGCGACGATTTGATGACACGTCTATGACCACAAAACAAAATTTACTCCTAGCGGAGTCTATGACCTCATTAAACATTAACATTTAGAAAAATGGCACGTTGATACAAAAAGGTTCGCCATCCCTGTCCTACGCGATAAAAAGAGAGGCAACTACTAAATAAATGTTTTGTAGCGAAGGGAGCGCTGTGCGACCTGAATTGCACTTTATTGTATCGGAGCAAGAGTCGCAATTTATTTAAACGATTTTGTGGAGTGCAACTTCTGTACGCTGCTAGTACTATTATTTATTTTCTGGTACGAGGCAAACATCTTGACACTTTTCCGACGGAGTGGCGGCTCGCGCGCTGACACAGCTCACGTTGCTGTGATCTGTTCCTATAATGGAATAATCTAACAAAACAATAAGGATTCACCTGCGGCTGTATATCCGTCCACAGCGGCTGTCCGGCCAGATGGCAGCAGGCAGCCGGAAACAAGTTACAGCGGGCAGCTCGCGCACTGACGCAGCTCGCATCTAACGTACAGTGCCCACAGCGATCTGATCCTATAATGGGACAATTTAAACAACAACAATGTCATTCACCTGCGGCTGTATATCCGTCCACAGCGGCTGTTCGGCCAGATGGCAGCAGGCGGCCGGGAACAAGTTACAGCGGGCGGCTCGCGCCTGACACAGCTCGCGTCCAGCGTCCAGTGCTCGCTGCGATCTGTTCCTATAATGGGACAATTTAACAACAATGTCATTCACCTGCGGCTGTATATCCGTCCAGAGCGGCTGTTCGGCCAGATGGCAGCATCGGCCGGGAACAAGTTACAGCGGGCGGCTCGCGCGCTGACACAGCTCGCTTCCAGCGTGCAGTGCTCGCTGCGATCTGATCCTATAATGGGACAATTTAAACAACAACAATGTCATTCACCTGCGGCTGTATATCCGTCCAGAGCGGCTGTTCGGCCAGATGGCAGCATCGGCCGGGAACAAGTTACAGCGGGCGGCTCGCGCGCTGACACAGCTCGCTTCCAGCGTGCAGTGCTCGCTGCGATCTGATCCTATAATGGGACAATTTAAACAACAACAATGTCATTCACCTGCGGCTGTATATCCGTCCAGAGCGGCTGTTCGGCCAGATGGCAGCATCGGCCGGGAACAAGTTACAGCGGGCGGCTCGCGCGCTGACACAGCTCGCTTCCAGCGTGCAGTGCTCGCTGCGATCTGATCCTATAATGGGACAATTTAAACAACAACAATGTCATTCACCTGCGGCTGTATATCCGTCCAGAGCGGCTGTTCGGCCAGATGGCAGCAGGCGGCCGGGAACAAGTTACAGCGGGCGGCTCGCGCGCTGACACAGCTCGCGTCCAGCGTCCAGTGCCCGCTGAACACTGCTACGCTCAGCATTAGCACGTCTAGAAGGTACAGCTTGGCTGATAGCTCTTCCGTCCTGGGATAAGAATATTGTGGTGACTTACCAATTTGCGATTAAAACCAATGGTAGCATAAAATTATGATTTAGTAAATAAAAATATAAAGTCTGTATTAATAATAATGATCGTACATTTTGATATTATCGTAAATTTTTGTTTGAAACAGCTGCATCTTTCGCAATTTCAGAGTTGGTCTCATTATTAAAGCTGTTGAGTTTAATGGTTTATTGTAACATGTTGTATATTTTTTTAAATTCTTAGCTCTAGCCTATCGCTCGCTTATGCTGCAGTAATTTATATTCATAAGAACGCGAAGTGTTACATAAAGAAAACTAGAAACAATTTTGCAATATTATTAGGCCTAGAGAAATGCAGTTCACTGCCATTTTAAACCTTATGCTCATATAAATAAGACTCACTCCTTAAACGCGGCCTGTGTTCGCTCCATTAGCTGCAGGAACCAGTCTCACTCAACGCGGGCGCCATGCATTCCAACGAGAGCTGCAGTTCACTGTCATTTTGAACCTTATACTCATATAAATAAGACTCACTCTTTGAACGCAGCCTGCGTTCGCGCCATTAGCTGCAGGAACCAGTCTCACTCAACGCGGGCGCCATGCATTCCAACGAGAAGTTTACTGCCATTTTGAACCTTATACTCATATAAATAAACTCACTCCTTAAACGCGGCCTGCGTTCGCGCCATGAGCTGCAGGAACCAGTCACGCGTGGACTCTGACTCCACCACCGCTTCCTTCAACGCGGGCGCCATGCATTCTAACGAGAACGGCTGTTCACTGCCATGGACAAACAAAATCATTAAACGAAGATTAGGTGCACAAGCCTTATGGACAAATAACCCACCACGCAAGCACAATATAGAGAGAGTACAGTAGTTAAGCTTAGCCTCACGCGCTCGAACAACGCACACATAGACATCTCGCACGGTTACCTATCTTAAGATCGAATTTTGTGTTGGTCGAATTTCATTTTACCGACAACTTTTCGACTATTTTCGTTTCGCATTTTTTTACTTCGTCGAAATCACGTTTCCCACTGTATCAGTTGCCCTAATATTAATTCGATTTTTTTCGATACTCCGTCGTCTCATTTGGCCGAAAAACTTTTTACCGAGGTAATGCTCGGTCGAAAAAACGTTTCGTCGAAGTATTATATGCCCGAACATTCATAATTTCAGTTCACCAAACGCATTAAAAACTAGTAGCACACTATTTCCGATTCCTAATCTTCGTAGCAAGTCGTATTTTTTCTAGTATAATATTTAATATTCTAATGTTATTAGTTGATTTCCAAAATCGTTTTAAACTGGAATCGGATAAATTTTAGTTATGTTCTGAAAATTAACTATTTATTAATTTAAATTATTTTCTGTTTGACTCAATAAATATGCATGCAAAATAGCTACCAACACTCGATTCTAGGTTATTAACTAATATTTTCCCAAATTTTATACGCATGCAACATGCAAGCAGGCATGCAGCATGCATGCAGCATGCAAGCAGGCATGCAGCATGCAAGCAGGCAGGCAGCATGCAAGCAGTCATGCAGCATGCAAGCAGGCATGCAGCATGCAAGCAGGCATGCAGCATGCAAGCAGTCATGCAGCATGCATGCAAGCATTTTGGAGCTCCGCTCGCTTCGCTCGCTCCGCTGCGAGTGGTCAAAACACTAACCTAACCTAACCTACTGGTAGGTGCATTAAAAGTTTTTCTTTATAGCGGGGGGCCTCAGGCCCCCCGACCCCCCCGAGCAGGGGGGCCAGCCCCCTTGCACCCCCCAGCAAGCATTTTGCAAGCAAGCACCCAACATGCAAAAAACAAGCATGCATGCGTGCAAGCATGCATCAAAGCGAGCAAGCAAACAAGCAAGCACGGAACACACATGCAAGCATAATAAAGCTCCACCCGCTTTGCTCGCTCTGCTACGAGTAGTCAAAACACTGACCTAACCTAACCCACCAATGTCAAAGTCAAAGGTAAAGTAAAAGTAAAAAACATCTTTATTCAAATAAACTTGCTGCCAAATGATATTCGGTAAAATGTTGTTCTGGTGAAGTTAAAGTATGGCAAATAAGTTATCTGGCAAATGAAAAAAAGCTAAAAGAGACTTCGGCCAATAGTAAAAAGTTATTTTGAAAATCGGTGAAACGTAGTTCGGTAAAATGAGACATATGCCAAATGATATTTCGATGATTTAAAAATATGGCAAACAAAACATATATCAACAAAGACGTCGGTCAAATGAAATTAGGACAAGTAAATTTCGGACATGTGATCGGTTACCATCTCGCACCGACACTACAACCGGAATCTTAAAACAATCTCAAACCACTTTGAGTACGAGACGCAGCGACGAGAGCTGTCTTTGTGTGTGTGCGATGCTTGAGCGCCCGTAGTACTAAGCTTAAAGACCTTATTACACTACACGGTATTCAGGGCTAGTTAGGGCCCTCATTCAGAATACATTGCCTGTTTTGAGCTCCTTTTTAGCAAGTGATGCAATCATAACAAGCAATGTATTCTAAATTAGAGCCCTAACTAGCCCTGAATACCGTGTAGTGTAATGAGGTCTTAACTTCTGTTAGTTTCTATATTTTGTGACGCGGGTTTAATGCAGTCTGGAGGGTATTAACGACTGCAAATGCAACCGGGACCAATGGCTTGACGAGTCTTTCGAAGCACAGAGGAGCTCGAGAGTAGAGACAATAATTTTTTGGTCACCATGACCGACCATTGCGAAAGTTGCTTAACTGACGCCATCGTAGGGCGATGCGCTAACGCACTGCAACATCAAGCACGTGGCTCTTGGCGACCAATGCGAGTGTGAGCTTGTGCCACAGAATAGATATAAGTACTACCGTACAGAAAGGAAACTCTCCGCCCCGCCCCATAATCAATTACCTCACCCCACCGCGCGAGTTCGTGTGCCGAATCTGTGCTCATTTAATAGTTCTAGACTACTGATGGGGAAAATGCCGGGCATTTTTGGCAGATTGGGAATATTCCCAATAAATGCCCATAAATTCCCTCCCACTGGGCATTTATCTGGGCATTTATTTTTTGTTACAAAATTGATCTACAAAATTTATTTAAACATTAAAATATAGTTAATTTTAATTAAATTAGTTAACATTATCGTTCATAAGTTTATATTTTCATGAATTTGGATATCCTAATCAAAATTTTGTATGTGAATAGTAGACGTAAGTATATATTTGTCACAAAATCTTCAAAATTGGTAAAAATTATATTTAAGGAAAATAATCATATGAAAATACAAGTAGAGAAGGACACTCCCGATTTAAACTCGCTTGGCCACCCTGTACCACTCGGTGAGGTTAATACTAGTAGGTTGCCATTCATCGTTTTTGCCGAGAATCAAAACTTTTGTCAAACAACGGCATTGGCGAGAGCGGCTCCCTACATTCCCGGTGTTCACCGATGGGCAAAACTTTTGGCGAATAGCGAGAGCGGCGAATTTGTTCGAAATGACGGCACAAGCTTTGTTTATAAATCTGTATTATCTTATCATAAGTCTGCCAGTAAACGAGTCGGTATAAATGGTTTATTATTCAAAGAAGTAAATTAATCATTTACTCTCATTGAATGAATGAATGAATGAATAAAATTTTATTGACACACATCACACTTACATACCAAGAAACAGCAACAACAAACAAACAAAAAGCAGTTATGCATAAAAAAAGTAAAAAATAATAAGAAATCCAACAAAAATTGTGTGACGGGCCAATCAAGTGGGAACTATCCCCCAAATTGGAAATACGAAGAACATTGTTACATTAACATCCACGTTAACGTCATCCGCTTAATTATTTAATTATTATTTTCAATAAGATAGGGTTTAGGAAACAAAATATATAAGAAATACAATTGTTTTTCGTTTTTGGATTTAAAAAATGGCCGCCTGGTTTTTATGTAATTTACGGGGATACTAGGTATACCTATAGAAGTATAGATTATTTATCTGACATTTTGCTGACATTCATAATGCAAGATACTACCTTACTACTATTCTTATTAGATAGGTAGAAAAACGGTAGGGTATAATCGCAATAAAATTCTTTATGCCGTACCTAGTACCTAGGCATAAAATTTTACATTGCATTAATTATTTATAACGTTAATTGAACCCAAATATATAGATAAGCTAATGAATATAATAATGGTTCAAAATAATAATAATTTCATAATAATGGTTCGAAATAAAATAATAATAGTTCCTAATAAATACAATAACAGTTCGAGTGTCCAATTTACCGACATTTTTAAAAGCTTTTATTAGGCTCATTACGGTGAATGTCGGCCAACTGGCGCGAGGGACATTGGGAATCTGGAGAGATAGTAAGCTTACTATACATAAAACTTGTTGAAACTACCCGAGAACCCTTTGATATACCGACAGGCGACACGGAATGGATAGAAGGCGAATATTAGCGAGTTTTCAAAATGTTGATTCTATTTACCTTTGTTTGCTTAGACTTATCAGTAAAATATATTTACCCAAAAGTCAAATTATAATAAATATTTGTCAAATAATTAATATTGCGTTTTATTTCCTTAAAACTTTTTCATTTATTCGTTGTTGAACAAGCGTTTTTTTCTGCCCACAGATTGGGCATTTATTTAGGCATAAAAGATTTATGCCCAATGTGCCTGGGTTTTTTCCCAATTTTCCTGCCCGGGCAGAAACACTTTCCCATCTCTATTCTAGACTTCACGCACACAGTTGCGCGTGTGTAAAAACGTCACTATGTAGCGTCTGTGTAATAGGTAGTTGAAACGCGGCGCTTGTATGGAGTGTCCGGGGTGTGCTTGTGTGGTGGGGTTAAAGCCGTGTACTCACCGATAGGTCTTGCTTAGCGCCTAGATACCGGGTGTAACAAGACCCTCAACGAAGCCGAGGTCTACGTATTCTGCCCATCATCAGGACCATTTCTGTTCAAAATTACTGCTGGGAAACTGTTTTAATTTTTGGTGTTAAAAAAGCATTGTATACATTACCACGCAGTGTAACGCGTACAAAACACCGCGCCTGCGAGTGTATGCTACACAGCTGCGTGCGGCCGAGTTGAAAGGCAACGTTTATGTGCATGCTCAAGAAATACATTGAGTGAAGACGTTTTGAAGTCATTGTTTGTTACGAAATACATAAAATTTTGATAATGTGTCTGTAGACAAAAATTAGGAAATAACGAATTAAATAAGATTTCATAAAAATTTTGAAAAAAAAGTTTTGACTTTGCCCTTCAATAACTTCGTAGCTATTGATTTCCCAGGTATAGTTTAAAAGACAAAAATGATCCTGATGATGGGTGGAATGAGTGGGCTTCGGCTTCGTTGACTGTCTTGTTACACCCGTTATGTATTTAGTAGGCGACTAGCCTAGCGAGGCGCCAAGCGCGCAGTGCGGCCGGCTGCGAACATTCGTAAACGTTCCTTTTACTTCGATAAATATCTAGGCGCTAAGCAAAACGCATCTAAAGTGCAGCTGGCTTAAAGGTTCCTGTCCATTGACACCGAGCGAGGCGGCGGAGCTGAGAAAGGAGGAAATATTAACCAACTAGCGGCCACCTGCGACTTCGTCTGCGTGGACAGTTTTTTTGCTATCCCTCGGGAACTGTACGTTTTTTCTGTATGAAATGTACCTAGGGATGGGTTTACTCCCGGAAATTTTCCAAAGTTCCGGAATATTTCCAACCGACTGGGAAAAAACCCGGGAATATTCCCGATGGCCGGGAAAATACTCATTTGACAATATTTGATTAAATTAATTGATAAACGACTACATATTTGTATTGTATGTATGATCTTTAAGATTTATGTCGATATTTAATTCAAGTGAAATGACTTTTTATAAAGGAAAACCACATTACGTTGAATTTTTACCTTAGAAGTTAATTTTAATAGTAGTACCTACCTAGGCCAGCGGCGCGAATCTATTACATCTACCTACATTTCTATGAACATGTATGTAGCTGTAAAAACCAGCAGTAATGTTCTATAATTACCTTATACCATACCATATTAATACCACTTTCGTTTTTCCTCTACAAAAATAACTTTGTTTTTCATAGTATTTGTATAAATGACAAAGTTGTATTTGCGGTTTTTCTCTAAAACTGCTAACCATACCTCGTTTAAACCTATTTTCGTTGAAAATGTTTATTTTTCGTTGAGAAGATCTACAGCATATTTTTGTTTTACATCATTTCATTTTAAAGGGTAGAGGGGGGAGGGATGAATACACATTTTACCACTTTGGAAGTGTACATATTTGAAACTACCTTCTATGTCATTTGTCAAGACCTATCTTTAAACACTCCGCATGATTTGATGAAAAATATTCAGTTTCAGTTCTATGTATTAGGAGCCGTGCTTAATATTTATTTTTTATTTTTGTGTAAAAAATCGTACAGCGGTTTACAGAATACATCTATCTACCTTACCAAGTTTCAATTGTGTAATCCTAATAGTTTCGGAATAAAGTGGCTGTGACATACGGACGGACAGATAGACAGGCAAACATGATGAATCTACATGGGCTCCGTTTTTAGCCATAAGGCTACCGGAACCCTAAAAAAGTGCAAGGAAGTTGCGCGGCCACCCGGCGCGCCGGACGAACACCGCTTTGTATGTCTGGATATCACGACTTCATGAGGAATCTATCGATTCGAGTTATCATTGATAGCCATCAACTCGTCCGTCCAGTTGGCTATCAATGCTAGCCAACTGGTACTCTCTGAAACGCTATTCCTGCTGCATATTAGTGACCTGATAATGCCTGGAATTTTGGGGTACGCTGATGACAGCACTGTTGTAGAGAGCTAGATATCTGATGCTCGAGCCGGTGCAGAACAGGTGCAATGGGAGGCGATATGGTCAGACGCATGAACCTATCGTTGTAGGCAGTTTCGACTGGGGCGATGTTAACTGGTCAGGTTCAATCCGTCAAGAACCCAGGCGTGTCTGTTATGTGCTAAACGAAGTCATTTCGATCTAACTCCAACTTTCTGAGGTATATCCGTGCCGATTACTAAACAACTAGAGCTTTTCGGCATGTCATTGACTCCAACATTCAATTTTTGCTCTTTCATTGAAAGTAAATCACAATTGGGTTCTGGCAAAAATGAGAAAGTACCTACTTCACGCTGGAACAGCTGCTTAATCTATATCTACCAAATGCAAGTTTGATCGTGTATGGAGTACCTACTGCTCTCATATTTTTGGAATGGCCCTGCTAAACACCAGCTCCAGCTCCAGATGCTTGAGTCCATTGAGCGGAGGGCCAGGTAGTTCATCGGAAATGATAATCTTTCCTGTCTTCTTCTTAGTCGTACACTCCTGGTGGAGTTGTCGTGGTCGGTATTGGATTGTCTGTAAGGTTTGTTGCCGCTCTTGAGATACTACTCCCTCTCTGTATTCGTGGCACTGCGTGTACATTCAGTAAGGGATAATTTTGTAGATGATTTGATTAAGTCTGTCACCGCCAGATCTCAAAAGCGTCAATCTTTTCATGATATTTTTGGTGGACTGTCCATGTTTTAGCTCCATGTAGGAAGATAGGAAAATATTAAGCATCCCATCAAGCGAACTTTGGTGTTTTAGTTATGCGGTGATCTTTCCATATCTTCATGAGTTTTTTCATGGCTGATCGTGTAATGGCACACCATCTTTTGATCTCTTTGTAACAACTTCCGGTATTTGTGATTGTGGATCCCAGGTAGGTGTAATTCTGGACAACTTCACAATGAGCTATATCACGTAAGTCAGGTCAATTGTTACGTATTCTTACGATCCAACATCTTCATTTTTGTTTTATAGTGGTTCATAGTGAGGCCAAAATCAACACTGTTTTTTTCCAGAAGCGCAAGAAACCGTTCTATGTCTGCTTGAGATATCGCAAGAAAAGAAATTAGCGCCACTGTTTTTAGTAAATATAAATATTTAAAAAACTTGCACTAAGCGTTTTATTTCTATCATCCGTACCGCTAGAGAGTGGAACTCCTTGCCCGAGTCTGTGATACCCGATAAGTACAATCTGTGTGCCTTCAAGTCGCGAGTAAATAGGTATCTTTAGGCAAGCGCATTTCATCATAGATCGCATCATCGTTTACCATCAGGCGTAAGGGTGCCCACATAAAGAAAGCAGGTTACATGTTGGTACTGGTCGGTACAAGTCTGTACCGTTCGGTAAAGGTAAAGTAGCCCATAATTTTCTATGGGAGGCCGCATATACAAAACAGGTTGTCGGTACCGGTTTGCGCATACATCCGCCTGTACCGATCAGTACCGACCTGTAACCTGCTATCTTTATGCGGGCACCCTAATAGCGGCTAAGCGCTTGTCTATCTCGTTTTGATTGAACTCGACAGCTTTTGTTATTGTTGATTAATATTTTTTATTTCTTTAAACTTTAATTGACAGAAGATACAATTATAATTACTTAAATAAATGTGGCTGATAAGATGATGATGAAATAAATGCCATTAATCAGATACAAGTACAACTGTTTGAATTTATTGACTTGTTTTTGATTGCTAATTAGAAAAATATGTTTGGATCATACATATTGTAGTATAATATCACTAAAATCACGTTCCAAAGAAAAATATTGGTACCATAAGTAATTGTATTCATAGCAAAGAGTATTTTCCCGCGTTTTTGGAATTTTACCATATTTTCCCGTATTATTCCGTATTTTCCCATATTTTTCTTTCCCTATATTTTTCTTTTCTTTCCCTGCCCATCCCTAAATGTACCCTATATTCTTAATGATTAAACGAACTTACCTGTAAGTGAAGTTCTATCATAATTATACGAAGGATTCGTCCGAAGATATTAGTATATTAACACATGTAGTATCGCTTGCATGTATCACCACTTAGCACGTTATTTTAAAGTAATAACCTAAAAAAAACCTAAAAAAGAGAAGGTTTTTGACTTAAAATTGACAGATATTTTGACATTTCCGGTCCAAGCTCGCCCCGTCACTACTACACGCCAACCGCTTCATTTAGTTTAAAGTCCAAATCCTATGATATTTCCTCAGTTTCTTCAGTGGGTAAATAGGTAGTTATTGTAATTTACAATAATGAGTAGGGAGGGTGGGATTCTATACTAATATCTTCGGACGAATCCTTCGTATAATTATGATAGAACTTCACTTACAGGTAAGTTCGTTTAATCATTAATTATACTTCAGATTCGTCCTTCGATATTAGTATATTAACACATGTAGATGTTGAAAGCATTAAAATAAGAAAATGGAAATATCATCTCTTATGTAATTAATTACTCTTTTAAATTCAAAAAAGAAAACCAGACAAATTTAACATAATTCTTAATGTTTTGGTAGCAAAGATGATACCTACAGATGGTTGGTACCAAAAAAAAACAATAAGCAAGATTGGTTTGGAAAATTCAGTTTAATTATCATTAATCAATGATATCTTGCAAAGATAGTGAAATCATCTACCATCTGTTACGTGGAACGTCTATAATAAAAAAAAATGTAATGGCTATATAGGTATCGGCGTACGTCAAGTGCTAAACCTGGTTACCATGGACTTGAATCTACTCCACTATCATTGAATTTTAAATTTCAGCAATCCATTATCTATATTACATAAAAGTTTTTTTTTTTTTTTTTTTTGGTATTGTTATATTTATTTTATATTTATAATTAAAAAGAAGTGATTATACAAAGTTTATTATAATAATAATATGTAGCATTCTCGAAAAAGAAGGTAATTATTAAATGGTTTACTTGTGTCAAATTAAGAAGAATTAATATGAAACATTGAACTAAACAGATAATTAATTGATTATATTGTTTGCATTCTATTTGCAATAGGCAAGGTACCTAATCAATGTGAAACTTTCTTTTTCTTTTTAAAATCAAAAAGTTGAAAAGTTGAAGAGCTATATTGGTAAATATTTAATAAATAGTAATAAATCTAAGATATCCATTGTATTTGAGCAATGTAAGTCTACGCAAAGGCGTAGTTAAATTCTTTACTGAACCTTGAGATTAGCTCATATTGTGCAATCAATAATGAATTCAATATTAAATAATACTAATAATTGTGTTACACACTTCTGTAAGAAAATTTGTGTTTATTTTGTCTATATTATTGTTTTGTAAATAATGGATCCATTTTTATAACCAAACTCTGTACTTTCTGATAGTATTAGCAGACAGAGAAACTTCAATAACATAGCAATACTATTATGTTATTGAAGTCCCTCCGTCTGGAATTTTACAGGTAAACACCTGTAAAATAATATCACCTTGATAATGTTGTACAAACCAGTCTAATTGTGTCTAATTGTGCATAAATTTCCGTCCCTGGAATTGGAAGTTATAGGATGTTAGTATTTTAAATTAGACACTATATTACATGTGAACCAAGGCTTAAAGTTGTGGCGTCATGATGGCATAATTGGAACAACTCGTGCCTAAGAAACTGGTGGAGAAGAATAAAAACAATAGCTTGTCCGATTGATAGTGACAGAATTGTCTTTGTAAAATACTAAACAAAAATAGCGTTGTGAAATAGAATCTAAAATTCGAAATAATCATCTTTGGGATCCAAATGCTAAGAATAAAGAAAAAATATTTCTACTTTTTTTTTCTTTTTTTTTTCTTTTTTTTTCTACTACCTAATTCGACTTGCATTCGAATTTACTCAATTTTAATCCGAGGTGATTTAGGTACCAAAACTGGTGATATTTTTTTTTGAATGAGTGAATCGAATAATTTCTATTTAGTATCAGATTAATAACGTCTAGAATACTTTACACTGAACACAATAAAAAAAAGTCAATGAAAATATAATAAGCTACATGTTCTAGCTAAATAATTTATATGCAATCATTTATCAATTTTTTGATTCCTGGGCCACCCGTGTCCCCCAGTCTACCCCATTGTTGAGAGGTACCAGAGAAAATAGTCCACAACTATGTCATCTCTAATTCGGTGTAAGTATCGATGACATTTAACCATATAAAGTAAAATATAATACTATACCGGTATCTAAAGGTTTAATCAATTCATGAAATAGTCATAATTTAAGCTATTTTGCATTTTTGTGAACGTTGTTCTTGTGGAAGACCTTAATGTAAAGTTGTGAAGGTAGTTGCATAAAAAAAAAAAAAAATGTATTGTGTATTTCAATTCTTTAAAAAATGTTCTGAGACACATTGTTAGAGTAAAAATAATGTCCAATATAACAGGAAAATAATGCTGTCTAAGACGTCATAGCCGGCGGCAGTAATTTTGTAAAGATATGGGCACTACAATACCCAAAAGAAAAGTATATTTCTATCACTTTTCATATCAATATTAAAACCAAAAAGTTGATGGGATTTCTAAAATGTGTTTTCTTACAAACAATTACCATTTTTAATATTGGTTAACTTTTGTACTGTTTTTGTACTGGCATTTCTAGAAAGTGTTTTGTTACAAACAATAAGTTTTTATTTTTATTATAGTATAACTTACACAGTTCATAATAATATGACTTCTGTCAGATTTTAACTTAACCTGATATGACAACCTGATAAAACATTTTTTCTCGAACAGAGATGTTGAACATTCAACTAAATGTGTAGTTGACAAATTATTGTCTGTCACTAAAATAAATACGTATTATGTGGTTGTTATGCATTCCGCCCGAATTTTAGTCATATTAATGTTAAAATTTAATATATATCTGAAGATTGTACAAGTGAGTACGAGTGAGTATAAAAGAAAATAATAATAATCTAAGTGTCCTTCGTAGCGCAGTGAAAATATTATTTCCACACATGCCGAATTTAGACGATTACCGGCTCAAACAACTATGTGGACGCCTATGTGACTGTAGTTGGCGACCACTGCCTGTATTCTCTGAATACAGATAAATTCCGCACCAGATCCTTACGAGTGTCCTTACCCCGTGTACGATGATCGAATGTGAATGTTGACGTATGCATCATCAGCAACTGTTTCAATGGACCGTAACGGCCGCCTGCGGGTCTGCTGCGATGACGAAACATATCTTTGATGGAGCTTCCTCGCCGCATCTCGCTGTTCGTTTGCCGTCGGAGATGAAGCATATGTCATACCTGGCTGCATGTTTCGTTTGTTGTTTTCAAGTTTAAATTGTTTTAAACAAAATGTACCAGCATATAAATATATGAATCAGTTTTAAAATGTGTTTTATTTAAGTACTGCGCCCGGTTTACTTACAGTTTTTTCGTTGATCAATATCGTTAACCTCAGGCCTGTGACCAATGCATCATTCATATTCGACTCAACTGTTGGTGGCCTTTTAAGTCAACAGCATCAATTACACTAGAGTTGACCGTATATTGTCTATAATAGAATGTATATTGTGCACAACAAATGAATGTTGCAATGCCCCATTGTATAATGTAAAATAAAAAGTGCAAGACACTGTCTTAAATTACTGTTATAAAAAAGGTGTTCTATACTGGATTCTATTTCTGCACATCAGAATAATTATCATTAAGATCAATCAATTTATGTTTTATACACACAAATTCAATTTGAAAATTAATAGACAGATAATTTGTACATTGTACAAGGGCATAGCTTAGAAATAAACATACTAATTAGTTAGTGATTAAATATAAATAATAAGCCTGAAACATAGGATCTCCTAGTTAAGGCAAATGTTTAAAGTTTTTGCTTATTAAAACTGTGTACCAATAAACACTAACTGCATTTATGGAAATGTAAGGATTCTATTATTCAATTTCTTATTGAAATTTCTATCAGCAGGCCCATGTTAGGCTTACCTATATTAATAGAAGCTATTTCACATGAAAATTGTGAAATATCAGGTATCAGCTAGTTGCTGTATAACAACTTATTATCTGGTTCCATGAAGTTGATAAATTTTAGCATATATTTATAGCTCTGCTTATATGCACGTTATACTGGCAGTTTTTCGTTACAGTTGTAACAATGTGTATAATAAAATCATACATATGTAATTAAATTATATCAATTTTGCAATTTCAGTACCGATGGTACTCTATTATTTCGTTGAGATCAACTCAACACCAAGGATATGTATGATATCAAAATTCATACCTGATGAACTAAGCTGCTGTCAGGGCTGCTGTTGCAGCTCCAGCAGAGCAGCCGCCTGACTGGAAGGTGGATGGCGGCGAATTCTGCGGACGGTGGAGTCACCCGATTGGTGCTCGGCAATGGTTCCAACGTGGTAACCTTTAAGGGCAGCCTGCTTTTTACACTGTCGCGTCATCAGGGGCACTTTGAGTTGCAGAACTTGTTGCAGTTGCGTTGTCTGACCTATCTATGCGGTGAAATAGTCCAGTGTGACTATTTCGAGTGCAATAGATATTTGGTTCATACCTTATTAGACATATGCCTTATGACAGAAAGTGCCCAGTATGGTAAGTTCGTGTCAGACAAATAATTAAATGGTAAAAGCCCAGTGTGGCAGTTACGCATTTTTAAATCTCAGCAAACAATGTTGTCTGGGAGAGAATGCTTTTAGCATTAAGTCCGCTCTTTTTGTACCCATGTACATTAAAGTAAAATAAATATATATATGGTAAAAGCCCAGTATGGCAGTTACGCATTCATAAAGGTAAGCAAATAATTATGCAGTTAAGCCAAGTAAACGGTAAAAGCCCAGTCTGGCAGTTACGCGTTGAAGCCAAATAAACGGTAAAAGCCCAAAATGGCAGTTACGCATTTAATAGTGTTTCTCCATCTGGTATTCTTCTTCTTGTCCTCTTCCGTCTTGAAAACATTTTTCCTTTCTGCACGAAGCATTTTAATTTAACTAAGTATAATTAAATTTTCACTGTATAAACTATAATTCTGAAATATTCTCACTTTGAGATTGTATACGTGCGTCCGTGGCGAAGCACGAAAAGCGAATGAAGCGGTTGGCGTGTAGTAGTGACGGGGCGAGCTTGGACCGGAAATGTCAAAATATCTGTCAATTTTAAGTCAAAAACCTTCTCTTTTTTAGGTTTTTTTTAGGTTATTACTTTAAAATAACGTGCTAAGTGGTGATACATGCAAGCGATACTACATGTGTTAATATACTAATATCGAAGGACGAATCTGAAGTATAATTTTCTGTATGCCTGACAACATGTATGCAAAATTTCATGATGATCGGTTCAGTAGTTATGACGTGAAGGCGTAACAAACCAACGAATGGACTTTCGCATTTACAATACTAGCGGCCGCCCGGGGTTCACCCGCGTGGTTCCCGTTCCCGTGGGAATATCGGGCTAAAATGTATCCTATGTTTTAATCTAGGCTATCTACTCTCTGTGTGCCAAATTTCAACCAAATCCGTTCAGTAGTTTTTGCGTGATTGAGGAACAAACCCACAAACTTTCACATTTATAATATTAGTAGGATTAGTAAGGATAGGATTGCGGAGCGGAGATTTTATGCAATCCTATTGGTTAATATTTCCTCGTTTCTCCGCTCCGCCGCCTCGCTCCGCGTCAATGGACAGGCTCCCTAATACTCACGCGAGTTGCGCGGCGGTGGCGTCGATGGTCTCGTGCAGCCACACGAGGCCCCCCAGCCGAGCTCGGACGGCCCACGACTTCCGCAACGTCTCTGACGTCACTTCCCACCAACTCGATGGGGATGTCATCCGCTCTAGGTACTTGGTGGGTAGGGAGCGGCACACCTCTACGTAGGCTGGCCACGCCTTAAAAGAGAGACAATACTTCCAAAATAAAATTATTGTTGAAATGGCTAAACTAGTGACTTTGTGAGCTGTTGTGCTGACCTCGCGTTTGTGATTTCGAAATAGCTGAAATAAGCTATTTTACGAACTCCGATTTCTTTTTAAAATTTCGAAAAACTGAATCTTGCTTACAGAATCTCACGAAAATCGGCTGAAAAATGCTACTTGACAAGTTGAACCTGTAGAGGAGAATAGCTGGAAAGAAATTCGAAAGCATTTTTGTCCAAGCTGCCCCCCTACTTAAATGGCCAACTTTCTATACGTTTGAACGCTACGCTTACTTTTAAAGCTTAAATATGAGCAATAGATGATTAAATCACATGTCGCAGACTTATGTAAACCACAGACTATTTATGTATTGTATGGAATTGTCAAGATTACGGCACGTAATTTTATAGTTTAATGCTTATTTGAAAGTTTTAATAGTAAGCGTAGCGTTCAAACGAATAGAATGTTGGCTATTTGAGTAGGGGGCTGAAATGGCGACACGCCTCGCGCTGGTTTAGTCAGCAATTTTAGTGTTTTATACAAGTTTTGAAAAATAATTGAAAGCTTTTTCAATGGCCTTATTATTACAAGTGCTTTATTTAGAATGATAATTAAGAAAACAAAATTCGAAAAATATTCCCTAAGCAAATGGCGATGGCTAAACGCATAATCACTGGCATTTGAGGTAGACACTATAGTTATCTATCTGACTATCAGCCATTTTTAATGTCCTCACTGCTGGGGCACAAACCCTCCTTATAAAGAGGATGGGCCATAACCCACCGCGCGGGCCTAATGCGGATTAGAGGGTGATTATAGTTATCTATTATTTGTCAGTTACTTGGTAATCGAATGAAGCTAGTCAGTCATAATATGTTAGTACTCTACATGATATAAAATAAATTGTTAAACAATACTTACAACATTGTCATCCGGTATAACGCTGAAGTAGTTCTCCACAAACTGCGACAGTAGTGTTCGATTCGCATCGTGTATCTTATCGGATTCCAAACTCTCCCTTATGAAGTTCAATTGTTTCACAAACAGAGGTTCTTCACCTTCCACGAGGTCATTGACCTTGAGTCTAACAGCTGATTCGTACGCGGATGAGAGGCAGCGATCGAGCGGCGGGCGGAGAGAGTTCGGAGGCATTCCGCGGCATAAAATTGGTAAGAGCTCGAATAGTTGGAGAATGTCAGCCTCCTGTTAAGAAAGTATTGTTTGAGAAGTTTTTTTTTTAGTCCATACACATTTTACCGCTGCCTGACTGCCGCTCTCTCCCTCGTATATTAATGTTTTCTCAAGATTTCTTAAATGTAAGTGCGTAATTGAAAAGTGTGTTTCGGCCACTTTTCGGAAAATAAGATTACGGACATTTTAACATATATTTCAGTTCCAAGTTGCTGAAGTACAAAAAGTTATCGTGTTTGCCAGTTCAAATAACTGTTAGAAACGACAATTTTTTGTACTTTAGCAACAAAAAACTAATAGTAGATTATACAACAAGTGAATAAAAAAGGAATTTAGTTCGAGGGACTAAGTTGGATCCCGAGAGTAGCGAAGGATTCTAGAGTTGAATCCCGAGCGTAGCGAGGGATACAAAGGACCGAGATGATTTTTTTTTTCACGAGTTGTGTACTCTACTTTTTACCATTGACTGCGAGAAAACAAATACCTAGCCTAGCAGTACTTTATACCATTTATAGTTCACCATCAGCCATTTTTAATGTCCCCACTGCTGGGGCACTGGCCTTCCTTATGGGTGGGAGGATGGGCCATAACCCACCGCGCGGGCCCAATGCGGATTGATGGGTGTTAACGACTGCAAATACAGCCGGGACCAACGGCTTAACGTGCCTTCCGAGGCGGAGGAGCTCGAGATAATACATTTTTGGTCACCCATCCCATGACCGACCCATGCGTGAAATTAGAAGTTTTCCAATGACATAAAACAACCACGCCAAGAGAGAAATTACATGATCAGTCTGGCATCAGTCCATTTCATCAGTCTGTATCGACTTTGAATTTTTGCAGACTGAATATCGTAACAGACTGATGGAATGGATTGATGCAAGACTGAACATACAATCTCCCTCTAATAGATAGAAAATAACCCAAAGATAAGACACTAAAAGAACCTAATTAAATTTGGCGGGATTTTTTTTTCGTTTAATTTTATCGCTTAACCTATGGAATAGCTCCATAGCAGCCAGTAGGTATAGGTACTTTTTTGTACTAATTCATGATGAGCGCTTGTTCCAAATTCAAATTATTTTTATTCACTCGGTGAATAAAATCGCTTATTATTCACTCTTATCGTTGAATTAAACGCACTTTTTAGAGTGGCGATGGTAAAAAATATATTTTAAAATGTCCGTAATCTTATATTCCGAAAAGTGGCCGAGACACATTTTTAAATTACGCATTCAGACTTAAGAAATCTTGAGAAAACATGAAATGTGCGAGCGACAGAGCGGCAGTCAGCGGCAAAATGTGTACGGGCTCTTAAGAACAATTTAAAACTAAATTTATTAGTCATTGATTCCCTATGTAATTAACTTACAGATTAATAATAAGAACAAATACAACGTTAAATACATATTTTTAATCACCTTTGGCAAATAGAAGACACAGGTGTCGATTCAGTACAGATGACGAGTCTAAATTTACTGAACTAAACTTAATTTAACATTCTGTTCTTGTGTTTCCTATACGGAAATAAAAGGATGCAAACTTAAGTTTAGACCTGTAAATTTAGTTAAGTCGTGCTGCATCGAATCGACGACACCACTATACATTTTTTAATTGTAAACGCTGAAAAACGTCCGAATTTTTCACTCTAAAGAGGAAGTTATTGCTAATCATAAATAAGCTAAATATAAATCAACGTAGAACATTATTTTATTATTTACTAGCTGTCGCCCGCGACTTCGTCTGCGTGGAAAGTTTTTTGCTATCCCTCGGGAACAATACTTTTTTTCGGGATGAATGGTACCCTATGTCCTTCTCTGTACCCCTGACAACGTGTATGCAAAATTTCATGACGATCGGTTCAGTAGTTAAGACGTGAAGGCGTAACAAACAAACAAACAAACAAACAAACGGACTTTCGCATTTATAATATTAAGTAAGGATGTTTTTGATTATGTTTTTAAAGTTCTACAAAGAAGCGTCACATAAAGTAAATTAATAAAACTCATGTTGCTAGTCCCATGAACAATCCTCTGCAGGTAGTTCTCCAACAGTCTCCTGGCAGATCCTGATGTATTTTTAGCTTGTCTTGGCGCTAGTTTCAAGCAGCCTCCAGTCCACTGCCACCGCGATAACAGCTTATGAAGAAAGTCTATTATAACAAGAAAACTCACGCTGCTAGTCCCAGGAACAATCCCCTGCAGGTAGTTCTCTAACAGTCTTCTGGCAGATCCTGATGTATTAGCTTGTCTAGCCGCTAGTTTCAAGCAGCCTCCAGTCCACTGTGCCCCACGGTGGAATAGTTCGTGCAGGAAACAGAGGTCTATTGGTGGTAAAGGCTTGGGGTATTCGGAAGTGAGGGTCTGGAGTATGGAGAGGAGGACTACGTCGGGGAAGTCGTATGACGGTGATGTCGCCTGTAGGGAAACAGAACATTGAATATTTTGCAAAACGAAGAAAAAGTCGAAAGGATATACTTTTAACGTAATTAAACCAGTTGAAATGTGGATATGATAAATGTACAAATAAAAAGTAATTTCCCATTTACTAAGAATAAAAAAATATTAAGATTTAATAGCAAGATATATAGCACAATTTATTGTTTAAATACACCATTTGAATAGTTTAAAATTACGAAGTTTATTAACATTAAAAGTCATTGGGCATTTTGTTCGGCATTTGACCTACGGCGTACACGAACGAAATAAGGCTAGGTATGTAGATAAATATATCTGCTACGCAGTGGTATGGGTCGCATTCTTGCAGAACATGTTTTATTTTTTATCATTATATCATAGCAAATCAATAATAAATAAAATAAATAAATGAAGACAATACATACATTTATTATTGTATTCTTGTATCACACATTTTCACAATGCTGAAAGTAAAAACTCACGTTTTATTAACAAAAATTTAATAACATTAACAACTTTTTTCTGTCGGTCATTACATAAAAAAATAATAAAATTTTTGAAAAGTGGGATTGAATTCTTAAATTTAAAACTGGTTTGGTTTCTGTACGCGAACTTTCATCAAGCAGATCAAATATGCCCAATGACCTTAAACTTTTCTATAAGTACTTTTTTTTTATCAGAAGCGGATTTTTTCTATCTACTACTATCGTTTTTTTGAAACTTAATAATCACCAACCTGCTTCCTGAAGCACTCCACCAGCCCCCTAACAACGCTCGCGGGCGGCAGATACCCCATCCCCTGTGGCTCCGCCCTCGCGTCCGGCTGGTACACGCCGCTGCGGTAGCCCCGCACTTCCCGCTCGATCAGCCTACTGGTCAAACGCTGGACGCCGCCTAGGGCTGCCTGGTTGGTGTACTTGAAGATCTCGGGCCATACCTCACCTAGCAAGTGAAATGTAAGCTATAATGTAAGCTTTAAGTAAGCTACAAAATATTGCTTTAACTTTAAATAATTATGCTGTTAATTAGGCTGTTGGTAAAAACAAGAATTGGAGCCAAAATGCTCCCAAGTAAATGGAAAGTCGGCAATAATATATTTGTCGATAGTATGTGTACAACGAACATTAAACTGTCTACTTAAAACATCTCCACACTTTCTGATTACAATCGAAAATGTGTGCTTTCGATGACGGTATACAAAGTGCGGAAAGTTGATTTTACCGTACGCCGTGCGTTTTTGTTTCTATTACATTAAATTGTGTAGTCTGGGTTATTATTTCAAATGGTAGGGGTGATACCCAGGTATAACATACTAAAAGTCCCCAGCGGGGGGGCACTTGCTTTGGGCGGGGGGGGGAGCAAATAGATCCCATATTTTTGTTTTTAGTGATTTTCTCAAAAACCATGCGTTTTAGAAAGAGAACCCTTTATTAAAAATAAAGCTGATGAAATTTTCTATAAAATGACGTATAATATTTTTTTTAATATTCGTTAATAAGGGAGATACGGGAGGTGAAAATGTCAAAAATATTTTTATCGCCCAGTTTATCTAGAAATAAAGGAAAAGGTTATTTAATTATGATGATTTTATTATTTTTTGAAAAGGGCCCCTTTTGTGCTTTCACTGCGAGCAATATTTGAAGACAACATTTTATTTGCTAGCCCATTTTTTGATGATTATATTGATTTGAAGCAGTTAATGGATAATACGAAAAAAATAAGATTTATTGTGTTATTTACAACTTAGTTTATTATTATATTTTACACGTTATTAATTAATAATGATATCTTCCACTTCGTCAACATCGTCATTTTCGTCTTGCATGCCCTGTACTGAAGGACCATTCAAGCAAGCTCCGTGGCAAGTACCGCAAACAACAGAACAGAGAATGCCTGCTTTTCTACAGCCAGAACGACCTCCACACCCTGTTTTGCAGCCACAGAATATATTGTTTAATATCGAGTCTGGAGCTATAGGCTCAGTAGTAGTCAAAGGGATTAGGTAGTCATCTCCACCCTTGGTCCATCCACATTTAGTTGGTAAAAATTATTTCATCTTCTTTTACGAAGTCAGGATGTAGCTATTGCTGGATGTGTAAATAAAGCTTCGTACAGACTGAGGCGAATTCCGCGCGAAATTCGCGAGTGCGACCACGTAACTCAAAGCGATAGCAATAGCCATAGCCATTGTCAAAGAAATTGCTATGGCAATGGCTATGGCTATGGCCATTGCTTTGAGTTACGCGATCAAAATCTGTCAAAATGAGCGACGCGCGCGATTCGCTCGCCTCAGTCTGTACGAAGCTTAAGAAAACAGACCACTATAGCACAGAATACATAATAGTACAAAGTACAGAAAATTCACTAAGCATAGTCATTTAAATAAATAGCGACTCTTGCTCAGACACAATAAAGTGCAATTTAGGTCGCACACCGCTTCCTTGCCTACAGTTATATTCACCTACAAGTTGCCTCTCTTTCTATCGCGTAGCTCTTACTTCTTCTAATAACTTTAGGGTTGTCTTCTTGTAATCCGTCAACGCTCGAGGGGCCCCATCGGGCCGCACAACACAACAATGGAAAATATATTGTCTCATTTTCTGTGCTTGAATGAATAATACTTCATTACAAGTTTTGTGGTTATAATGTGTACCTACTTAAATGTGAAAAAAAAATATGTTTCAAATAAACCTAGGCTAGATGTACAGTCAACGCCACATAAGACTATATGTTGAATTTAAGGCAGTTTTTATGCCACCGCCACCATACCGTTGCGGGACTGAACCGGTTACGGATTCCTTAAGGATTGGATTTAAATCCAGAAATGTAGTTAAGTATTTAGTTAAGTAGGTATAATTCGCTCAAAAAAAAAGAATTAGGTAGGTACCTACTGAGGAAATTTGATCGAGAAAAAATACTCACGACCCACCTCTGAGAATATAAGTACCTATTACTAAATGCTTTCCTACATTATAGTAGGTAGTTGTTACAAATACTTATCAAAAATAGGTACTTACTCATAAAAATTACGAGTAAAATAAACAAAATAGTTTTTTTTACCTTATAGAATCTTTCGGTATAGTGAAAAATGAAAACATTGAATCCTTCTGTTTATTGTAACAGCCGTCCACGCAACAATTATTAGTATTACGATTCTCCATTATTTATAAATTATAATAGTGTACGCCGTACGGTACAGTGCTGGGAGCAATAAATAATGATCGATTAACCGTCATAGAGGCACAGAATAACGCACGCGTGTACTCACAAGCGCGGCGGCAACCCTGACTGATTTAGCAACTCCAAGTTGTCGCGCGCTGTAGGTACTTATCGCGGTAGGTATGGGCGAGTGACGGATGCCTGACTATAGTTGGTCAAAAATGTATCACGCAAATGTGGTAAATACTAGCTTTACCCTGCGGTGTTACTCGGGTGCCAAATGTAAATATTAAGCTTTTTCCATCCTTCAGCAATTTTTTTCCTAAAAATAGTAATCCTATGTTGTAATCTATGTTCTGTATTTATGTCTGCCAAACAAAGTTGCTCATACATAATATACAGACACAATATACAGAACATAGATTACAACATAGGATTACTATTTTTCGGAAAAAAATTGCTGAAGGATGGAAAAAGCTTAATATTTACATTTGGCACCCGAGTAACACCGCAGGGTAAAGCTAGTATTTACCACATTTGTGTGATACATTTTTGACCAACTATAGTGGTCTGTTTTCTTATTTACACATCCAGCAATAGCTACATCCTGACTTCGTAAAAGAAGATGAAATAATTTTTACCAACTAAATGTGGATGGACCAAGGGTGGAGATGACTACCTAATCCCTTTGACTACTACTGAGCCTATAGCTCCAGACTCGATATTAAACAATATATTCCGTGGCTGCAAAACAGGGTGTGGAGGTCGTTCTGGCTGTAGAAAAGCAGGCATTCTCTGTTCTGTTGTTTGCGGTACTTGCCACGGAGCTTGCTTGAATGGTCCTTCAGTACAGGGCATGCAAGACGAAAATGACGATGTTGACGAAGTGGAAGATATCATTATTAATTAATAACGTGTAAAATATAATAATAAACTAAGTTGTAAATAACACAATAAATCTTATTTTTTTCGTATTATACATTAACTGCTTCAAATCAATATAATCACCAAAAAAATGGGCTAGCAAATAAAATGTTGTCTTCAAATATTGCTTGCAGTAAAGGCACAAAAGGGGCCCTTTTCAAAAAATAATAAAATCATCATGATTAAATAACCTTTTCCTTTATTTCTAGATAAACTGGGCGATAAAAATATTTTTGACATTTTCACCTCCCGTATCTCCCTTATTAACGAATATTAAAAAAATTATTATATGGCATTTTGTAAGAAATTTAATCAGCTGTATTTTTTATAAAGGGTTCTCATTTCTAAAACGCATGTTTTTTGAGAAAATCACAAAAAACAAAAATATGGGACCTATTTGCTCCCCCCCCCCGCCCAAAGCAAGTGCCCCCCCGCTGGGGACTTTTAATATGTTATACCTGGGTATCACCCCTACCATTTGAAATAATAACCCAGACTACACAATTTTTTGTTTTTATTTTTCCTTCGTCGACCGAACTACTACAACTTCGTGGTGGTTGGATTCGGCGACATATTCGACCAAATCTTATTTAAGTTAAACGAAAGTATGTTTTATTGCACTCACAAGGTATATAATCCAAGACCTCTTCAGGTTTTCTCGCAGCGTCGGCGGGGGTTTTACAAAAGGCCGCTGGAAGTTTAACTGTCCTTCTGTAGATCTCTGGAAGATCTTTCAGTTTGTAATCGTCTATCTTGAAGTTGGCGAGAGCATCGCAGGCAGACTCTACAACTTCAGGGTGATTGGAACCGGCTACGTAGGACCAGAGGTGGCAGGAGGCGTCTGATATTAACTTGTCGTATTCTGGCGTTGCCACACGGAGCGCTGGCACTTCTGATAGGAGCTTGCATATGCTAATTTAAAGAGGGGGAACTTTGATTACGAAACATTTGAAATTGTGAAAAATGTTTTTGACATTACTTAATTTGTCAAAAAGTTGTTTCACACGGTTGCAGCGATGATAACATTAATGTTGGACAGTCAACAAATATTGTTACTCTCTTAAAATTATGCTAGTCTCCGGTATTCCACATCATAATTCAAGAAATGTCGTGAGAATCTCTGTTATAAAATATAGACACTTAAGGATACTGTAGCTTGCTTAGATATCGGTGAAAGAATTTTTAACTTTGCAGATGCTTGTTTGTGTTACATACAATACAGTAAAGGCAGGGAGGGGGGGGGGGTGTCACTCCGCGCTTAAACTTTTATATTAGCCTACTGCTCGCGGCTTACTCAGTCGAGCCAGCGCACGAGGGGTGTCATGTGTCGGTTGAGACAGAGCTACGCGACAGAAAGAGAAGCGCTACGAAGGTGCTTTATTGCCATGCAGAGAGAGTAACTTATTATTTGATTGTCCTCGCGCAGATGGGATTCTGTACGTTATCTGTCATATATTCTGTGCCGTAGAGGGTAGAATGTAATAGTAGTACTTTTTTACCAACCTGGCCTGCACAGAGGGGCGGGTATCCTTGGCCAGTCGCGGGTGTAGCGCGCGCCAAGTGCCGGGCGGCGCGACGGCGGCTGCTCGCCACAGTCGCGCTAGCGATGTAGTGTGAGCACTGCTAGTTGTAGTTACCTGGCCTGCACAGAGGGGCGGGTATCCTTGGCCAGTCGCGGGTGTAGCGCGCGCCAAGTGCCGGGCGGCGCGACGGCGGCCGCTCGCCACAGTCGCGCTAGCGATGTAGTGTGAGCACTGCTAGTTGTAGTTACCTGGCTTGCACAGAGGGGCGGGTATCCTTGGCCAGTCGCGGGTGTAGCGCGCGCCAAGTGCCGGGCGGCGCGACGGCGGCTGCTCGCCACAGTCGCGCTAGCGATGTAGTGTGAGCACTGCTAGTTGTAGTTACCTGGCCTGCACAGAGGGGCGGGTATCCTTGGCCAGTCGCGGGTGTAGCGCGCGCCAAGTGCCGGGCGGCGCGACGGCGGCTGCTCGCCACAGTCGCGCTAGCGATGTAGTGTGAGCACTGCTAGTTTAAGTTACCTGGCTTGCACAGAGGGGCGGGGATCCTTGGCCAGTCGCGGGTGTAGCGCGCGCCAAGTGCCGGGCGGCGCGACGGCGGCTGCTCGCCACAGTCGCGCTAGCGATGTAGTGTGAGCACTGCTAGTTGTAGTTACCTGGCTTGCACAGAGGGGCGGGTATCCTTGGCCAGTCGCGGGTGTAGCGCGCGCCAAGTGCCGGGCGGCGCGACGGCGGCTGCTCGCCACAGTCGCGCTAGCGATGTAGTGTGAGCACTGCTTGTTGTAGTTACCTGGCCTGCACAGAGGGGCGGGTATCCTTGGCCAGTCGCGGGTGTAGCGCGCGCCAAGTGCCGGGCGGCGCGACGGCGGCTGCTCGCCACAGTCGCGCTAGCGATGTAGTGTGAGCACTGCTAGTTGTAGTTACCTGGCTTGCACAGAGGGGCGGGTATCCTTGGCCAGTCGCGGGTGTAGCGCGCGCCAAGTGCCGGGCGGCGCGACGGCGGCTGCTCGCCACAGTCGCGCTAGCGATGTAGTGTGAGCACTGCTAGTTGTAGTTACCTGGCCTGCACAGAGGGGCGGGTATCCTTGGCCAGTCGCGGGTGTAGCGCGCGCCAAGTGCCGGGCGGCGCGACGGCGGCTGCTCGCCACAGTCGCGCTAGCGATGTAGTGTGAGCACTGCTAGTTGTAGTTACCTGGCTTGCACAGAGGGGCGGGTATCCTTGGCCAGTCGCGGGTGTAGCGCGCGCCAAGTGCCGGGCGGCGCGACGGCGGCTGCTCGCCACAGTCGCGCTAGCGATGTAGTGTGAGCACTGCTAGTTGTAGTTACCTGGCCTGCACAGAGGGGCGGGTATCCTTGGCCAGTCGCGGGTGTAGCGCGCGCCAAGTGCCGGGCGGCGCGACGGCGGCTGCTCGCCAAAGTCGCGCTAGCGATATAGTGTGAGCACTGCTAGTTGTAGTTACCTGGCCTGCACAGAGGGGCGGGTATCCTTGGCCAGTCGCGGGTGTAGCGCGCGCCAAGTGCCGGGCGGCGCGACGGCGGCTGCTCGCCACAGTCGCGCTAGCGATGTAGTGTGAGCACTGCTAGTTGTAGTTACCTGGCCTGCACAGAGGGGCGGGTATCCTTGGCCAGTCGCGGGTGTAGCGCGCGCCAAGTGCCGGGCGGCGCGACGGCGGCCGCTCGCCACAGTCGCGCTAGCGATGTAGTGTGAGCACTGCTAGTTGTAGTTACCTGGCCTGCACAGAGGGGCGGGTATCCTTGGCCAGTCGCGGGTGTAGCGCGCGCCAAGTGCCGGGCGGCGCGACGGCGGCTGCTCGCCACAGTCGCGCTAGCGATGTAGTGTGAGCACTGCTAGTTGTAGTTACCTGGCCTGCACAGAGGGGCGGGTATCCTTGGCCAGTCGCGGGTGTAGCGCGCGCCAAGTGCCGGGCGGCGCGACGGCGGCCGCTCGCCACAGTCGCGCTAGCGATGTAGTGTGAGCACTGCTAGTTGTAGTTACCTGGCCTGCACAGAGGGGCGGGTATCCTTGGCCAGTCGCGGGTGTAGCGCGCGCCAAGTGCCGGGCGGCGCGACGGCGGCTGCTCGCCACAGTCGCGCTAGCGAGGTTAGCGCCAGCGATGTGGCCGCACTGCCAGACTTGTCGGTACAGCGGTTCAAGACAGACGATATTGTGGATACCAGCTCGAGGCCGTGGGTGCTAGCCCTGAACAGAAGAAAACATACAAAGTAAAAATTCTGAACAATATAAATCTGATTTAAGATTAAGATATGTAATTAAATAAAAGGCGATGTTGCAATTGACTAGTCGTAAGAATTGGTCTATCTTCTTCGGCAGCTTGAAACAGATCTTGATAAACGCACGCGTCATAATACTTCCTAGTGAATAATACCAAAAGTGTTTTATTTCTTATGAACTATACGCGCGGAAGACTTAGAAAAGTGTATACTGTTATTTTGTATTGTCGAATGACGATTTAACAGACCCAGTGACATTCTACAGTGCAGCGAAGCGGTTTTAAAAGCTTCTTGTTAGATAGGAAATATTGAACCTTAATGCTAGTAATCATAACTAGAGATGTGCAAAGGACCCGATTTTGACCCAACTGCTGGGTTTGAACCCAATTAACGCCCATAAACCATTTTGTTGAACTAAATAAAATCTTTAAAAAATAATGTTTCGACCTTTCAATATTTTTTTGTATTGATTTAACAAGAAATTGTTTCCATAGCATGACATATCAATAAAAAAAACTGTGAAATGTTTCTATATCATACAATGTGGGTTTTTGTTTGGTTCGGATTTAAACCTGGTCTTTTGCCCATCTCTAATCATAAGGGCTACTATTCCACCCACCTGATTTGACAGATGCGGTCGACAGCGAAGGCCCGCGCCACGTCTAATTCCCATTTGGGCTCGTCGGGCCGCCCGCCTGCCTCCACCAACACTTCTTGTAAGTATGGGAAACATCGGACCTAAAAACATCAGGCTTTAACGAATCTTGTGTTTTCTACAACCCGTCATCAGGTTGTTTTGGGGATCTTTTAATAGATACAACTTATTCCTTTATTAACACGAAAAACTTCAAAGAAATAAAGAAAGAAAGTATCTTTACAACAATAACAGTTTCTCTGACGCTGACAGTTGTTTAACAATCAATAAAAATCAAAGTTCACTAAGTACATACTAACTGAAGTTTCGTCACAGAATTATATTTTCGTGACAGTAAAGGTACAAGGTACCCGACCGCAGATTACAACTGCATGTTCCGCTGCACTCCAAATTGTACCGTAATGATATGTTTAAAAAGGCTCAATTTGAAGAGTGCGGCGCAGTGTCGCTATGAAGTCGCGACATGTCTCCGCTCACTTCAAATTGAGCCTTTTAAACATGTCATTACGGTACAATTTGAAGTGTAGCGGAACATGCAGTTGTAATCTGCGGTCGGGTTCCAACTTGTACCTTTACCACAGAATAACTAATAGTACAAGTACAGAAGCAGCATTCCGCAAAGTTATTTAAATAAATAGCTACTTTTGCTCCAACACAATAAAGTGCAATTCAGGTCGCGCAGCGCTCCTATTAGTTGCCTCTCTTTCTATCCTTACTTTCTATCTTTCTTACCTCTTCTGACGACGCAACGTTTGGGTCGTCTTCCTTTAAATGAACTGCGTAGCATATATCATAATGTAAAAACGACAATCGTTTATTGGTTTTTTTGATTTTGACATCCGTACACGGCACAGTAATGTTGATTCGACATTGTTACTATTATAAAGAGGCAATACCTACGCAGGCAGTAAGATGCCGCGCGACTATATACACAGGCCGGCGTGTGGCGGCCCGCTGCTCACTTGTGCCGCCGGCGGCACGGCTAGCGGTAGGTGCTTATCGCGCGACCTTGAGCGAGTGAAGGCCTGCCTTTAATGTCACGAAACTATAATTCTGTGACGAAACTTCAGTTACTGTACTTAGTGAACTTTTTAAAAAGATAATGACATTTCAATTAGTAATATTACCTGCGTCTCTGCAAGAGTGGTGTATAGCATGATGAGTACCGAAGCAGGTACGCCCTTGCCAGTTTTTAGCTTGTTCAATATCGACACTATTACTGGAACGTTTTCCTGTACGAATAAAAGTAAAATCAATGCCCGACATAACATATTCCCATACTTTTATCTCTTTCCTAAAAATAGTATTAGAGCGAGAGAACCACTCGACCGCGTTCACCTTCTTGGACATCAGTGAGAAATCGTCACTGAGGAGTATTTTCACTCTTGCGAATGATGTTTCAGAGCTATAAAAAGATACAGTAAAATAAAATTGCTCGCGGAGCCAAGTGGCCGGTTATGGATCAACATTTAGTACAATTAACAGTATCCATTAAAAGTATTTAAAATCTTACCTTCGTTTTAGCCATCAAAGGCAGAGCCCTCAAACACTCCATCCTGACATTAGGCGACGTTTCATTCGCTATCTTATACATCAACACCGGCATCAAAGTTACTGATAACTCCTTCTTAGCGTCCACAGCTCCTATCACCATCTTCAAAGCCCTTATCACAATTTCCTCAAACCAAGCCTCACTTCTTTTCTCCATAACCAACCCAATTAAAAACGGCACCAAATCCAACTTCACGTGATCATTAACCGACTCGATACTATCAAACCACGTCTTCAATTTATCCGGGTTATCTCTCACTTTCTCCCAGTTTTCTATCAGTTTGAACATAACGAACAAATTCTTGTCAGGGTAAAGAAGAGTTTGGAATATTTTGTTTGCTTTTAAATTTGGTGTGTGTAATCTAGTGTCTTCTTTATCGTTAGTTTGGTATATGTCGACGATTTTCGAGGCCACTTTTAAGGCTGACGTGGTTAGATAGGATGGCATGTGGAGCCATTGCAATGACAGAGCAACGAAAGAGTTGAGAGAGATTTTGGTGTACTCGTATTTGCTTATGATGTTTAGAGCTGTAAAAAAACAAATAGGATTTTAGTCCTCCTCACAAATAATTAAAGGGAATAAATTCGAATTCGGATTTCGGATAAACATAGCTTTAAAGGATTAACAGCTTAGCATTAATAGTATCAAGCGGTAGAATTGTGGCGACATTATCGTGGAGCCGAGCCACGAAAGTGAGAAAATCTCCTCACGATTATATTGTGTCCAAGATGAAAACAAAATGTAATGACAGCCACGCCTTGCAAACAAAATGTAAACAACTGCCCAAGCGTCGCAGAAAAAATGTAAACAACTGGCCACGCGTCGCAGACAAAATGTAAACAATGGCCACGCGACGCAGACAAAATGTAAACAACCGGCCACGCGTCGCAGACAAAATGTAAACAACTGGCCACGTGTCGCAGACAAAATGTAAATAATGGCCACGCTTCGCAGCGTAGCGTGGCTGATTTGGATCACCGACCACGTCTAGTGACAAGCAACACTAAAGGATTTCAAAAGGGATAAGAATCATTAAACGTTACGCGCTACTGAACGTTTTGTTTTAGTCAAACATGATGTTTAGGTAAGTATAATGGCCAGCAGTCAAATATTAAGGTAAATATAAACTTACCTAAGTTAAACAACTCATGAAGATATAGCGCGGAGGTGTGCTGCAAGTTGTCCGCTAGCAGCGCTCTAGTGTCAGACCAGTAACATTGCAAATCTCGGCTGCATCTAGCGACAATCAGCGCTCGAATCTCTAAGTCAAATATTATACTTACCTAGGTTAAACAACTCGTGCAGATACAGCGCGGAGGTGTGCTGCAAGTTGTCCGCTAGCAGCGCTAGCGTCAGACCAGTAGCGTGGCGGATCTCCGCTGCGTCTAGCGACAAGCAGCGTTCGAGCAAACTGTAGCACGCACGAGGGTCTCGGCTAGGGGGATAGTGAAAAAAAAAACTTTTATTAACAGCAACTAAAAAATAAAGTTGGAATTTGAGCTATGTATTGTACGACCCTATTTTTTCCATTATGATGCTTAGCTGTTCTCCCTCAGCGTGTCTTTGTTAAAAAATAAATATAACACTTTTGAAGATATGGGCACGTACCTACCATATACCAGGTTGCTAATTCATGGGAATCGGTACCCTGAGTTGAAAAATCGAGTAGTATATGAAAATATCCCAGGGGGCTAATTGTCTAATTTCAAAATCTATCGCAATCGCTTTCAGGGTGTGATACATTAATGCTTCTTTTTGGCACAAATAAAAACTTACCAAAGAAAGGCAGCAATGTGTCACATCCAATCTGTCAAATGAAAGCGATTGCGATAGATTTTGAAAATTAGACAATAATTAGGCTGACCACCTCGTAACTCAACATAATATGATATAGCAATTTATCTATACCTAATGTGGGATTTACACGGGTGACTATGTATGAATAACCTAAGCTAAGCATACATGATTAATATTTAACTCACCCATGTCGGACGAGCTCTTTGGATATCCTGGAAAGTACAGGCAGTAGAGCTGTAACGTACTCCCAGTCCTGGCTGTAGACGGCAGCGTCGGTGACCGCCAAGTACGCAGCGAAGGCGCGCGCGATCAGCTTTGTGCCTAAACCCAGCAATGGGTGTCGTGCGACTGATATGGTATGTGGTTAATATCTCACTCACCCATGTCGGACGAGCTCGTTGGAGATCCTGGCTAGTACGGGCAGTAGAGCTGTCACGTACTCCCGGTCCTGGCGGTAGACGGCGGCGTCGGTGACCGCTGAGTACGCGGCGAAGGCGCGCGCGGTCAGCTTTGGGTTGCAGATCTAATAGGGACAAAAATAATTCAATGATCATATTCTTATGCACTAAAAAAGTAGAAAAACTCATTAAACCCTAAAAATATTTTTAAAACTTCGAAGACATTTATGCCGGCCATATACAGACGGAATGCCGGTTTGGATATATGAAAATTCCGTACGGAAAATCCCGCATGTGTGTGGTAGGTCCATAGATTTGTATGGATTAGCTGCGTTCGGAATGATTCCGTTTCGGAATTCCGTACATACGTAATTCTGAACGCAGCTAATCCATACAAATCTATGGACCTGCCACACACATGCGTGATTTTTCTGTACGGAATTTTCATACATTATCGATATTCCATTCGGGATTCCGTCTGTATGTGGCAGGCTTTAAGAGGCCATATACTATTTGCCGCTCTCTAGCACGCACATTTTATGTTTTCTCATGATTTTTAGGGTTCCGTAACCTAAATAGCAAAAAACAGAACCCTTATAGATTCGTCATGTCTGTCTGTCTGTCTGTCTGTCTGTCCGTATGTCACAGCCACTTTATTCCGAAAGTATTAAGACTACACAGTTGAAACTTGGTAGGTAGATGTATTCTGTTAACCGCTTAACGAATTTAATACAAAAATAAGAAAAATAAAAGATTAAGGGGGAGGGGCTCCCCATACATGGAACGGAAACTGAAAAAAATTTTTTTCTTCAAACCAACACGTGTTGGGTGTCTATAGATAGGTCTTTAAAAATGACATTGAGGTTTCTAAGACAACTTTTTCTCAAAGTCAACCGTTTGAACGATATACACCGCCAAAGTGGTAAAATGTGTGTCCCCTCCCCCCTTTAACTTTTGAAATAAGAGAGTGAAAAATCTAAAAAATATATATGCTATAGATCTTAATAAACACTTTCAACCAAAATTAGTTTGAACGAGATATAGTGATTAGTTTTCGAGATATAGCACATTTTCCAAAACCGCAAATATAACTTTGTCATTCATACCAACACTGTGAAAAACAAAGTTATTTTTGCAGACGAAAAATGATAGGTGGTATTAAATATGGTATAGCATAAGGTAACTACGGAACCCTACGGCGCGTGGCCCGACACGCACTTGGCCGGTTTTTTTTAATCTGATGCCACGAACTATACTCTCTAAGCTTTCGGTTAGTTAAGGCTTTGCCTCATTTAGATTTATTTTATTTTATTCTTGAGTAGATATTTTCTTACTTGCTGGCAACTCAAGCATGACAATAGCAGTGAAGACTGGGCAGTGGATTGAGGTAGGCTCAAGAGTAGCTGCCAGGGCCTGACACTCGATGCCTGAGCTCCCACGCGCTGAGGATTGCACGTTAACCACAGAAACACTGGCCGCAGGAGTTCCAGACTGTTTGAACACACTCTGAAAAACATCAGGGTACATTCAACCAATTTTATTTATATCATAATAGCAGGATCTCACTGCGCGCTTAAACTTTTATACTAGCCTACTGCTCACGGCTGATACAGTTGAGCCAGTGCACGAGGGATGTCATGTGTTGGTTGAGACAGAGATATGCGACAGAAAGAGAAGCACTTTGGAGTGCAATTTGAAATAGTACTTTATTGCTGTGCAACGAGAGTGGCTTATTATTTGATTGTCCTCACGCGGATGGGCTTCTGTATGTTTAGTAACTATTATATCTTCTGTGGTAATAGGCTACTTTAGAATCTTAACATAATAAATCAATTTGCGTATCTATAACAGAGCTGATTGAATAATGAAATAAGTACAATTCAAAGGAGAGAGACAAGACAAGGGCCTTGTTATGTATTAGAATTCATAGTAGGTTAAACGTTGGGTTGGTGGATACCAGCAGGTTATCTTGTTGTTTAATAAGATTAATACATGAGGGTACTTATGGTACAGAATATATAATAGTACTAAGTTCACTTTTACTTTGTGTGTCAATGTTTTGCTCCTAAGCTTGATAAACATTTTCATTTTGAATTTTTAGATTTTAAACAGTCACAATGCTATTTATATTAAGATAATTATTTTAATAGGAAAATACTACAAAACATCGATTCACCCGTACTCAAACGCTGGCTTACAGCGTGAACGTAAAAAGTACTAGAAAATTTCGCCGCTCCCACTAGCGACTCGGTAGCATAATTGGTCAGTGCATTGGGTCAGAATCCCAAGGGTGCGAGTTCGAGTCCCGTCTGAGCTGCTACAGATGAGTTGATTTTTTCTATTAAAATAATTATCTTAAACAATTTCATGTGAAATATAGTGCTTTAATGGACATAACAGGCATATAGTGGTAATGAACTACAAAAACATACATATAATCAGGGTGAGTACACAAAGCGTGCATTTGTGCCATCACATCGTCCTCTGCTTCTTTATTCTTCTCCAGCACTGTGATGAATGGATGCTGAGGAGATTTCAGTGTGAACTGGCATTTATACGGCTGGCCGGGCACCAACCGGGACTTTAAGTCCAGAATCAGAAGTCCAGCCATGGTGGATATTATAGCTGAGTAATTGCTGAAAAGAAGAAACAGTATCCTTATTTGTTTGATGAGGCCTTTACGCTACTGGTAATAATAGTGAACTAATACTTACCTTTCTGAATAAATAAATTTTAATGTAGATGTATAAATGTTTTTTTAAGTAAATTCACAAATGAATGTGTAATTATTATCCCATTGATTTTTCAAAGTATTTACCTTTTAAAAGTAAGAAAAACTTAAATAAAATTGTGGTCATTACTATGTGTTGCAATAACAATTTGCTAGCTTTAATTTTACAATCTTAAATTGCCAATACAACATCTAAATACATAAAACAAAGTTGGGTCATTTTATTTAGACCGTTTATAACTCAAGAACAGCTGGACAGATTTGGATCAAATTTGGCACACAGATAGTTTATAACCTGGAAAACATAGGATACTTTATCCTGGTCAAAGGTTCTCTAGGGTCTATGCAGACGAAGTCGTGAGCAGCTGCTAGTATAAGATCCTTACTTAATATTATAAATGCAAAAGTCAGTTTGTTGTTTGTTACATCTTAACTTCTTAACTACTGAACCGATCATCATGGAATTTTGCATACCCATTGTCAGGGGTACAGAGAAGGACATAGGGTACCTTTCATCCAGAAAAAAGGAACTGGGCTCTTCTTTCCATTAGTTGGTCACGAATTTTGAGTTCATATTTTTTTATGTAAAGAACTAATGATATGAAACACGAATACCAAATTTCATGGTTAGGAACCAAATAATAAGCAAGAAATAAATTTCTGAAAATCGAGAATTTGTCTAATATTAGACCAGTGTCGTCATTTTTGACGTTTAATGGCGGCACACTAGGTTGGTAGCACTGCTAAATCGTTGTAATGGTGACCAAAGACCGCAGGTCACGTGATAGGCGCGAAGAGCGTAGCGATGAGCATGTTAGGTGTACATGAACCCAACGCGGAAGCCGAGCGAGCGAAGCGAGCGCGCCGCGGCAGCGGCCGGCGAAGCGCCAGAAACAATGCATACATACATACATAAAATTGTATGTACGTCCCCTCCCCTCTCCCCACCTCTTTTTAGCCTCCCCTGCTTAATTTCCATATTTTTTGTTTTGAGGTTTTGTTTACACAAAAAAATACTTCACGAAAACTAGGCATCTCCGGCAGATGGGGATTGGAGGAGGGAGTTGTTTCCCTTCCCCCTCCCCTTCCCTTCCTTTAATTGCCGAAAAATAACAGTAATTTGGCTGTTATCATTACTTTAAGTCTACGACGGGGAAATTGAAAATTCATTTTAAAAAAAGTATCCATTTCCTAACTCCCAAATTTTAGGAGGGGGGTAAGGTAGCCCTTCCCCCCCCTCCCCCCTCACTCTTACCCCCAAATTCGAGGCCAACTAATGGAAAGTAGAACCCCAGGTACTTACTGTGCGCTAGGTAATAAGGTTACAATAGTAGACATGGTGTGTGCTATTTCTAGAACCCCCAGCTCCACCAGCGCGAGGAGTCCCTGACAAGCAGTAAGACTCACTACGGTCTCCTTAGCAGAGCATTTCTCTCTTAAAAACTTTAATTCTTCGTTCTCGAGCACAAACCGCTGTCGTTCAGCAAGCTTAAACTTCGATTTTATCACGGATATTAACTTATCTATTGCATTCACAATCAAGACACTGTTGTTTGTGTTCAATTTATACTCAATTTCATTCATTTTAAACTAAACTTTCGTAAAACACAATATAATACGACAATATACGGCAGTCGGCATGTGAAAAAAACAGCTGTTCGTTTTTTTATAGGTACCTACCTATTATTTTACTCTTTGGTTTGGTTCTGACTTTCTGCACTTCCCACAGACCAATCGTTAAGTCATTGGTCGCCACTGTACTCTATGGCGGTCGATGACTCAGCGATTAGCCAGAACTGATATAAAAATCACAGACGTTGCTGCTGCTGTAAAAGGAAATTCTTTGCAACAAAGTCACATAATCGGCAGGCTGGTTATCTAATTAAAAACCACCTAGCGACCGGTTTCAGTTCACAGGTGAACTTGATGCAATGCTACTTTTCTTAGATATTATTATGTTTTTTTAACATCAAAAAGAAGTAGCAATGTATCACATTCATCTGTCAAATGAGATAATCAGCCTGCGGGAGGCAGCGTGGGCTCTGCCTCTTATGAACATTGATACGAAGTTCATGCAAATGTTGATAGTCCCTATTTTTATGGCTTTTTGGCTGTTTTGTTTGTTTTTGCAAGGTTTTGTTCTGTTTTCCTTTTACAGACGTTGTTAAAAAGAAGTTGACAAAGTGAATGGGTGCATTCAAACAGACAAATCTCTGAAAAGGCAATTGCCATAGACTAAATTTTAACTGTGGAAAGTAATTTTACAGAATTTTCAGGAGTTTTTGGCGCCATTTCGTCGAATTCGGTTCAGTGACTATTTTAATTATTCGCAAATTGATTCATAGTGGATATTGTGTCTTAAAATTGGTGCAGTTTTGTGGTACAAGTGTCTACGCAAATTAACAATATGTGGGATAATGGAATTAGGCGCGATCTTGGTTGTGTGAAGCCGAGACTTTTATTGTAGTGAGTGGTGGCTACCTCGGCTGACCTTACCGAGTAAACTGTCTTGATTATACTTGGTACCAAATGCTCCAAGCAGCATTGGAATGCGATGCACCCGCATTTTAATGTAAACTGAAACAATCTACCACTGAACTATTCAAAACTTGACACTGGCAGAAATTACTTCCAAGAAGAAAGTAGATTGCCAAGACAAAAATAAGAAGAAGAATTTTCAATATTTTACTTTCCATGGTTAAAATGTACTCTATGGCGACCGATGACTCGGAGATTTGTCTATTGGAATGCACCCACTGTCAACTGTCAGTTTATAATGACATACGACGTCAATGTCAATGTCAGTATTGTCATGTCAGTCGAAAACCAAAACAAACGCCTTGCATTTTCGTCCGTGTGTGTTCTTTCTTTGGTTTTTTATTCATCGTATCATCGTAATTAATCGAAAATGTCTACACCACCTCGAGAGACTATTCAAAAACAGATTCAGCAAGATTGGGCCAATCGAGAATACATAGAAGTCATCACAGGAAGCATAAAAAAGATTACTGATTTCCTCAACTCTTTTGGTTAGTGAAAGCTACTTTTGCTGATTTTGTATCATTACCTATTGAGTCTGACCATTGATATCAAAGTTTTATTGAACAGGAGAGTCAGGTTTCAACACTTTCTCTCGTTGTACATTCAAACATATCTGAGTATCTGACTGAATAAGTAATATTATTAAAAAGGTCATTGCTTTTTAATTTTTGTTTCTAATTGTACCAAATCCACCGAGGTGAGGTTTGACGTACTTACATACAGCAAACCTAAACTTATTATTACTTTCACCTTTTTTCAGATATGTCCTGTAGATCACGTCTTGCAACACTCAATGAGAAGTTGACATCTCTGGAAAGGAAGATTGACTACCTGGAAGCCTGTGTAAGTTATTTATGATTGTAAGCAACAGTTTATTTATCAAACAACTTTGAAACTTATAATAATAATCTAAGTCCATTCCAAAAGTATCCAAAGTTTAATAAACAGCCTTTCTATTGTCTAATTTAAAAATCTATCGCAATCACTTTCAGGTTGTAACACATTGAAGCTTCTTTTTGGGACAAATAAAAACTTACCAAAGAAATGCAGCAATGCGTCACATCCATCTGTCAAACGAAAGCGATTGCGATAGATTTTTTGAATTAGACAATTAGCCCCCTGGTTGGTGCAGTGGTTCTTAACCTGTGGTCCGCGGACGAAACTACCAGAACTATATTCATTCTCTTACATTTACTGTATTTTACCTCCAATCCAAACAGTGGGTGGTCCATGGCAAGACGACTATTATGCCAAATGGTCCCTCATCACTAAAAGCTTAAGAACCACTAAGCTAGTGGGTCATGATTTGGCCGCTTTTTTGTCAACCATGAAAGGTCTTTTGTCTGCACTCATAATTGTCTTAATATTTTAAAAGTTGCTTGCTCATCAATTTCACTTATGCGTACACCAGGGATTAACAGACTTATTGAGACCATGGGCCACTTGGGCAAAAGATATTTTTGCTGGCGGGTCACATGTGGCCTGCGGGCCACAGTCTGTGCATCCCTGGTCTATACCTTGATTTTTAGTTTTTTAATTACTAATGCCCACATACATTCAACAAGTCATTTATTCAACAGTTTCTTACTATGCAACTTTCGCAAGGGTCGGTCATAGGCAGGGTTGCCAGGTGTTCAGTATTATACCGAACCGTTCTATATTTTGGTACTGTGTTTGGTGTTCGGTATGACAAAAACACCAAAGTATGCAATGTTTTGTTTTTGCTCACTGTTTGGTATTTATTTGAAAAAGAGCTGGCAACCCTGGTCATGAGACGGGTGACCAAACATTTCTAATCTCGAGCTCCTCCATGCTTCGGTAGGCTTGTTAAGCCATTGGCCCCGGCTGCATTTGCAGTCCTTAACACCCATCAATCCGTATTGGGCCCGCGTAGTAGGTTATGGCCCATCCTCGTTATCCACCCTTAAGGAAGGCCTGTGCTCCAGCAATGGGGACAGTAAAAATTGCTGGCGGTTTTTTACTCTGTGGTCTTTCTTTAAAAAAATGTATTGCTCAAATAATGTAGGTATTATATTTTATTTTATTTTATTCCAGGTCACAAAAGGCGAAACATTGACATAAATGTTCATATCAGCAAGTTATGGGTATTTAATTGTAAGTTCTTATATAATATTTAATTAACAATACAATCATAAGTACCAATATACTTTATAAGGTGATGTCAACTCTGCCCATTTATAAATAAAGTTCTCTTATATGCACAAATAATTATGATAACAATTATTATGTTTATTATTAAAACAAAAAGTTCACAGTTTAAAGCAGAAATTAATATCTTTGCATGTCGCGAAGATATAAATTTCTGCTTATAATTACAAGTTAAATTGAACTTTGTGGATTTACAAGTCACTTTTTTGTTTTGTATTATGTATTAAAAAGATATTTTATATTACATGGCTGTTAGGTAAGGTATTCTTTTATGTTAATTAAATAATTATGTAATGCAATCAATATTATAGTGAATGACTTATTTACAGTACAGGCTACATTTCTATTAAATATTAAGTTAAATTACGAAAATATAATTTTAAAGATCTAATAAGTAATCTAGTCTTTTTATTTTATTTCATTTCTTTGATGTCTCATTGTTAAAATTCAAAGACTAAAATACATGCTAGGTATTACTTTGTACACTAGATTCTGTTAAGGTACGTAGGTACTATGGGCAACAGCGTCGCTTAACCAGTTTGCAACAAAATTCGTGTGCGCGCGTATCGCCCCTGCACGAACTAAACGTATGTGACAGCGGGCGCGGCGTGCAAGCGATTTTAACCTTAGCGGTGGTTAAGCGACGCTGTTGCCCATGGTACATATTTAATTTGACAAGGTAGGTCCCAACATGATTGTAGGTATTACACATAGCTATATATCGAAATGCAAACAATAAGGATCAGTAACGATTTTTGTTTAGTGGCTTATCAGAAAGTTTATGGCCACCACATGATTAACTGTGAAGAAATTTTTACGATATCTCTTAAACCTGAGAAAGCACATATTGCATTGAACTTGGCATTTCCTTCAAACCCATAACTCAACCATTTCTAAACTGATTTCAAAAAATCTTTCACTAGGTTTCATAGCTATGAATTTTTTTTTTATATTATCTCAATAAAACTATAGGATTCAAACCTGTTACTGAACCTCATCAGGTACTTAAAAAATACAAATGCAGTTTTATCTTCAAGGGAATCGCTTGAGATCATACTGTTTCAATAAGTATTGCTAGTCCCTGGCCACCACCACAACTTGAGGCGACCACGCCTCTCTTCAGTTTGCGGCGCCTGGAAAAAAGGTTGCTTAATGCGGTTGTATGACCGAAAGTGACACCCTCAGAGGTTTTTATTTAATAAGTTATTAATAGAAAAAGATTTTAATAATATTTTACGTGGAGTTTTTAGGGCTCTTGGTCTAGTAAAACATTAAAATTGTGTATTCATCATCATCATCATAATTTTTATATTATCATTTCATCAATTATAATATTAAATAAAATTCACCGCGGCGCCACTTTCGCTCAGGGCCGCCTTAAGGCGACTATAACCCTCAAGTGGGGCCCTCATCATAAAAAAATAATTGCTCGCAAAGTACATAATGTAAAAAGGGGGCCACTTTTGGCACTTCTGCTAACTACTACTACAACGAACTATATTTTACTGAGGTTATTGTTTGTAAATAAACTTTAGAACCTAAGCTATAATCTGTAAATGTAAATTTTCAATACATTATGTACTTTGCTTAGCAATTAATTTTTTCATGATGAGGGCGCCACTTTGAGGTATATAGGGGCCTTAAGTAAATAATTCATCTTGCAGATGTATTACTTAATTTTTATAATCGATGGACTAGGTAGGTCACGGGAATACCGTACCTAGGCACTTCGGAATCAGAATTCTCTTTTGTGTAGGTACTACTACTGTTTTTCCTGAACTGCCTTTTGAAAATCGCCCAATACCGTAGTAAAATACATGAAATAGGCCCCTGCAAACAAAGTGCAAAACTGTTGATTCATCGCACGCGCGTAGTTTTTTACTACGTCGTCGTTAGCACAAGCAATTTTATTTTGGCCACTACCACAGAACAAAATATATATTAGTACAGTACGAGGCATATATCTTGAAATCGGGTGGGGATTACGCGGAACGCGTATTTTGGGCATGCGTAGCGGTGAGGGGCGCGGGCGGCGGCAGAGGGGCGCGCGCTATAATTGGTCGCTCACAAGAACACATGCGCGAACTTATCCCCACTCCGTCGAAAAAAATTCAAGATATATGCCTCGTACTGTACAAAACGTTCATAACCAAAAACTTTATTGGTAAGTATGCCCAGTATTCGGTTGGCTTTAAGTAAGTAACTTGTGTAGTTATAAACTAACCGTAGCTGATGGACGAGGTGCACCGCCATCCTCGCGCCAGTAGCACCGACGGGGTTGCCCATGGCGATGGCACCACCATTGGTGTTAACCCTCACTCTGTCTATTTTCAACTCGTTCATACTCACTAGTGCTTGCGATGCAAACGTTTCATTTATCTGCCAAAAGAAAACTAATTAAAAACGCTTACCGAGATCTGTCTTAGAAGGAGAAGACGGTACCTACAGTACGAGGCAAATATCTTGAAATCGGGTGGGGATTGCGCGGAACGCGTATCGTATATTGGGCATGCGTAGCGGTGAGGTACGCGGGGGCTCACAAGTCACAAGGGCACAGGCGCGAACTTATCCCCACTCCGTCGAAAAAGTTTCAAGATATATGCCTCTTACTGTACCACCCGTAGGTATAATTTGTTCTCGGTTTGTTTAGTCAGGTTCGGTCAGTCGGGTTCGGCTTGCGCTACTGGTGAGGTATATCATATGTGTCGCAGCAAACTAGCTTAATCGATCGTTCAATCAATGGCCTAAATTACATTTAGCCATCTAATTAGATCGCTAGATGTAAATGACTTGGTTCAATGCAAGGAAGTAAGGTGATATTTCCATGGTTCAATGATGTTTAAATAACTTGCCTAGCCAAGACATTGAAATATAGTTCAGTGTTTCTTTCAAACAAAATTCTCCGGGGGGGCAGTAAAGAGGTTCGGGGGAGCTCATCCGTCGATCACTACACTAGTTTGCCCGTCTACCTACACACAACTCATTTTTCTCCGGGGGGGCACTAAGGCTGCTCCGGGGGGGCACAGCCCCGTCGGAATAGTACCTGAAAGAAACACTGATATAATTCCGTTTTCTGTCACCTGGAGCGCTGTAAAATTTTGTCGTATATGATATGACTAACTGTAGTAAAGGTGTTTTTGTGTAATTTTTCGCAATTTATTGTTCGTTAGGCGATATGTGGGTCTGTCACAACACAAGTTTAAATATGAATTTGATTTGTGTTTTTCGGCCTAAGTAGATGCTTTGGCCGAAAAACAATTAACGGGTTGGCAGATTAGAAGCATTGGCTAAATGTCATTTAGGCCGGTTATTAAACGGCGCTGTTCAATTAAATGACTAGGCCGTTAATTAAGTGGCTGATGAAACCAGTTAGCTACGACATATGCATAGCATTCTCATAGTTAATACTAAACCAATAGATATAAGGATGCAGTTGCGGAGTCATTATCTCTAGAACAAAGCTACGCACCTCATACAAATCCACCTGGTCTACATTCAGCCCTGTGATGTCAAGTAACTTCCTCACAGCTAGTACCGCTCCAAGGTCGATCCTCAGTGGGTCAGAACCGACGCAAGCCCACGCCGCCACTCTTGCTAGTGGAGATAGACGATGCTGTTCAATCACGGCCTCATTAGCAATGAGCACTGCAGCAGCACCATCAGCTGGAGCCTGGAACACACTGGCCACTCAAAAACTGGTTCACAACGTCATATTTAGGATTGGACCACGTCTGTCAGCACAGTATATCGCCTTTTTCCGTCCTCTTCTGTCGCTCAGAGCCGTCATTTACTAGAACGAGAAAGATAGCGGGAATGCGATAGTACGCGGCGGAATCCTCGAGGCGATAGGCAACTGCTATTTCTTACTCGTTCGCAACTGGTTACCAACAAACGGTTCGTACGCGGCCGAAGGGAACTTTCTCGCTCTAGCAAATGGTGGTTGTGAGCACCCATGGATAGGGCGACGGAAAAAGTCGATTCGGGGCTGACTGATGTGGTGAAAGTAAGGTTTAGTGAACTGTGAGTGCACTACTCGATCAAAATTTCTTGATGCGATAGAAAGTTAGAATACTATTGCTGAAGACAAACAAATACCTACTGAAGAATTACCAGTAGTGACTACCGATCCTTCTTCAACAATACTCGGTAATTCACCCAATGATTCCATACTTATATTTGGTTGAGATAAATCGTCTTTGTAGGCCTCCACTTGCTTCTTTTTTACCGTTAATGTTAGTTTTGTGATCTCATCGTCAAAAATATTCGATTCTTGAGCTAGAAAGAAACGATAAACATGAAATAGCAGACTAGTGAAATTGTTTATTGAAAATGATATCCATGTAACGATATTATCATGTGCTATCACCTGTATTCCATCTCAAATGACTCTGCGCAGCGTATTCGTCGATATCTCTTCTACATAATCCATACTTGGTAGCTAAATCTTCTGCCATTTTCTCCAAAGTCAATCCGCTATAACTATCTAAGAACTGCTTCGGTATGTAATCCTCAAGATGGTAGTTCTTGCCTAAAGTTGTGCCAAAGCGTGTGTTCTTCACTAAGAATGGAAGAGCAGACATAACTTCTGTACCACCGGTCAATGATACATTTCCTAATCCAGTTAAAATATCCTGAAGAATTTAATACAGCAATGTTACAAGAATAAAGTTATATCTAGCTCAGTTGAATACCAAAATCAGTACCTACCTCCCCATCGCCATTATCTAAGTTGCCTTTTTCATCTAATACGTTGTCTGTGTCTTTTGCAGTACCAAAACGGAAAAAAGTTTGAATTCCCCTCAATTAAGTTTCTACGGTTGCGATCGAAAAAGTTCTTTCTACGATTGTTAGATGGTATCTTATACAGGCGCGGTCGCAGCCCGAATTTTTGGGGGGGTCACTAATAATAATACCATTCTTTTTTGTAAGTTTTAGAAGCTTTTTCTATGTAACATGTACGATTTTGGGGGGGTCATGTCCCCTGTGACCCCCCCCCCCCCCCCCTGGGACCGCGCCTGATCTTATAGCGAAAATAATTCTGTTTTACAACTCGGAAATGCTTACCAAAGTTCCAGTAATAATAGCTTGCAGTCCAGATCCGCAAGCCTTATTTACCCCCAATGCTGGGCGATTTATTGGCACCCCTGAGTAAATACCACAATACCTGGGAGTTTTTCCACCATCACACTGACTTAGCTAGAATAAAAAGACTTGAATAGAAGTTCTTGGCGCTATTTTCTGCAAAATTGGCAAGACCATCTCCCGTATAAATAGAGAATTGCCATTGATTCATATACAAGAAAAAAAATGACAACTAAACAAGATTAAGATTATAAGTAAGTACATAAAAAGTTGCTGTTTTTTGGGCAGTCGTGTAAAAAATAACTGAGGGCAGATTTTGTAACTTTGTTGCAATTAACTCTTGGTAGAACAGAAATCACAGTATTGCTGCTTCTAGTAAGAGCCAATGTGACATCTGTCTTGCATAAAGCAGCCATATTACTGCGGTTTCAATCGAGAATTGTTAACAACAGAGTTACGTAATCAACCCCCTGGAATTTGGTCCTTCGAGCAGGATACCATAATGTCTGACTGATACTTACATAATGCACGTTTCCCACAACAGTGTTGTCAATGAGAGTAGGATTTAATCCGGCTGTTTGGATTGCATCCTTTGCCGTTGCAGCAAAAGCATGGCTAGCAGACGTTTCTCGCAGGGCGCCGCCGAACCTGCAGAAGGGCGTTCTTTTTGCGCCAACCACAAAGACACCTGGAAATGATGGCTTTTTTATATTTTGAAGATTTGGGTTATCTAAGGGCAACAGCAAGCTTACGAATAGGCGTTTTATTTATGTCTAATTTAGACAACATTTCTAACCTATCTTACCTACTTTACCTACTTAAGGTGCTCAGACCAAAAAAATACCTAAGTAAGTAATAAAATATTATAATAAAATTTTGTTTAGGGTGGTATAAACTCAGACCAAACAAAATAGCCAAGTAATAAAAATATATTTTTGCTATTCTAAACATACAGTTAAAGTACGTCACAAAGTAATTAAAAGCAGGGAGTATTTTTTGTTATATTACCTAATTTATCATTATTATTAAAAAATGTTAAATCGTCCTCAAAAATAAGTACCTACATAAAATCTTAATTCAGGTTAAGTAATTAAAATCATAAGTGTTTTTTGCAAAAATGAATGATTGAATGAACTTGGATTTACCTAGATTGTTTACACTTTTATCAAGTATGGAAATGATGGCACTTACCTTTGCACGTCAGGGACATTCCGATGTTTCCGATCCACTACGAGTGACGTCACTTGTTTACAATAAGCCAGTTAATCTTGTTTCGACGTTCGTTCTGTGGTCGTGGGTAGCAACCACATCTGTTACTGACAGTTACAGCTGCGCGCGAGTTTTGATGATAGGTTTGATACGACTACTATCAGCTATTTCAATAAAGATAATTTTTGTTCCTCACTAGATTTAGATTGTGGAGTAGTTAGGTATTTATTTGTTTTTATAGCTGGAGAAAAACTTTATACGTTGCTCGATTTTTTCTATATTTAACATAGGTAGGTAACTATATATATCTCTATTTTTTAGTACTTGAGGATTTATTAGCACTTATATACACATCAACTTTGTCTAGGGATACAGGTGTTATTTTCATATAAACGAGGTAACTTTGAAGCCTTGGTTTTCGGCCAGGGATGTACCGTGCTGTGATCTGATGATGGCCATCCAGGGACTGAATGTAGTAGATTCAGATCGCTATACACACCCAACTGATCTGATCAGCATTCTAAAGCCCGCCGGTAACGATCAATTGCGATTGTCAATTTTTCCGTCAATGCCATTGTTGGAGCAATTGACAATCGCTTCAATTGCACGCGTAAACGATCAATTTTTCCGTCAATGGGCGTCAATTGCGGAAAAATTGACAATCGCAATTGATCGTTACCGGCGGGCTTAAAAGATTAATGGGTCAGAGTTCTCAATTTGAGGATTTCCATACATTTTCATGCTATTTTCGTGTTTTTTTTAAACATGTCCATTACGTTTTAAGAATGCTGGTCCGATCAGTTGGGGTGTATAGCGATCTAAATCTCCTCCATTCACTCCCTGGATAGCCTTCATCAGATCATAGCACAGTACATCCCTGGCAGGAAACCAAGGCTTCAAAGTTACCTCGTTTGTATGAAAATAACACCAGAGGGCCTAGTACGAGTTGTGTTTCTCACCACCTCACTTTGCGAATAGTATCGAGTGAAAGAGAGGAAATCATGCGAGTGAGTGAACGAGTGAAAGAGAGAAAACGATAGTTAACTATTCGCAAAGTGAAGTGAGAACAAAAAACCAACTCGTACTAGGCCCTCTGGTATCCCTAGACAAAGTTGATGTGTGTATATTAGCACCTATGAGTATTTCATTAAAAAATAAATTTTGTGCAGGTAGTGTTAATAATAAAAACATGTAGCCTATGCAGAAAATAATATTTATTTAAAATAACTTTATAAAAATCAGTCAACTCAACAATATTCAAAAGATAACAAAATAATATTTATATTGAACTTATTTTATATCTGCGCAGTTTTTCCCTTAATTTCTAGTCATTTAAACAGCTTCAACTAGCAACGCGATCCCTTGACCGCCGCCAATGCATGCGGACCCGATGGCTCTCTTCAAACCACGACGTCTGAAACAAATCATAATTATTTTATCAGAAAATATTTCGGTTGTAGGTCGTCACACCTATGGCTGGATGTCCGCTCTCAATGACTGTGGTAGGTGGTAACCCAGCATGCTGCTAACTGGACTAACCATCAAAGATACAGGCTTGCTCGGTCTGCCTGTCCATTGACGCGGAGCGAGGTGGTGGAGCGGAGAAACGACGAAATATTAACCAATAGGATTGCATAAAATCTCCGCTATCCTATTGGTTAATATTTACTCGGTTTTCCGTTAGGCCACCTCGCTCCGCGTTAGTGGACAGGCAGCCTTAAACTCGTACTCATACTACAGAATATACAGGGTTATTTGTAAAACACCAACAACCTCACAGGAGTAGATTACCAACATCATAAGTAACAACGTTTGTTCTACGATTTTTATCATAACTCAATACATTCACCAAAAATGAATTTACAAAATTTTATTGTACTGTTCGACACTTTTTACGTCTATGGACGGCGGCGGGCGGGTCGCGCGCACTAGGCGCGCCGCGTGCCGCGCGTAGAGTTATGAACATATGAACGATAAATTAAAATGATTTTTTTTTTGTATGAAAGTAAAATCTAACGAATTATCAAAAGTCGTAGAACAAATGTTGTTGTTTATGATGTTGGTAATCTACTCTTACGAGGTTGTTGGTGTTTTACAAATAACCCTGTATAATAGTAGGTACTAAACGTACAGAAGCCGATCCGCGCGAGGACAATCAAATAATAAACTACTTTAGCTGCACGGCAATAATTTTATATTGGCACAACTATTATTGTGTGCACCTTCTCTTTCTGTCGCGTAGCTCTGTATCAACCGCCGCACGACATCTCTCGTCGCTGGCTCGACTGAGTGACCCGCGAGCAGTAGGCTAATATAAAAGTTTAAACGCGGAGTGAGCCCCCCTGCTCATAATACCTCAGTTCGTGTGTGAGATGAGCAGTGATTCTCGCGCCGGACGCTCCCACAGGATGCCCGATGGCGATGGCGCCGCCGTTTACGTTGAGCTTGGTCTGGTCCAGGTTCAGTTCCCGCACGCACGCAAGGGTCTGGGCTGCGAAAGCTTCGTTGATCTACAGGAAACAAAACTTTAAATGATGTTTTCTATTTCATTGCTGCCATTGATAGCACATGAGTAAAAAAACGATTGATAGCACAAAATGAAAGCTGTGATGGTGAATTGTGTGAGCAATGGCCAATCCTTAGGATAGCAAGATATTACATCTTCCAGTACTTCTTTTTTGTTGAGGACACTGTTCAAAGATACCTTAAAAGGTGCATGGAATATATGGGTACTCTTTTATATTATATGGTGTTCCTTAATAAGGATAAAAGAAGACTAACATGGACAAGTGACAATAATGGACGCTTGTCATACAATACACTTACCTCAACAAGGTCGATATCGTTGAGCGTGAGCTTGGTGACTTTGAGCAGATTTTGTATGGCGGGCACAGGCCCTATACCCATGATGCTGGGGTCCACGCCCACGAACGACCAGCCCACCAGCCGGGCGAGGGGGGTAAGACCGTTCTGCTTAACTGCCTCTTCACTCGCAAGGATTAAGGCTCCTGCGCCATCATTTACTCCCTGGAGAAAAAAAGTTAAAGAAATTATGACTAACAAATGAAAACCATCTCATTTGAACTTTGAATAAAGTCCATTAAATTTAGAAGAAACCTGGTTGCCGGACTGTTTTTTTTATCCACAACGGAATAATGCATAGCCTTGACCTCACCTGCCGTTAAGTGACGATAAAGCCGAAGGTGGAAGCGCACTACACTCGGGATTCTCATCACTGAGGAACTGGCTATCTTACCTCTTAACTGCCAGAACACATCAATTTTTAAATTGTTGTTATTATGGCATCAGACTTAGGTAAGATGGTGGTAGCTAGCCAGGCGGACTTCAAATAAGCCCTACCACCAACCAAATCGAGTACTAATTGTAGCCCTCCTGGGAATCAAACGCGGGATCCCTTACACGGGTGTCTTACACGGGAGCTAGACCAAAGAGGCAGTTAAAAGGAAGTGTAACCCTTACCGAGGAGTTTCCAGCAGTTACAACTCCCCCCTTCCGGAAGAGCACGGGTAACTTGCAGAGGCTTTCCAAGTTGGTATCAGGCCGAGGGTGTTCGTCTTTGTCCACAACTACTTGTTGCTTCTTCACCTTCACAGTGATAGGAGCCATTTCTTCTTTAAACACACCGGCGTCGTAAGCTGTTGAGGTAAAGTATATAGCTTGTGAAATGAAAATCCCTATACGTGTAAAGATCACTAGGATCTTTTGTCCATATCTAAAAAATAGGCTGGATTTGAGAATAAGAGATCGGGGGGTTGAGCCTGCGTGAGCAGAGCAAAGCAAAAAGTTTAGCAAGGTTCATCAGTCTTACCAGCTTTCCACCTCTTCTGAGACTGCAGAGCAAACTCATCCACCTCTCCTCTCTTCAGCTCGTACTTCTCTGCCAAGTTCTCAGCAGTTTGAGGCATGGTGAAGTTGCAGTAACTGTCTAGAGAACCGGCTGACAGCATGTCTTCAAAGTTGACACTTTTGCCGAGGGTGGTCCCGAAGCGGACGTTCCTCACGACGAATGGGACAGCTGACATGTTCTCTGTGCCACCAGCAAGAGAAACTTGTGCCACCCCAGTCATGATATCCTAGTAAAAATATAAAATGAATGTATGCTACAAGTACTATGTTACAATTCCTCAATTTTTTCGTTGGTATTGCGTCTTCGGTTCGACAGATTGCAAAAGTATGTAAGTAGTGCAAAAGTTTTCTCCTTATTACGTTGCTTCAGTAATTTTAACCTGTGCGCTGTTGACGATGGCCTGGAATCCTGAGCCACAGAGTCGATTGACGCCGAGGGCTGGTTTCTCCTGCGCCACTCCCGCCTTGAGAGCGGCGTGGCGAGGGGAGAGCCCGCCATCCGAGGTTCCACTGAGCTGAAAATAAGTGGTGAATATTGGTCTTTGGAATCAGAACAGCGCAGGTAATGTGCTGGTAAAATTGATCAGTACAAAAATTTGCACAAAACGACGGGCCATCAGGTTTGATTTGTTTTTATCAGTTTTCTGAGTTTTCACAAGTTGACCCTCCATCAAGTCAGACCGACAGGAACTTTCTTATTATTCAAAGACAGCCAAGGCACGATCAATGTTGAGAGACACATTTGTTCACTTACTCCGTAAACCTGGCCAACGTTCACGGTGTCGATGAGAGCTGGTGAAACACCAGATGCCTTGAAAGCGTCCTTGGCTGCACTGGCGACCAGGTCTGAGGGATGCACGTCGCGCAGCATGCCACCCATACGGCCGAAGGGCGTGCGCTTCGCCGCAACTATGAAGATCCCTGAAAAAAAATATGGGAATAATATACGCACGGATCGGATTATCAAAATCAAAACATTCCAATAATAATATAGTTTAAAGATTTAAGAAGCTAGCTAGCTCCAATAAATCTTTGGCTAGCTCAGCGTTTACCGACTTAGACAAAAATACAGAAGAGAAAATCTTGGCACTTTGGTGTTTAAGTTGTTTATTTTAAAGAAAATAGTATAAGAAGCCCTGGCAGACTAAAATAGTAATAAAACAAAGCCAAACAGTAAAATATTCAATAAGCTTCTCTATTATTTTCAATAAAATAGCAGACTTTCTTAAGGTTTTCATTCAATATTTTAATACCTTCTAAATATCCAACACGATACAAAAACAAATTAATAATTCCCAGTTCCAGGCTTAAACTAACATCTAAAAGTACATTTCACTCTTCAATAAAAATATATAATAAATTTCCAGAAAAAATAAATACCTACCCCATATTCATAAACATCATTGCAAAATATTTACCTACTATCTAAATGTTATTATAGCATAAATGAATATTTAACTGATAACACCAGGATATAATTAATAAATAAATAAATACAATAGGTAATAATTCAAAACGTCTTGTCTAACATTATAATCTACACAACTTTATTTTATTTTGTTAATTTGATTTAAGTTGGTTTATGTAGCTTTCTTTCCTCTCTTTTATTACCCTTTTGCGTGCCCGACAGGGTCCATAATGCTCTTATATATAATAAAACCGGTCAAGAGCGAGTCGGACTCGCGCACCGAGGGTTCCGTACAATCATAATATTTGAATATGTTACTTTAGTAGGATAAACGGCAGACAGGTGGAAGGGCGAACAGGCAGACAGTTAATTTACAAATCTTAACCACAGCTGCTTATAGAATAGAATAGAATAGAATATCCATTTATTCAGGCAAATTACACCCATTTACAAAAATACATTTAAAATTTTAATTTAGCTACAAATTGCATTGATTTTAACACTTTAAAAAAGGTAATCCAATGAATAATCATGAGAATTAAAAAGAATGTCACATTGAGGAAATTGAATTAAAAATAATTATTAAAAATTTGAAACAATATTAGATCTAAATATAAATAACAATAAAAGAATTAATTTAGAAGCTTATGGTGACTGAAAAACGTTTCAGCCACTCCACATTGCAAACTGTTTATATTAGTAAGTAGGAACTTATTCTTCGTTTATTCGTACGGCAAATAGTAGGTAATTATATTAGAACCAGCCACCAATGTATTATATTAGGTTGCGGTTGCGCCATCTCTTGACCGATAGTGGAAGTATATTTTTTTCCTGGGTTAGCATTCTTAGGACATCGCCATCTGTTGACTGGTAGTGAAACAAAAGAATTTTTGTTTGTTTTTTGAATTTCTAAAAAAGTGTGTTATATTGAGACATTGTTTTATTTTTCCTGTAATCTTTACATAAACTACTATCACATAGAATTATTTCAGATTTTTCTCTTTGCAAACTTCGGAGATAAGGGGGGGGGAACGGTATTTTTTTTAAATTTTTCATCATAAGTCGAAAACTATACGGCCTAAGAAAAAAGGAAAAAATGTTTTAAAATGTGCAAACAGCGTTCTTTCATATGATACAGCACATGCCCTAGTCACCTCACTTCAAATTTTTAAGACCCCTTTTCAGTGCCTGTAGTAAAAAAAAAAAATTTTTTTATTTCTTTCTTATTTGCAAAATAGTTGGGCAAATGTCATCTTAAACTATTTCAAGTTGATACCATTAGTAGTTCTCGAGATATCTAGCTGTGACAGACAGACAGACTGAGTCACACCATAAGGGTTCATTTTTTACTATTTTGGTACGGAACCCTAAAAATGTATAACCATCCTCTGTACCCACATTATGGTTGCAAATAAAGTATTGAGTAATGTTTTATTTCAAAATTGTCAGTTTTTCGCGCTGTATCACCATAGAGTAACACAAAAAATCAAGCACAAACAACGATCCGGCAATCGGCAATAACATCGTTCATTCATTCATTCACTGGACCTTGACTTGCGCCAGCGCATTGAACTCTGATGATGATTTACAATTAATGCATTTTACTGTTGTTTTACACTTAAATAAAGAGAAGATAAGGTTCATCATCCATTAAATTGAGCTAACTTATTTTTGAGGAGTAGGTACTTACCTACTATCTACTGCATAATTTAACCAAACAACAAAACCTAAGAAGATTATCATTGTTTGGGTTGTATATTATGTTTAAACTAATCATACAAAATTGTCTGTAATCTTATTCGTCTAATCGTAGGTATACCTACACCTACTTACCTTTATTAATAGCAACAGACATATTTACAAAAATATGTATACTTCCAAGCCTGTCTACACAGTACACACACGACACTTTTCGGAGCTCACACTCGCCCGATTATCCGCGGGCAACTGTGCTGTGCTGTGCAATCTAGCCTAAAGTTGTGATAAAGAGCTCGAATGCCGAAAAACTAGTTTAATCGGCGCACAGTGTTTGATTTGACTCAAAAAAATCCCTATGCCGTTTATTGCATAAATCGTTCAAGAAATGCATTTTAAACGGCCGACTAGAACACCCACGTGTCTATTTCAAATACTTTTTTGTATAAAAAATAATTTATATTTCGTAACTTTAACCTAGAAAAAAATTAAATAAATTCTGTAAGCTTATCTAATCAACATATATTTTTTGGTTAATATAGTTTGATAAAGCATCTTTAGGCGCATATTTGCCAGTTTTTATTTTTGGAGTATCACCTCTGGTTATCGTATTATTAATTTTTATTCGTATTTTGGTTTTTATTTTTTTTCTCCCGAAAATCTCAAAAGTGCGGCTTATGACTAGTACTGAAATATTGCTCTTAATTTAGGTCTATCATTGATAAAAAAATCACGTTGCTTTATTGCGGCGTTTACGAGTTATCGAATTTCAAAATAAACTTGACCTTGACGTTTACGAGTCAAAATAAACTTTACCTTTCATTTTAGTTATAATGATTCAATTTTTTCCTCTAAATTACAATGCTGTATATTATTTATACATAAAATATAGCTTATACATAGGTTTTTTTCCATAATATACCATAATATTACCTCTAGGTGTATACAAAAAAAAAATAGGTAAGTAGTGACATTTTTTGAGATGTGAATCTAAAGTCAATGAATTTTAGATTAATCCTGACTAAAAATAAAGGTCAATTTATTTTGAAAGTCGTTAATTCATAAACATCAAGATCAAGTTTATTTTGAAATTCGATAACTCATAAACGCCGCAATAAAGCAACGTGATTTTTTAATCAATGATAGACCTAATTAAGAGAAATATTTCAGTACTGGTCACAAGCCGCACTTTTGAGTATTTTGGGAGAAAAAAATAAAAACCAAAATCTGAATAAAAATTAATAACACGATAACCAGAGGTGATACTCCAAAAATAAAAACTGGCAAATATGTGCCTAAAGATGCTTTATCAAACTATATTAACCAAAAAATATGTGTTGATTAGATACGCTTACAGAATTTATTTAATCTTTTTTCTAGGTTAAAGTCACGAAAAATAAATTATTTTTTATAAAATAAAAAGTATTAGAAATAGACACGTGGCGTGGGTGTTCGTTTAAAATGCATTTCTTGATCGATTTAGGTATGCCATAAACGGCGTTTTTTTGAGTCAAATCAAACACTGTGCGGCGGCTTTCGCAAATTGCAGTTTATCTGATTAAATAAACTTACGATAATTTTAGGTTAATAAAATGAAGTATGAAATAAAAAATGTCTAAAGAAAGATATAGAGAAAAGTCACTGTACGTAGATTAGATAACTAGGTCTCCGGACAAACTTCTTGCACTCTTAAAAAATATCGAATGTAAAATGTAGACATTCAAACCTAGGTAAAGTCTGTTCATCCTTACTTGTCTTATTTGGTAAACAGTTTTTGACAGTTGTCATACGTCTTTTAAACTTAAATCGTTATTTAAAAATATGTTAGTAAGTTTATGAAATTATTGTTAATTTATTAACAATTTATTTCGTAATCTATGTGTGGAAAACCATTTGTTTTATTTTATAAATGATTATTTCAATAAAGAGTTGGGTGAAGATTGTTTACCATATAAGACAAGTAAGGATGGACAGACTTTAGGTAGGTACTTAAGGCGCTGCTTAATCGAATTTTTAGGTTTTTGAGGGGGTGCGGCAGACGAAGCGCGGTGTGCACGTGCAGCGGCCCCCTCCCGCGCCGCACCTCACCTGCGCTGCGAGTGTAGCGGTGTAGACTGGGCCGCATTTAGACAATTTTTGTTTGTTTTTAAATTATTTGCTGTTGTGAATAAATGTCATGTTCTCTGATCAGGGTGAACAAAAATTTGAATTGAATTTTGAGATATTACAGAAAAAGTATACTTTTAATCACGTAAACGAGCTTAAAGTGTCATAAAAAAAAACTCGATTTCCAAGAAAGTTTCTTTGAAAATTTTTCCCACAGTGATGGTCTATTTTTATAAGAAAAATTGTCTTTGGGGTACCTACTACCCTTTTACTATCCCTTGGTTCTTGTGAAATTATTTACATGATTATTATTTCCAATTCGTGCGCTGTGTTGCCTTTTTGCTAAGCTCATTATTGGCACGTAATAACTTTACTATTTTGCATTTCTGGTGTATCTTAGGCTGTTTCGTTGACGAAACTCTAAAAATGTGAGTTGCGCGACTCCTAGCGAGACTTGATAGACTGAGAGGTCACGGGATTTTTGGTAACGATCGAGGAAAAGGTTAGACTCGTTTCTATGGGTTGTAGAGTGGTCCCCTAATGTGAATGATGTCGGTAGCGGTACGCCTGACCTCAGTGGTTGCAACTTCGAGTGATCTAAATATACACGGTTAATTTTTAAGTATATCTAACAATGAAATAGGGATTTCAGACCACGTAAATGAACAACTTTTACTATGGGACCTACCACGAAATCGCGAAAAAAAAATCAGCTGTTCCATAGAAAAGTACAACATCGACTCGACTATAATGTATGGAACAGCTGATTTTTTTCGCGATGTGGTGGTTGGTCCCATAGTAAAAGCTGTTCATTTGGGTACGTATCAGAATATCTAAAGTAAAGTACGTATCAGAAAAACGAAAATGTCAAACGGACAGATAGTCCTAAATAAAAATGTCTAAGTTCAAATGATCAAAACTTAAAATGTCTAATAGTCCAAATACATAATTATAATGACGCATAGAATTTACTTATACCTTTCTTTCATTTAGGTACCTAATTAATCAGGTTAAATAATTGCGTGTTAACCTCTGTGCCTCCGCCGCACATCACCATAGCCGCGCTGCTCCCTGATTCGGTAGCCGATGCCAGTCACTGATTCAGTAGCCGGCAAACAAAAACCAACAATTGAGTTTGAAATAGATTTTTTCTGGCGCTGCCGCGGCACGCTCGCTTCGCTCGCTCGGCTCGCGCGCTGGATTCATGTCAACCTAACATGCTCGTTGCTACGCTCCTCGCACCTATCTCGTGACCTACGGTCTACGGTTTCTAAGTCCCAGTAGACTAGTTTAGACTCATTTCAGGCAGCTAAATTTGCTATGAAGCATTTCAGGCGAAGCCCAAAGATACCTCCACAGACTCAATTAACCTCAAAGAAGGCGATTCGTTTTAAGATCCAACCCAATTCAAATAAATCATTGTGAACTTAGACCTAATGACCATTGATATTTTAACTCGTAAAGTATTTGATACATTTGATACTTTGAATTTTTTTTTTGAAGTTAGACATAATGATTTTTGACATTTTAAACCATTTGAATTTGAATTTTTGACATTTTGAACTTTGCCATTTAAAGTTTAGACATTCTGATACGTACCCGTTCATTTACGTGGTCTGAAATCCCCATTTCATTTTTAGATATACTTAAAAATTAACCGTGTATAAAAGAAGAAACTGATTGGTGACTGACATATCAACGCACAGCCCAAAGCGCTAGGTCTAGAGACTCCAAATTTAGTACATAGGTTCCTTATAAGGTTTAAGGGTGCAATAAGAAAGGATTTTTTTCAAAACTCACCCCCTAAGGGGGTGAAACGGGTGTCCAAAGTTTGTATGAAATTCCCTCAGTTTGAAAGCGAGGATCTTCAAATTTTGTATTTAGACTGACGATTGTATTTTTTTTTTAAATTCCACTCTCTAAAGGGTGAAAAGGGGGATGAAGTTGTGTATAGAAATAATAAAAATCCTTCATTTTCGAAGTGAAAATCGCTAAATTTATTATTTAAGCTTATGGATGCAAATTTAACGCAACGTACATTATTATTGTTAGTATTTCGATCCCTATGGGAATTATAATGGGGATGAAATGGGGTAAATAAACCTAAAAATAGATATGGATGTCGTTATTGTGGTTTTCCGACGATTGCGAAAATGACATTTATTTTGAAGTCCAACACGGTGGACATGATTTAACCCCAAAAAGGGTGAAAATGGGGTTCAAATTTTATATGGAAAAAGAATAAAAAAGACATTACAACTTAAAGCTTCGTGCTTTAAGTTGTAATGTCTAGGAGCACGTCTTAAAATAAATAGGCATACACATTATATTTTGTGATTTGATTGCGGAAATGACATTTATTTAACAGGTCTTACCTGTTTATTTTGTCATTTTTTTTTACTTTCTCATCAATTTTAACACTAGAAAAGGCAAAAAAACGTCCAGTCACACAGTTAAAGTCTATTAGTAATTGTTTTAATTATATAAAGCTTTAATATTCCCAACGTAAAAACAAAAATATCGAACTACACAACGCATAGTATTGAAAATGCAAATCACGTTCTTTACAGTAGAGCAGTTTAAAGTTTTTTTTACACAAAATTTAACAAAATCGTAATTTTCAATTGTATCAGTAAAGTATCTTTACTAAATAATAGCTTATTTTTGTCTCTTTTTTTGTGCCTAATAACAATTTTATTATAATGTTATATTTATATTTTCCAAGATATTTCACATTCGATAATATTCCATGCTTTTAAAATCAGGAATTTCATCGAATGTGGCTGATTCAATAGTATTCAATGCTTTTGAAATCTGGAATTTTATCGAAAGTGGCAGATTCGATAATATTCTATGATAATTTATTAAGAAATAGCTATATATTTAACACTTTCGTTACTTTTTTGTTAATTGAATGAGCTATAATAGTGGAATCGTAAAACAGAAATAGGTCAGAAATAGGTTCCCAAATCAAACATAAGGAAATGCCGAGCACGGGTCTCTCCATAGGTAAGATGGTCACGATAATTTTCCGAAGCATTCCGTATTCTTGGGTTCCTCCTATCTGTATTCGATGAGGGTCTTCCGTTTCAAAGATTCCTTCCTTATTTGGACTTCATGTGTCTGTACTAGGTGTACGTTGGTAGTGAGCAAAAACTTCGAGTGTAGTGTTCCTAACAATAACTTTAGGCCTCTGTGGTCTAGTGGTTCACCCACCCGTTTAAGCCACAAGGGTCTCGGTTCAATTCCCAGAAAGGTGTACATTTATACTCGGTTGGGTTGTTGGTAGGGATTGTTTCAAGGCTGCGTTGAAGGATATTTTTAAGCTCCTAGACTGGAAAGGATTCGGCATAAATATCAATGGCGACTATCATAAGACACCTTCGTGTTTCCGATGATGTAGTTCTAGCTGGAAAGACCTGAATACAATGATTGATGATCTGATCTCCATGTGCCTCCCAAAGAGTAGAAATCAGGATGAAACTTGATTAGACGAAAATATTGTCAAGCGCCTATGCTTACACGCACCAATTAATTTTATTTTTCTCTTTCTTTTTTTTTAAATTCCACAACGGGTCAGTGCTTGGCCTTTATCTCACCTGATGTTCTCTTGATGATCTCACTTAACATTAGGTCTGCATCCGGAATCCTCAACCATTGAAGTATTGGCTGTGTTAACTCTATGATATCAAATATGTTTCTTCTTTATTTAGAATCGACGACGACAATACTTTTAAGAAGTGGAGGGTTACGACGATATCTATTACACAAACAGAGGATGACCAGATTAGTGTCAATCTGGCCAATAAATCCCACAACATTGAAACTGTCAGTGAAGAAGGTAAAAGCGGCAAACAGTTTCGTCTCACTCCTCGCTGCAGTTAGATGGGATTTATGCTTTGGTTCTGCAATCGGAATAACATGGTGGCATTTACGAAGTAGCTCAGCATCTTGATATACCTGTAGTTTACATGGCTCCACATGGCACCTCTGGTAGACTACTGCAGCACCACCCAGGTCTCGATCAAAGGCTTTCTCATAGTCAACGAACGCCAAGCAAAGTGCCAATTATAGACACTTGGGTCATGGTTAGAGTCTAGATACCTTTTTCACTGTCAGTGCAATGTAGTGGGTTTAATTGGCAAGACTGATACTAATCTTGTCATCATCAGTTTGTAAAGTAGAAAAAATTCGTAATAAATATTGTTTTAACTCACTCCTCCACGGTATAGTCGTTGTAGTATATCGACTCTAAATGAAAGAAAAAATTTATTTTATATCATGTTACTTTTGTTAAGTAACATGATATAAAATATATTTAAAGCAAAAGAACAATAAAAAACAACTTTTTAATTAAATTATTATCTCAAAAAATAAAAATAAAAAAGGTTACTAATATAATATTTTAGTTCCAATCATTCTCACTAGTTCCATTGGATACAGTTCCATGTAACTACTGATACTTTTTGTTCTGTAGTTCCACATATTCATTCTCACTAGTTCCATTGCCAATGGAACTAGTGAGAATAATCAGTATCAGTAGTTCCATGGAACTATATCCACTGGAACTAGTGAGCAGTAAGTGATTGCTCCGCGTACCCCTTTGATGCAACCTCGCGTACCCTTTAGGGTACGCGTACCACTGATTGGGAAACACTGCCATAGACAATCGGTACAGGCGTGTTAATACCAGGGCTAACTCAGGGGCGCAAGTCCTGAGAACAATGGCTGGTATACTATCCAGAATTCCAGACTACTGGCTTTATTCACGTCCAGATCAAGCAATGCTTTTTTTAAATTCGGTCTCTCTGATGCGGATTTCCGACATTGAAATCTCACAACTTGGTAAGACCGATGGTACAACATTGCCAGGATCTAAAGAATCTAAACGAGAACATTCGGCAAATAAATTGGCAAAACAGTATGTGCCAAAGATCCGCCTGGTTTCCGCAGAGGAGGCATTGAGGGACGGCAGAAGATGACCTCCACAAATTATACCAGAATTTTTCAAGAAGCAAGTTTTCCCTATGCAGGACTTGGCGGCTTTGTTAAAGGCTTTCCTCTTTTCACGTGTATTTCTAGCTTTATAGGATCGAGCATCAACCCAAGTAAGATATAACTCATGTTTCGACGCTACTGCATCTCTATATTTAGCAGAATACCAATAGTGAACATTGTTAGAAACCCTGACAAAGCAGAACGGTCACAGCATTCGTGGAGTAGAAGGAAACATGATTTTACCTAAAAAAAATATTTTTCTGCTAAAAAAACTAGTATAAATCGATACACAGGAGCACTAGCCTTTAGCCATAGGCCTTGTTCCGCTACATTTTGTTATTTCGGTTGCATTATATTCATTAGGTAAAAAAACTTATCCATAGTAATATAGTGACTGAAAGTTTTGTTGGCTTTCCTTATGTTAAAATTGATAAAATAAAGTAAAAAAGAATCACAAAACAATTAGTTCTTCCTTAAAAAAATACGATTTTAAACTGTTTCAAAATCCAATATGTACCTATTGATTGGATTGGACAATTTAAGTCGCGCGTTAATAGTATAGGATTATTGTAAACGTGTGAAATATTGACGCAGAATTAGTTTTGAGGCGGGAAATATTAGGAATTAGCCGTAAGAGCACATTGAATGTCTCACTCCATACAAAAAAAACCATAAAATATTTTTATCCAGCCAAACTATTCATTTTAGACAAAAATATCTTAAGAAATTTCTTCTATAATAAAGAGTTCTATCGATTAGTATTTAAAAAAAATACTATTCAAAAAAAAAGTCGTAACTTGCGCGCGTCATAGCTCTGAAACGAAACCACTGAGCACTACATACTTTAAATAGGTATTAATACTGACAATTTCTCTGATCGTTACTTTCTCGTAACAATGAAGCCTCTTATAAGCGCTATTACTGGAAGTGGCAACCACTGAGATCAAGCAGACCGACATCATTCACATTAGGGGACCACTCTACAATCTATAAAAGCGAATCTAACCTTTTCCTCGACCGTTACCAAAAATTATGTGACCTCTAAGACTATGATGTCGACGACGACGCGTCATCGACATCAAGTCTTGCTAGACGCAGCGCGACGAGGCGTGCGTTTACCTACTACAGTGCTTCTAATACTAACACTATTTAATTTATTACTAAAACCTAAAACTACAAAACAAACACCTAAAACTATTACTTAACACTAAATAAAATTATTGAAGTGAAAGCTTCTTTAGCGGCGTTGTATGCTTTTTTGTAATGGGGAAAAAAATGTTGAACTCGCGTCAGTCAGTCAGGATCACGTGACCCTGATCGAAAATTCGTAAGACGGATGTGACGGATGGAGAGTAGACAGCCGGCGGCGGAAGTATCCCCCTCTCTTTCTACGGGGCGTGGCGAAAATAGCGGCGCGTCATTTCAAGACGTAAACACTTGTGTCACCATAGCAAGGCGCAAATTTTTTAATTTAATGCCAAACTAAAAGGCTAGTTTTTAGGGTTCCGTACCCAAAGGGTAAAAACGGGACCCTATTACTAAGCCTCCGCTGTCCGTCTGTCTGTCTGTCCGTCTGTCTGTCTGTCTGTCTGTCTGTCTGTCTGTCACTGGCTGTATCTCATGAACCGTGATAGCTAGACAGCTGAAATTTTCACAGATGATGTATTTCTGTTGCCGCTACAACAAAAAATACTAAAAACGTTAATATTCAAGTTTTCACTTCTGCCGGCACTCCCGGAGTGCAACCCGATTTTATTTTATTTACTTAAAACAAACAAAGTTTACAAAACTTTCAAAAATCCAAAAGAAAAAGACGAGACCGACTTGACCGACACGCTACGATATGAAATGAAAAGTACGGCCACATTAATATTCAAGTTTTCACTTCTGCCGGCACTCCCGGAGTGCAACCCGATTTTCTTTTATTTACTTAAAACAAACAAAGTTTACAAAACTTTCAAAAATCCAAAAGAAAAAGACGAGACCGACTTGACCGACACGCTACGATATGAAATGAAAAGTACGGCCACATTCTCGATATCACCCGATGCAAGCCCCCGGGCGTTCACCCCGCCCTCCCGCGCCAAATCTCTCAGTGTATGCCGAAAACTAGCAAATATTTTTCTAAGTGCATTGCTCTTTACATTTTTTAGGCGCTAAAAAACCTGTTTATTTTGATTTTAATAGTGATCCATAACATTTACATTCTTTTTTTTTCGATAAGTCTTTAATTCACCTTATGTTCGATTTGTTATTTGAAAAAAATATACTAGTTGCCGCTGAAAATTTCGAGTATTGTGCGACGAAAAAACTTTTTAGAAAAACATTTTTTTTCACTAACTAAGCTTTTACTTGAAATTATTTATAGCTAAGTCTTTAATTCAGGATATGTCAAATACAACAATATTTTTTTCTACCTTTCAAAATGAGTGGATTCTTCTAACTATGCTACAAAACTTTATATGTTTTCATTGATGCTACGTTTTGCAGGTCCTTAATCCTCTTTTTTTAAATAAAACAATTTCCTTTTACAAACAAATACAATACCTGTGTACTTCCTATTTGTAATACGAATACCTACCTAGGTAAGCAGGTAACACATTAAAGATAAGCCTTGAAAGATAAGTAGGCATTTTTATGATTGTCCTGATAAAAAAGCAATGTTTCTTAAAAAATGAGTTCATAGGTGGTGGTGGCCTTAACCAAATAATTTATAATTATAATGATTATAAAAATACAGGATTAAGTATTATTAACATATTGATAGACTTAAGGTAGGTAACTTATCCCACTAAGTTAGGTAGGTATTTATACATTTAAATTTTATAACAGCGTACAGTGATCAACAGAAGTGTCACACCTCAAAATTAATTTTATTTGGAAAAGAAATGGTAAAGCATTAGGTACTACCTAGTTTTTTTACTACACGACTGCCCAAAAAATCAGTGTTAGGTATGTGTTCACGGTTCATGTATGTTTGTATTGTATGTGGGTATGTGAGTTTCTTTATTCCACCACTAGCGGCCGCCCACGGTTTCACCCGCGTGGTTCCCGTTCCCGTGGGAATATCGGGATAAAATGTATCCTATGTTTTAATCTAGGCTATCTTCTATCTGTGGGCCAAATTCCAACCAAATTAGTTTTTGCGTGATTGAGGAACAAACAGCCAAACATCTAAACATACAAACTTTCACAAAATTCTAATATCTTTGAATATTAGTAGGATAACTTCCATAACAGATTTGTATGTATGAAGTATCGTTAGAATCCTTATACATGGCTATATTTTTATTTGTAATAATAATAATCATTTAAAAAGTTGAAATGCTGACTGTACGACGCCATTTTCAAATGTGACAAAAGTTTCTTTCTTCAATTTGCGAAAGTCTGTACTTACGAAGGCCCGATATTTTTTGGCATAGGAAATAATTAGTTTGGCTCTCAGTTACTCGCTGGGAGTGAGTAAGTAGCTTGTTTTTCCGAATTTAAAGAGGGAACGCTTGGTTATTTTTTTGTTGGTGTACATACTGGTGTATAGTATCTTAATAATTTAAAGCCTTTCTTGGACAAGGATTATTTGATGTTCTCTCAACTGCATGCATAAGTATCGATAGAGGAGACAAAAAAAAAGAAAAACTATAAAAAACAATTTTATTATCTTACATATAAATTTGCCAAAAATATAACATGCTTACAAATAAGAAATTTTAACAAATACAATACATGTTGGTATCGGCACAGATAATATATCGGAAATAAATCTCCTTTATATAATTAGTGTTGTTTTTTACAAATAACTTCAACTGTTGTAAAAGTATATTTATTTACAAAAAGTCGATATTCAGTCTAATAAGTTATATAATTATTTGTGTGTAACAATATCCATCTAAGCTTAACCTATGAAGCTGTTGGATCAAACTCCATTCACTTATCTTCCTAGTGATAAAGTCGATTGACTGTAAATCTTTTCGATAAAAACCAATAAACATACTTATGATAAAATACTCATAATAAAAGAAATATTCATAGAAAATACACATTTTAAAAGTACCATGGGATCGTTTTGCTTAATTATTGTTGTAGTCGACTGTACTCGAAACCTATAATCTCGTAATAATATGTGTATGGTAACTAAGGTGACCAACCCTGTGCGCTCTTTAGTACAAGCGATTTATGAAGAAATACAGGACAGTATTTAAAAAATCAAAATTATAAATTGGCCATGTGTGACATTTTGGCAATGTCCTGTATTTTACTTAATAAAATTCAGGACATGGCCAAATGATAGCTGAAAAACGGGACGTCCCATAAAATACAGGAAAGTTGGCCACCCTAATAGTAACACACAAAACTATCTGTATTGAGTGTGGGTTATAATAATAGATTATGGAACCTATCAACTCTTGATTACAGCTTAAACGGTTTCAACCATGACGGCGATACCCTGTCCACCTCCGATGCAAGCGGAACCGATTCCTCTCTTCAGGCCACGGCGTCTGTAAAACAAAAATGTGTTTTTACAAGATTTGTAAGAGAAGAGAAACTTTATAATGTGCACGAGTGTACAAGCTCCCACTGACGGCATGGAAAGGGATTTTTACAACAAGATTTAAATTCCACAGTACGGTATGCCGAAGCATACGTCATCTTGATCTTTGCACCTACGAATATTATCATTGCATTGTTATCGATATTATTAAGTTATATTTCTACTCATTTCATAAAAATCTCATGCCATGCCGTCAAGCGCAGGTAATAAGCAAACCATTTGATGGATCACTAAATGAACTGCAGGAACCGTCATCAACACTAGAGTGCTACCAGGATCTTTTGGCACGTGGCGAAAATCGGAACTAATTTTGGCAGCTATAAAAGGGTCAGCTTCCAATAGGATATTTAGTTTAAAGTGGAGCCACCATTGGAGTGCCAGAAGATCCTCATAGCACTAATGGGGTTGGCAACGTAAAGCTGATTGTAGATGTCGCGGCGTACGCTTGTTCCTAAGAAACTAGAAGTTCAGAACAAATCTATAGGAAAATAGGTATTTATTTTGTGGTATTTTTTTACCGAAAAAGACCCATTGACCCAAAATGGATATAAAAGACTATTCTACAATGCAAATGCCCGAATTAAAAGCCAAATTAAAACGTTTTTATTCTTATAGAATTCATCAATTTCTTCTATATATCTAAATTTTCCGGAAATTTGTAAGTGCCAACATTTTTAAAGCCTATTACACAGAATTCAATCATTTTAAAGCTAAAAAAACGATTCTTTTAAAGTAAAAGTTTGTTCATCAAGTTTGGATTAGAATGGAAGAATTTCCAATTTTACTCATTTGTCGGTGCGGTAAAGATTCTGTAGTGAATCTGTACCACGCCGAGCTGATGTTGCGCCAACAAATGAGTAACCTCTATTGAAATATAGGCCGCCAGTAAGCTTTCGGTACCGCGTATACCGAGCATGCTGATATCGTACCGATGTTGCGCCGACAAATGAGCAACCTCTACTGAAATATAGGCGGCCAGTAAGCTTTCGGTACCGCGCGCGTATACCGAGCATGCTGATATCGTACCGATGCTGCCGGCGCAGCATTGGTACGATATCGATTTCGAGCCTTTTTTACTCATTTGTCGGCACAAATGAGTAAAAAAGGCTCGAAATCGAAACCAATCTCCCATTCCCTTTCGCGACCGTACAAACCTATAATAGACGGATATAATAGATGATATTATAGACGTATATAGAGATACTTTCTAGGGGGGCCTGGCCCTTAGGTTCGGGGCAAAGTTGGGGGAGTGGGGCGCTAGAGCCGCGTTGGAGTTTTGAAGGGCAACAGAAAATTATATAAGCTTCCTACGCCGATTCGTACAACCACAGATTACATAATACTATAGTACAGATACCTCATCCCATACTAAAGAAATGGCCCGTCCTAAGGCGACTATGGGGCGATTTAAAATGTTTTTCTTATAGAACGCTAGATGGCGCCGCTATCGTCGCAGCATGCCTAGCACAGATAGCAACAAACTTTACCAAATTTTCAAAGAATTCACTACAATTTTGCATTTGGTGATTTTTTAAGAAACAATTTAAAAGTTTCATGACTTTTTATCTGTATTTGAATATGACAAAAACAAATCGAAGAAGGTACCGCCATCTAGTGAGGTAAATTCAAACTAATGTTGGAATTAGATACTAGATGGCGGTACCTGCTAACTAAGCCACATCTGAGGTTCCTAGTGAGACCCCATGGTACACCATAATGTTACCTGAGCTCGTGCACCAGATGCGCCGTGATCCTGGACCCGGAGGCGCCCAGCGGGTGCCCCAGCGCGGTGGCGCCGCCGTTCACGTTCAACTTCTCAACGTCCAGCTTGAGAGCCTTCGCGCAAGAAAGAGTCTGTGCTACGAACGCTTCGTTGATCTACAAAAAAAATAACTTCTAAGGTCCAGCGGGTCTATCGGCTAAAAACAATGAAGTTAATATAGGCTTTGATTTAACAGATTTGATTATTTTGCTACTTTTTTGACACAATTAAAAGCATACAGTACGAGGTATAATCTTGAAATCGGGTAGGGATAGCGCGAAACGCGTATTTTGGGCATGCGTAGCGGTGAGGTACACGGACAGCGGGAGAGGGGCGCGCGCTATTGGTCGCTCACAAGAACACATGCGCGAACTTATCCCCACTCCGTCGAAAAAATTTCAAGATATATGACTGTTACTGTACCAAAGTAGCAATTCACATTCACATCCATCTGTCAAATCAAAGCTTACATTAACTTTTATTGGATTCGCTCGCCGCGCCGCCCGCCGCGTCTGACTGTAGCCGGGCCGTTAGAGAACATCAAAAGTTACAAAAAGATACACGAGGGGTATTACAACCTCTAAAAATTGCCAGGTTTATGAATTGCTACGGTTACATCTCTTACTCACTCTATGGTAAATAAAAAAGACGCATTGATAGCCATTCAGAAAACTGGCAAGTTTTATGAGGTTGTAATACGGGGGCTGATAGGCATGTTTATTTCGAGTTTCGACTCGCGTACATTTTAAGTTTTAAGTAGGTACCTATAGAGGTAAACCAAAGCATGACCAATCTTATGTTGTAAATTATTAATGTAATATAAAATAGAGACTATTGTAGATTTTTAGACTAGACTTACCTCGATTAAGTCGATATCGTTGAGCGTAAGGTTGGTAGCTTTGAGCAGGTTCTGTATAGCGGGCACGGGCCCAATGCCCATGATGCTGGGGTCCACGCCCACGAACGACCAGCCCACCAGCCGCGCGAGGGGCTTCAGGCCCTTCGCTGCTTCCTCGCTGGCCAGGACTATGGCGCCTGCGCCGTCACTGATACCCTGGTTATAGAAAATATTTAGTTTTAACAGGATTTTTTTAGTTTCAATTGAATCACCCTTGTCCCGCAAACGTTTTAAATTAACACAATGAACTGTTTTCCACATGGCTGTTTATCAGCTTTCTGTTATATTAGGCTGCGTACGCACCGACAGGTGGCAGCCTTAGGCTACCCGCTACGTTAAGCGGGACACGCGCACGGGGCGACATAGATAAGAGCTTACTCATGCACTGCAAGCATTTGTTCTTCAGAAAACCAGCAATCTATATTCCCGCGCCGTGTACCCGTAGTGGGTTCCCGCATAACGCAGCGGGAGCAGAAGTAGCGCAGAAATCGGGCGTTAGTCCGAAATCGGGCGTTAGGGCGTTAGTTAGTCTTCTTCAGTTACATATCTTTATATCTATCACGTCACGGTATCAAAAATTCAAAATCAGTTTTAAACGATTGTCATTTGTTATGCAATCGTATTTAGGACTTTGTACTGTTGTAAAACAAATATCTGACATTCATATTATAAAATCCACAGTTTTACAATAAGATATGGACATAATTATCAGCATTTTGTAAACAAAATGACTTTCATTTTTTACTATGAGGATTGTGAACCACGTGATCTGGTTGGCGACAAAATAACTAACTAAACGGGCATCTTACTGTGGATTACAAACAATATGTAAAACAAACAACTAAATGTTGGAGATAAATAATTTAAATGAGTGACAGAAATACTAAGTGGGCGACTATTATACCAAGTAGGTAACTATTACTGATTTAAGCTGCCTAACATGGTATTTTTGTCACCTCGATTAGGTTAATAGTCGCCTTTTTTAAATAAAATATATGCTACATTTTAAATGTTTTGTGTGCCCTAAGGTTGTCGCCTAAATAGAAATTTGGTCACCCATTCTAAATAACTAGTTACCTACTCAATTTGTATTTTAAAGTCACCCATTTTCAATATTTGTAGGCGCCCGTAGTCCGTCGCCTAATCGTATTTCGAACTTAAAATGGTAAGTATGTCGGAACAGCCTTTGCCGATAGAACGGTAGGTAGGTACGCTATATTCAGTATTTTTGATACCTACCTACCTAAAATGGGAATTTATTATTACCCAATTAAATACTATACCCCTACAAAAAACATCATTAGTATGCGTTAAGATTTAGTTAGAGGGGGGAAACGTTAACGCTTTTGTATTTGTATTGGAAACTATTCGTAGTTCACAATTTAGCAAACTCTGGTCGAGTCTGCTTGATACCATATTGGTGTTGGGTTCACATGCCGAAAGTTCGGGAAATTAAAAACTAGGTACACAATCAATAAATACTTACCTAAGGCTGGCCCCAAACCTACCGGTTTCATTTCTTTGCTTTGCTGTTCTACTAGAACAGAGCTGCGTTCCGATTCCGAGGTTCAGACTGCGGTTGTTTGGTTGTTTTTATTGTTTCAACTTTAGATGTCATAGTCTTGTATTAAATACAAAGTCTTCGTTTTCCATTTAGAATTTTAGGATAATTTAAACTTTCTTATACACTAAATCAAATATAATCTGTTTTTTTGAGGAGCAACCATGAACTTTTTGAAACTTGGACACAAAAACATCAAAATACAAAATAATGTCAAATGAAATTGTCAATTTTTGTACAGATAAACGCAGAGGGTTTTTCAACGACCGATTTTGATGGTTAAAAAGTTGCAACGCACTCGGAGCGTATACGTTCTGAACGCGCCTCAAGCAAAGCAAAGAAATGAAACCGGTAGGTAGGTCTGAGGCCAGCCATAACTTTTATTCCTTCCTAAAACATTGATCTGATAAAAACGTTTTTATTTCAATGAATTCAAAACTACTCACAGAAGCACTTCCCGCGGTGACAAGTCCCTCCTTCTTGAACACGGGGGGTAGTTTCTTGAGTGATTCGAGGGTGGTCTGCGGGCGTGGGTGCTCGTCCACCGACACTTCTACTTGCTTCTTCTTGATGGTGAGCGTCACTGGCTGGATCTCCGATTTGAATACGCCGGAGTCATTAGCTGGGGGACAAATTGAAAGGTAAGATCGATCGAAACAGCATTGGCATGCAAAATGATAGACTTTACTGATTGTATGAGTGTACCTACTATTATGTGTTCTGTGATTTAGTCGCCTATTTGAAATTTTAGGTACCTACTTGCCTTGCCCTTTAGCACTACCACCTACCACCGAAGCATGATCACGTGTTAAAGCGTTTTATCGCCACTCAACTGTCAAAATCCGTCGACTTTTGACAATTCAAAGTGATAAATTGCTATGTCATATCGTATTTCAGTGGTCATATGTACTTGGGGGCTGGTTGTAAAATCTAAAACGGCATAATTAGATGCAAAAAATTACTGAGCCTACTTGTTATTCATTGAATATTATCGCATAAGCGTTATTTTAATTGCTAATCAATAATATAAGATCATCTTTATTTAAACGGAAGCATCAATCATAATAACAAAACAATGTTAGTGATAGATAGAAATTATGTATTTCCTTTTTTATGGTACCTACAGTAACAGCAGGCTGATTATCTTATTAAAAACCACCTAGCGACCGGTCTCATTTGATAGGTGAATGTGATACATTGCTATTTCACTTCTCAAGCTTACGCGCTCACTACCTCACTAGACATGAAATAAAACACTTTTTAACGGATACTAGCGCGGTTTTATTGAATGTACTTTGGTATTTAGTTGGTATTTTGTTTGATTTTTGGTTTTCCCGACGTTTCGGCACCTTTGCAGCTGCCATGCAGTCCTCCGTGACCACGGCAGCTGCAAAGGTGCCGAAACGTCGGGAAAACCAAAAATCAAACAAAATACCAACTAAATACCAAAGTACATTCAATAAAACCGCGCTAGTATCCGTTAAAAAGTGTTTTATTTCACATTGCTACTTCTTTTTGCGATTAAAAAAAATATACCAAAGAAAAGTAGCAATGTATCACATTCATTTGTGAACTGAAACCGGTCGCTAGGTGGTGTTCTTGCAATACAGTCAACTTCAAAAGTCGATTACGAAATGAAATTAATGAATGAATGATAAAAAATGAGTGAATGATTTAATTAGCGTAACGATGGTGAGTGAATCTATCCTACGATCATTTATCGTGGTGTGGTACTCACAAGCTTTCCACCTCTGCTGCGACCTCAACGCGAAGTTGTCAACTTCATCCCTTGTGATATTGAACTGTGCGCCAAGCTTCTCTGCTGTCATGCCCATAGGCAGTCCGCAGTAAGAGTCGGTAAGGCCAGCCCAAAGTGTGTCCTCGAACGCGTAGTTCAGGCCAAGAGTCGCCCCGAAACGGACACCTCGCACAGCGAATGGGGCTTGAGACATGTTCTCTACGCCTCCCGCCACTGAGATTTTGGCAGCACCGGTAAGAATGTCCTGGTGACAAAAAGATCTTGATTCTTTTGTAATATAGAAAACGGAGAACACAATTCTCCAAATCAAGACTCTTTCAAAATTCTTCTTCGGTTTTCATACTTCATAAATTGTAGTATAGACAGCAGAATACATAATAGTACAAGTGTATGGACTGCCTCAATGCCACATGTATCTAATTATTCGTCTGTGGCCACATTCACCTAGTGACTGACTTTGGCTAAACTTGCCAATCAAGTCCTCGGCATGACTACTTACTGTTTGATTATTTCGCAAACACGGAATTTAAAATTTAGTCACTAAAGGTAAACGCAGACTTGACCGCACTGCAGTCCTTATTTGTACGGTAGCCGCTGCGGACGCAGCCTGCGGCCTGCGCCTTAATTTCTTCTCATTATCATCAGCCATTTGGAATGTACTCGTCCCTCACGGTTGTGGTGCAAGCCGTTCTCAAGACGGATAATGGGGGAAAATACGGATTGTTCGGCGGTGGGAAGTGATCCATCGCCTGCCTTGCACGGCCCTGGCGGTGTGGGGAGATGGCCAAACTTGTCCGGCCATCCCCCAGGAGTGAGGACACCTGCCCCCTGATTACGTAACTCTGTTGCTAGCAAATCTCGATTGAAACAGCAGTTATATTGTTGCTTTAAGAAGATAGTAGTCACATTGGTTCTTACTAAAGCAGTGATATGCTTTGCCAGGCGGCCGCCGGGTTAATTTGGGGGAACGGCGAGAGGGCAAGTTACAGAGTTTTTACAGGGTATTTCCCCCCTTCCGAGATCCCACCGAACCATTCGGTTGCGTGAGATGTTAGATCACGGGAGGCGGTCGTGGAGGGAGGCGCAACGTTGCGGTCCTCTTCTGGCGAGTCCCATATACGAACCCCCTGCTCACCTGCGGGGGGTGGGGATGCGTAAATGCATTTTCTTCGGTAAAAAAGGAGTTAGTACTAGGATTACCTGTGCACTATTGACGACTGACTGGAACCCAGAGCCGCAGAGCCTGTTGACGCCCAGCACGGGTCTGTCCTGCGGGATGCCCGCCTTCAGCGCCGCGTGTCGGGGCAAGTAAATGCCGTCTGTTTGAGTGGCCTGATAAAGAAAAGAAAGTGCGTTACATTTAAAAAGGTACGTAGGTATGTACACACGGCGGCACTTCAGACTATACATGTTGACCTTGAGACCGCCTTTATGCCCTACGTAATAAAAGTTGTTTACGCAGTTTAACTGTATAATCTGACGTGCTGTCGTGTGTACTATAGGCAACAGCGTCGCTTAACCAGTTATCAACAAAACTCGTGTGCGCACGTATCGCCCCTGCACGAATGCACGAACTACACGTATGTTGTGACGGCGCGGTGTGTAAGCGATTTTAACTTTAACGCACCCATTAGTTTAACCACAGTCACGGGCTGTGACTGACGATTAACCTACCGTGTAATGAAGTGACTGATGGTTGCATGATGTGATTTGTACTTTCCATCAGTCAATCAGTCAAACGTAATTCATGACTGATGGAATTTGACTGACGCTTGCATGAGCATGTAATGGCTCGGGGTGCACTTCGCATCGCATAATTTCGATTGTCCTAAAGTCACTTGGCATAACTCGATTGGCATAATAATCACAAAGCATACTATTTATTTAGCATAAATTTCGATACGCATAACCATCGAATAGCATAACTTTTAAAAGAAAACAAGAGATATGTGAGGATACGCTTACGACCTTTCGGTCTCGCGATCCAGGTAAAAAGGTCTCCACAGCGTATCCTCACATATCTCCTAAACGCAAGATCGACAAACTCTGATTCTTGGTGACAAATTCCGACAAACTAACGGCTACACACTCGAGTTATCAGAATTTCGCTACGACCTTTCTTTACCAAGATCCAGGTAGAAAAGTCTCCACAGCGTATCCTCACATATCTCCTAAACGCAAGACCGACAAAATCTGGTTCTTGGTGACAAAGTCCGACAAACTACCGGCTACACATACGAGTAATCAGATTTTCGCTACGACCTTCCGTTTGCAAGATCTGTGTGGCGCAGCTGTAGAGACGTCTCTACAGTTGCGCCACACAGATCTCCTAAACGCAAGACCGACAAACTCTGTTTTTTGTGCGACAAATTCTGACAAATTAACGGCTGCACACACGAGTAATCAGATTTTCGCTACGACCTTCCGTTTTCGACATCTGTGTGGCTCAGCTGTAGAGACGTCTCTACAGCTGCGCCACACGTATCTCCTAAACGCAAGCCCGACAAATTCTGGTTTTTGTGCGACAAATTCCGACAAACTATCGTCTTCATCATGGCATAGTCAAAAAGTCAGATTTCCAACTTTTTTTTGTGGCCCAGCTGTAGTCCGGCACGTGAATCCTTATGGAATGATAATAATTTACTTATGTATATTATTTTGTTAAAAACTCACCGACATAACTTGCCCCACGACCACAGTGTCGACTTGATCGGGTGCTACGCCAGCCTCCTTCAGAGCGGCCGTGGTGGCGATGGTTTGCAGCTCCGTCGCCGACGTGTTGCGGAACACGCCGCCGAATGTGCCAAACGGAGTGCGCTTGGCACCCACGATGAAGATGCCTGAAGAGGAGGAACCCAAGTTCAATAAGTGGACAGACTAGACAGCGAGCGAACGGAAGGGCAGAGGAAACGTGACACTGGTCTCGTCTCGCGCAATGTAACTAATACGAGATTGTTACATTACACCAGCGATTCTTAACCTCGGGTCGCGACCCAAATTCGGGTCGCGAGAGGTATTGGGTTGGGTCGCGGGCCCCCAAACGACTTTAAAAAGTGATAATTTTTTTGTTGCCTGGTGATGAACGACGACGCGACGAATAAAACTGACTAAAAATCGCACTGCGCGGCCATTTATTAGTATAAACAAGCAAGATCAGTGGATGAAACTGATTAGAAATCGCGCTGCGCGGCCATTTTTTTCTTTAAACAAGCGAGATTACAAGATTAGTAGATACAACTGACTAAAAATCGCGCTGCGTGGCCTTTTTTTCTATAAACAAGCAAGATCACAAAATTAGTAAATGAAACTTGAGTAAAAATTGCGCTGCGCGGCCGTTTTTTTGCTATAAACAAACAAATTTACAAGATTAGTAGATAAAACTGACTAAAAATAGCGCTGCGCGGCCATTTTTTTCTATAAACAAGTGAGATGACAAGATTAATAGATGAAACTGACTAAAAATCGCGCTGCGCGGCCGTTTTTTGACCAACACAGGCAAAATTGAAAATCTTGGAATCGCAGTTAGGGGGCACCCGTAGAAACGTCGCCCAGGAGCTGGTAGTGCTAAAACCGATTATGAAATTTTGCATAAATGTTGTCAGGGTTGTCAGGGGTACAGAAAAAGGACATTTAGTTCCCGAGGGATAGCAAAAAACTGTCCACGCAGACAAGTCGCGACTAGTAAAAAATAAGTAACATGTCATTTTAGTACCTGTCACTGCAGAATAAAAAAAAAATATTAGGATTAGGGTCGCGGACTTCAAATATATTTCTACTTTGGGTCGCCAGCCAAAAAGGTTAAGAATCACTGAATTACACAGTAGTCTCGATAGATACGTCGCTACTGACCCATGATCATATCCAGAGATATTTTCCAGAGGGGCCTGGCCTCCAGTTCCTGAAGGGCAATTTTATCATTACTTTTGTCCCAGACTTCGTTCGCATGGAATTTCGATTCTCTTGGGGAATCGAAATTGTATGCTATTAAAAAATTACCAATCCGCATTGGGCCCGCGTGGTGGTTTATGGCCCGTCCTCCTTATCCACCCATAAGGAAGGCCTGTGCCCCAGCAGTGGGGAAATAAAAAAAAAAAAAAAAAAAAATGGCTGATGGACAAAAAAAGTATCAAGACAAAAATGTCAAAACTTTTTTAAAATACGTGTTGTGGTTGTGTGTGGCAGGTGGAGGCAAAGGTATACTCTCCATTATGCTGTTACTTTTGTACATTTGTGAAGACTTTAATTTTTTTTAAATTTTTTCATGCAACCGAAAATTCTAAAACTTTTTTCTATTGCTAAGGGAGCTTATTCCTACCTATAAAAAAATATTCAGCCAATTTGATTTTTTCAGACATTCCCCATTTCGGGAAATAAAAGTTAGACAATTTTATTTTTTCAAGACTATCTCTAAGTATACAAAATTCATCAAAATTGGTTTAGTACTTGTTTTAATATATCATTGGGTTTATAACGCGTTGTGGCCGTTTGGAATGATGACCAAGACATGCTAGACCACGACGCACGCTTTGTTTTCTTTCTGTGACTGCAAAAGAGTACACTGCTGCCACAACGCGTATTGGGCGGCGTTTTTTATAAAAGTAATAAAGTCGTATTTCGCGTTGTGGCTTTTTGGCAGTGACAACAACGCGTTGTGGGTCTTGTGGGCGATTCTTTCGCTCAATTATCGTTTCGGTTTTTGAGAGATACAATAGAGGTGACCAAATTCAGAGCGCTTGCGGTGCGATGCGGTATAAAACGATGTATTTTAATCTCTAAAATTTACTCTTTGCCATACCTTATCGAGTGAAGTGAGGTTGCCGCTTCTCATGACGACAGGGTAATCATAATGAATCAATTTTATACTTTAATGCGATGATTTTAAGTTTCAAAATAAATTGCAGATTTTTGAAAGTTTTGTATAACCTGAAGTGCTGCTGACTGTACCTACGTGAAGTCGCGATTACATTTACCAAATATTAATCGTATCGCTTCTGGCTATGATTGTACTACTCAAGGAATGACAAGGATGGAATCGAAATCGGCATTTTAAAGTCTGTTTTTTTTACAGCGAATAAAACTGTTTTAAAAGATAAAAAATATAATAATACTTAATAGGTATAATTAATTATTTAGATTAACCCAATATAACCTTCCACTGCAAAAAAATCAACAAAGTTTACCTATGTAAATAGGATGGAATTTGACCCCTCGTCGGCTTGGGTACAAAGTTTTTTTAACCTTAGTATCAAAAAAAATACTTTTTATAATAATTTACGAAGTCACTCACCCTTTACTGCTGCGGACATAGTGGTAGGTATCTATTTAAATGTATTAAATATTTATAAAAATATAAATTATATACTATTGCCAGTGTCTGTCACCACGTCAACGAAGTAATAAATTTTTATTGTGAGTGAATTATTGAATGTAGGATTGAAGGAAAAGATAAATTGAATGAATGTCGTGAGCATGCGAATCTCCGTGCCACTGAATAATTCCATTCTAAAACTACCTAGAAGTAATGTACCGATGATATACGTTCTTATTTCAGATATCAAATCGATTGTACCGGCTTCCCGGCAGAATGATTGACAAAAGCATGTGGCACGGAGATTCGCATGGTTTGAGGTTATGTTTTTTGTTAAATCGTCGAATTCCAGATCAATCTGAGTCTGTACCGGTGGTTTGATGTATTTGTAGCCGTTACATATTCATTGTAACAGCTACAAACACTTTCGTTGCTCATGTAACGCAACAGGGTCAAAGATATCGCGATCTAAAGTTTTAAAAGCATGCGACTCTCCGGCCCACACACTTAAGTCTAAAATATTGATGAAAATTGCATTAAGATTAAAAATAAGCAGGTTTTTGTAATCGTTTGATCACGATAAACGACCCGAAAACATATTTTCAGAATATCTTTACTCGTTTTAGAGAAATTTGCAAATTTATTTACTATGAACAATCACAGTGTAGGGTTACCATATCGTCGGTCGGTCAGAATCATTAGGCTGTTTCTAGAAAATAGACCGATCGGAATACGTTATTTTGAGGGTATAACCTTCAAGAATTCTAAAGTTTATTAATTCTTGCCTGTCGATACTTTGGCATATAATTAGTTTATTTTTGCGTTTTGTGTCACATCTAGCCGATGCATCTTGAAAAATTAGATTATTTGTGGTGGTTATAAATAATTGGACTCTAAGGCGATTCTCCCACTGCCAACGCGCGCCGTCGTCGCGGGGCGTGGTTTGGCGTTTCACGTGCGCGGTGACGGCGCAGCGCAACGCCTGTTCGGGCGGTTTTCTCCGCGCCCCCACGCCATTCGGCGTCTGACGCGTCCCCGCCGCTTGTTTTTTAGAGGCATTAAATTTTGAAGTTGTTTTGTTTTAATTTCCAGGTTTTTAGGGTTCCGTACCTCAAAAGGAAAAAAAACTGAACACATATAAAATCACTCATGAGATTAAAACGTCCAGACAAATAATTAAGATTTGCCATCTCGATATTAATGACGGAATTTTAATAACATACGAGTAGGTAGGTACGGTCAACGGCATGCTGGGCTTCCACGACAGCGTAATGATATTCAATCAAATAAATAACAGATTTTTTACAGTTTTGTATAACCTCATGTGCTGCATAATGTACCTACCAAATGGCACTAAAATGGGCGTATATCCAAGCCACGAAACATTTGAAAACCAGAGGAAATCCCGCCATCGTAACGAAACGATCATCGAAAACTAGCCGCGGGGCGCGTCGCAGTGTGTTGTACCCCGCGGTAACGCGCCTGCTGGCGCAAACTGCTCGCGGATCGCCGGCGGCACGCGGCGGTGCGCGCTCACGCGCCGTGGCGCGCCTTGGTGTGTTGGACGAGGCGGTTTTCTGTACAAATTAATGTACTTGCATACAACGTAAAAGACGCGCGTGGGTGCGCCGCGACCACGCGCGTCGCCAGTGTGAGAACCGTCTAAACTGTCAAAATTGTTTTAAAGTAAAAAGAAACAATAGTATTGTATTTAAGATAGCCTGCGTAGTGTACAAACCTAATTTGTGTCATTTTCGTCCATGGAAACAGACGTGGGACCCGTACATTAATAACACCGTCAAAAAAATATTACAATTTGAAAAACAAGTACCATATACCTCAGATCACTTAAAAATCCCTATGAAATAAATTTGTGTCAAATTAAGGCATGGACTTTTAATATTTTCAATTTTTTTGTTTGTCCGAGCCATTGATGCTTATAAAAAATATTAGTATTATTAGAGTTTACATATTTAATATCTTAAATACATGAGTGATGGACAGAATGAATTTGTGTCATTTTCATGCATGGATAATACCTAGGTAGGTAGGTATTCAAAAAGTTTGCGGTCGAAGCGAGTAGGCGCAGGCGCGTGGCGAGGGACGACGAAGCTCGTCCGTTTCGGTTGGATACTAAGTACGTACATACCTATAAGTCTCACGTCACGATACGAACGAACACGCACCTTTCGTTTGGTTAAGTAGGTACTCTATAGAATTACATCTCCTGTTTTAGAAATTCATACAGATGTACTATGGACAACAACGTCACTTAACCACAACTCTTAAGGTTAAAATCGGTTGCACGCCGCGCCGCCGCCGTCATAACATAATATATTTAGTTCGTGCAGGGGGATACGTGCGCACACAATTTATTTGCTAACTTTTTAAGCGAAGCTGTTGCCCATACTACATACATATCTGTTCTGTTTCCATTCTAAAACAACCTAGAAGTAATGTACCGACGATATACATTCTTATTTCAGATATCAAATCGATTGTACCGGCTTCCCGGCAGAATGATTGACAAAAACATGTGGGCCGGAGAGTCGCATGCTTTGAGGTTATGTTTTTTGTTAAATCGTCGAATTCCAGATCAATCGGAGCCTGTAGCGGTGAGTTGATGTATTTGTAGCCGTTACATATTTATTGTAACAGCTACAAACACATTCGTTGCTCATGTAACGCAATAGCGACCTAAAGTTTTAAAAGCATGCGACTCTCCGGCCCACACGCTTAAGTCTAAAATATTGGTGAAAATTGTATTATGATTAAAAATAAGCAGGTTTTCGTAACCGTATATAATAGGTCTTTACCTATGAAATTGCCGATTTGTATGGAGAATTTTCAAGAAGTTGCATTTTTCATACTAGCATTTTCTTTGTTCATTTAACAACCGTTAACACTCTTGTAACAAAACTTTTATGTACTAATGTTTGAACACTATGCTAACCTATTCCATTTACGATAAGCGAAAAAAATAAGTTTTGGCTAAGTTACAACCCCTCCGGTCACCCTTTTTTGGCTCACAAAAAAAAGAGTAACTTTCAAGATCTTTTTTTAATGCTATGAAAGCTAAAAAAAGGACTTTATTTTTACTGATAGTTGACTATCATGGTCATAATTCGACATACGTAAATCAAGATATTGTTAAATGTTTTAAAACATAGAAGTTATTATTTTCTCTGTATGTGACAAAATATCGGCAAGTTCATAAGTAAAGACCTAATATTTATAGATATATATTGCGAACGATTTTATCCTAGCTTTCCGATGACCTAGAGACTTGAAACTTTGAAAATAGGTCAGAACTGGAAGGCAATGCAATATTATGGTGTCATTGAGCTGATCTGATGATGAAGCCGGAAGAAGCCCACAGGAATTCTATGATAAAACCTACAACCCCATCGTGTTTGGGCTCGTTAGAATAGGCATGACGAAATTTTTTTTATTTTTTATGTTACATAAATTACCTCTCAAAAAAAGAAACATTGGTAAAATAATTATTTCGCTAGCGTGAAAACTGCCCGAGATATCACAGTTTAAAATGCACACAAATTGGACTCACCTGAAAACGCTCCATACTAACGGCTACCCTAGTTATGACGTCACGCCTAGGTGTTTGTATGCAACGCGTAGGAAAGTTTGGCAGCTATTGCCTGAATGGCTGAATAATTGTGCAATACCTTGAGAAAACCTTTATCGGTTGGAATTCAACAGATTTTGTCATTTACTTGTTCCACTAAATATGAAAATGTCAAAATTAATAACAGTGTTTCATTGTTGGACAGAGGATGTTTCATTGTGTACACCTAGGTGGACACAATGAAACAATTCCCATTTTCTTTTAAAAGTCTTCTTATTGGTTTATGTATCTATTTATTAATGAAACTATAACTGCCATTTTATACCTAATTAAGTAGATTCCGTTCCTCTAAAAACGGAATTCATATCTTTAAAAATGAGAGAAATATGAGACTCAGAGCTTTTGGTGTTGCATTGTTCCACACTGCTCTACGTTTGTATGTATGTGAGTTTTTGTATTGTTACTTGGGACAAGTTTCAATGGTTGTAATGTAATTTATGCTTACTACATAAGTCAAAACTTGAAAAATTAAACTTTAGTATTTACTTACCTTTTAAAAAAAACAAAAAACCGACTTCAAAAAACCTGCCTCTAAAAAGCAAGAAATAATATTAAAATCATTAGATATGCATTATTATTGTTATATAATAACAACACGTCTATTGAAGTCGGGTGGGGCTGGAGTACAACTTCGTTTTTTTATTCTAAAAGCCCTACCCGACTTCAATATACGTGTTGTTATTATATAACAATGATAATGCATATCTAATGATTTGAATATTATTTCTTGCTTTTTAGAGGCAGGTTATTTGAAGTTAGTTTTTTGTTTTTTAAAACATTTTTTTTTATTTTTAAAACAATTTTTATTTTTTTGTTTTTAGTGTAAGTACCTTCTCTATTAGGTAGTGTAGTGTAAGTATATTATTTGGTAGAAAAATCGGCTCAGTCAAACGTGAGATATTCGCGGAGAAACATACATTCATACAGGTCAAACTGAAAGAGAACCTTCTTTTTTTTTAAGTCGGTTAAAAAGACTAAAAGTACCTCTTACCCAACAAAAAGAATCATCTTATTCGGTTCATAAATAACAAAATAGTCAAGTTAGTTGATGCAAAATCATAGTGTTTTCAGGATACCTTGAAAACTACTGAACCGATTTGAAAAAAAAATTAATGGGACCATTTCGCAAAAAAATTGAATCGAACAAAAAAAGAATCATCAAAATCGGTCCATAAATGTCGAAGATACGCGCGAACAACGATAAAAAAAAACATACATTCAAGGATGTAATAAAACAGATGCTTCGTTCGGAGTTATTTTATTAATAAAATACATGTAAAATAATTATTTTTTTCTCTTACAAAGAGGTTATAAGAAAACTGAATTTCTTAGTGCTCATCACGGTTAGTTCAGAGCCATCACGCCTTATTAGTAAGTTTGGATAGACTAACATACACGTTACTAACATAACAAGTGATGTATAGGTACTTGGTTATTTATAAAGCTGTTGGGTTTTAAAGTAAATGGGAACGGGAACGAGAACGAAAACGGAAACGGGAACGGTACTTACCTACTAATCTCTGAACTAAACTTTTCAATAATTTATACCAATTCGAATTTAATATTTATAACTAAGACAGGACAACGTCTGTCGGGTCAGCTAGTAAAATAAATATTTGAGGGGGCTCCCATACAACAAACGTGATTTTTTAGCCGTTTTTTGTTACGGAACCCTTTGTGTGCGAGTCCGACTCACACTTGACCGGTTTTTATTTCCTTACCCTCAAAAAATATTTTGTTACAGTAGGTAGGTAATCCTTTCTTTTTAAACTTTGCAAGAGGTAGAGTACAAGAATGTTAATGATGTCATCTCATCAATGAGACTGTAATTGACAATAATAACACATGCCTAGTTCCAAATCACGCCAACAGCACTGTTAGCCTATAATCCATTAAATGAAGTAGGTACACAAATACCCTATCTGTGTAATATTTTGTGACTATTTAATTTGGTCGGATACGCGCTAACAGCGCTGTGAGCGTGATTCGGAACGCGGCCACAGTATCATCAAATGTATTTATATTCGTTCGTATACTTCTTACCTACCTACCTACTCGTTACTTCAAATGTGTCACCGAACTTCAGTACCTATGCTTAGGCGTCACTAATGGCCGATTTCACCAACATCCCCTAAACCGTTACCTAACTATGTGCCCCTTTAAATAAAAGAGCCCCCAAACGAACCCCTTGTTTAGAATACGTTTCACCAACTAAACAGCCCTTTAACTATGAGACCATAGCTAGGGGACAGTTTTTTCATCATTTTGGATGTGTTAACCGTAACTTTTGACCTTTAACTTTGTAATTATTACGTTAATTTAATTCTATTGATCTATTGTAGCAAATGTTTGACCCGAAACACCTAGGCGTGACGTCATAACTAGGGTAGCCGTTAGTATGGAGCGTTTTCGGGTGAGTCCAATTTGTGTGCATTTTAAACTGTGATATCTCGGGCAGTTTTCACGCTAGCGAAATAATTATTTTACCAATGTTTCTTTTTTTGAGAGGTAATTTATGTAACATAAAAAATAAAAAAAATTTCGTCATGCCTATTCTAACGAGCCCAAACACGATGGGGTTGTAGGTTTTATCATAGAATTCCTGTGGGCTTCTTCCGGCTTCATCATCAGATCAGCTCAATGACACCATAATATTGCATTGCCTTCCAGTTCTGACCTATTTTCAAAGTTTCAAGTCTCTAGGTCATCGGAAAGCTAGGATAAAATCGTTCGCAATATATATCTATAAATATTAGGTCTTTACTTATGAACTTGCCGATATTTTGTCACATACAGAGAAAATAATAACTTCTATGTTTTAAAACATTTAACAATATCTTGATTTACGTATGTCGAATTATGACCATGATAGTCAACTATCAGTAAAAATAAAGTCCTTTTTTTAGCTTTCATAGCATTAAAAAAAGATCTTGAAAGTTACTCTTTTTTTTGTGAGCCAAAAAAGGGTGACCGGAGGGGTTGTAACTTAGCCAAAACTTATTTTTTTCGCTTATCGTAAATGGAATAGGTTAGCATAGTGTTCAAACATTAGTACATAAAAGTTTTGTTACAAAAGTGTTAACGGTTGTTAAATGAACAAAGAAAATGCTAGTATGAAAAATGCAACTTCTTGAAAATTCTCCATACAAATCGGCAATTTCATAGGTAAAGACCTATTATATACGGTTACGAAAACCTGCTTATTTTTAATCATAATACAATTTTCACCAATATTTTAGACTTAAGCGTGTGGGCCGGAGAGTCGCATGCTTTTAAAACTTTAGGTCGCTATTGCGTTACATGAGCAACGAATGTGTTTGTAGCTGTTACAATAAATATGTAACGGCTACAAATACATCAACCCACCGCTACAGGCTCCGATTGATCTGGAATTCGACGATTTAACAAAAAACATAACCTCAAAGCATGCGACTCTCCGGCCCACATGTTTTTGTCAATCATTCTGCCGGGAAGCCGGTACAATCGATTTGATATCTGAAATAAGAATGTATATCGTCGGTACATTACTTCTAGGTTGTTTTAGAATGGAAACAGAACAGATATGTATGTAGTATGGGCAACAGCTTCGCTTAAAAAGTTAGCAAATAAATTGTGTGCGCACGTATCCCCCTGCACGAACTAAATATATTATGTTATGACGGCGGCGGCGCGGCGTGCAACCGATTTTAACCTTAAGAGTTGTGGTTAAGTGACGTTGTTGTCCATAGTACATCTGTATGAATTTCTAAAACAGGAGATGTAATTCTATAGAGTACCTACTTAACCAAACGAAAGGTGCGTGTTCGTTCGTATCGTGACGTGAGACTTATAGGTATGTACGTACTTAGTATCCAACCGAAACGGACGAGCTTCGTCGTCCCTCGCCACGCGCCTGCGCCTACTCGCTTCGACCGCAAACTTTTTGAATACCTACCTACCTAGGTATTATCCATGCATGAAAATGACACAAATTCATTCTGTCCATCACTCATGTATTTAAGATATTAAATATGTAAACTCTAATAATACTAATATTTTTTATAAGCATCAATGGCTCGGACAAACAAAAAAATTGAAAATATTAAAAGTCCATGCCTTAATTTGACACAAATTTATTTCATAGGGATTTTTAAGTGATCTGAGGTATATGGTACTTGTTTTTCAAATTGTAATATTTTTTTGACGGTGTTATTAATGTACGGGTCCCACGTCTGTTTCCATGGACGAAAATGACACAAATTAGGTTTGTACACTACGCAGGCTATCTTAAATACAATACTATTGTTTCTTTTTACTTTAAAACAATTTTGACAGTTTAGACGGTTCTCACACTGGCGACGCGCGTGGTCGCGGCGCACCCACGCGCGTCTTTTACGTTGTATGCAAGTACATTAATTTGTACAGAAAACCGCCTCGTCCAACACACCAAGGCGCGCCACGGCGCGTGAGCGCGCACCGCCGCGTGCCGCCGGCGATCCGCGAGCAGTTTGCGCCAGCAGGCGCGTTACCGCGGGGTACAACACACTGCGACGCGCCCCGCGGCTAGTTTTCGATGATCGTTTCGTTACGATGGCGGGATTTCCTCTGGTTTTCAAATGTTTCGTGGCTTGGATATACGCCCATTTTAGTGCCATTTGGTAGGTACATTATGCAGCACATGAGGTTATACAAAACTGTAAAAAATCTGTTATTTATTTGATTGAATATCATTACGCTGTCGTGGAAGCCCAGCATGCCGTTGACCGTACCTACCTACTCGTATGTTATTAAAATTCCGTCATTAATATCGAGATGGCAAATCTTAATTATTTGTCTGGACGTTTTAATCTCATGAGTGATTTTATATGTGTTCAGTTTTTTTTCCTTTTGAGGTACGGAACCCTAAAAACCTGGAAATTAAAACAAAACAACTTCAAAATTTAATGCCTCTAAAAAACAAGCGGCGGGGACGCGTCAGACGCCGAATGGCGTGGGGGCGCGGAGAAAACCGCCCGAACAGGCGTTGCGCTGCGCCGTCACCGCGCACGTGAAACGCCAAACCACGCCCCGCGACGACGGCGCGCGTTGGCAGTGGGAGAATCGCCTTAGAGTCCAATTATTTATAACCACCACAAATAATCTAATTTTTCAAGATGCATCGGCTAGATGTGACACAAAACGCAAAAATAAACTAATTATATGCCAAAGTATCGACAGGCAAGAATTAATAAACTTTAGAATTCTTGAAGGTTATACCCTCAAAATAACGTATTCCGATCGGTCTATTTTCTAGAAACAGCCTAATGATTCTGACCGACCGACGATATGGTAACCCTACACTGTGATTGTTCATAGTAAATAAATTTGCAAATTTCTCTAAAACGAGTAAAGATATTCTGAAAATATGTTTTCGGGTCGTTTATCGTGATCAAACGATTACAAAAACCTGCTTATTTTTAATCTTAATGCAATTTTCATCAATATTTTAGACTTAAGTGTGTGGGCCGGAGAGTCGCATGCTTTTAAAACTTTAGATCGCGATATCTTTGACCCTGTTGCGTTACATGAGCAACGAAAGTGTTTGTAGCTGTTACAATGAATATGTAACGGCTACAAATACATCAAACCACCGGTACAGACTCAGATTGATCTGGAATTCGACGATTTAACAAAAAACATAACCTCAAACCATGCGAATCTCCGTGCCACATGCTTTTGTCAATCATTCTGCCGGGAAGCCGGTACAATCGATTTGATATCTGAAATAAGAACGTATATCATCGGTACATTACTTCTAGGTAGTTTTAGAATGGAATTATTCAGTGGCACGGAGATTCGCATGCTCACTGAATGTCAATTTGGAAAATCTGCTGGGTGCATTCTAGCAGGTCAATCGCTAAATCATCGATCAACGATAAACTTTAATGTGATTGAAGTATGTAAAGCTTTGTCCAGACTTGTATCATTTTGGCGTATCAGATCACCGTATCTTTACCATACATCAAATGGACTAGTCTGGACAAAGCTTTAAACTCCTCTATGGCGATCGATGACCCAGCGATTAGCCTGCTGGAATGCACCCATTGACTAGGGATGCGCGATCCGATTTTCCGAATCTTAATTCCACGATCCTATCCTCGATTTTCAGGAAACCGATCCGGATTGGATGCAAATAAGTAAGACACAATTAATTTTATATCTTTATTAAGTAAACCCATGCAAAACAATGTACAATAATAATATTATACTCAGAGAACAAAGACGAATTTCTCTCAAAAGTTTGTACTTGAAGACGCGCCTAACTAACTACTAATAGTCGAGTACAATTTTTATAGGCGCCAGTTTTTGGTCAAGTTCTAAATGTAAACAAAGATAAATTTCGTAACAAATAACGCTAGAAACATACTATTCTGTTGTGTCGTGTCGCGATCTGTCGCGTATCGGTTTCATACATTTAGTATGACTAGAGACACACTATTGTGTTGTGTTGTGTCGACACGACACACTGTAGTAATGTGTTTCTAACCATACTAAATGTATGAAACCGATACGCGACAGATAGCGACACGACACAACACAATAGTATGTTTCTAGCGTAAACCAAAGTTCCCATTTTTTCGTAAACCAACGATCGTTACGATCCAAGCGATCCGACCCCGAATTACGTAAGACTGTTGCTAACAATTCTCGAATTGAAATCGCAGTTGCATTGCTGCTTTAAGTAAGATAGTTGTCACATTGGTTCTCATTAAAGCAGCAATGTCACTGCGATTTCTGTCAAAGTTGATTGCAACAAAGTTAGACAATCAGCCTCATGTTTTGTATCGATCCGGCAAAGAATCGTATGGCCTCGATCCGCACCCTGATTATCTAAAAAGAAACTATTTGGCGACTGGTTTCATTCCACATACATTGCTACTTTTCTTTGGTATGTTTTTTTTTAATCCAAAAAGAAGTAGCAATGGATCACTATCGTCTATGAACTGCAACCGGTCGCTAGGTGGTTTCTAATGGGGAATGTCCAAAAAAAATAAAAATGGCTGAATATTTTTTTATAGGTAGGAATAAGCTCCCTTAGTTTTAGAAAAAAGTTTCAGAATTTTCGGTTGCGTCAATTTTTTTTAATAAATTAAAGTCTCTTCGACGTCACAAATGTACGAAAGTAACAGCAGAATGGCGATTATACCTTGGGGTCGTTCCGAACCTTCGCTCCGAGTGCAACCGAACGCTCTAACGCCGTTCCAAACATTAGAGCGTGACGTTCGGTTGTAACAACTTTCCCGTTCCAAACGTCAGAGCGTTGCAACCAAACAACCATCAAAATTGATGGTTGTAAAACGCTCTGACGTTTGTCTATGAAAACATGTCAATGTCATTTGACATTATTTTGTATTTTGATGTTTTTGTGTCTAATTTTCAAATAAATCATGGTAGCTTCGCAAAAAAAAAACAGTTTTTATTTGATTTTGAATGAAGGAAAGTTTAAATTATTCCTATTTCAAGTGGAAAATGAGGACTTTGTTTTGACATTGACATTTAAAGTTCTTGGTCGTTCCTAACCTTATAGAGCGGCGGTAATCTGAGAAAAGACGCTTAGAAAACACTTTTCGCACAAGTCATCACAGAAATACGAAAATTTGGTATCGATGCATTCAGTACGATGCCCTGATCACAAATATATAAGATGACAAGCGCGAAAATGGTGGGGGTAGAAACTGTGACGTCATAAAGTTTTCAGTACCAAGAAATAATAAAAACATATCATGTGGTATACCAAATGAAAGGGCTTTGTGAATAGATTACGAATATATAATACACTATAACATTTTCACTACTTGGTCTAACAAATTATGAGAAAACGTCGAAAGATTTCACGATTCCGGGTTGCCGTTGAACAGCTCTGGACTGAAAACGACTGAATGGATTTCTGCAAAATACTTATCAAATTACTCTAAACATCCTCTATTCTGGTGTCCAAAGGTAATTGACCAAAGATATTTAAAAATAAGAAAGTTACATCAATTTTACTAACAGCATAATTTTCTTTTATTTCTAAGTTCTGATTCCTATAATAGTCCAGTAGTCAAGTCGGTAAAATTCACTCTATTTGGAAATAATACGAGGAGTTTTGGATTTTTGTGCATCAGATGAGCTATTAATAATAGATTAAAATTGCGACCTCGAAAACTGTGTGGAAGTTTATTTTGGATAAAATCGGAACATTGAAAAACAAATAACCTAAAAATTAAAATAAATGTCAGGAAAGCAAAGGAGACTACATTTGCAATAATTTATTATACTTACTAGGTACAACATTTTGATAGTAATATAATCTATACCTTCAATAAAATCGTAAACGCAAAAAAGTCTGTAAATTGAATATATTCGAAAAAAAAACAACCAGAGCGATTTAAAATCGGTACGTTAATTGAACATGTTAGAACCGTTAAAAAATGTCCTGTCTGTCTGTCTGACTGAATTCTCATCACGCAAAATCACTGGACGGATTTTGACGAAACGAAACTTTAAATAGTGGCAGTGTATATCTCGGAATACAATATTAAATAAAAAAAATTCGAAAGTGACCAACAAGTAGTAAACCAGCAACAAAGACCTTTAGTACAGTACAAAATTAGTATGCTTCAGAGATCCATTGAAACCAGCGAGGTTGAACTTTGTCACAGTATATTTTTCTTGTCATAAGGAGATCAACCTATTTTTGCATTCAGAGATCCACAAAAACCAGCAGGGTTGACCTTTGTCACAGTACATTCTTCATATCATAGAGAGCTCTACTACAGTGACACACGGCGCCGGCATCACTGTCGTCTATGTAATCGATGGCATAACCTAGGTAACAATATAATCATGGCCTGCGCTCACTGACGGCATGGCGCAGTATGGGGTGGCACGGCACGCTTAGGGCGTACCGAATCATCATGTGGTATCCTGCGGCCACAACAGCATGGCCTGGCACGACGCGACATAGCACGTCGTAACATACTAAAGGGTCCTGCGGCATCCCGCGGCATACTGCATGATCACGGGTTTGGGTGTTGTTCTTTAATACGGGTGTAAGTATCGGAGATTCATAGATGACGACTTTGAAGAAATAAAATTCATGTTGAGATCTTCATTCCAGATGACAGCTGTCAAATATGGAAAACGGACATCGGCATATATTGTTTCAAATTTAATAAATAACTTGCCCATTGATACAATAAACAAAATTAATAGTAAAAATTTTAAAAACATACTTAAATCCTACTTTATAGATAAATTAAATAAACTTAACGATATAAAATAAAATAAGCACATTTAAATATAAGTAATACTTTGCCCATAAATATTCACGAAATGGAGCATCCTGTACGCAGTATTGCAAACGTGTTTACTCTGAACTTAAAAAAAAGTATCTGACTCACCGCATCATACAATAGCTGTGCTGACTGCCATCTTTTGTCGAATTGCACGTGTGTGCGTGTATGTGTGTATTTGTCCTGTTTCCGCGCAGCGCACCACGCGCCAGCCTAACTTGTTTGTCGCATACTTTTATTTTTAGATGATGCTAGGAAATAATTTTAACTGAGATGACTTCTATTGTAACTGTCTATAAACTTACATTTATGATTGTCAGTGACGAATGTGTAGTGTACGAATAAACCTTTCTAGTTTTTGTTGCACTATTTAGATTAAGAAAAAAAATGTAAATTTGTTTATTTACCAAAATAAAAAAAATAAAAAAAATTAAAACGGCAATATCTCGGAAAGTACTTATACTAGACTGCTGGTGTCTTTGAAGAAACTAAACGTCTTAGTAGGATCTTCATTTCAGATGACTGCTGTCAAATTTAAAACGGCAATATCTCGGAAAGTGCTCATCCTAGACGGATGGTGTCTTTGAAGAAAAGGAAGGTCTTGGTGAGATCTTCATTTCAGATGACAGCTTTCAAACCTAAAGCAGTAATATCTCGGAAAGTGCTCATCCTAGACTGATAGTGCCTAGAAGAAACAAAGGTCTTAGTAAGATTCCCTTCAGATGACAGCTGTCAAACTTAAAACTGCAATATCTCGGAAAGTACTTATCCTAGACTGATGGTGATCTTTGAAGAAAAGAAAGATCTTGGTGAGATCTTCATTTCATATGACAGCTGTTAAACTTAAAACAACAATATCTCAGAAAGTACTCATCCTAGACTGATGGTGTCTTTAAAAAAATGAAAGGCCTTATATTATCTTCATTTCAGACAACAGCTGTCAAACTTGAAATTGCAATGGGTTTATTCTGCCAGACAAATCTCTGAGTTATCGATCGCCGTAGAATACATTTCAACCATGGAAAGTAAAATATTGAACAATCCATACAAATTACTTTCCATGGTTAAAATTTACTCTATGGCGAACCGCGATCGATGACTCAGAGATTAATCTGGCAGAATGCACCCACTATCTCGAAAAATACACATCCTAGAATGATGGGGTCTTTGCAGCAATGAAAGTTGTCACTGAGATCTTCATTATAAATGACCGCTGTCAAATTTAAAACAGCAATATCTCGGAAAGTACTCATCCTAGACTGATGGTGTCTTTGAAGCAATGAAAGTTCTTACTGAGATCTTCATTATAAATGACAGCTGTCAAATTTAAAACAGAAATATCTCGGAAAGTACTCACCCTAGACTGATGATGTCTTTGAAGCAATGAAAGTTCTTACTGAGATCTTCATTATAAATGACAGCTGTCAAATTTAAATCAGCAATATCTCGGAAAGTCTTCATCCTAGACTGATGGTTTGATGAAATGAAAGGTCTTAATGAGATCTTCATTTACTTATTTGTTCACCGGTTGATTCTAGATTTTAATCGGAAATGAATTTCAAAAAATTCTAAATTCAAAAATAATTTATTCAGTCTAGGCTGTTACAAGCACTTGTGAATATCACAGAAGCTACGACATCGGTTCGCAAATCCTAAGCGGGAGACCTTGTAACGAGAAGAACCGACAAGAAACTCATCAAGGGCTGCTTTTTTCTCCCTGTATATTTCATACAGAGTCGTCTACATTGAAAAATGAGCTCCACGTTTAAATAAATAAATAAAATGCATTTATTTCAGGCTCAATTACACCCATAGTTTTAAATTACATTAAATTTAACTTTCATTAAACTTAACATTTAAGTTTAAAGTGAGGTCATTTTCCATCACAATAATTAACAAAAGTTTGCACACAATGGGTAGGTAGGTTAAAATTAAATATCTACTACATTCGGATAGGTAAATGTGAGAGTAAATAACTTTCAACTAGTTGAGAAATCGCTCTGTCTGCTTCTCGAACCAAAAAACACTTGATGCAAGACATAAAAAAACGCAATTCTTACAATTCAATACGCGTTAAGATAGGTACTCAGAAGCTGACCCATTCCCACTGGCAGCACCCGTTCACGAGCATGACGCATGGACCAGCCATCGCTTCGCTCAACCATATTTGAGGGAACGTAACGACCCGCCCCACACGACACCACCGCAGAAATGATTAAAGAGAGCATGACATACTTAGGCTAACCATCCTAAGGCACTGAATTGAAAACTAATATCCAAAAGCTTTTCATAGGCCTTTACTTACAAAACTATAGACGAAAAATTACGAAAAAATATTACGAAAGAAAAATAATGATTTTAGTCATTAGCAATAAAAAAAAGTGAGAAACCAAAACAAGGATTAGTTATTAATTTTATATTTTGAGTAAGAAGTGTCATACAGATTTATAATAAACATTTCATAATCACTTCTTTTTGTTTATAAATATAAAATAAAAATAGTAATACATATTAAAAAAAAAATCTTATACGTAGAATAGATAATGGATTACTGAAATGTAAAATTCAATGATAGTGGAGTAGACTCAAGTCCATGGTAACTAGTTTTAGCACTCGACGTACGCCGATACCTATATAGGTATGTTATGGCTATATAGCCATAACATTTATTTTTTATTATAGAAATTCCACGTAACACGGCGGAATGGTAGATGATTTCACTATCTTTGCAAGATATCATCGATTAATGATAATTAAACTGAATTTTCCTAACGAATCTTGCTTATTTTTTTGGTACCAACCACCTGTAGGTACCATCTTTACTTCCAAAACATTAAGAATTATGTTAAATGTGACTGATTTTCTCTTTTAAATTTAAAAGACTAATTACACAAAGATGATATTTCCATTTTCTTATATAATGCTTTAAACATCTACATGTGTTAATAGTACTAATATCGAAGGAAGAATCCTGAAGTATAATTAATGATTAAACGAACTTACCTGTAAGTGAAGTTCTATCATAATTATACGAAGGATTCTTCCGAAGATATTAGTATAGAGTCCCACCCTCCCTACTGCTTATTGTTAATTACAATAAGTGTTCACCCACTGAAGAAAATGAGGAAATATCATACGATTTTGACTTTAAACTAAATGAAGTAGTTGGCGCGTGATGGCGGCGAGGAGAATTCGAGCCGGAAATGTCAAAATATCTGTCAGTTCTAAATCAAATACCTTCTCTTTTTAGGTTTTTTAGGTTATTACTCTAAAATAACGTAACGTGCTAAGTGGTGATACATGCAAGCGATACTACATGTGTTAATAGTACTAATATCTTCGGAAGAATCCTTCGTATAATTATGATAGAACTTCACTTACAGGTAAGTTCGTTGAATCATTAATTACTTGCTCAGTGGTGCATCTGGGTATTATGTCAAAAACGAAATCGGATATGTGAGACTGCAAAAATTAAAATATTATAAACTGCAAACTTTCTCACTAGACGAAGATATTAGGTAAGTTTATAACAAATGTGGAGTGTACCTGAGGTCCTAACGCGATGTAAAACAAACAGATGTACCCATGGGCAACAGCGTCGCTTAAGAGGAAACACCACGGTCGAGAGAATTGAAAAATTCCTATACAAAGTTGACAAAATCAACATGTCGTTGTCCCCTATTTTCTCCTCCAAAACCAGACCAATTTAAATACTATTTTCATTCAAATTTAAAGAAAGGGTTTGGATGTGTTCTTCTTTTTTTCATAAATTAATTATTAAAATAGATATTAATCTTCAAAAAACCTAAAAAATTGCCATTGTTTAGACATCCAGCAATCAAAATTGACGAGATTATATAAAAAAATCAAAACATAGGAACACAGCCAAAGCATTCTTTTAAATTATAATGAAAATAGTATTTAAATCAGTCTGATTTTGGAGGAGCCTCTTAACCACTGCTAAGGTTAAAATCGCTTGCACGCCGCGCAAGCTGTCACATACGTTTAGTTCGTGCAGGGGCGATACGCGCGCACACGAATTTTGTTGCAAACTGGTTAAGCGACGCTGTTGCCCACAGTACCATGGGCAACAGCGTCACTTAACTACTGCTAAGGTTAAAATCGCTTGCATGCCGCGCCCGCTGTCACATACGTTTAGTTCGTGCAAGGGCGATACGCGCGCACATGAATTTTATTGCAAACTGGTTAAGCGACGTTGTTGCCCATAGTACCTAGGTTCTTTTCTTTTGTAGTAATTATGTGAGAATTAAGTATATACCGGGTGTAACAAGACCTTCAACGAAGCCGAGGTCTACGTATTCTGCCCATCATCATGATCATTTCTGTTCAAAATTATTTCTGGGCAACGATTTTCTTTTTTGGTGTTAAAAAGTATTGCATACTTTATCACGCAATGTAACGCGTACAACAGACCACGCCTGCGAGTATATGCTACACAACTGCGTGCAGCCAAGTTGAAAGACAGCGTTTATGTGCATGCTTATGAGATACATCTAGTGACGTCGTTTTGAAGCCATTGTTTGTTACGAAATACATAAAATTTTGATAATGTTTCATTAAACAAAATATAGGCAATAACGAATAAAATAAGATTACAAAAAAATTTTGAAAAAACATTTTTGACCTTGACCTTCAATAACTTCTTAGCTATTGGTTTCCCAGGTATAGTCTAAAAGACAAAAATGATCCTGATGCTGGGCGGAATACGTGGACTTCGGCTTCGTTGAAGGTCTTGTTACACCCGTTATATATAAAACGACATTATAATTTGCCCCGCATTTTCAGGTATCTTTGACCTATGGGCTGAAGTAGATGTTTTTTTGTACTATTGTGCCCTATGAATAATGTTTCCTTCCTACTCCGAGCTCCCTGAGGTAAGAGGCGTTGTATGCTGAAAAACAGGTTTTTTAGTACAAATATTAATTAGGACCCACCTAAACACGTAAAAACGGCTGAGCGGATTTTGATGAAATATGTATATAATACTATTTATTCTAGTTAAAGGTTCCCTAAGGATTTTCTCGAATATCCACGTGGACAAAGTTGCAGCTGGAAGCTAGTTTATAATATTCAGAATAGGGTCCAGAGACATTAGTATCTCATTTCTATTCCCGCCCCCGTCCATATCACAGAATAGATATGTCCAAGTCCCCGTTCCTGTCCCCAATCCATCCCCCTCCTCCGTCTCCGTCCCCCTCCCCGTCCCCTATCTCCTTCCCGTCCCCGTCCCATTTTAGAAGTATATACTCCTACGAAGTTTCAAGTCGAAATGTCTATTTTACAAACATTACTTTTCCATATGAAATTTCAACCCTTAACAGGTTTAATCATGTCCACCGTGTTGAACTTCAAAATAAATGTCATCTTTGCAATCGTCATCCCATTAAATCTCAATGACGACATCCATCGATTTTTAGGTTTATTCATCTCATATTTATTTTATTTATAACCTTTAACCCCTTTGATTTTCAATAAAATATGAAATGTGTGTTTGCATATTTATTTTTACTTTCCAACCCTAAGCCTAAATAATAAATTTAGTGAGTTTTACTTTGAAAATGAAGGACTTTTCAAATACAATTTCATCCACCTTTTCACCGCTTCGGGGATGCAATCGTCAAAAACGCAGGCACACATAAATATTAATTTTTAGTTGTCAGCCTAAATACGAAATTTGAAGATCCTAACTTCAAAACTGACGGACTTTCATACAAACTTTCATCCCTTATTTTACCCCCCTTTTGGGATGGAATTTCCAAAATCCTTACTTAGTAGATGCCTTTACTATATAAGGTATTTAATGTGCAAAATTTAAGTCTCCAAGTCAGCGGTTTGGGCTGTGCGTTGATATATCAGTCAATCAGTCAGTCAGGACTTTGAATTTTATATATATAGATTAAGATAACATATACCTATTACAAGAGCAAAGCTATCCTATGACCCCGGAAAAAAATAAGAAAAAATAAAAAAATGATAGCAAAACCGATTTTACTACCGAAGCTACTGGACTATTATAGGAAACGGAAAACTTAGAAAATTATGCTGTTAGTAAAATTGATGTAACTTTGTTATTTTTAAATATCTTTGGTCAATTACCTTTGGACACCAGAATAGAGGATGTTTAGAGTAATTTGATAAGTATTTTGCAGAAATCCATTCAGTCGTTTTCAGTCCAGAGCTGTTCAACGGCAACCCGGAATCGTGAAATCTTTCGACGTTTTCTCATAATTTGTTAGACCAAGTAGTGAAAATGTTATAGTGTGTTATATATTCGTAATCTACTCACAAAGCCCTTTCATTTGGTATACCACATGATATGTTTTTATTATTTCTTGGTACTGAAAACTTTATGACGTCACAGTTTCTACCCCCACCATTTTCGCGCTTGTCATCTTATATATTTGTGATCAGGGCATCGTACTAAATGCATCGATACCAAATTTTCGTATTTCTGTGATGACTTGTGCGAAAACTAACCTCAAACCTTGTTTTACCGCCCTACTATTAGAGTGAGTTAAAAAACAACCGTTTGGTTGTTTTTTAACTGCACTCTAAGCCTCTGAACGCAACCCTTTGCCACCACCTGCCACAACCACAGCAAGTATTAAAAAAAAATATTTTGACATTTTGTGTTGAAACTTTTTTTTAGTAGCAAGTTGTGGTTATGACAGGTGGTGGCAAAGGTATAATCTCCATTCTGCTGTTACTTTTGTATATTTGTGAAGTCGAAGTGACTTTATTTTTTATTTTTATTTATACGCAACCGAAAATTCTGCAACTTTTTCCTATTACTAAGGGAGCTTATTCCTACCTATTAAAAAATATTCAGCTAAATTGATTTTTTTCGGACATTCCCCATTAGATAATCAGCCCGCCGATCCGAAAATCGCCTGCCGCCAGCCAATCCGATATTTCAAAAGATCTGACGGCGCATCCCTACCATTGACATTGACAATTATAAAAAAATTACAACCAACCATTCCAAACAGGGTTATGGTTTTACGTTTATCTTTCGCCTTCTGTACACTTATGCAATGAGCGATGGTCGCCCTGTAAGCGGACAATTGAAGAAGTTTGTGTTTCGCGGAAAATCGTCATCAAACGGAGATACTCGAGGTGAATACCTGGAGATTATTATACCAGAGTTGCTTTCTGCGGGCTACTCGTTTTACACGTGGCCTTCAGCGCCGCTTCTCGCTTGGTATTTGTGGACTCAACGACGGCATTTGCGCGGTCTCCGAGTGCTAGAGCTCGGCTGCGGCACTGGGTTGCCTGGGATACTAGCGGCCAAGTGCGGCGCCCGCGTGACTCTTACGGACTCTGTTGCGTTACCTCGATCGCTGAGACACTTATCGGCGTGTTGTGAAGCTAACAATCTAGTCCCTGGTAGAGACGTGCAAATCCTAGGGCTCGCCTGGGGCCTTTTCTTATCTGACGTGCATAACTTTAGGCCAGTAGACTTATTGTTAGCCTCAGACTGTTTTTACGAACCTACTCAATTTGAAGAAGTTTTGTCCACTGTAGCTTACCTTTTGGACGGAACTGACGCTCGATTTTTGTGTTCTTACCAGGAACGCAGTGCGGATTGGTCCATTGAAGCTCTGCTGAAGAAGTGGGGGCTGAAAGGTGCTCTTCTGGACTTAGACTCACTAAGCGAGAATTCAGGTGTGGACTACAGGGCCTTAATAGGCGAGCGATCTTTGCACTTGCTAGAAATTGTGGTTGCATAGGTTATGGCCAGCACAGCTAGAGCAGCCCGTCTGTACGTAGGGAATTTGCCATGGACCGTGGGCCATCGTCAACTTAGAGAATACTTTGCCCAATTTGGTCCAGTGCAGAGTGCTAGAGTTATATTTGACCGCTCAACAGGTCTCAGCAAGGGGTACGGCTTCATTGAATTTGCTAGCTCCTCATCAGCAGCGGATGCTACTAACAAACAGGTCCATTCTTTAGAGGGCCTTAACTTGACTGTCCAAGTTCAAAACAACTAATATATAGTTCATGCAATTACGATGGCAGAAGCACTTCCAGATTCAGATTTTTCTGAGGATGACCAATCTCCATTAGACATAGAATTCAGTAAAGCAGCAGATCATTTACGCAAAATAACAAATAAGCTGGACAACAGCCAACTCCTCGAACTGTATGGGTTATTTAAGCAAGGGACAGAAGGAAAATGTAACACTCCTAAACCGGGTTGGTTAGATGGCCGTGGCCGGAGGAAATGGGAAGCTTGGAGGGCACTAGGAGACATGCCTGTAGAAGAAGCGAAGCAGAAATATGTTGACTTAGTTCAGAAATTTGATCCGGAGTGGTCAGAGTTATCAGATTCAAATGCAGCAGGTTCTAAAGAAGCTTGGGTGGCCGTTTCATCATTACAATATTCTCCGGAGCCTGAGCTTATTCACGATGAACTGACATTACTCGAAGCAGCGAGAGAAGACTGTGGTGATCGTATAACAGAGCTCTTGTCTTCAAATCCTGAGTTGAAACATGAAAGGGACGACGATGGTCTAACAGCTCTGCATTGGGCTGCAGATAGAGATGCCACAGAAGCTTTAACAGCTTTGATAAAGGGTGGATGTCCCATTGATGCTGTTGACGAATGTGGTCAGACTGCTCTCCACTACGCTGCCTCCTGTGGCCACGTTAAATCCACTCAGATCCTGCTAAAGGCCGGTGCAACCATACAGAAGGATGAAGATGACTGCACTCCTATAGATGTCTCTGCTGATAATGAAATAAGGAAGATTCTGGAAGGTGCTGTGTAGTATATTAACAATGGGAAGCCAGTTTTAAGTTAGAAGTAATTTTCAGTTATTTACCTGTAGTGTATTTTATTAAATTGGTACTGCAAATAAATTTTCCATAAGTATATTTTGATTGATTTCATTAGCACCTTTAATTAATATATCTGAAATTCAAAGAATACGTGTGGTACTTTGCCGCGGAGCCACCTCTTTAGAAATCAATCATTGATATCTTAAAATAATGTATGTCAAACGTACATTACGTACGTATGCCGTTTATAGATGTACGTGCATTATTTACTAATAAAATAGACATTGTTTGTGGCTCCGCTGCGGAGCATACTCTCTAGCGGAGCCACTAAGAACATGTACACCGGAACGATAAACGCTACTGTTTTTTGATGAAAACTGATGTACGAATCGTGTTAATTGCGTACGTATCGAAAAATATAATTTAAAGACAGTGGTTATATTTATTTTAACTTGACTAAAATTTTCATGGAAAACGCCTGGTTAATTTATGTCAGCAAAATGTTCTGTAGCCATTACTATATTAATTAACACGTTTTTATTAGGTTGCTTTCTCGTTTGTGTGTTCGTTCGTTCGTTTGTTAGTTTCTCCGCGTGTCATTAAACTGATCTGATGATGGATCCGGAAGAAGGCCACAGGATTTCTATGATGAAACCATACAACCCCATCGTGTTTGGGCTCTTTGCAATCGTCTTGACGTGTACTCTAATGAAAGACGAGATCCAGGGTCTGATCATGAAGCTGAAAGGCCATGCCATAGGAACTCAATATTGAAACCATGCAACCCCATCAAATTTGGGCTTGTTTGAATCGTCTAAACGAGTTCTTTGTTGGGAAATAGTTTCCAGGGTCTGATGATGAAGCCGGAAGAAGGCCACTGGGACTCTGTAATAAAACCATGCAACCCCATCGAGTTTGGGCTCGTTTGAATCGTCTTGAAGAGTGCGAGTGCGAGAGTAGGAGATGGTATATTTTTTTAGTCTTAGCTCGTTAACTATAAAGCAGAAAATAATAATTTACTGAAAAAATAACTTTTTTTAAAACACGTTTTTAAAACGGACTAAATTATTACAAAAAAAATCGGAAAATAAACATTAAAATGAACTAGTAAAAACAGACTAAAAATTAAAAAAAATAATTTTACATTTTTTTTTTGTAATAATTTAGTCTGTTTTAAAAACGTGTTTTTAAAACTTTTTTATGATTAGGTGCATAAATATAAATATTATTACTAAGGAAAATTAGCGTTTTATTTAACTATGCTATTCATTATTTATTTTGTTAAATATAAAAGAAAGTGTCCATGGATCGAATCAAACAATAAATCAATCACTAGTATTCACATCAAGCAACGTTTTATTGTTTAAACACAGTGTTGGTATCTCACCATACAACTTTACTTTTAAATAAAAGCTTTTTTCTATGAACACACTGTGGGTAATAGTGTTACTCACTAGTAATTACTACAATAAAGGGGTGTTTTATTTATTTCAAAGGTGTTTCACTTAAAAACAAAAACTAAGTAGGTAAAAAAAATATACATGCTGTTTAATTCTGGCATTCTTGTTTAATAACAACCTAGATCAGAATAAAGGGAAAAGTAAACTGCAAAGTTTAACTGAACTGATGTTCAGTTAATCATTGCATCTGTGGTGATCCACAGAGTTATGATACCGAGTTATGATTTGGTTTTACATATGAATTTAAATTATACTAAAAATCTATTATAAGAGTAGAACCACAGAATATACAGGGTGTTTGGTAATAGCCTTGTAATGCTGGATATGGTAGATAGAGACCACCAAACTGAACTACTTTTACTATGGGACCAACTCTGAAATCGCGAAAAAGCTGTTTCATACATTTTGATATTTGCGTCATTAATTTTTGTATGAAACAGCTGGTTTTTTTTCACGATTTCAGAGTTGGTCCCATAGTAAAAGTTATATACCTATATATTTATAAGGCTATTAAAGACTACCAAACACTCCGTATAATAATACTAACGTAGAACTAGAGAACTTAAACAAACCTAAAACAATTCTTTTTTCCCAAGACAGCAAGTATTACGCCATAAAAGTTACGACATGTAAGGTACCTGTACGCTATTGCATCAATACACTAAAAAATATGTTACACATTTATTTTTTAACATAACTGACAAAAAGCAAATACATAAATTATCTGTTTATTTCGAACACTTTCCAAACTATTAAAAAGTTACCTCGTTTAAATTTGGCTAAAGTCAGTGCTCTATATTTAGACACGCTTAATTCAAAACGAAAGTTAATATGCCGATAGTTAAAAATTTCGAAAGTCTGGTTAAGTCTATTAGGTTCGAGGACGAGCGAGCGTAGCGAGCGAGTAGGAGGTTAGGTTCCATTACGACCAACAACGCACGAGCCGAGAGAGCTAAGCGAGCTTTTCGCAGCAGCAGCGGCCGGCGTAGTGCCAGAACCGACCTGCCTACCGAAAATATGCGTTAATAACATTATGCGTGTTTAAATTTATGCTAAAGAATTAATTTATTTCTATGCATGTAATTGTTGCCCGCGACTTAGTTCTTTTTACATTAAATGATTTTAACCCTACATGGATTTTTTATTTAGGGATTTAAGAAGGTATAAAGTAAATAAATACTCCAAAACAATCTAACTATAACCACCTCTAGTAGGTATGAACGTCTATACAAAAAAAATTTGGGAGTAACAAGGCGTGATAAAGTTTCGCCGCATGATGGAAACTGGTCTGTAGGCTGTTCTTAACTAATATTGAGCTGGGCCAAACTATCCATACATAATACATATGAATCCAAACGGCGGCGGGTTGAAGTAGCGTTCCGCCCGGCTTCATTCTAAAAAATTATAACTGTCCCGGTTTAGCTTATAGGTCAAGTGTGGTATCGATTTCGGATAAACCAATAACGTAGAATTCATTTCTAGTATAAAAAAATGCAATTTATGTAGCAGTTTCTGAAAAATTGCTCAATAACCAAAACATTCAACTACATATTTTTACTTTTAGTCACCGTAAACATTAAACTGGTGCATTTATTTCCAAACAAAAAATACTTTATTAATGCCTATTTAATGCAAATTTGATATAATACAACTTTGAAGTACCTTTACAAACGATAAATAGCGGAAAAAATATTTAAACGTCGTGCGCCGAGAGCCTAGAGTTCACTATCGAAATAAATTACCATCTTTGACTAGCTATGTCTCTGCAATCAATGGACCTAGACTACTCGGGTTAGGCTCAAATTGTAGCAAATGCTGTTAGCTTTACAGAAGTATAGAACAAATTAACCCGAAGAGTTATGAATCTCCATAAATAAATCATGGGTGTTTCAAGTCCTGATAAAATTTAGCCACATGATGAAAACAGTTCTGTAGACTATTCATGACTAGTGTTGAGCAGGGCCAACCTGTCCTTACAAAAGAATCCATATGGCGGCTACTTCTGATATTTTTTTTTTGTCGAAGAAATTATTATTTTTAAGATAACTCAAAAATAATAAGTGCTTCACAAAAACTTTATTTAGCAATTATGTTACAAATAAATTTATCTATTACTTTGCTTCTAATAAAAATTTGGATAAATCTAATAGTTCATGAGATAAAATGATTTACAATATGGTGTTTCTTCTTTATCGTTTCAAAAAGAAACGCCATATTGTATTGTCTTAAAAATAATAATTTCTTCGACAAAAAAAATATCAGAAGTAGCCGCCATTTGGATTCTTTTGTAAGGATTGGATTTGGATTCATATGTAAGGATAGTTTGGCCCAGCTCAATATTAGTTAAAAACAGCCTACAGATCAGTTTACAACATGCGGCCAAACTTATCACGCCTTGTAACTCCCAATTTTTTTTTTGTATAGACGTTCATACCTACTACTCAGGCGCCTAAGGTGGTTGAATTTTTTCATACCATTAATTTATAGATAGTTGAAATCTCCGATTTCGGTTGCATGGAATTCAGTTCAAAATCTCTCGGTATTTATTCTTTTGCCAAGGAAATATCGGTATAAAAAGCATTCTTTACTGTATTAAGGGCGCACTGAGCTTCCACTAGTGCCGCCAATCAAGAAAATAGCGCTGCCAATCAAGTAAAAATCATTACAACGAAATAACTATGTTTAATAAAATTCAGAAATATATAAAAACTAGTCTTAGTTATAAACTATTTTTGTAGACAATACGACATAGTAGAATAAAACCCTTCCAAAAAACCCTTCTCAGTGGGTGTTTACACTGTGTAGAGTATCTATATACAAAATTTGAAGTCGTTAGGTTCAGTGGTTTGGGCTGGGCAATAGTCTGTCAGTCACCCCTACATTTTTATATAAGAGATATTAAATAAACTGCTAATTTTCTTCGGTAATAATATTTATAGTTCTGCGCCTAATCTTAAAAAGAGGTAACGGCTACAGAAAATTTTGCTTACATTAAATAACCAGGCGCTTTTTATGAAAATTTTAGTTTAGTTAAATTTAATAAAACCACTGTCTTTAAATTATATTTTTCGACACGTACGCAATAAACACGATTCGTACATCAGTTTTCATCAAAAAACAGAAGCGTTTATCGTTCCGGTGTACATGTTCTTAGTGGCTCCGCTAGAGAGTATGCTCCGCAGCGGAGCCACAAACAATGTCTATTTTATTAGTACATAATGCACGTACATCTATAAATGGCATACGTACGTAATGTACGTTTGACATACATTATTTTAAGATATAAATGATCGATTTCTAAAGAGGTGGCTCCGCGGCAGAGTACCACACCAGGATTTTCAGAGGAAACTAGCTTGGAAAGAAACACATGTTACTTTTAGTACTAACTATAATTATTCATATAAATAAAAAAACAGCTAATTTCACACTTCTAGTATACCACTATTATCACATATTTACAAAAACTAATTAAGTAATTCTTCTTCAAATATCAAGCTAGGTCAAGTTTAAGGCTATTAAATACTTAATACAGTGATGGACACTTATTATGTACGTATATTTACTGCAAATATGTATTTTTTAATGTGTTTAGGAACCTATTTCAAAATTGTTTTAGTGCAATCTATTTGGTACAAAAATGTTCATGATTCTAGAAATAATTTATTGGTGCACATGGTGGATTAATAAAAATTCGGTGAATCTGGACAAATACCGGCGCACACGATTGTATGTATTTTAAGCATATTCGCTTTTAGTTGGTGATAAGATTAGGTGGATATGATTTAGGTGGTAATAAAGACCTTTCTTTATTCGATGAAAACAGGCTAATATTAGCGAACACTCTTAGAGTCCCCGCAAACTACAGACCAAACTGTCGGCCGATAGTTGGAATCAGTATCAAGTGTGCACTCTACAATGATTTGGTATCGGCCGATTCTTCATACAAAATCAACTATCGTCCAATTGAAAGTCTGTAGTCTGCGGGCACGCTTAAACGGAGGGAATAAGAGCTATCGACGGACGATTGTGTGGAGCGCGCATGATGATCAGGGTCATTAGAGAATATGACATCAGGGCATTTATAGGTTGGGGTCTTGGGGTCATAGTACTATCCCCGCAAAATGAACCTGGCGGCCATGTATTTAACCTCAAAAACGAAAAACAATTGTAATTTTTTTAAATACCTAGACCCTACCTTATTCAATAATTAATATATTAAATTACCTACTAGAATTTTATTGCTCCATGTCATTTTTAGTTGCGGATGACGTCAACGTGTATGTTAATGTGACAAGGTTCTATCGTATTACCAATTTGCGGGGATAGCACACAAGAGTATCAGTCGCACACAGAAACTGACAGGAACGCGGCCATCGCATTTCACTTTCGTTTTTCCATTTTTGAAAACGCTTTAACTTTTTGCCAATTTTACTGCCCCAAGACATCTTATCTTGGGTTCGCTAGGCTGCGTCGCTAGTTTTCTTTAGTTTCTTTGTGCGCCAGCGCATCGCCAGATTCGAGTTGCTTGAGCAGTCGGAACAACGCCGCAGCCTCGCGGATTCGACTGAACTCGATGCAAAACGCTTCCACTTCGATGAAAATATCCTGGAAAACATTCAATGTTAGTGGAAAGCTAGATCCAAACAAGTCAACAGCAGGAGGTCAAGTCTGCTAATGTTTTCGTCAAAATCGTAGTTTAATGGTGTTTGAATGGTAATCCTTTTTGACACAGTTCTTGTTTCTTAAACCCAAAACTGAAACACATTGCTTTTCTTAAACCCAAAATGGAAACATTTGTGTCTTGATTTTTTTGGGACAAGAACTGTGTCAAAAAGCATTACCATTAGAACACCATTGAACTACGATTTTGACGAAAACATTAGCAGACTTGATCCCCTGATTTAACTTAGGCCTTAGGCCCTTTACACAATGGAAATAAAAATCTTTGTCTCTTTATCTTAGAAATAAGAATAATGTTTAGAATTTGGTATTTGACTTGAGAATTGATTCTACTTCTAAGGTATAATAGAGCAGAAAACTCCTACGCGAAATTTTGACTACATTTGACGAATTTTACTATGATTTCTAAGACTCCAAAGTTGGTAAAAAATCAAAATACTCCAGTAAAAAAATAGTGTCGATTATTAGAATCTATACGTAATTACACAAGTACAAAAGAATGTTGTTATGGAACATTATTGTAAAAACATTATTTGCTTAGAAAATCACAAATTTCTTTTGCGAGCCATACATATAGGTCGCGCAGTGTGAAATACCTATATTCTCATCGAGTCACACTGAATCGTGTCACAATGACTGGTTGAGAAAAAAAATTGCAACGACAGTGTGACTCGATGCGAATTTTTATTCTCATCGAGTAACACTGGTATGTATGTGTATGGATCGTGTGACACGTTCGGAAGAAAAATTCGCAACGAGTCACCCCTGTAGTAACGTACTCGTTGCGTTTTTGGTTCTCAACCAGTCACAATGTGACACGATTCAGTGTGACTCGATGATAAAATAATGTTAAATCAAATGTGACGTCACAAAATAGCGATGTCACATTTCACAATGTGCGGCTATGAATTATATTCCTGGCACAAGTATCTTTATGCTTAACAGGTTTATCCAGCACATTGTTTAATTTTACATACCTTGTGAAGAAATAAATATATTTTATTTTTATTTATTTTTTATTTTTTTATGAATACCGCACTGCGACTGCAGGAACACGCACACGAGTCGCACGAGCCGGTTCTGCATGTAGCGGTCGCGGATCGTCTCGCACGTCGATATGCAGTCGCTGATGTAATACCTGCACGTTGATGATCTTGTTCCGTATGAGCGACTGCAGGAACACGCACACGAGTCGCACGAGCCGGTTCTGCATGTAGCGGTCGCGGATAGTCTCGCACGTCGATATGCAGTTGCTGATGTACAGGTAAACGAAGTCTACGGGCAGGTCTACGGAGGTCGTTAGCCTGACGATAACCAATAAATAAAAGGTAGTATTTAATTGGGTAACAATAAATTCCCATTTTGGGTATCAAGAATACTGAATACAGGGTACTAAAATACTAAGTGGACGACGCCGACAGAGCGAGGGCGACTACACATTTTGAAAGTGGGTGACTTTAGAATACAAATTGAGTATTTAGTTATTCAGAACGGGCGACCAAATTACTATTTGGGCTACAACCTTAGAACAAAACCATTTAAAATTTAAAAACATTTAAAATTTGGCATATATTTTATTTATAGAAAAGGTGACTATTATCCTAATCGAGATGACAAAAAACAAACAAGAAAGCAACCTAATAAAACGTGTTGTTGCCCATTTTAAGTATTTTTGTAATCCCAAGTTTGTGGCCCGTTTAGTTATTTTGTCGCCCAAAAAATAAATTGTTGCCCGGTTATTAATTCCAGTCACCCAATTAATTAATTCCCATAAATAAATGCTTGGACAAAAAAATATAAAACATAATTTCAATAAAACTAAACGTCTAATTTTTAAGAACCATAGTCTAGTGATTTTAAAGATATCATTACATTCCCTTGAAGTTATTTCTAGAAGTAGGTAGATAGTAAAACTGCTAAAAGTGGCCGTTTTTGACATTTGCTATCTACTGCTGCGTATGACTATGAGGGATGTAATGATACCTTTTAAAAATAATAGACTATGGGTCTTAAAACTTAATCCTCTTATTTAATAAAAATCTGAGGGCGCCACTTTCGGTGGGTTAGGTATCCTTATTATTTAATTATATTAGTCTGCGCCGATGACGAGCTTTTTTGTACGATTGTGTTCACGCGTTATCTTTAACATCATCAGAATACAATTAACATCATTAGAATACATCAAAGTTTAATAATCATCATCATTAAATCAGCCATTTTAATGTCCCCTTCCCACTGAGTGCTACAAGCCTTTATAGTTAAGGAGGATGAGCCATCACGCGGGGGATGCGGATTGGTGAGTGTTAATTAAAATGCTCCGAAACACGGAGGAGCTAGAGCGAGCTAGCCATTTTTGGTCACCCATCCTATGACTTATCTACCGATATCGCAGGATGAACGCGCCAACCCACTGCGCCATCGAGCTCTTCAATTGTTCAAAGTATTGAGTAAAGTATAGTAAGTATTTTTCTATGATTAGATTATTGATGTTAGTCCGTCAGTAAAATAACAAACTGGTCAATATTGTATGAAGATTGTTTCAAGCAAAGGCTGTTAGGTACCTGTTGACGACTTCCATAGAGTGTAGTGACATCTCCATGTTGACGAGCACCGTGAAGTACTCCGTGATCTGCTGCGAGTGGATCAGCTTCAGGAGTACGGAGATTGCCACCATCGGGTTGTTCTCCACCAGCTCGGGCAACTACAATAACATACGGCTGTGCTAATAACATTATACAACGTATTACAGAAATACCCCTAATGCCGAATATGGTATCCTCCGATATTACAAAAATATACCTATTCACTCAGATCAAATGAAAAAGGAAGATGGAGCGTTGCGCAGTGGTTGCGAACAACTAAGTGAGGCCGGTTTTTGATGGTACATGTGTACGTACTAGGGGGCGGGCGGGGGCCGGGCGGCAGGGTTCGATATGGAACGCCCAATGACGAACGAAAGCCAATGCGTAGTTTCGTTACATATGTGTGCGTAAACTGTGTATGTACACAGCCAAGGCGTAGTTTTACTGGCCTTACTGCTTTGTCGGAAGACTCCGTCTTTACTTTTTTATTTGGTCTGAGCCTATTCACAAATACATTTGACTGGCATTCGATTCACTTTCAGACGGGAAAGCGCATTGCATTTACAAAGTTTGGTAGCATAAGGTGGAAAATAAGATCGAAGACTAGACTTTCCAATCCGATTCGGAAAGTTGGTTTCCCACAATCGTGAATAACCCCCCTGATCAACATTTACTATGGAACCAACTCTGAAATCGTGAAAAAATAATCAGCTGTCATACTATATTTCTTGTTTTTTTTTATATGAAGCTGGTTTTTCTTCAGTTGTTCAGTTTGATGGTGCCTGTCTACCATATTTGGCATTAGGGGTATTTTTGTAACACGTTGTATACACGCTCCGTGGGTGGGCCCCCGACAAGGTCGAGATCTAACGAAGGTCGCGAAAGCCGCTGGGTGCGGGCCAAGCAGAACCGAGCCAAGTGGAGATCCTTGGGGGATGCCTATACCCAGCAGTGGGGGTCGTGCGGCTGATATTATGAATAGCATATTCGTCGAGATCACAGAAGGGCATGCGTCAGGTATGGGCGGTGTTGCCAGGGGCGGGATTTGGGGGTTCAAACGGATCGCTCTGTGAACGGGTACTTACCTGTGTAGGCGTGATGCCGATGTGGTACATCACAGTAAGGCTTTGATCACAGAACAAATATAAGTACTACCGTACAGAAAGCCTACTCTCCGCCTGAGTCCGTTACGCCAGCAGGAAAGTAGCTTCTGGAGGGAAGCGAGTTTGATGAATAATTTGTGCGCAATTCGGTGTAAATATGCGCCAAATAAAAAAAATATGGGCCTTATACTTAAGGAATAAAACGGAAAAAACACGAATTCTGCTGGGGTAACGGTACTCCAGCAGGAAGATTCTAAACTAATGATCGGAGAGAAATAAAATTTATATGGGCGGGTAGCTTGATACTAGCAGGAAATGTGCGCCAAATATAAAATTTGTGTGCGATCTTACAGTAAACACATATAAGTAGCCCCTAATTTGGGCTATTTGTGCGGTAGAAAACATTTCAAAAATATTCACAGATTTTTAATCAGGCATTTTCTGAAAACAGAAAATAAATTCTGGCGCCTAAACTAGGTACCACATAAATGAAGAAACCAAAAGCGGTGTTGTATTCTTCTTGTTATTTCTCATTACCATAAAAATTTTGAAAATCCCACATTTACGCGTTTTTGAATAATAGTTTTTGATTTCTTTATTTATGTGGTAGTTTAGGCGCTAGAACTTTTTTACTTAGAATATTTTACTTAGATATTGACTGTATGTAAACAATCAAAAATACGTAGCATCTTCGCCAGTTCCCCCCAATACCAAAAGACAAATGTTACTACTATAGCTACTACTCGTAATACTAATATTTATAAAATTATATAAAATGAACCAAAGGTTGTGTATCGTTTGCAGTTGATGTGTGCACAGCATTATAACATGATTTCTAATGTAAATTCATTCTACAGTTATGAAATATTAAATTATAATACAGTTTTTGCCGCAAAACTCATGATTCAGAATATTTATCTTTTCATTCGATTTGTGATGAAAAACATATAAGTAAATTTATTTCTTAACTTAGCAATATACTATTTCCTTTTGTGTTGTTTTGTTCTGGCAACACCTTTGTTTACATTTTTGGTGGGAAATTAGTAATGCGACTGTATAGTGATCTGAATATCCTTCATTCACTCCCTGGATGGCCATCATCAGATCAGAGCTCGATCAATCCCTGGCGGAGAACCAAGGCTTCAAAGTTACCTCGTTTGTATGAAAATAGGCCTGTGATTCCATATATTTGCTCGCGAGTGTAGTACATGTTGAGGTTAACGCACATTTAGGCGGGTCGCAACGGGGCGGGCCGGGCCGCAGCGCATCGCAAAATGCTCCTATAGCACACTGTGACGGGCCGGGCCGCATCGCATCGACGGATTTTGAGTACAATGGTGCCAGCTTAGGGTAATTTACCCTAGATTTAGGGTAAAAATTATCCGGCAGGGTAATTACCCTAATAATTATTAGGGTATAGATTTTCCTACTCTCTTGTGTTAACTTTACTCTTACAAAAACAATGTTTGACAAAAGAGACCCGGCCTTTAATGCTAAAGTTGTATACCTTTTAAAATCTTTAATCTGTGATTCATAATCTGCTGTACTTTTTAGGGTTACGTAGCCCAATGGCAAAAAACGGAGCCCTTACAGAATCCTCATGTCTGTCTGTTTTTCCGTCCGTATAGTCACAGCCACGTTATTCTAAACGATTACACAGTTTAAACTTGGTAGGTAGATGTATTCTGTGAACCGCTTTACTATTTTTAGACAAAAATAAAAAACCGGCCAAGTGCGAGTCGGACTCATGCACGAAGGGTTCCGTACCAAAAAACGGCTAAAAAATTAAGTTTGTTGTATGGGAGCCCCCCTTAAATATTTATTTTATTCTGTTTTTAGTATTTGTTGTTATAGCGGCAGCAGAAATACATCATATGTGAAAATTTCAACTATCTAGCTATCACGGTTCATGAGATACAGCTGGTGACAGACAGACAGACGGACAGCGGAGTCTTAGTAATAGGGTCCTGTTTTTACCCTTTGGGTACGGAACCCTAAAAAGATTAACCCATACATGGAACTGAAACTGAAAAAAAAAATGTTTTTCATCAAACTTATACGTGCGGGGTGTAAATAGATAGGTCTTTAAAAATGACATTGAGGTTCCTCAAACCATTTTTTCTCAAAGTCAACCGTTTGAAAGATATACACTTCAAAAGTGGTCAAATGTGTGTCTCCCCCCCTCTAACTTTTAAAATAAGAGAGTGAAAAATCTAAAAAATAATATATGCTGTAGAACTTCATAAACACTTTTAACGAAAATTGGTTTCAATGACATATATATTTAGCAGTTTTAGAGATATAGCAAATTTTCCAAAACCGCAAATATATTTTTTGTCATTTATACAAACACTATGACAAAGTTTGTACTCCTATAAGAAGTTATTTTTGCTGATGAAAAATGATATTGGTATTAAATAAGGTATGGTATATGGTAACCACGGAACCCTACTGCGCGTGGCCCGACATGCACTTGGCCGGTTTTTTATTTCTGGCTGTGGTATGTGTCAACCAAATGACAGATCAATGCCAAATCAAAAGTCAAAATAAACACTGCGTTTTTTTAATTACAAAAAAGGAAAATAGTGGCTTTATTTTAAGACCAAATTTAATTTAATTTTATACAAGTTAAGTATTTTTTCAATGGCGAGTGCCACTTCTAATAAATGTATAACAAAAAATATAGTGATTCAGAGGATCACTAACGACGTCCATTATACAAGGACGTCAGTGCAGAGGATACTTTCATTGTTATGTGCTATAATAGTATTGAAAAATATTCATAAGTATTTTTTTATTCCTAAAGGAAAAAAACAAGTAAGGAATTTTAATTAAGGGTATTTTTACAAAATTATAGGATATCTATAGATATCAATATAAAAGATTGAGAAAAAGATATAGATATCTTTTTCTCAATCTTTTATAGGACAAAAAAGTTTTGGGGTATTTTCGGATGACTCCCGATCGATAAATCCGCTTGCTATATGTTATAGCACACTGAGTCGGGGCGCAGCGGGGCGGGGCGGGCCGCATCGCATCGCAACAAAATGCGCGACGGATTATGCGGCCCGCTCCGCCCCGGCATAGTGTGCGATAGTTCATATAAAATGTATGGGAGCGATTTGAGCGGATTTTTGCGATGCGACCCGCCCCGCTGCGGCCCGCCTAAGTGTGCGTTAACCTTTACCTGTGTAGGCGTGATGCCAATGTGGTACACGACAGTAGGGTCTTGATCTAGTAACGCCAGCAGTCGCTGCTGGTGCTGAACACTGAGCGCGCCGCGGAGCGCGAGCTGCGTCAGATCCGTGGCCTCGGATGACGCGCTGCCGGCGCCTTTGTCTTCCGGCTTCTTCTCTTCTTGCTTCTCTTTCTTTTCCTCCTAAAGTAATCCATCGTCAGCCATGTTTAATGTCCAAATTGCTAAGATAAAGGTTTAAGGAGATTCCTAGGGGATATTGTGTTTAAAAGATATGGATATTGTTTTGTTTCATATTCATATTCATATTCATATTCATATTCATTTAATCTCCACAAATTTATAATAGTAGTACATAACATACAATGTTAGTGGTTAAAGTTGTTCGTGTTATTATAAATTCACCTTTTCAAGGTATTGAGATATAAAGGTATCTAAACTAAATATTATATAAACTAATTATATTAACTAACTAAATATACACTATTGCACCTATTGGACATCATAGAACTTGTACCGAATTATTGGAATTAAATTAATTTTTTATCTTCTAATCAAGTTTATTGCTTATTGTATCACTTTATGTATTTACATTTCGTTTTTAACCGACTTTAAAAAAGAAGGAGGTTATATCAAGAAAAATAGTACCAAAAGATTAGTCTCAAATAAATTTATAATTATTTTAATTATTTTCTAAAGAAGTAACATAGAAAATAAATAACTTTTTAAGTTATAAAAACACTTCTATTGGTTTATAGCATAACCAAAAGGACATAATATTTGAGTGCATTTTCTTTACAGTAAACATGTTTTTTTTTTAATTACCTTAGGTTTATGTTGCGTTTGATTGAATGTCCTCTTTTCCGCCTTTTCTGGTTTCAGTCCTATTAGGCCATCATAGTCTGAATCGTACATGGGAATGTATGTGCCTCGGTTCACCAAGTTTTTCCATACACCCTACAAATACATACAAGGTGTGCCAAATTAAATTATGAAGGCCTCTCAAAGTACTGATTTATAACCGAACTGATTTGAAATTGTTCATGCTTTCGACTGAATAAAGTTAAGTCTAGGGGTTCCCAAACCTTTATAAGTATAGATGTGGTTATTTTTATTAAAATTCAAGTAGATTATCAACATTCAAACACTAGAACGGTGCACTACACATCGATCGGTGTGGCACCGTTCCCGCCGTGCGAAAATATGATTTTTAGTGTTTTTGTAAGTAATAATTATCTGGAGCCGCTCGTCGCGCCCCTCTTTGTGGGGGGGCGCGCCCCACTGGTTGGGAACCCATGATTTAGTCAGTCGAAAGCATTAATAATGTCGCCACTAAACTGTGTGACCATCTTTCCATTACATCAACTGACAGAAATGCCAGACAGGGGCCGTACCGGCTAACGAATCGATTATCGAAAAGTCTGCTGGGTGTCAACTTAAAACAGAAAAATCAAAGTAAGGAATTTCGTCTTGTACTTTCTGTTGACGTAATTTGGAAGATAACGATGTTCGTGTGACATAATGAATTGGGGTTCACCATTTTGGCCCAATTGGGGCTCGATTTATCTGTTTTAATTTGAAACCCAGCAGACTTCTCGATAATCGATTCTTTAGCCGGTACGGCCCCTGGTTAAACATTTCGCACCTCTAGATCAAAACTCAGATAACAAAAAAATAACATACGAGCGACAGAGATAAATTATAGTACGGGTCATTGTACAAAACTCCTTCTCTACTCTGGTACTTTCGTGTCGTATTGTTTTACGAAAAGAAGTCTTAACTTTTTTGAAATTTTTCATGTCCCTTGACATGAGTCAGCGTGACTGTTGGTAAAAAAAGTCCCGGTAGTCACTGGTGTGGTAAGACGGTGTGACCACGGGTCGGTCATCAATTTATTAGGAATTACGAAAAGCTTCGGGCGACCTAACATGACACCTGCCTCGGAACTCAATACTTCCTCGGCTACCCTAAGTTAGCCGAGGAAGTATTGAGTTTCTATATAGAAACTAATTTCTATCTTATCTAGCTACTTTGAGAATCATTGTCAACAGTTTTTATTTTGAACACTGTAAGAGTAGGGACACAAAAAAAATGACTGGGTTCGTGCTAAATACTTCTAGGCACATTATTTTACACAAAAATCATACGAGCTAGTACTGTTAAGTGTGTTTTACGCTCACCTCATCCGCAAAAGGTATTTCAGTAGGGTCTAGGAGGAAGGTGGGCGGCGGTATGGGCCCGGCTGCCTTCAACGTGCGATGCAGCGGCGTGTACTCGTTGGACATGAGCGCTTCTAGAAGCTCCTTCATGGCCATGCGGTTTGGGGGACTCCTACAGACCATAAACATAACATAAACATAAAGGTATTTCAGTGGGGTCTAGAAGGAAGGTAAACGACGGCGGTATGGGCCCGGCCGCCTACAGTGTGCGATGCAGCGGCGTGTACTCGTTGGACATGAACGCTTCTAAAGGCTCCTTCATGGCCATGCGGTTTGGGGGACTCCTACAGACCATACACATAATATAAACATAAAGGTATTTCAGTAGGGTCTATGATGAAGGTGGGCGGCGGTATGGGCCCGGCCGCCTTCAACGTGCGATGCAGCGGCGTGTACTCGGTGGACATGAGGGCTTCTAGCAGCTCCTTCATGGCCATGCGGTTTGGGAGACTCCTACAGAGCATGCACATAACATGAACATAATGGTATTTTAGTAGGATCTAGGTGTGCGGCGGTATGGGCCCGGTCGCCTTCAGCGTGCAATGCAGCGGCGTGTACTCGTTGGACATGAGTGCTTCTAGAAGCTCCTTCATGGCCATGCGGTTTGGGAGACTCCTACAGACCATACACATAACAACATTTATAACAAGAGCCTAAGTTGATTTATGTATGTGTTAAACTTTGATTATATTTTATGTCTAGATATACCGTGTACTACGAATGCGTTCAAAAATAAAGTTTTTACTTCATCGCGCGCTGATTATACCTACCCATCACTTAGCGGAATAAGAGCAGGTGCTGTGGCTCTAGACATTGAGCTCATATCTGACAGACGATCAGCAACCACCGCCTGCAGCGGCGTGTAATCAAACTCCAACTCCTTTGGTGACACCTCGGTCAGCATCACCTGTTTAGCTGACTTCTTCATTACCTGAATATAAAAAAATACATAACATTATAGCATTCGAAATTTGATGTCAAGAAAAAGAGATAAAATAATGAACAGTCAATAAAGAAAATATTTTATTGTATTTGATAAAAAATTGTGACAGTTTGTTTCTTTAAGTTACTTTTTAGTTGCAAATAAGTACCAAAAATGGCAAAAAAAAACATGTTTGTTGTATGGAAGCCTTCTTAAATATTTATTTTATTCTGTTTTAGTATTATAATAATAACTTTATTGACTTAAAAACATATTACACAGACATAATGAAGTCTCTGATTCCTGAACTAGTATTTGTTGATCTGTGAAGATTCCAATTGTCTAGCTCTATCACGGTTCTTGAAATACAGCCCAGTGACAGTCAGACAGACGGACAGTAGAGTCTTAGTACTATCCCCGTCAATTGGTAATGCGCCTGGCGGCCATGATATTACCCTCAAAAACGAAAAACAATCGTAAAATTTTTATATACCTAGATCCTATCTTTTTGAAAATAATAATTCAATATAATTAATTAATATATTAGATTACCTATTAGAATTTTCTTGTTTCATGTCATTTTTAGTTGCGGATCACGTCAACGTGGATGTTAATGTGACAAGGTTTCAGCGAATTACCAATTGATGGAGATAATAATAGGGTCCCGTTTTAGGGGTAGAGAACCCTAAAAATTGCCAATTTCAAATAGGTGTTATAAAAAATTAAACGACTTATCATTTTATAATGTAAGTTAACTATTTCAAAGCTGACTGGGTACAGTACTCAAAGTGCGTTGACGACAATCTTCTAAATGTTCGACCTATTGCAGAAAACTATGATCAGCTTATACAGATTGTTGCAACCGCTTCACGCAAACACATTCCAAGAGGGTGTCGCACGTCTTATGTCCCAGGGCTGTCGCGCGAATCAGCCGTCCTGATGAAGCAGTATGAACAATCGTTTACTAGTGATCCTTTTTCGGAAGAAACCATCCGGACTGGTGAGGAACTGCTATCTCAGATCGGTGAAACTCGACAAGAAAGATGGACAGCCATGGTAACCAACACTGACCTGACGCGAATTCCTCGTATATGGCGAAAAGCTAAGGTGATAACGTTACTAAAACCTGGGAAGCCTAGCAACGATCCAAAAAGCTACCGCCCTATATCTTTGCTGTGTCATAGCTATAAATTACTGGAAAGAATGCTACTTAACCGCCGAACCAGTATCATAGACCAAAAGCTCATTCCCGAACAAGCTGGTTTCCGACCAGGCAAATCTTGCTATAATCAGTCTTTAAACCTCACACAACACCTTGAAGACGGGTTTGAGCTGGGTCAAGTAACTGTAGTGGTATTCGTTGATCTTTCCGCAGCATATGACACAGTAAACATAAAACGGCTTCTGTGGAAGGTGACCGAGCTCACAGGCGATCACGCTTTTACAAAGCTTTTGAGTGAACTACTCAGTAACAGACGCTTTTAAGTCCACCTTCTTTCAGAAAAAAGCCGCTGGAGATCCCTTAGAAATGGCCTCCCCCAGGATAGCGTGTTGGCGCCGAGTGCATGTCTATGTGGTATTTCCCCCCAGACAATGGCACATCTTCTGTCATGCCCTGCGTGTCCCAACATCTGCACACGCGAGGATCTTTACAAGGCCACTGATAATGCTATATCAGTAGCTGAGTTCTGGTCCTCACAAATATAATTATATACCGAGTCGACACGCTAAGAAGAAGAAGAATGTAAGCTACTTGTTACAGAGGGTAAAAAAAACAGAAGATTAAATAAATGAAGTAAACTAAATAACAACTAATTATGGTAAATTGAAACTTACATCTTTAATATTAACAGGCAAGAATCCATGCAGCTGGCCAATGAATAGCCTTTCCTGAGCTGCCAAAGGTAGGAGTCCTGGCTTCCCCTCCAGAAGGTAAAGGAACAAGGAACTAAAAGGGTTTTCTTGTTTATAAATATCAAATAGGAGAGCAATAGCCACTACTCTCTGCCCAGGGAGGGATAAGTCTCCGCCAGTTATCAAAGAAGATAGTAAAAGGCACACTGTAAATAAAAAACACAAATAAAGATCCTCTTAAAACCCTGACAATAGTTTGAGCGTTTGGTAATAGCCTTATAACCCATCAACACCCGGAAAATGAGACAATGATTTTCTATTTTTGTCCGGATGCTGGTGTCTGCGCGGACATTGATGGATTAAAACCGAATATGGAAAAGAGGGACTATAAAACTGAACAACTTTTACTATGGGACCAACTCTTAAACTGGCTAAAAAATCTGCTGTTTCATACAAAAATTAAGAAGGAAGAAAGAAAGAAAGAAAAAATATTTATTTAGGGACCACTTAGTTTCAATAATCTATTGCTATGACTATGTTATAACTATTATAGAGAGAGCCTGGTAACAATATAACTTAAATTAATTAATAAATTGGCCCTAAAATGACATCCATTCAGCATCTATCGGAAAGCCATTATGAAATGACTGCTAGACGCTGGTCTTCCATGGACACCAAGGGAGAAACGCACTACTATGCGCACCAGTGATACATAAAATGGTACGACTTTCCATTAGTTGACGTGGTATTTAAGAGTGGGAGGGGTAGGAAGGGGCAGGGGGGTCCCCCCTAACCCCCCCTTAAAATTTGGGAGTGCGGAAATGCATACTTTTTTTTAAATGAATTTTCAATTTCGCACAAAGAAGTAATGATATCAGCCAAATTACTGTTATTTTTCGGCAATTAAAGGAAGGGGGAGGGAGGGGTAAGGGAAACAACTCCCTCCTCCAATCCCCATCTGCCGGTGATGCGTAGTTTTCGAGAAATAAATTTTTTTGTGTAAACAACCTCAAAACAAAAAATATGGAAATTAAGCAGGGGAGGCTAAAAAGAGGTGGGGAGAGAGGAGGGGAGGTACGTACAAATTTCGCACGTAAAAAAAGTCGTTTCTGGCGCTTCACCGGCCGCTGCGCTCGCTTCGCTCGCTCGGCTTGCGCGCCGGGTTCATGTACACCTAACATGCTTGTCGCTACGCTCCTCGCACCTATCACATGGCCTGTGGTCTTTGGTCACCATCGCAACAATTTAGCAGTGCTACCAACCTAGTGCGCCGACATTAAACGTCAAAAATGACAACACTGGTCTAAAATTAGACATTTTTAACCTAGGAAATCTTAATTTTTAGAAATTTATTTCTCGCGTCCTATTTGTTTCCGCACCATAATATTTCGTATTCGTGATATAAATGATGAGTTCTTTACACAAAAAAATATGAACTCAAAACTCCACGTCAACTAATGGAAAGACGAGCCCATAAAATATATACTAATAATAATAATAAATTAATAATGAATATATCAAAATGTATGAAACAGCTGATTCTTTTTTGCGATATCAGAATTGGTCCGGTAGTAAAAGATGTTCAGTTTGATGGTCTCTACCTATCTATCATATTTGGCTTTAAAAGGCTATTACCAAACACTGTATTTTGAAAAATACATATGCTTGATCTAAGATGCTTGCATTTTTAGTTTTTACTTACAATTGAAATGCTCCGATTTTGGAAACCTCTTTTGTACTTGAACACATATTGAATCTAAGCTTTGTGAATCGACTGTTTGCTCTGAAAATAAACTGTTTAAAAAAGTTATTAACAACAAACTTTCATATTCATTATAGGTTAGAAATGAAAATAGCGCTTACTCTAATATATATTTGCTGTTTTCATTTATAAGCTGTTGTGACATTTTAAGGTATAAAATTCGGGAATCTGAGTTTTTAACTGTTTTCTAGATTAGATCACTTTCTAAAACTAAATTAACAATAACGAATAATAAATAACATCAAACAAGACTAAATACTTTGCCAGTTTTGGCAGTTTTCACAGATTACTAATTTGGCAGTTTTGCGGTTTGCCACTCTGAGTTTGCCAAGGCAACCACAATAGTAGGTATGAACCTCTATACAAAAAAAAGTTGGGAGTTACAAGTCGTGATAAAGTTTGGCCACGTGATAGAAACTGATCTGTAGGCTGTTTCTAACTAATATTGAGCTGGGCCAAACTATCCTTACATACAGTTCCATACGGCGGTGGGTTGAATAGCGCACTTTTCCCGGCTCCATTCTAAAAACTATAACAATTCAGGTTTAACTAATAGGTCAAATGTGGTATCATTTTCGGATAAATCAATAATGTAAGAATTTATTTCTGGTATAAAAAAATGCAATTTATTACGCAGTTTCTGAAAAATTTCACAATAACCAACATTTTTAAACTTCAGTTTTTTAGTTTAGGTATTGGCACTTGTTTCAGTATTTTCAAAAAAACTACTTCAAAGAAGCATTTTTCAGGTTAATTTGTTATATGCTTTTGTTATGTTAACTATATTTTATACAATTTGCGCCTAACCCAAGTAGTTGAGGTCCATTGTTTGCGGAGACACAGCTAGTCAAAAATATGCATTTTTTTACGAAATAAAAGGGGTTTCCATTTCGTTCGGAAGCATTTCTCACTTTTTTTGTTTATATTTCTGTAAAGTTAATTAAATTTTCTACAATTGGAGCCTAATTTGATTAGTCTAGGTTTACTAGTTGCAAAGACACAGCTAGTCAAAGATAAGATTTTTTCAATTAATTTCAATAAAAAGCCCATTTTTAACCAGCTATGTCGCTGCAACCAATAGACCTAGACTACTCAAATTTAGCTCAAATTGTAGAAAATTTAATTAACTTTACAGAAATATAAACAAAAAACCTGAAAAATGTTACTGAACGAAACGGAAACCATTTTTATTTCGTGAAAAAATGCATATTTTTGACGAGCTGTGTCTCCGCAAACAATAGACTTAAACTACTTGGGTTAGGCTCAAATTGTATAAAATATAGTTAGCATAACTAAAGCATTTAACAAATTAACCTGAAAAACGCTTCTTTAAAGTAGTTTTTTTGAAAATACTGAAACAAGTGCCAATACCTAAACTAAAAAAATGAAGTTTAAAAATGTTGGTTATTGTGTAATTTTTCAGAAACTGCGTAATAAATTGCATTTTTTTATACCAGAAATAAATTCTACGTTATTGATTTATCCGAAAATGATACACCATTTGACCTATTAGCTAAACCTGAATTGTTATAGTTTTTAGAATGAAGCCGGGAAAAGTGCGCTATTCAACCCGCCGCCGTATGGAACTGTATGTAAGGATAGTTTGGCCCAGCTCAATATTAGTTAGAAACAGCCTACAGATCAGTTTCTATCATGTGGCCAAACTTTATCACGACTTGTAACTCCCAACTTTTTTTAGTATAGAGGTTCATACCTACTACAACCAGTGTTGGGAAATGTTGAATGCGAAGTTATGGTGCTGCCAAGCTAAAAATTATTGTATTTTGGGTTGAATTATTGTACGTTTTAGGTAATAATTTTTAATATTTAGGCCGCTACGCTAATATGCGATTGATTTTACAAAGTACAACTGAACTAAAGTCGCCCCACTTATTTTGCGCTTGCTCTTTTCTTTTCTTTCTCATAAATTCTCGAGTGAAGTGAAGTTGAAGCGGATCATTCAATACAATCGCAAATCTTGTAATACAAGTTCAAATTTTATTTTTTGAATAGGTAGGTAATTTTGATTTTTAAATAAAAAAAAGATATATTTTTATACATAACACGGTAAATTTTTAAGTATATTTAAAAATGAAAGGGGGTTTTGAGACCACGTAAATGAACAACTTTTACTATGAGGCCAACGGCCAACCACGAAATTGCGAAAAAAAATCAGCTGTTCCATACATTATAGTCGAGTCGATGTTGTACTTTTCTATGGAATTTCGTGGTTGGCCCCATAGTAAAAGTTGTTCATTTACGTGGTCTGAAATCCCCATTTCATTTTTAGATATAGTTAAAAATTAACCGTGTATAGTTTTTCTCTCAGGTACTAATGCAGTGCAGCAGCCTTAGTGCCCCCCCGGAGAAAAATGTGTTGTGTGTAGGCAGACGGGCTAACTAGTGTAGTGATCGACGGACGAGCTCCCCCGAACCTCTTAATTAAATTTACGAAATTATAGATACTTTAACCCAAGTTTTACAGTCGCAACCCGCCGTAACCTATATTTGTATATCTCCAAAATTTATATTTTTTTTTCAAGGCTTACTACATAGTTTAGCTATTGTCGTGTTCTACAGCTTGGTTTGATTGCCACAGACAAAAGTAAGACTATAAAAAGTAGCCATACACAGATTTAAGACCTGATGAAAATGGTTGGATTTTATCTGTGTTATGTTTGGTGGCAACACCAATTTCCGCTTTTTTATGACAAGCTGTCAGGGAATGTCAGATTTTTCATGTTGGAATTTTGTAAACGTGCTAAGTGGATTTATCATAAATAATAAAAAGATTCTAAGCAGATTCAGTGTATTATTCAGTATTTAAAAGTTGGCGACGAGGATGGGATGAATGGCGCTAATAGGAAATATTGAACAATTTGATCCAGAAAAACAAGAATTCATGGATTACAGTGAGCGCATGGAACAGTTCCTTATAGTAAATGAGGTTCCAGAAGAGAGAAAAGTGTCGATGGTAATAACTTTAATGGGGCCTGACACATATAACATATTAAAAAATTTAGTGTCACCAGACAAGCCCGCGACTAAATCTTATAAACAAATCATAGAAATTTTGACTAAACATTTTGTGGTAAAGAAGTCTGCAATAGCTGGCAGGTATGAATTCTACACCTTAAAACAAAAAGAAGGACAAAAAGTAAATGATTTTGTCGTCGAAATAAAAAAGAAAGCTGCACTTTGTAATTTCGGCTCGTTTCTAAATGATGCCTTGAGAGACAGGTTGGTGTGTGGAGTTGCCAAAGAACAGTTAACTCGAAAGCTTTTGACGATGGGCGATGACCTAAAATTTGAAGAAGCAATAAAAATTGCGACAGCTTTTGAGAGTGCGGAAAGTGAAATAAGAAAAATGCAACCAGGTAACGACACCACTTGTGTGCAGGCAATTCAGATGAAAAAACCCTTACAAATGAGGAACCCTGGACAGTCAACATCGCGCGGTGGAGAGATGCGTGGGCGTAGCAGTGGTGGTCGTGCCAAAAATACTAGAGAGTGTACTCGTTGTGGTGGCTACCATTCGTCGGATACATGCTATAAAAAATCATGGATTTGTTACTACTGTAAGCGGCAGGGCCATATCGCTAACAAATGTCATTTCCGTCCTGCGGGAGGAGAAAGAAATTTGAGGCAACTGGATGAAGAGGAACCAGCCAGTTATGATGAAAACAAAGAGGAAGAAGTTGTGTTGGGAAGTATAATGCAAATTACGGGAGGAGAGGAGGCTGCTTGGATGCCTTTGTGACTAAAAAATGGACAGTCTTTGAAAATGCAAGTTGACACAGGTGCGTGTAAATCTGTAATACATAGAAAAGATTATGAAAAATATTTTTCACACTGTAAATTAAGACAGTGTAATTATAAATTAAAGTCAGTATCAGGCGAAAATCTTAAGGTTTTAGGTTCTATTAAGGTAGAAGTAAGTAAAATGAAAAAGACCTTGTTTTTGATTGTTATTGAGTGTGAAAAATATTTTGAGCCTTTAATTGGCAGAAATTGGTTAAAAGTGATGTTTCCAAAATGGCAAAAATGTTTTGAGTTAAAAGTATTAACAAAATCTGAAAGTAATGAGAAAATCACACTAATAAATGTTATAAAAAATAAATATAAAAAGGTATTTGAGAAAGACAGGGCATCACATATTTTAAATTTAAAAGCTAATCTTAAACTTAAAACAGGAGCAGAACCTGTTTTTCACAAGGCATATACGATTCCATACTCTAAAAAAGAGGAAGTGGAGAAAGAATTGTTTAGCTTAGAAAAGGCCGGTGTCATAGAAAGAGTTAGACACAGTAAATGGGCTAGTCCAATAGTAGTGGTACAGAGAAATGAAAAAAAAATACGTGTTTGTGTGGATTATAAAGTCACTCTAAATAAGGTTTTAGATACTGAACATTATCCATTACCTATTCCAGAAGACATTTTTACAGAAATGTCAGGGGGCAGTGTATTTTGTGTTTTGGATTTGACTGGGGCATATCAACAATTGTTACTAGATGAGACGTCTCGTGAGTACATGACCATAAATACACATTTAGGATTGTTTAGACCAACACGGTTACAGTTTGGGGTATCAAGTGGACCTTCTGTGTTTCAATGTGCCATGGATCAGATTTTAAGTGGATTAAAAAATGTGAAATGTTTTATTGATGATGTTGTGGTTAAAGGAAATAGTATGACTGATTGCTTTGAGCATTTGTGCAGAGTTTTGGAGCGCTTGAAATCCTATAATGTCAAGGTAAATTTGGATAAGTGTCAATTTTTTTGTAAAGAGATAAAATTTCTAGGGCATGTAATATGTAAAGAGGGAATAAAACCACTGCCAGAAAAAGTAGATGCTATTGTTAAAGCTCCAGCACCTAAAAACATTACACAATTGCAAGCGTACTTGGGTCTTTTGAACTATTATTGTAAATTCTTGCCAAGATTGTCAGAGCGTTTGAAACCCTTACATAATTTACTAAAAAATAATACTCCATTTGTGTGGTCTCATGATTGTGAAAAGGTCTTTGAAGAAAGTAAACAGTTGTTAGTAAGAAATCAGTTATTAGTACATTATGATTGTAAAAAAGATTTATATTTAACTACTGATGCAAGTGAATATGGAGTAGGGGCAGTATTAAGTCATAAAATTGATGGAAAACCAATTAGTTTTGCTTCAGGGTCCTTAAATAGTGCACAAAAAAATTACTCTCAAGTTGAAAAAGAAGCCCTGGCTATAATTTATGCAATAAAAAAATTTCACAAATTTATATATGGTCGAAAGTTCATACTAGTTAGTGATCATCAACCGTTAAAATTCATATTTGATCCTCTAAAAAGAATTCCTGTTACGGCTAATGCCAGACTTCAAAGATGGGCCCTATTACTGTCAGGTTATAATTATGAAATAGTCTATAGAAAAGGAACTTTATTAGGAAATGCTGATGCATTGTCCCGATTACCGCTGCCTGATGTTGCAGAGGAGGCAGACAGGGTAAACTATTTAAATTTTACTGAAGATTATCCATTGGATTTTAAGGATATTGCAGAAAATACTAGAAAAGATGTTATTTTAAGTAGGGTGTATGAGTATGTCACTACAGGGTGGCCAAATAGTATAAGTCAGGATGAGTTAAAACCTTATTTTTTAAAGCGAGCCGAGTTGACTGTGGAGAAAAAATGTGTATTGTGGGGTAATAGAGTAATTATACCTTTGAAACTTAGGAGTAAAGTATTAAAGTCATTTCATGAATCACATCACGGTGTGGTTCAGTCTAAAATGCTCATGAGAGAATATTGTTGGTGGCCAAATTTAGGTCAGGATATAGAGAACATTATAGCAAATTGTAATAATTGTCAATCAACAAGAAATTTCACTAATAATACCTGTTCATTAGTACCTTGGAAAAAAACTGATAAAAATTTTGAAAGAGTACATGTTGATTTTTTTTATTTTGATTCCATGACATATCTTCTTTTGATTGACTCATGTTCGAAGTGGTTGGATGTACAAATTATGCAAAGTACTACAGCAACTCATGTCATAGAAAAATTATGTAGAACATTTGCTTTTATTGGAGTACCAGCAAAACTTGTAAGTGATAATGGACCACCTTTTAACTCAGGTCAGTTTATAAATTTTTTAAAAGCAAATGGTTGTGAGGCTATTAAAACTCCGCCCTATCACCCTCAGTCCAACGGTCTGGCTGAAAGGGCGGTGCAAACTATAAAAAATAGTTTATTTAGACTTAAAAAAGAAAATCCTAAACTAAGCAATGAGGTTCTGCTGCAAAATTTTCTATTCACTTATAGGAACTCACCAAATTCAACTGGTATGACACCAAATGAAATTTTGTTTAAGCAGAAGCCTCGGACAAAGTTTGATTTGATGAAACCCCATAACAGTGTAACTAGAGAGATTTGCAAAAATAGGGAAAAGCCAATTAAAGAGTTTAAGGAAGGTGATAGAGTATGGTGTAAAGTATTAAACAAGGGGAAAGGATGGGTTATAGGAGAAATTATTAAGAGAATAAGTATGGTTACTTATATTGTTAAGGTGGATGGTGTTGACAAATATTATCATGCATCATCTTTGAGATTGTGTCAAAATACTAATATTAACATTGAAGATTACTCTAATGTATGTATACCGGAAGAGGTACAGGAGAGACCACATCAGGAACCCTTTGTTCAAATTCCCATAAAAGAAATTGATAGAAGTCTAGTTGATTATGAATGTAGGGAAGAAAATTCAAGTAATATTCTGTTGGATAAAGATCAGAGCTCTGGGCATACAGTCGAAGCTTCTGAAGAAAATAGAGAGTCAGGTTTCACTGAGGGTGCTGGAATGGAGTCACCTGTACCTCCCTTACGTAGGTCTACTAGGTTAAGAAAAGTTCCTAATCGGTTAAATTTATAACTAAACTTAGATTTAAATTTTGTACTGCCTACTTGTTGATTATGGTTGTGAATTACTGTAGATTAATTATAACATTATATTTCTGTTCTTTATGCATAACCGTTATGTAAGACTTCTTTGAAAAAGGGGACGAATGTTATGTTTGGTGGCAACACCAATTTCCGCTTTTTTATGACAAGCTGTCAGGGAATGTCAGATTTTTCATGTTGGAATTTTGTAAACGTGCTAAGTGGATTTATCATAAATAATAAAAAGATTCTAAGCAGATTCAGTGTATTATTCAGTATTTAAAAATCTGGTCTTAAATCTGTGTATGATCACTTTCCATAGTCTTACTATTATCAGTGGCAATCAAACTAAGCTGTAGAGTAGAACACGACAATAGCTAAACCATGTGGTAAACCTCGAAAAATAAAAAAAATATCATTTTTGGAGATATACAAATATAGGTTACGGCGGATTGCGATCTGTAAAACTTGGGTTAAAGTATCTATAATTTCGTAATAAATAACTATTTTACAACGGCAAACGGTAACCTTTTTGGTGATTTAAATGTTCTACGGGCTACTGTACTATTAGTTACACGGTTGTAACAATGTTGTTTGTTTCAACAATCATACATACCTACTTATAATAGTGTACCAACAACACAGTCAATATTCTGGTTGTGCCCTTTATTTATACACGCTGTATATTCTTTGCTCTAGACTCACACTCACACATATGAATCTTTGTAGCTACGCACTACATCGTAAAACTTCGACGGCAGCGTAGGATGTGGCCGGCACGGCCCGGCCACGGCACGGTTTGCCGGTGCCGTTGAGGAAATATAAAAGCGTCTCCATATAATGGGGAATGTCCGAAAAAAATCAAATAGGCTGAATATTTTGTCATAGGTAGGAATAAGCTCCCTTAGTTATAGGAAAAAATTTCAGAATTTTCGGTTGCGTGAAAAAATTTAAAAAAATGAAAGTCTCTTCGACTTCACAAATGTAAGAAAGTAACAGCAGAATGGAGGTTTTACCTTTGCCAACATCTGCCACTATGACAACAAGAATAAAAAAAAAACATTTTTCACATTTTGTGTTGAAATTTTTTTTAATACCATGTTTGTGGCAATTGTGGTTGTAGCAGGTGATGGCAAAGGTATTAATCTCCATTCTGCTGTTACTTTCCTATATTTGTAAAGTCGAAGAGACTTTCATTTTTTTTAAATTTTTTCACGCAACCGAAAATTCTGAAATTTTTTTCTATAACTAAGGGAGCTTATTCCTACCTATGACAAAATATTCAGCCTATTTGATTTTTTTCGGACATTCCCCATTCCATACATTTCACTTCCCTGTTGTGCCGTTGGACGGCTGCCGGGCGGTGCCGTGCCGGGCCGTTGGGAATTATAAAACACAATGTCTTGATAGTTTACTGTCGGCAAGCAAGAAATGAAAGCGAATTACCAACTTTACGGCATTAATAGAAACAAAAGACAAGACAAGTGTGACGCTACAGAATAATAGTACCTAGGTGATGCATTTCTTTATTAATTTTAGTGTCACGTGCCATGATATTATTCCTATATTGTGTCAAATCGGAAAATATTGTACAAAAGCGTACAATAATGAGAAAGCTATGTTTGTACAATCTAGTTTCGTATCGCGAATTATTGTAAGAATCCAATAATTAATGTACGTTTCCAACACTGCCCACAACACTGACACCTGACAGCTGAAAGTGAGTGACAGCCGGACAGCTGATCGACCACTTGGTTTGGTAGTCTGTGCAGCTGACAGACAGTCAAGGAGGTTAATATAGGGAGTGAGTGCTCTGCAAAAATTCTCACTATTCATTTAAAGGAAATTCTACTTTTTTGTCTTCATCATAGAGTTGAAATTCTATCAACGACATTGACTGACGACTTTACTGTGTGAATGAAACAACACTGATGGAAGTGGGTGTCTCGATACCACGATAGTAGGACAAAAAAAATGTACGTTACCAATCAAGTAATGTATCAAAGTTAAGGATTCGGAGTGGGATCTCGAAAATATACTACACAGCTTGGCCATAAAGAGTTGAAATTAAATAAAATGGAACTAAAATTTTTCAGTACAAAATTTAGTCAGTGTTGCCAAATTTTTCGTGATTTTGACGTGTTTACATACAAAGTGGCGCCCTCAGTTTTTGTCAACTCTTATGGTCAAGATGTTAATATTAATTTAGAATGACACATAAGAATTGTAACATAAAACAGAACTTACTCTTTTGATTTAATTAAATTTCCACAATAATGCTAATCAGCTATCATCGGAATTTTTTTTTTTTTTTTTTTTTTTTTTTTATAGAATAATTATTTATTTTCCAAAAATTCAGTTTAGTACAATTTACAAAGTATACATTAAAATAGATAATAATAACATTTGCCTGAACTAGGAAAAACCTGTGTTTCAGGCGAGTATAGCCTACATTTAACATGAATCAATTAATCACTAACATAAAAATAATTTCTATTTAGACATTACACATTACAAATTACGCTTAGAATGACAAATACTTAAATAAAATACAATACTATTTTGTTACGACCAATAGCGTCTCTGTATCGTCATATGACATGCTTTGCAGAGTATTTTTTAAAGTTATTTTACAATTCCTAAAATTAAGTGGATAGATGTTAGCTATCCTATTTATTCTATTGTAGAGAAATGGGCCCAGGAACAGATAAAAACTTTGCTGTAAAAGCGTATTGCTTAGAAACTGTTTGAGTGCAGACTATATCTTTCCGTCTTTTATTGATTATTTCAGAGTTAAAGGTGAGGGCTGAGTGCTGTTTTAACACTATGTTCATTATGAATAGTTGTCGTACTGATAATACGTTACATGACTTATATAGAAGGTTAGTAGGAAAGAGAAAAGGGCGGGAAGTTGACACCTTGAGAATCGCTCTCTGTGCTCTCTCTGTGGTTAGTAACAGTGTTTTACATGCACCTCCCCATGACGTAATACAGTAAGTTAATATTGATTCGCATAGTGCAAAATAGACCTGTCTTATTATTGCTGGATCCGCAATTTGTCGTAACTTTTTGAATACAAATATTAACTTACGTAATCTGTTATTTAAAGATATAATATGTGGCCTGAATGAAAGAGTTTCGTCTAATATAATACCTAGGTATTTAATTTTTTCTGTTTGTTTAATTTCAGGACACACACATTGGTTTTCCGTTTGGACTAGGCAACAATGAGCATGAAGTGTAGGGTTAGTGTTAGGTAAGCATTGTTTACGCAAGGAGAACTTAATATAATTAGTTTTCTGTGCATTTAATGTCAAAAGATTATTTTGTAGCCAGTTATTTACAACATTGAATCCTCGTTGCGCATGCTTGAAAACTTGTTCTTCCGAGTCGGCCGTAAAGAGAAGTGCAGTATCATCAGCGTAAGATATGATCATTCCATGATCTAGCTTTATATTACAAAGATCATTTATGTAAATCAAAAACAGGGTAGGTCATGGAATGGTGGTAATAAATACAAGTGTCAATCCTGGCAACTCCGATTTTGACTTTGGCGCCGAATTTCAATTTATAGGAAATATTACTTTACAAAACTAGTGTGACCATAAATACTGCACCATTTCAGTTTTCCAAAAAAGGAAATTGTTCTATTGATATGGCTGGAGGTTGCAGGCGAGACGGTGAAGTTAATAATGTAATGTTACTATTTTGACAAGAAAATAACAACGCAATTTTTTAAATACAAAAAATTCAAGATGGCAGCCAACTTTTTTGTTTTTGGGACGATTTTGATAAAACTCGGTTTTTGATACTATTTTGAGAAGAAAATAACAACGCAATATTGAAAATATAATAAAAATGGCTGCCAACTCTTTTATTTGTGGGCCGATTTCGATGAAACTCGGTTTTTAGTATATTTTTTTATTTAACCATTTATTTCAGGCATCAATGGCCCATACAATAAATACCTTATAGACTAACATACATACATAATAAAAACAATCTTATAAATTACACTTTATCACGTATTGGCGGCGACGTGTTGCGCAACGTAGTGTCCGGTAACCGGCCGCGGAATCGTCGGAACAGGACACCCTTCGGCCAAAAATCTTCATTCATGAAGGTCTTCAGATGTTCGGTTGGTGCCCTCACCACAAATGAGTTGAAGTTCACATTGTGGCGAGCTTCCAACCGTTGGACCCTCAGAGTATATTTGGACTTGATACGGATGTACTCCACGAGATCTTCTGGTTTAGTGGAGTAATGCAGGCGGGACACGTACACCAGCGTCGTCGGAATAGCCGGGCGCAGCAGGTGATTGTGTCCAGTCGGGGCGGTGCCACATAGGTTACGGCGGGCGGGTTTCTTCTTCTTCTCCACCTTTTTAAAACCGTCCTCGTCACACCCATCATCCTGTCTCCGTGGTTCTGAATCCTTAGTGACAGGGCCGAGAATATTTTCTCCCTCCTTTGTAGGCCGCTTGAGTTGTGATGTAGCGGGTCGATTCGTAGCGGTGACCGCAGAATATGCACGTTGAGGGGTTGACGTACATAAGCGTGACGTATCCGCCGGGGCGGAGGAGCGGGCGGCGGGGCGCGGTGCATCGCGCACTGTGGCGGCAGCGATCGGTGACGCATCCGTATGCGCCGACTCGAAACTGCCGATGGATGCATTTTGCGCCCCGCGACGAGTGTTCACGTTGTTGGAGGCATCGGGTGACCTACTTGCCGCAGCGGTGTTGCTTAACAACACGACTTGGGCTCGCAACTCACTTATGGTGTTATCTGATGCCTCTAATTTACACATAACTTCGGCCAAGCTTGTTTTCAGGGAGGTGATGTCCTTCAACAGCCTGGTGACGTCGACGTGGTCGAATGTGACGGGGGGCAGCTTGTGCAGCTCCTTAGCCACGAATGACGGCACGTCGTCTGGGTCGGTCCCCTTTAAACAGGTGATGATGTCCTGGAGACTCTTCGCACCTCCATCCCTTCGTCGAGATGGCATCTCATCGGCTTTACCGATGCTTCGGAACAGCAGCGCCTTTCCACTGCAAATCTCATCTTCTTTGAAGTTCGACTTGCAGATCTGGACGATGCTGACCTCATCCATGGTGTCGATGGCGTTCTGGATGAAAGCCAAGACTTCATTCACTATGAGTTGCTGGGAGCTCATAGTGACAAAACGCGCAGCGGCTAATGCCGCGCGAAGCGTGAATAAATAATTCGCACTAATGCAATTGAGCGCGTCCGTTTCCGAGCGCGCACCGCACTGCACTGCAATGCACTGTATAACTTGACTAGAAAATAACAACGCAATTTTTAAAATACAAAACAAATACTTACATGGAGTCATGATCCCTATAACAAATACTCACATGGAGTCACGATCCCTATAACAAGAACTCACATGGAGTCATGATCCCTATAACAAATACTTACATGGAGTCACGATCCCTATAACAAATACTCACATGGAATCATGATCCTATAACAAATACTCACATGGAGTCACGATCCCTATTACAAATACACACATGAAATCATGATCCTATAACAAATACTCACATGAAGTCATGATCCATTTCACAAATACTCACATGGAGTCACGATCACTATAACAAATACTCACATGGAGTCATGATCCCTATAACAAATACTTACATGGAGTCATGATCCCTATTACAAATATGCAGTCTCAATCCCTTTAAAAAATTCTCACATGGAGTCACAATCCCTATTACAAATTCTCACATGGAGTCATTCTCATTACAAATACTCACATGGAGTCATGATCCCTATGTGTGACGGGTGTTACGGGTTCGGATCCCACTCAGTGACTTACTTTTGTTTTTTTTTTATATGTTCAAGTTATATGTATACTAGCTTTTGCCCGTGACTCGTCCGCGTGGATATTAGAGAAAATCATTAGGTAACCTTCTACCAGGATCCGACCAGTAGTTTTTACGTGATTAGGCGGGTCCCCAAGACGACCAAGCGAGCAGCCTCGTGCGAGGCCCGCCACATGCGGCAAACGTCTTGCCTCGCGAGGCAGCGCTTGGTGGGGACCCGCCTTATCACGTAAAAACGGCTGGTCGGATCCTGGTTGAAGGGTCCCTAATGATTTTCTCTAATATCCACGCGGACAAAATCGCGGGCAAAAGCTAGTTGGTTTAAAATATTAGTAGGATTCCGCCCGCGACTTCGTTCACGTGGACATTCGGAAAATCCCTAGGGAACCTTTGACCGGGATAAAAAGTATCCTATGTTTTAATCCATGCTATAAACTATCTGTGTGAAAATCTCATCCAAATCTGTTCAGCCGTTTTTGCGTGATTAAAGAACAAACATCCAAACACAAACTTAATTACATGTATAATATTAGTAGGATAGGATAGTAGGATTCCGCCCGCGACTTCGTTCACGTGGACAATCGGAAAATCTCTAAGGAACGTTTGACCGGGATAATAAATAATAATAATAATAAAAAAGCATTTATTTTCTCTCGGGATAAAAAGTATCCTATGTTTTAATCCAGGCTATAAACTATCTGTGTGCCAAATTTCATCCAAATCTGTTGAGCCGTTTATGCGTGATTGAGGAACAAACATCCAAACCCACAAACTTTCACATTTATAATATTAGTAGGATATTTTTTTAAATTTATTCTTTTTAGACAAGTTTAACCGTTAGTTAAGTACCGTAACCGTAAGTTAATAATAACCGAGCAAAGCTTGGTCGCCCAGGTACTATAAATATTATGGAATGGATATCTAGATCGTCTATTTCACTTTACACGGCAAGTGGTATTCCCACTGAGAACTTTAAAAAAATCCCTATTAAGAGTGATATACCGTTATCTCCGAGATTCAATAAAGTTTGTGTGTATATGCGTACGTAGTTTGCGTGACACCGTTGAACCTACTTATCATAAGAACGCTAATTGTAAACGCTGACTTCTTTTATCGTGCTCATTTCTCCTGATAAGATTAGAACAGTCATATGCCCACATCTTACGAGAGTACCATACAACTGCACTTAACCGCGTTTGCGACCAAAAGTGATAGTGGAATGATTGTATTTGTTAATAATCAAACAGTTATACAGTGAAATGTAGCAAACTAATTTAGTGCTCTTCATTCATGTTCTGTTCTATAAAATATGCTTGATCCACGTACGTTTGAAGTCATGCCTACCACCAGGCCTCTTGAAGTTGAAGGGCCTGTTAGGAGTAGATCTTCCTCCTGGACTTCCCGGCGGCTCCTCAACGGATTTTCGAGATTTTCAGAGCCAAGATACTCACTGCAGTATCAGGTACCTACTTAATATTATTTATGTTTTAGACAAAGTGAAAGAAAAAATCGGTTAAGAGACGTACATAGACCAATCAAGTGAACTTTATTAAAACTTTTAAACTAGGTATTAACGACTTTACTACTTGTATTTGGTTGGACCTATATTTTGGTTTCTTAACAGATAAGTACTTCAAAATATTATTATTTAGAAACTTGAAAACTTAATGGTGTTAAACAAGTGACACGCGAAAATTAAAAATACAATACCTTACACCAGCGGTTCCCGAATAGGGTTCCGCGGAACCCTGGGGTTCCGTGAGAGGCTCTCATGGGTTCCGCGAAAATTCAAGAGTTTAAATAAATTCAAGATCCTACTCATCTTTTTGTTCTAACTAAATTAATATTTTATATCTTAAAAGTCCTTCTTTTAAAGTCAAACTATATCATATAAAATAAATTAAAATTAAAATGACGCTTAAATGTTCTAATGTCAGAAACCGTTGCTCTGTAGGTTTTATGAAAGCAGAATTACAAGAGACATGTCTTGTTCGGAAATTCATAAATATAAAAATGACGCGAAATTAACGAGATAGGCCCGTAGCAATAAACAATATGCATGGAATGGAAACAGTAAAAAAAATACCTAAAATATTAAATCAAAAGTCTTTTTTCCCTTTACCTAGGTACCTAGTTATCCTTTTTTTATTACACTCTTATTTTGCTGACTCGCCCGTTTGTTTTCATTGATTTTGAGTATTTTAATTACAAACATTCACATACATTCAACATGTCTGGGTAACTGGTAAATGAAGGATTTACCAGTTACCAGACTCTATAGTAGTTTTACTGCTAGTTTTAATGATTTCAACGTACATTTAGAAAATAGACCCAAAAATTTTTTGTACGCACCCTTGAATTTGTCCTATTTTCTGTTCCTAAAAGTGCCAACCCAAGTTAGTTTACTTCTTACTAGACTTGGGGTTCCGCCAAAAATCGGTTAACCAAAAAGGGTTTCGAAGCCAAAAGAATTCGGGAACCACTGCCTTACACTACGCATAATAACGAGAGGTTTAATTAAGTACAAGAAAAGGAAAACAATCATCGGCTAGGTCTACGTGATGTGGCATCATATTTTTCTTAAAATCAGATACCTACTTAAATCTGATAAATAATAACGGGTGTAACAAGACCCTCAATGAAGCCGAAGTCCATCCATTCCGCCCATCATCAGGATCATTTTTGTCGTTCAGACAATAACTGGGAAACCAATAGCTACGAAGTTATTGAAGGTTAAAGTCATTTTTTTTATGGAATCTTATTTTATTCGTTATTTCCTAATTTTTGTCCAAAGAAACCTTTTCAATATTGTAAGTATTTCGTAACAAACAATGGCTTCAAAATGTATCTCATGAGCACGCACATAAACGCTGCTTTTCAACTCGGCCGCACGCAGCTGTGTAGCATACACTCGCAGGCGCGGTCTGTTATAAGCGTTACATTGCGTGGTAATGTATGCAATGCTTTTTTAACACCAAAATTAAAATCTTTTCCCAGCAATAAATTTGAAGAGTTATGGTCCTGATGATGGGCAGAATACGTAGACCTCGGCTTCGTTGAGGGTCTTGTTACACCCGGTATTATAACGGATTTACAAAGATCGCGGGTTCCAGTCCCGACTGACCTGGGGCCTTACTATGAGCTCTTATAGCAGGACTTATATTGAACTGCCTTACTTTTTCCTATCATGACCTCAAACGTTAGTACAAAAGCAGGCCTTAAGCAGTCCTGGGGCCTGACCGGCTAACTTACATGGCTATCATAATCGCTTTCATTTGATAGATAGATGGATGTGTCACATTGCTAATTCTTTTAAGCACAAGTAAAACCTTATCAAAGAAAAGTAGCAATGTATCACATCTAACTGTCAAATGAAATGAAAGCGATTATGATAGCCATGTAAGTTAGCCGGTACGGCCCCTGTTTAGGGCCTGCTTTTGAACTGAACGGCTCAAGGATGGTTTTTTATTATATTTATGGTAAGCCCCCTGAAAAAATGATCCCTAGCATCTTAGAGCATCGCGGAAGGGAGCAGCCTTAGCGATTATTACTCTGTTCAATTTTTTCTGGCATTTTTTGCGGGGGGGGGGGGGGGGGGGGGCGACTGGACTCGGTCTAGAAAGAAATCCGGGCGCAACTGGTTTTATCAACTGCATATGCCCATTTGGGCTTGTACTTCGGCAGAGGGGAAAGCTTCGTATGGCTTCTCTTTCTGGGACAGAAGCGCATCTTACTCTAAGCCTAGCATAATATAATTAATAAAATATTAATAAAATAAATATTATTAGCCTAGAATATCTAGATTAATTTATATATACAATATGATTATGAAGATCATGATCTTCCGAAAGTTTTTTTGTAAATTGATTTCACTAGACCAGAGGTGATCATAGTATGTTGAAAACAACTTAGCAAATATCTGCGTCAAAAGAAACGCGTTAAAGCTTCGTACAGACTGAGGCGAGCGAATCGCGCGCGTCGCTCATTTTGACAGATTTTGATCGCGTAACTCAAAGCAATAGCCATAGCCATAGCCATTGCCATAGCAATTTGTTTGACAATGGCTATGGCTATGGCTATCGCTTTGAGTTACGTGGTCGCACTCGCGAATTTCGCGCGGAATTCGCCTCAGTCTGTACGAAGCTTGAAGAAAAATGACAATAGACAAATTTTTCTATCTATCTGTCAAATCTGTCACCCAAATGTCATTGTGATTTCTGAAGTGATTAATCCTTCGTAATATTTTCGTTTTTTATTTGTGTATTTCCACATTTTTCTACAATTGTGTTACAAAATTGAACAGTTTTGCTTTTATTATTTAGCTTTTTATTTAAATAAACTTTTCAAATGTTATTAAAGTTCTGGACAAGTCGTAAAGGTGTGCCGAACTACTAACGTAGGAAACGTGTCACGATACTCACGATCACAATTCTTTGCAACTGTTCCATCCATTAGCTGCAAGAAGGAATGTGAATTGTTTTCCATTCCATTAGAAAAAAGTCATATTTTCTCATGGGTGATGGCTTGGCAATCGGACACACGTGTAAGTATAACAAAATTTTAAGTGAAAAATGCAAATGTCTCACAAATTGTGTAAACATGTCCTTGTCATATGATTATCATTTGAAAGAGCTGTGTCAAAAAACTACTTTGCTAATTCATAGCTCGCGCCCCGTGCGTGCAGAGTTGTTTGAATTTTGTAATGTAAATTTGGAAGATATTGTTCGTTTTGTTTAGAACTTTTGTTATGCCTGATGACTTGATAATATGGACAAACATTTAACTATTAGTCAAGTATGTAGAATCGGCAACAATGATTTATATCTGGAGGTAAATAACATGCAAGTGTATAACATTACACTCATTATCATAACATGTGAGTCAGTGTCATTGCTACATTTTGCTAAATGGATTTTGAGGATGAAGATTAAATACAAAAAAAAATTAATAATAATATAGTAGATATAATGATTTGTTTTAGTAGTGATTGGTCTCTCAAACAGTTTTCCTTACTAATATTATAAATGCGAAAGTCCGTTTGTTTGTTTGTTACGCCTTCACATCCTAACTACTGAACCGATCATCATGAAATTTTGCATACAAGTTGTCAGGGGTACAGAAAAGGACATAGGGTACCTTTCATCCCGAAAAAAAGTATAGTTCCTGAGGGATAGCAAAAAACCTTTCCACGCAGACGAAGTCGCGGACGGTCGCTAGTATCTATATAAAAATAAATTTATCATCCTTAGCTCCCATAGCATGACCACCAAAACATAATACATATGTACCGTACCACCAAATACATCGTGTGATACAGAGATTTATTGATGCTCAACTGTCAATATTGGCCTATTCTCAGTTGTCCCCACTGACGTTCATTATACAAAGTACGCTGGACAGGCTAATGTCATGAAATGACAGCAATTTTTTGTGCCGATTTGAAAATCGCCATTTTGTTACTGAGAGCAGTAAATTTTATTCTATGGCAGTAGTGAGTGTACTTGGAACTAATTATTTCCAAGTAAACTCACTACTGTTGTCCCCCACTTTTGTCATGTAAAAAGTTTTTTTAGATACTTTTTATTCTACTATTTTCCTGATATTTTGGGTAACGGGAATCAGGAATAAGTAACGTGACCATTTATATCATTCTCACCGCCACCCATATTACAGAATTTTTCAGTGCAGCAGGCCGTGCGGTATGCCGGCGGCCGCAACTTTGCTTACCCGTGCAGGCCGCTGTGAAAAATCTAAAATGAGTTTAGCAGGCTGACGGGCTCACTGTTAATTTTTACTTGCAGGCTGTGCGGTCTGCTATGACCTCATGATTTCATATTAATTTTGTAGTGTGTGGCATGCTGTTACAGAAAAGTAAAGCTTACAGATGCAAACATTACTTTGTTACCTACAATTAAAAAAAAAATGTAGCTGTATCTTTAAATTTATAGGATTACTAGGGGGTTTAAATTGCAGAAATGAAAAAGAAATTTTAAATTAAACAAACTTAGTTTCATTAATTAAATTACATTATTATTGCCTTACAATGACGCTATGGAAATCGTGAAAGCATTCGGAGCCATCTTGGACCATCTGATGAGGGTATTTTCCAGCTAGAATTTGGTATACTCTGAGGTCCTGTGACTTCAGATGAATGTTGATGTTGGTCTCTTTGTAGGTAATTCCTCGCTTTATTCAGATGAACTTGCATCAGAATAAGTCTCTGATTCTTCGTCTTTAGACGGCTGGTAGTCTGGGTCATCCTCTGAGTCCGACATCATGGTAAAAAGTTTGCACAAGTTACGAAATGCACAAGGAATCAGTGAAGTTCCTCATAAACCGTACAAAAATGTGACCGCTGCGAGCCGTGCGTGCAGCCGGCAGGCTAATGATTGATTATTAGGTGTGGCGTGCCAGACTCGGTAATATATTAAGTAATAATGGAAATTTTGACAGATTTTGGCGCGAAAGATGCGGTACGCCGCCGGCGGCCCGTACGACCTGCTGATCTCGTTTAGGACAACTTAAAGGTGGCGTGCTGTACTAGAAAAGATACGCCCCGCCGGCGGACCGTATGGCAGTGAGAGTGAAATTTTTAGTTAGAGTGGGACACTTCCCGGCAAGGTTGCCACCTTTAGGAACATAATAACTCGGTACAAAAGCAGCAAAAAAATGTTTGGTCTTTTTTTCAAATGTATAGGTTGGTGTACCTATGTTGAAAACATTAAAACTGGCAGTAAAACTACTGTAGAGACTGGTAACTGGTAAATGAACATGTTGAATGTGTTGAAGGTGGATGTTTGTAATTAAAATACTCAAAATCAATGGAAGCAAACGGTGGGCGGGTCAGCAAAGTAGAGGTATAAGAACTACCTAGCTGAGGGGAAAAAAAGATACTTTTGATTTATTGTTTCATTTTTATTTTCACTATGTTTCCATGCATATTTTTGTATTGCTATGGGCCTCTTATTAATTCTGCGTCATTTTTATATTTACTTACGACTTCTGAACAAGGCATGACTTTTGCAATTCTGCTTTCATTATCATGTCATATGGGCATCAGCTTCATGCATTCGTCTAAAGTCAACCAACCAACATAACAGCAAAGGAACTATCTGATTAGACACACTCTATAGTCTGTTTATCCTTACTACTTGTTTTATTTATTGAACAGTTTTTGACAGTTGTCATAGGTCTTTTAAACTTAAAATGTTATTTATTAATATGTTAGTAACTTTGTCAAATTGTTATTAATTATAAATATTTTTTCTGTAATCTATGTGTGGAAAACATTTGCTGTACTTATAAACAGACATAGGAATCAGCCGGTATTTCCAGGTCCGCCTTTAAGCTATATGATTGGGCCCTCTTTTTAATCTGTATTTTGCAAAAAGTTCTAGTATTTGTGATGATGAATTTCTACTTATTTTAAGTTAATAAACACAAACCATAGTAACCCTCCTAGCGGAAGATCCTGGGGACATCACCTTGCATTTTGGAGACAAAGCAAATCGCTTGGAACGGGTGTTCCTTGGGGTGATCTGAGCTGATTTAGCCCGGTTGCCACGCGGTTCCCCCCAGCAGGTGGGCAGGGGAGGGGGGAGAACGGTGCGTCCGGCGGGCCTCACTCTAAGCTTCATATCTGCATACATGTAGCAACTATATCAAGTTTGGTGTCTTTTTCTTATAATTCGAGGACAAGGAATTCATTTTTGGAACTAAATTTTCACTCACCCATACAAAAAAACCGCGAAATTCAGAAATGATTTTTTTTCTCTACAATTTTTTTTGTAAATCCTCTGCAGAATTAAAGCTATGAAAATTTTCCCTAGAAAAAAAATACTAATGAATAGCCCAGTTATTCCACTTTATATAATAATAAACTTGTTAAACATATTTGTGTAATAACTGTGTTAAAAAAAGATTCTTGTCGCACGGCAGAGTTTTCACTGGCATTTTTTTTCTAAAATTTTCTATAGAATTAAAACTATGTAGATTTGCACCTTAAAAAAATAATGAAAAATTGGCTCAGTTAATCTACTAAATAAATAAATACATTTGTCAAACATTTTTGTCTAGTAACTGTGTTAAAAAAAATGTTTTAAGTCGCGTGGCGGAATTTTTTCAACAATTTTTTTTCGGACATCCTCTAGAGAATTAAAACTATGAAGAATTTCCCCAGAAAATAAATACTGGTGAATAGCCCAGCTATCTTACGATATACAAAAATAAATTTGTCACACATTTTTGTCTAGAAACTGCGTTAAAAAATATTTTTTGTCGCGTGGCGCAATTTTCTCTACATTTTTTTTATTTTCAAATTTGCCCCAGGAAAAAAATTAGGTGAATAGCCCAGTTGTATTTGTATTTATTTTCTTTATTGAGACAAGCATAAACATTTACATCAACAGTGTCCTGCAAAACTGTTTGCACAGTTTGACTGCGGGATCATAATGAGTCTCTAATATATACATATACATTAATTGTAATTACTTTATATATATAGATAACAATGACATGTGTAAGTATAAACAATTTTTTAATAAATTTAAATGAGTGCTATATTATTCTGGATCAGCTGTTAAAGTAATAATGCCTAATCGATTTCTTAAACTTATTTTTATTTTTTCCTGTCGTATATCCTCTGGCAGACCGTTCAATAAGTATGGTAGGCGTTTTTTCAATGTCCTATCACCATAATAGTTATTGACTGCGGGTACCACAAATCTGCCCGAGGATACAGACCTTGTTCCCTGACCATGGTTGACCCGGGTAAGTCCATGCTCTACTCTGTCATGATTATGTACTGTTAACAAGTATTTGTGTTTAACGCTAACTGGCATAATTTTACAAATTTTAAATAATTTTGTGTAGTCTCCTTTACATTTATCTTTAGTTTTTTTATTGACAAGTAATTTTAAAAATCTAATTTGTAAATCTTCTATTTTTTTAATGTATGTTTTAAAAGTTATACCATAACAGTCAAGAGCATAGTCCAAAATGGATTCAACCAAAGCAAAATATATACATTTTAAAGTATTGAGAGGAACTCTAAAACTCAAATGGTAAAATTTTCCTAATAATATTCTTAATTTATTACAAATGTAATCTATTTTACTATATAGAATAAGACATTTGTTAAACATTTTTGTCTAGTAGTAACTGTATTAAAAAAATGTTTTGTGTCGCGTGGCGTAAATTTCTATACCATTTTTTTCGATAATCCTCTACATTATTAAAACTTTGAGGATTTGCCCAAAGAAACAAAAATACTAGTGAATAGCCCAGTTATCCTACTATATAGAATAATAAACTTGTCAAACATTTTTGTCTAGTAACTGTGTTAAAAAAAATGTTCTGTGTCGCGCGGCGGACCTGCAAAGATATGTTCTGATTAGTTGTTATTTTTTGGTTACATTGATAATTTACATTACATTACATTAATAAATTACTTCTGGACGTGACAAATATATTATGTTACAAATTAAATATATAAATAAAGGTGTTGGGCAAACGTTCGTTCGCCATTAGAATTATTATAAATGTGATAAAATTAACATAGTTATGAGGTGTTAAAAAAAATGCGACGTAAAATAAAACAATTTTATTTCTCGCAGTTGCCACTACATGTACATAGGTCTGTGCATTTTAGATTTCTTTTAATGCAGTTGCACCTCCCTGCGTATTTTGTTTTGCAGCGGCAACGAATTAATTCTAAACAAGCAGCAGATGCAACAGGTAGGCTTGCCCAAATAGGCTCACAATAGCCATTTTGTCAGGACTAGCCCCAGTTAGCAGGGCATGGCAGTGGCAGCTGTCGCTGAGGGGCTATAATCTGTTCCCAAACACAGCTCCTTGGTAAACTCCTTAAGTTGTCTCTAATGTTTTTTGAATAACTCTTCAACAGTTTTCATTTTTTCTGTAAGTTTTAAAATCCATTTTAGCTCTAAGTGGCCACTTTTGGCAATTATGGATTTTAAAACTTACAGAATGACTGATAACTCTTGAAGAGTTATTCAAAAAATATTAGAGACAACTTAAGAGATTATTACTTGAGCTTTTTTTTAATATTGACTTGGCTTACGAGTAACAAAAAATAAATGTAGTGGCGGCGCCACTTTCACTACCACCTCGCCTTAAGTAAACATTTAAGGTTTCACTGCACATATTGTTATTGGTTGAAAGGTTGTTATTTATTGTTAATTGGGTTGAATAATCTTGCATATTTAAATGACATGAATACAACAAGTTAAAGATCTGATAAAATTTACATGTGGGATAGTGTATCTGAACATGCAGAATTAAATAAAATAAAAATGTAGTTAAAAAAGATGCATAATATTTACTACGTGTTACAAAAATACCCCTAATGCCGAATATGCTAGATAGGCACCATCAAACCGAACAACTTTTACTATGGGACCAACTCTGAAATCGTGAAAAAATCTGCTGTTTTATACATTTTGATATTTTCGTTATTAATTATAGTATAATGTTCTTCTTCTTCTTATTTTTGTTTTGGCTATCTACTTTCCTCTTGAAAGTAATTTTTGCCAGTGTCAAGTGTTGAATAGTTCAGTGGTAGATGTTTCAGGTTACATTAGAATGCGGGTGCATTGAATTCTAATGCTGCTTGGAGCATTTGGCACCAAGTACACACATCAACTTTGTCTAGGGATTTTGGTGTTATTTTCATACAAACGAGGTAACTTTGGTTTCCTGGCAGGGATGTACTGTGCTGTGATCTAATGATGACCATACAGGGAGTGAATGGAGGAGATTCAGATCGCTATACACATCCAACTGATCTGACCAGCATTCTAAAAGATTAAGGACATGTTTAAAAAAACCGCGATAATAGCATGAACATATATGAAAGTCCTGAAACTGAGAACTCTGACCCATTAATCTTTTAAGTATTACTATAGTTTTAAGTATTACTACTAATATTTAAGGCTTGGTGGTGATGTATGGAAAAAATAACTTTGTATTTTTTTTTATGTAAGTGACTTATGTAAGTCCTTTTTGAAAATAAAGTCTTTAAGGGGCCATAATAGGAAAACGTAGTTTGCGCGGGCCATATTTTTATATAGAAAATGTAAAGTTGTAACCACAAAAAAATTGTTTAAAAAACAAAAAAAACCGACTTCTATAAAAACCTGCCTCTAAAAAGCAAGAAATAATATTCAAATCATTAGATACGCATTATAACGTCTATTGAAGTCGGGTGGGGTACGAATGTACCGTACGGGAAGTACAACTTCCTTTATTTATTCTTAAATCCCCACCCGACTTCAATAGACGTTATAATGCGTATCTAATGATTTGAATATTATTTCTTGCTTTTTAGAGGCAGGTTTTTATAGAAGTCGGTTTTTTTGTTTTTTAAAAAAATTTTTATTTGTTTATTTTTAGTGTCAGTACCTTCTGTATTAGATAGTATAGGTAAGTAAACTATTTAGGTAGAAAAATTGGCTCAGCCAAACGTGAGTTAATCGCGAAAAAAAACATACTATATACAGGTCAAACTGAGAACCTTATTTTTTTTGTAGTCGGTTAAAATGACTACACTAAAGGTATCCCCTTTCCAACACAAAAAACTTCATCTAATTCGGTTCATAAATAACAAAGTCGTCAAGGTAGTTGATGCAAAATCATAGTATTTTCAGGATTACTTGAAAACTACTTGACCGATTTGAAAAAATGGGACCATCTCGCAAGCAAACTCAATCGAACAAAAAAAGAATCATCAAAATCGGTCCATAAATGACGAAGATATGCGCGAACAACGATAAAAAAAAAACATACAATCGAATTGAGAACCTCCTCCTTTTGTTGAAGTCGGTTAAAAAAAAAACATACGACAAGCTAAAGAGATTATCTAGTTGCTACAAGTATTAAATTGCGTATAAACCTCACAGATGATTGTAAAAAAAAACGGAATATCATCAAAAGCGCTTGTCGCGGGCCATATTTTTGGCGTAGATAATAGCGGAAACGTATTGCATTCTACATCAAAATATGCTTTAGCGTACTGTGCAGTTGCTACAAACTTTTTCAAGAAAGATAAATTGTGCTAAAGATAATGATGAAAAAACAACCAAAAACATCGAAAAAGTGCAGAAGTGAGGTTATTTTCCATACTCTTTACACGTAAAGAAAAAGACAGAGACAAATGATTTTGCATAACGGAGCCTTAAACCTATTACAAAAGATTTGAACTGTTCAAATGTGATGTTGTTACTTTTTTTAAATATTGTTTGAAAGAGACAACATCACATTTAATTAGTGTCTAAGTTAAAACAGGTGTTTAAAAATTTCAATATTACGTGAATTTTTTTCATCAAGGAAATACCACCATTATATATACACTAAATAATAAGTTAAGGGGGGGGGGGGGGGTTGTTTGTTGTGCATAGCAAATAGCATTGAAGATTGAAGAAATAACCATAGTGCCATCTCTCTATTCTATTCTATTCATTCTTACTGGTACCACCTCTGTTACCCCCATAGAATAGCTGTTTTACCCCTGCGGGGGTAATTACCCCCAAGTTAGGAACCAATGATTTAATGGATACCTTTTAAATTATAATAATAATAAATCTATCACATTTATTTAATTAAACCTACTTAATTTTATTTTCAGACTGATGAAAACAGCTACCTACTTCGTTTGAAGATTATAGGAGCTTATTCGTTAGCGAAGAAGGACATATTTGGTGCTAGGTATGTATAAAGAAAAACCATTTGTATTCAGTTTAAGCGTCTATACGCACTATGCGGTTACCCGCACTATGCGGTTACCCGCACGATGCGGTTGCGAGTGCGTCCAATCGGGTTGTGGGCATCCGCAATCGCTCAATGACGGGTAACAACGGCCTGGCCACAGCCAGCCGCGGCGGGCGGTGCGGCTAGCGAAATCAATAAGGGATTTAATTAATTGGGTGACTGGAAATAGTTAAAGGCGACTGTTAATGGGATACTTAAATACTAAACCTGGCAGCGGTTTATTTTTTGGGCGACAAAATAACTAAACGGGCGACAAACTGTGGATTACAAAAAATACGTAAAACGGGCGACTACATGTGGGAGATAAATAATTTAAGTTAGCTGTGAATATTCTGAATGAGTGACAAAAATATTGAGTGGGCAACTATTGTACCAAGTAGGTTACTATATTATATACCTAACTGATTTAAGCTGCTCAACATGGTATTTTTGTCATCTCGATTAGAATAATAGTCACCTTTTTTAAATAAAATATATGCCAAATTTTAAATGTTTAGTGGGTCCTAACGTTGTCGCCCAAATAGTAATTTGGTCGCCCGTTCTGAATAACTAATTGCTTAATTTGTATTTTAAAGTCACCCATTTTCAACATTTGTAACCGCATAGTGTGTATGAGCTCTAAGAACCCTGATAAAGACGCATGGCGAAATTTGCGCAGTGCGGCCTTTACCTTTATTTTCTATCAGTCTATTTATTTATCTTGTTTGATAGTCTGTGTCTAAAAAGTGCTCAATAGAGCAGTCTGTTAGCGCAATACCCTGCGATTGTCGCTCCGCAAGGGTCCGTCATGGGATGGGTGACTGAAAATTTATTATCTCTAGCTCCTCCAAGCTTCGCAAGGCAAGTTAAGCCGCGATGGAGTCGTTAACACCCATAGATCCGTTTTGGGACCGCGCCGCGTGGTGGCCCTGCCACCTTATCTAATTATTAAGCCCACACATATCATAAAAAGCACATCCTAGCAGAAAGAAGGGACATTAAAAATTGACTAATGTGCAAGAAAGCCAAACCAAAATTATTTTTCAAATGTAATTTAATTTTAATTTAATTTAAAAACCCGTAATTTATGATAATTGTGATATTCATTTCTACATCTCCTGTTTGTAAAATTATGAGTCACAGAGTTGAGCGCTTACAATCTTATCAATAAATATTTTTATAAGACCTGCGACGACTCGGGTCGAATGTGTCAGTACTTAGTCTAGACATTCTGTCCAGCATTAACTAAATGATGTTATTCGACCTTTGCAAACAATGCTAAAGACAGCTTTCAAAGAGTTCATACAAATAGAATCGAAATTGCTTGCTTTTCGTATTTGCGAACTGTCTGAAACGCAATAAAAGTAAATAAAATGACATCATCATTAGTTAGTAAAAAAAACATCCCTATGAGGTTATGATATGACAGAGACATCATAATACTGTTTTAATATACCTACTAACTTTTGCGTTTTCCGTGGTAAATTTAGAAATTACTTAGTGACTTCTTATTGCATTCTTATTCTTCCCTGTTTTTCTCCAAGGTCATTCCTTCCGCATTTTTAATAGGTATTTGAATACAGATTGGATTGATGACATAACTCTGCGAATACTGAATTCGCAGTTGTCACTACTTAGCAAAGGCTTTTAATTTAAAGTGTTCTTATCACCAATGTTTAAATCACGATAAAGAAGTAGGATCTACGGTACTTCCTGCGTTACGTATGTTCATATGAGTTGTTTGTATGTAGTGGTAAATTACCTAGACACGCATCGATTGTAATGTCTTAATTTAAACTAGGTGAAGTCCCACGTGTATTACAAATTTTTGATAGATAGCTATGTGCAAGATAACGTGGACTAAACAATTAATCACTCGGAAAGTGTACAGCAATGTACTATAGTTCATGCGAACGTTCGTGGCACGCGGGGTCATATAACGCATCAGTGACGTCAGTCATTACATTAGGGTTGCGCGTGCCATTGAAATGAGTCCGAGCTCGCCCATAAGGCCTATAAGTGCAAGGGAGCAGCGCGCAATATAGCTACTCCGTTCGCACATTTTATGACCTCGCGTGCCACGAACGTATTCATGGACTATAATGATACACACTGATATACATGTAGACTGATTTCATTTAAGTTTTTGCTAAACTGTTTTTTAATTAGGGGAGGTTTTCGAAAGTCAAATTAATTCGTTTGTCGAAAGAAGATAGGAACAGCATCAGTTATAACGATATAAAACCCAGTCAGCCCCCCTAGCACAACCACCGAAACGTGCTATGATATAGCGATGACAATGGATTTTGACAGTTGGAGTGTCGTTAAAACGCTATCACGCGATATAGATCGTGTTTAGGTGGTCATGCTAGGAGGCAGTGTGTCATTTTGCCCATAAGCATAATGCATCAAACGTGCTGTATGATCAACTTGCCTATAATTTTTACTTTACTATATTTTTTCATTTGACGCTGCTGCCGCGCCGGCTCAGTGAATTTTGTATTTGATAGATTTTACCATATCAGAAAATCAACTGTAGAATTGTATATTGATTGCAGTATAATAACAAGTCATAAAATTGTAACACGATTCAAAACATCAAACTTAGAAACTGATGTTTCTGTTATAATCGAATATTATGTATGAGTCACTATAATAGTTCGGTTTACCTACTACCATGGGGTCTCACTGGGAACATCAGGGCCCTATTTCACCAAGTCGACATTTGTCAGTGACATATGTCGGTTAATTTTACAATCGTCATTACTTTAATTAGGGACAAGTATGTTGTGAAACAGCGATATTTTTTACAGGTCGACATATTTGTAGATTTGTCAGTAATTCTTGATATGACATTGGAGCTGAGTCAAGTTTGCGTGCCAATTGTCGACTAGTAAAAAATATCCCCTGTTTCACAACACAAATTGTCCCCTATTAAAAAAAGGAAAGTACTGTAAAAATTGCCGACATATGTCACTGACAAATGTCAATTTGGTGAAATAGGGGCCAGATGTGGCTTAATTAACAGGTACCGCCATCTAGTCGCCTTACGACGGGCTATTTCTTTAGTATGGGATGAGGTATCTGTAGCTGTACTATAGTATTATGTAATCTGTGCTACTACCTATGATGTACTGGTCTAGAATTCTTTGATGAAGTCTAGAATCTAGACTATGGGATACTATGGCCAAAGTGTAACAATATTATCTAGTAATCATTACGCAATGCTATTGCAATAATTTTTAGTATAGATAAAAACATATATTTACATTTTTATTTTTTGCAGCGATCCTTATGTTCGAGTGGAACTGCAGAAAGTGGTTGGTGACGTCACCATCGAGACGTTTCTTACTAAAACCAAGAAAAAGGTAAAATATAAGTATAATTTTTAATAGGCACCAGTTGGTTGTGACCATAGTGAACACAAATTGGCCTTTTATTTGGTCACATAAGTATTGTATAATTAAATTAATTAACTTTTAGCAATAAAAGTCCATCAGAAGTGGCCACATTTTATTGCTAATAAAAGTTCATTAAAAGTGGCCACTTTTAGCAAAAAAGTCCATTAAACTAAACGACGGGCTAGAAAATATTATTTAAGTGATAAAAAGTACTTCTTCGGAGTGCACTACAGAGAGATAATATACAATTTCGTCTTTATTTAAGCACTATGATTCTCATTTCAATGGCGGCGCTAGTGTGCAGAGCAGACTACAACTACTTTGCAAATAGTGTGCCACATAATAATGTAATTAGGTTTATTGTGTTAAATTATGTTTGAAATAAACCGGGGAGCTTTGCCTCAAAAGGCAGGTTCACTAACATTTAATTTATTTAAGTGTTTATTTCAAACATAATTTAACACAACAAACCTAATTACATTATTATGTGGCACACTATTTGCAAAGTAGTTCATAAGTTTTGAATGCATTTTGGCACACCCTCCCTGGCGGTAACTACACTAAACTAAAAGTTGTTATACAAAAATCAACTACAGTCGCTATCGAATATAGTAAGCATAAACTTATACATGTGGTATGTATGCTTACTGTGGTAACATTATTGTCATCTCTTGGGTGTCAGACTGATTTTTCTAAAGGGCCATTTATAAGTTAGAGTGTGTTAGTTAGCGGGCCAGACTCAAAATTAAAAACTCACACATACTAAATTAATATCCTTATTTTCATACAAAGGTAATAAAAAGGAGTTATCTTGAGCTTGAGGATCCAGATACCTGAGGTCTCTTATATTATTATCTTACAATACGGAGTGGCATCGAAGCCGTCTAAAATCCTCGCTAGATTCTGATCGCGGGCCACATCTTTGACACCCCTGGACTATACCATTTTCATTTCTTATAAAACCTTAAGTTGTTCACAATAGAGGCTATTTCACTTTTTATGTTTCGATTTTTATAACGACTATAATAAATGAACTTTTTGAATATTTCTCACTGTTTTTGTATGAAATAATTGGATAATTTGTAGTAAAGGTTGCACTATAGTAGAGGTAATAAACAGTCTCTTATCTCCGTGGTTATGTTTTCAGACATTGAATCCGGTATGGAATCAGGAGTTTGTATTCAGGGTGAGTCATGCATTTAATTACACCTGATTTCTTCTTATTTGACAAAGATCTGTGCAAGATATCGCTGAACCACATCTAGGCTCACGAATTCGCTTTAAAACTCTGTTTTTTTTAATTAATAATTTCCCATATTTTTAAAATTGTTTGATGCTGTTCTTTAAAAATAGAAATAATCTCTTTTGTTTGAGTAAATATTTCTATCTTCTTCGTATAGTGATTTTTTTACACTATTATGAACCAAAACTATTAGGTATGGTTTATGGCCGAAAAAAAGGCACCATTCCCATTCAAAATCCTTCTGATTTCTGATACATACCTACTGAGTTACATACAATATGAAACATATGAATATAAGGTTTTTATAGCCAAATGAAATAAGAAGTTTCAGTTTTTTGTCATTAACATTGTACAGTACGAGACATATGTCTTGAATTTTTTCCCACGGAGTGGGGATAAGTTCGCGCATGTGGACTTGCGAGCGACCAATAGCGCGCGCCCCTCTCCCGCCGCCCGCGCCCTTCACCGTTTCGCATGCCCAAATACGCGTTCCGCGCAATCCCCACCCGATTACAAGATATTTGCCTCCTACTGTAGCACACCTCCTCCGCCACGAAACACCACAATAGGTTACGCTATGTCTTGTCAGTTGTACGACAAGCGAAACAAATGCGAAACAGCCTGTTCTAATGCATAAAAACCATGATGCATGCCGTCTCTTTTAACGCGCGATTCCACCTGATCGGCTGCGACCGTTGGCACACCTCCACCGCGAAAATATTGACACGACGTAGATAAGATCGTCATAATATCGTCGATTGGCGTGCAAGACCGCGCAAGAGCAGTTTGCAATACCGCGTATCGAATTTTTTTAATATTACAGGGCGCAGAAAATCCTTCATCATGGCCATTTAAATAAATTATTTGACTGAACTTTTTTGTAGTTTCTTTGAGTAGGTATTGTTTTATAGGAATGTGACGAAATTTTACGAAATTTACCGATAATTTCATAGATTTTCATGTAATATCCCCTCTAAGCCCTTTTTGGGACTTTCGTAAATACGCGGTATTGCAAACTGCTCTTACGCAGTGTGGCGCGCCCATCGACGATATATCGTCGTCGATAGAAGACAATTCATGGCGGAATTACTGCGGTTTCGATGGTTTTGTTTCGCGGCGGAAGTGTGCTACAACGATTATTACCAGCTTCACTTTAACCCATTCTCACGACTCGATTCCCCCCAGGTCCGACCTCAAGAACACAAGCTCCTAATCCAAGTGTTCGACGAGAACCGTCTAACCCGCGACGACTTCCTAGGAATGGTAGAAGTGCCCTTATCCAGCGTGCCCGCGGAGTCGGCCGCTAGCGCGCGCCCCAACGTCGTTAAGTACACGTTGCGCCCCCGCAGGTCCGTGTAAGTAATGGGCTAAGCATGCCGTTGAACTTTTCTTTTCGAGTATGGCTTTGCATTTTTTAGGTGAGATTTTTATGGCTGCTGTTTTTGAAGATGTCATATTATTGAAAGAAAAATAACCGGCGGGCGGAGCGATGAGCGAATAACGGGTGAAAAAAAACCCTCAACGAAGCCGAAGTTCACACATTCCGCCCATCATTAGGATATTTTTTATTTATCTTTTAGACTATACCTGAAAAACCAATAGCTACGAAGTTAAGGTCAAAGTCTAAATTTTTTTTTAAATCTTATTTTATTCGTTATTTCCTAATTGTTGTGCAATGAAACATATCGAAATTTTAAGTATTTCGTAACAAACAATGGCTTCAAAACGTCATCACTCCATGTATCTCATGAGCACACACATAAACGCTGCCTTTCAACTCGGCCGCACGCAGCTGTATAGCATTCACTCACAGGCGCGCGCGGTCTGTTGTACGCGTTACATTGCATGGCGTGGTAATGTATGCAATGCTTTTTAACACCAAAAATTAAAATCTTTTCCCAGCAATAGTTTTGAACAGAAATGGTCCTGATGATGGGCAGAATACGTAGACCTCGGCTTCGTTGAGGGTCTTGTTACACCGGCAGGCTGATTATCTAAATAGAAACTATTTAGCGACCGGTTTCATTTGACACACATTGCTACTTTTCTTTGGTATGTTTTTTTGTCACCCCAAAAAGATGTAGCAATGTATCACATTCATCTGTCAAATGAAACCGATCGCTAGGTGGTTTCTAATGGGAAGGCAACTGTCAAAATGGCGCTGCGTACGCTTGTTCCACGAGAGCGATGAAAACAAAGGACTTTTACTTTAAAAAATCGTGTTTGTAGCTTTAAAATGATTAATTTCTGTGTAATAGGCTTTAAAAATGTTGGCACTTACAAATTTCCAAAAAATCTGGATATAGAAAAAATGGATAAATTCTGTGAAAATAAAAATGTCTTAATTTGGTTTTAAATTCTGGCATTTGCATTGTAGAATAGTCTTTTATATCCATTTTGGGTCAATGGGTCTTTTTCGGTAAAAAATACCACAAAATAAATACCTACTTTCCCATACAATTTGTTCTGAACGTCTACTGTCTTAGGAACAAGCGTACGCAGCGACATCTACAATTAGCTTTGCGTTGCCAACCCCATTAGATAATCAGCCCGCCGGTATACAGGGTGAAATCGAAGTCAATTTTCGATCTATGAATCTAATTGTCATTAAATCAAAGTGATCAATATTTAAAGTGAAATAAACAGAAAAATCACGAGAAAATATTACTCAAGCTAAAAAACTTAAAATCAAGGAAACATAAAATTAAATGAATAGTAAAAATGTTAATATCATGTTTTTTAGCATCAGTAATCTCTTGTGGTTTTTATGTTTATTTCACCTTGAATTTTGATGTCACTTTGATTTAAGAAATTTGTATCCTAGTTATCAATATTGCGGTTAAGATTGTCAATGACTTCAATTACACCCTGTATATTTACTAATACATGGCGTGTGATTTCAATTAACTACTGTGTTGCGTTGAGTGTATCGACCGTACATTGAAAAGAGAAATTGCTCCCCGCGCCTCCACACGTTTTGTTGCGTGGCCAGTCCGTAAGTGACGTCTTACTAAACAGCTGTCCTAAAAAATAACAATAATTCTTTAGGTATTTTATTGAATCAGGCGTCACTTGGCGGAAGTTCCAAACCATTTTGAAAAAGAAATATATGTAGCTTACTTCCGCAAACAATATATGCAAGATGCACCGCCCGCCCGCAAAAAAATGCACATGCACACCACAAAATATCAGTGCACAATACCTGCATTTAGCCACACAGCAACACACCTTGCACCTTCACCAATTAGACCTCTCTACACGTGTTTCGCCCCAACCCGGAGCATCCTCAGGAGTTAGATCGTGCGTAAACGTGTACACGAAATACGTGTAGAGTAGCCTAATTGGTGAAGGTGCAAGGTGTGTTGCTGTCTTGCTAAATGCAGGTTTGTGCACTGATATTTTGTGGTGTGCATGTGCATTTTTTTGCGGGCGGGCGGGCGGTGCATCTTGCATATATCGGGTTATTTTGAACTTACCATCCAAATTTTAAGGATGTGTCCAGTCCATGAAAATAAACATCTTTCTCTAAGAAACATGTGTCAAAGGATTATGCCGATTTTACTATACAAGCTAGGCTATGATGCGCTTTGATGAAATTACCAAAATACTATAGTAATTTTATAGTGATTGCGTGGGAAGAATATCATTAAAATGTAATGCGGGAAAAAAGAGAAATCTCAATCTCAAGGAGCCGTTTGGGGTTACATTTTCCTATTATATGACATGACATTTTGTTATCTACCCCTTTTTGACATGACGCGAGTCTGTCACAGATTTGTATGGTTAATGCGCATCATGGCCCAGAATGCGGCATGATCCTTTCGCCATAAAATGTTGGTCATCCCATACTAAATTGATCACGTGATCTCTTTGATTTGTATAGAAAGTCAATTTTTATTTTACATATTTGACTATGTATTCCTTAGAGAAAGTTGTTCAGTTTCATGGACTGAACACATCCTCAACATTTGGATGGTAAGTTCAAAATGACCCTGTATTGTTTGCGGAAGTAAGCTACATATATTTCTTTTTAAAATTATAATTCTTTATTTTATTCTTTCTTCTTATTATTTTTTTTTGTTTCGCTACAATGTGACAAAATAATTTGCTCTACGCATTTGATGTCTTTAATTTTAAAATTAAATGTCAATTTTTACTCTGCTGCAGAAAATGTGAAAAATAGGCTTTTGTTACTCCCTTGTGGAATCCCGTGTTATTACAAAAGATTTTTAAACACTGTTTAACTTAGACACCTGTTAAAATGTGACTCTGTCACTTTTTTGACAATATTGTTTTAAAGAAACACATCACATTTAAACAGGTATCTAAGTTATACAGCGTTTAAAAATCTTTTGCAATAACATAGTATGTTTACTTATATGGTGAACTCTGTATTTGCTATTTTGTAGTTACTGTTGTAATTTCGATGTTATAATAATTGTTCATGATTTGACATAATTTGTAGTTCGGATATTGATTGATTGTGATATTGCCGTTGTCTGTCCATGTGTTTAGTTATATTTTTTAAATACACGCCATAGCATTTTTGTAGTTAGAATTTGACCTTTGATATTCTAAAAATTATAAGATCCCGAAAGAGTTATATATATGTGGCTTCAAAACTAAAGTCTGTGGAGTGGTTTGACTGTCCACTTGTCCAGTAAACTTTGGCCTTTTCGTTTTTAGTAAATAATGTTTATTTAATTTACTAAAAGTTTGGTAAATGTATTTTTAAATTTAAATTAAATTGTACTTTATAGGAAGGGAAATTCTTCTCAGTTCAAAAGTATAAAGTAATAACTATTAATTTGCCATGCACTTGATTTTAATAATTAGGATCTTATAAATATTTGTTTAATTTAATTAACAATGGAAATGACCGTTGTCGCTTCGTTTCATTTGAATATGATTTAAATGCGACTATCATCATGTTAATATTTAAACAAGATAACATACTCTTTATGTACTTTCTAAATAAAGTGAAAACCTTTATAGTCGGCAGAATTAGATGAACATTCTAGTACCATGTCACACAATTTTTTTTCGTTTATATTGTAGGGTTCTTACAGAACTCTCTTTAGTTACTGTGACAAAGGACTGAAATGTTTAGTTATTTCTGAGGCCAGCTAACTGTTTATACTAGTGTTATATTGTATAAGTTTGAAACAGTAAATGCTACCGTTGGATTCAGTTCAGACACAATGATAAACTACTTCATATTTAAAGTATCTAAATATTATGTAGTTAACAATATCATTATTATTTTAAACGACTTTTTGTTTTTTATAAGATTTGTAGTTTTTTGTTTGAATTCTTATCAACAACGTAAACATTCAAGTTATTTGAAATCTAAAACGATCAATAAATTATTACTGAGGCACAGTAACCCATATCCGGTTTAATTATCTGTATACTTAGCCGCCTTTGTACACTGACATCCATTATATTCTAGGCGACCTAGACCCAAATGGAATTTTTCGTTTGATTCATTGATTTGACGTCGCAATGTGCTAAAATGCAAATTAGCCTTATGCCATATCATATTCCCGCGTCGCGAAATAAAAATGTCTCACTGCATCGCAGTGACTGAGTGTTGTTAATCAGTGTAAGGTTTTTGGTGTTTATATTAATTTTCCGTGCTTGTATGAATTGTGGCTTTAGGGGTTAAACACGTTGTGTATTAAATCCGTGCCTGTCTTGCACGTCCTTAATGGTCTACAGCAGCGATTTCCAAAGTGGTCGTATCGACCCCTTGGGGTCGATTTCGGTTTCGCGGGGGTCGACATAAACCAATAGTTGTAGTATTCAATCCGTGCCACTGATGGGCACAAGCGGGATCCGGCACGAGATTCCTTTTCCAAAATGAACTCATACCTCAGACCCCCATAGCCAAATTACATTAAAAATTCTATGAAATATCAAGTGTAATTAACACTAATAAATATAATTTCCAGTATGAACAGTTATAATAATATGATGAATAGAATGATATTTAATAATGAACAAAAAGGGGTCTCGTGCCGGGTCCCTCTTGTGCCCATCAGTGGCACGGAGGGAATAATACTACATTAAATTATTCGTTTATGTCAGCCCCCGGGAAACCGAAATCGACCCCAAGGGGCCGATACGACCACTTTGGAAATCTCCGCTGTAGACCATTAAAGACGTGGAAGATAGGAATAGACAGGTATTAGAGTCTGTCTAAAAAGTCTGTTTACATGAGTAATTTCAAAGGTAATTTTAATCCTCACCTAAATCCCACACCACCCCACCAATACCCATCTAAATAAAATTGAGAAGCTATTAGAATTAGAATTTTGACAGCTCCAGCAGGGTTACCAGTATAAGTTTTTATAAATAATTTAATAATTTCTCATGTAAACAGACTTTTTAGACAGACTCTAATAGCTAGCTCGCCAACTCTGCCGCTCGCTTTCCCGCGTACCCCCCATCTGGGGCCTATTGCATAACAAATTACAAGCGAATATTATTAGTGAATTTGTATGGAAAATCGCTAATAATATTAGCTTGTAATTTGTTATGCAATAGCCCCCTGGTTGCCCCGCGCAAGTACATCAGCCGGCCGACTGTAAGAGTTCCCGCCAGCCTGGCGCAACTCTCAGTAAAAAACGATCTATGAAACGGAGGCGAATTTTTAACTTGTCTAAGTTTGTCTAGTTATTTTTACATTCTCTTTGGTTCCCGCAAACTACAGACCAAACTGTCGGCCGATAGTTGGAATCAGTATGAAGAAGTATGCAAGTGCGCACACTACAACTATTTGGTATCGTCCGATTCTTCATACGAAACCAACTATCGGCCGATAGAAAGTCTGTAGTCTGCGGGCACGCTTAGTAGCATTAAGCTATGCCTACGTCATCCTTAACTCGCTTTTCGATTCCAGTGCCCGTTCTCGCGTGCGCGGCTACATAGAGGTGTACCACGCGCTAGTGGGCCGCGTGGGCGACGCGCCCGACGAAGCCTCCGACGCCGCCGACGCGCCGCCCGACGACTGGGAGATGGTCGAGCCCGCGCCGCAAGTGGGCAACGTGCAACCGGTGAGCAAATGCATTCCAACTTTAGTGGCTTAGATATAGGGGTCATAATAGAATGTGTGTACTACGCGCCATAAGCTACGTGGCGACACGCCCACCGACGCGCTTCCGAACGACTGGGAGATGGTCGAGCCCGCGCCGCAAGTGGTCAACGTGCAACCGGTGAGCAAACGAATTACAATTTTAATGGCTTAGATATAGGGGTCATAGTAGAATGTGTGTACTACGCGCTATTAACCGCGTGAAAGACACGCCGCGCCGCTCAAGATAACTGGGAGATGGTCGAGCCCGTGCCGCAAGTGAGCAACGTAGAACCGGTGAGCAAACTAATTTCAACTTTAATGGCTTAGACATAGGGGTCATAGTAGATTGCGTGTACCACGGGTGAATAGGTGAAACGCCCACTGATGTGCCGCTCGACGACTGGGAAATGGTTGAGCCTGCGCCGCAAGTGGGCAACGTTCATCCGGTTAGTTTACTCAGACGTTTTTCAGCTTAAAAGCCTGAGACATACAGCTTATAATGGAATGGGAGATTTAATGAGCGTTTCATTTCCTCAAACGCTGAGTTCTAAAGAAAATGATTCATTGTAATACACCCTTTGAACATAATAACCTTCTAATGCACACTTGATTATGCCACTTCGGGCGTCTGATTGCACGTTGCTTTTGCAGAGTCGGAAATATAAACCACTTTCTTAGATCTAATACTCACCTTTTTTACAAATTCAACAGTAATTCTTTAGACCGCAACGATTTTTCATCTATAATTCCATTACCCATATTAAACACCTGCATGCAGTGTCATATAATAGTACAAGTACAGAAGATGCACACCGCAAAATCATTTCAATAAATGCCGACTCTTGCTCCGACACAATAAAGTGCAATTCAGGGGGCTGATTATGTAACTTTGTTGCAATCAACTCTGACAGAAATCGCAGTAACATTGCTGCTTTAGTAAGAACCAATATGACAACTATCTTATTTAAAGCAGCAATGCAACTGCGATTTCTATCGAGAATTGTTAGCAACAGAGTTACGTAATTCGGGGTCAGGTCACACGGTGCTCCCTTCCCTACAATTATATTCACCTATGGTTGCTTCTCTTTCTATCACATAGCCCTTATGTCTATATATCTTTTCTGACGTATGAAATTAGTCCATCCGGCTACTTCCGGCATCCGACATCCGGCTACGGACCCGCCGACTACTTATAGCTTCACACATAAAGCGCGAGGTGCGCCTAGCCTGGTAGTGTTTATAAATAAAATGTACCACGCTTGTTATTGTTTTATTTGATTTCGGATTAAAAAAACATACCATAAGAATAAATAAAACTGTATAGAACGGACTCTTCTTTGACTGAGTCGCAAAGGCCGCCATTTAGATACCTACTTCCCCCTTTACATCGTTACGTTAAAAAATACTGTAGGCTACTTTAACTAAATGTTACTATTGGATGAAACGATTGTCTACTCAAAAAGACCTGTTCATGTCCTTTTGATAAATTTGGTATAAAAACGAAAAATTATTTAGAAAATATTACTTAAAGTCGCATTACTAATTTCCCAGCAAAAATGTAAACAAAGAAACTTCACGACAAACTGACCCTGATAGTGACATTTTCAGATATTTAAAACCTTTGGTCACTTTTATAACTTTTTAATTTGTTTATTATATTTAGAGTCATAATAAATATAATGTAATCCAGGGTAATTTTAAAGTAGGATGGTAATTAGAAATTTTATCTTTGGTTATCCAATCATAATTTTTGACGTTAAAAGTTCTTGAAACGAACTGATAAGAAAACTTTACTTAGATATTGACTCTATGTAAACTATCAAAAATACGTAGCATTTTCGCCGGTTCCCCCCAATACCAAATGACAAATGTTAGTAATATTTGTTACTACTACAGTTACTAGTAATACTATTTTTTATGAAATTTCATAAAATGAACCAAAGGTTGATGTGTACGGTTTGCAGTTGATGTGTGCACAGCATCATAAAAATGTTTTCTACTATAAAACTGTTATTATAAAATATCAAATTATATTACTGTCTTTGCCGCAAAACTCATGATTCAGAATATTTATCTAATCTAATTTTATTAGGTTTTTGATGAAAAAACATGTTAGTGTGCTTATTTCTTGACTTAGTCAAGAAAATTTTTGTGTTGTTTTGTTTATTTTTATTTTATTTTATTTATTAAGGTCTGCCAACGGCTGCTACATTATCTTAAGTATACATTGGTTACATTGTGTATATAAAGCTAAATGTGCAAGCCAATTATAGGCGGACACCGCATGCAAGTATACAAAAAAACTTAAACTTATAGATTACTTACTATATTAGGTACCTACCAACATTTACCAAAATACAAAATATGTCTGTCTCGCACGTCACGTCTCATAAGCTGCGAGAAAGGCTTGTCTGAGTTTAGGAAGTGAGTCCTTGTGAATATCGAGTATTGCACTATATTTATTCAAAAGTCTACTCAATCGTGGAATAGGGGAATGAAGTCCGAGGACGGTTCCACGAGAAGGTGGTGCTAGGGGTTGAACGGCATACCGTGGAATTCTACGGGGTACTTTAAAATTAATTTTGGCTAATAGTTGAGGGCAATCAATTTTGTTTCTTAATAATTTGTATAGAAACTGTATATCTAATAAATCGCGCCGCTTGCCCAGTGACATAACATTAAAGTAGTCAAGTCTGTCGCTATAAGCTCTGATTCTATTAGCTATACCCGATGAACGTGCTAGATGCCACAAAAACCTCTTCTGAATCCTCTCCAGCCGTAGACAATGGACAGCAAAATGTGGACGCCAGACAGTGCTGCAATATTCAAGAATACTTCGTACAAGACTGTAATACAGCAATATTTTAGTTTTGGTTTTGCGAAATATTTTACAGTTTCTCATGATAAAGCCGAACATTTTCGAAGATTTACTAATTATATTATCAATGTGATGAGTGAAAGTGAGTTTACTGTCAAAAACAATTCCTAGATCTCTAATTTGATTAACCTCTTGTATTAAATCCCCCGAAATTGAGTAAGAAGAAGGCACACAGTTGTGATTGCGAGTGAATTTTATGTGAAAACACTTCTGACTGTTAAGACTCATGTTATATGCCAAGCACCATTCCGAAAGCCTATCAATGTCAGCTTGGAGTAACGAAGCATCTGTTTGAGATACGATTGGTTTCGCAATCTTGAGATCGTCGGCATACAGAAATGGAATTGAATTGTGAAAGCATTTTGGGATATCATTAATAAAAATGTTGAATAAGACAGGGCCCAGGTGGGATCCCTGAGGAACACCGGATGATATACTGTGTTCATAAGAGTCAAATCCATTCATAACGACTTTAAAAGATCGTTTGTCTAGATATGACTGTAACCACTGCAGTAGTTGCCCCGCAAAGCCGTAGAGGGAAAGTTTTTGAATTAAAATGTCGTGCGAAACTCGATCAAAAGCTTTGCTTAGGTCTGTATATACCACATCTACTTGTCTGTGAGAATCTATTGATTCTGCTAACATTTCGGTGAATGAGACTAAGTTTGTACATGTTGATCGAGCAGCTACAAAGCCGTGCTGATGTTTTGTGATATTTTGTTTCATATGGTTTTGAATTATAGGGCATAGCAGGGATTCGAAGATCTTAGAAAATGCACTCAATATTGAAATAGGTCTGTAGTTTCTCACTAGAGTCTTATCTCCTTCTTTGTAAATGGGTACAACTTTCGCTTTTTTCCAGACGTCGGGGAAAATTCCTGATTTTAGAGATTCATTAAATATTAGCCACAAAGGTTCGACCAGATTAGATGCACATTTGCCAATAAACAACGGTGGTATTTCGTCAGGGCCTGACCCTTTGTTTTCATCGATGCCCTCTAATTTTAGTAATATTTCTTTTTTTTCTAGCGAAATTGTTGATAGACATTCATGATCTAAGAAAGCATCAGAGTAATTACAAAGGTTGTCACTGTTATCTTGGACTTTGTTATATACGGATGTGAAATAGGAAGCATACATGTTACAAATTTCAGTGCCCTTACTCGTTGTAGTTGTTCCATCTGACATCGTGGTAGGGTACATACTTTTATTGTTTTTCTTTTCCTTGACGTACGCCCAGAAACATTTAGGATTTTTAACAATGGCGTCTTCAACAGATTTAACATATGAATTATAGCAGTCTAGAGATAATTTATCACACCGATGGCTCAATGTATTATACGAAATTTCATCAAGAGGAGGAGTTTTGTTCTGGCAACACCTTTGTTTACATTTTTGCTGGGAAATTAGTAATGTGACTTTAGGTACCTCTCATCATACTTGGGCAAACTAAAAAAACTTAAGTGTGGCATCGTTTTTGAATTGTTTTTTTTATACAACCAAAAACCACAATAACTTGACGCCATGCCATTTTAATTTGTTATCAAGTTCGTACGGAACGCATAAACAGGCAAATGCACGTGGGGCGATTCCGGCCGGCTGTGACAGCCTGGCTGACTTTAAAGGATTAGGCTAAGTATCGTGACATTGAGCCCGTCCGCAGCGGGAGTGTCCGTTCTACTACCCAGTTTTTTTTATTCTTATGATATTACATTGTACTGCTTGTATGCTTCGGAATTAAGTTTTTTTTATTCTTCTGAATAATTCTGAAAACCTTTATGCTTTATGCACTTTTCTCTCATACACACTCTTATGCTACGGCCAGACTATCGCGCTGTCGCGAAGCTTTTCGTTGTAGTGTTGTACAATTAGAAACTTTGAATCAAGAAATTAGAGTTTAATTTCACTTAAAGGAAATAAATTCAAGGGATTTCATGAAAATAAATAATTTAATCCCTTGACTCATAGTTTCTAATTGTACATACAAACCCGACAACGTAAAGCTTCACGATAGCGTGATAGTCTGGCCTAGGGGTTATAATATTTTGTGAATAACATACACAGCTGTTTTTTTGTACCGATTAAGTCTTTCTTGTTTTTGCGGCGAATAAAGTAGAATTTGGCTATTTTTTACCATGTGTTATGGTTCATATTTGTGTGTAGTGTAGTCGTAGTACAGTGTGTCTTGTGTATAGGACTCGGGCAGAGCGCCTTCCGCGGAGTGGGAGGTGATCGACCAATCAGAAGTCGCGCACGTTGTACGTTCATTGTACCATTATTTCAAACGCTTTGTTCGCTTTTATTGCTTTGGAATAGGGTTGCGAATGCTGTGATTTTTGTCTCGACTAATTTATTCTGCTGTAAAGGGGATGTTTCAACTCTAGCGCATGTGAGCGCTAGTTTGTCAATTGGATAGCATGAGTTATTGTTTTTTTTTTTAATAAATGCAATGCTGATGACTATGCTTCAGTGACGTTTTAACAATTTCGTGTAAGAGTGCTGTCAATGTTTGGTGCTGCTTTTTATCCACAACAGGATAGTGCTTGGTCTTCACCTCACCTGATGTTAAGTGACGATAAGGTTGAAAGTGTAAGCGCACTACACCCGGAATCCTCACCACTGAAAAACTGTCTATCTTACCTCTAACTGTCAGAACACATGCGTCAGATTTAGGTAAGAAGATTGTAGCTGGCTAGGCTGACTTGAAATAAGCCCTACCAATAACCAAACCGAGTAAAAATGTATCCCCCTCCTGGGAATCGAACCCGGGACCTCTGCGTCTTACACGTGTGGACGAACCACTAGCTAGACCACAGAGGCGGTTAAATAAGTTATACCTATTTATTGTAAGAAGTGTATTAACATAAGTTTTAGATACCTACCCGTTAATGACCTTTTGTTCAGAAGTTAAAAAAATACTTATACAAAACTCGATCAGCTCTTTGGACATTTGTATGGAAAAGCGTTTGTTTTCATTTGCCTTTAATGAATCGTCTCTTTTGTGGCAGACAATCGGCGGGGACCCATTACCGGCCGGGTGGGAGGAGCGCCAGGACGCCAACGGGCGCACCTACTACGTCAACCACATCGAGCGCTCCACGCAGTGGGAGCGGCCTACCTTCACGTGAGTACATACATAGCGCCAGGACGTTCACGTGAGGACTTCCTTGAACAATTACAAAAAAATAATATTCGAAAATTGCCAAAAATCGCTGAAAGATACGGTACGAGCAGCGAATTAAAATCTATAAAGGGTAATTGCAAACAAATATTGCTTAAAAAATGGTGCCACGGGGCCGAAAAAGTACAACCCGCTCAGCTTTAGTCCGGCCAGCCAGGCACCCGTTGACTGACGCTAGTGTTCTTTTCAATAAATTGCAGTTTGTATTGTAGAGAAAAGATAGAAAGAGTTTATTAGAAATGACGTCCTTTATATTCAAATGATGTAAATAAAAGATGCAAAGAAGGCAGTATAAAGATGCAGAAAAAAACGTATCAAATTTTTTCGTTTAAGTATAGAAAATATCTATGAATATACAAATGATGGTCGCTAATAAGCAACCAGTGTTCAGAGGCTTTGTGCTGCATAATTAAAATGCCAGCATTTTTAGCTCTATCCAGTCCACTTAGTTGTACATTTCATGTGGTGCCATTTTTTGAGCAGAATGCTTTTCCATAGATTTTAGTTCGCTGAGTGCGAGATACACATATCGCATTTTTGCAATAAATACATATTTTAAGTAAACATAGCCAAGATGTAAATATCATTAGACTTTGTCCCCTCTGTCCTATGAAGTCAAGTTCACTAATTATTAAGTACAGTCACCCCAATTAAATTTGTTTTTGCTTCCTTTATTAAAAAATATATCGCAGTTGTTGACAAATAACCCATTATGTTTTTGATCAGTTTTATCGTGCCTATATATCAAATTTGTACAGTGATTGCACAGTTAGTATCTGCACACAGGCTTACAATGTTATCTGATAACGGTGATTACTGATTATAGAAAAAGTACTACATACTTTACAGACGGAAATAAATTTTGCTTTTATTAAATTGGGACGCATACACTACTAGTGATTGTGATAGCAGTATGACAATTTGCCCTAAATTTTTATGATAATGACAGTGAAGTTGACTGCGGGTTTTGTTTGCTTACTTTGTGGACATTACATTTCACGTATAAGTGACTATTTTAAGGTCGCGGCTTGATTAATTAATTAGATTAGAACTTAGTTAAGTTAAAGAAGGTAATACTTAGGAAGGCGCAAGAGCGCTTTCTTCTACACGCCTCTTACTGCTAAAGTGGATACCTAAGTAACTGCCGGGGTTCGATCCCCAGGGGGGTACAATAATTCTACCCCCCTTTTAAATGAAATGGTTATTTAAAAATATGTTGTTCTATTAAATTAAATTGTTATTGATAATTAACATCTTCTGTCGTATTATACACGGTTAATTTTTAACTATATCTAAAAAATAAATGGGGATTTCAGACCATGTAAATGAACAACTTTACTATGGGGCCAACTACGAAATCGCGAAAAAAAAAACAGCTGTTCCATAGAAAAGTACAACATCGACTCGACTATAATATAATGTACAAACAGATGATTTTTTTTTCGCGATTTCGTCGTTGGCCCCATAGTAAAAGTTGTTCATTTACGTGGTCTGAAAACCCCATTTCATTTTTAGATATTCTTAAAAATTAACCGTGTATGTGTGGAAAACCATTTGCTGTATTTCAAAGTTGAATATTTCAATAAATAGTTGGGTGCAGATTGTTTACGAAATAGGATAATAAAGATAAACAGATTATAGCCACACCCCGGGCACTCCATACAAACGCCGCGTTTCAACTACCTATTACACAGACGCTACACAGTGACGTTTTTGCACATGCGCATCTGTGTGCGTGAAGTATGAACATAAGATTAGCCTACGAACTCGCGGGGCGCGGTGAGGTAGTTGATTGCGGGGCGGGGCGGAGAGTTTCCTTTCTGTACGGTAGTACTTATATCTATTCTGTGCTATCCGCAAGCGCTGTACCGCGCCTTGAATGGTTAGACATGGCGGGTGGGGGTAGGGAAAGCGGTGATAAACGAACGTGCGAGAGGGAAGGAGGCTACTCTGTCCCCCCCCCTCAATGCGCACATATCCAAGGCGCAAAAAAAAACTCAAGATAGATCTCAACGTTAAAAGCGGTTTATAAATACGGGCCTAAGTGTTTTTTTAGAGTTCCGTACCCAAGGGTAAAAACGGGACCCTATTACTAAGACTCCGTTGTCTTTCTGTCTGTATGTTGCTCTGTCACCAGGCTGTGTCTTATGAACCGTGGATACCTAGACAGTTGAAATTTTCACAGATGATGTATTTCTGTTGCCGCTATAACAAAAAAAAATAAGTCCTAAAAACAGAATAAAATTAAATATTTAAGGGGGGCTCCCATAAAAAAACGTGAGATTTTGCCGTTTTTTTTGTTCGATATTATTAAAGACAACAGGTAGACGCTTGAAATATTCACAGAATATTTAGTTGTATATTCACTTTAAAAATAAATAGTTAAATTAAAATAAAATAAATATTTAAGGGGGCTCCCATACAACAAACGTGCTTTTTTTACGGAACCCTTCGTGCGCGTGTCCGACTTGCACTTGGCCGGTTTTTTCGACTCTTTATGAAAAATGTAAGTGCAAATAATCTTCCATTTTCTTAACAACTTTTTTTTTACTTAATAAAAGTTGTGTTACACCTACTGTTAGCTAATTTGACTATAAACCCTGCTATCGCTACCTCCTTGTCTACATCCAACCCTATACCGTCTACCACCGTCCACCCCACTGCTCGGCATTGTTCAGTGAACGACCGATACATCGCCGGCTATCTTATCGGCTAGCTTCGATAGCGCAGTACTAAACTACAAGTGGACTGATGAGGTTCAAATTACTAAGCAGGTCGATTTGTAAGAAAAAGAGTCGGGATGGGTGAGTCGATCGATTTAAATGTTCACCACTATCGATTATTTATAATAATAATGACTTATTTTAATCATAAGCCAGTACATTTTATTTTGAGTACGGAGGTACATACTCGTGTAAGTACAGGGATTTTAATAATTTTGGAGGCCGTGTATAAATAGTTTTTAAAGTAAACCTGGGAAGTAATCGTCTAATTTCAAAATCTATCGCAATCGCTTTCATTTGACAGATGGATATGACACATTGCTGCATTTCCTTGGTAAGTTTTTATTTGTGCTAAAAAGAAGCATCAATGTGTTACATCCTGAAAGCGCTTTCGATAGATTTTGAAATTAGACAATAGATAGGTTGTACTATATATAATTTAGATTAGAAACATCTGATTGCCTTAAATGTCAGTTAATATTTATTGGTACAAATTGTTTTGTTATCGAAAAACTCACGTGAAAAGGATTAAGCAATAAGTTTTAAAACAATTTTTTGCAAGGCGATAGGTATGACTGATATTGTACATGGTTTTTAGGGCCAAAACAGAGGATATTGTACATGGTTTTTAGGGCCAAAACAGAGGACATTTTGTACGCTTCAGTTCGTAATATGCTATTTATTATATAGAACATTAGTTTGATTTATTTGACCGAGCAGCGCGAAGCTTCTCCGTTTTAGCTTGGGCAAAAATGCTTCGTATGTCTGTCTGTCCGGCTGTTCTCTGCAAGTCGCATTTCTCAACCGATTCTCGTGATGTGAGCAGGTTCATTAATTTAATATTTTTTTTGCACGATGCAGATTTTTCGAAGTTTTTTTAAAATAAAATATTTTAGTCATTTTCAAAAATGACACAAACGCGAGGTCTACAGGTATGCTAGTTTGTATGTTTTTTATATACATTATGCTTAATTTAAAATAATAATAATTAAGCGTAATGTTAAACTTGCAATCATCACTGCAATCAAACGTATATATTGTGTGTTATCATTATTATCATTGTAATTTTTAAGTTTGTATGCAGTGATGGTAATTTTGAAATTGTTTGAATGGGCGTGTAATATTTGTGAAACTATTATTGTTGACGGATAATGTATATTCTATAGATTTTGTCTACTCTATCTCATTGGGAGTACCTGTAAAGATATATGTGTGTTAAAAATATAAATAAATAAAAAAATGATTTGGTTTTAAAATATATATAACTGCTTTAGTGTGCGTGCCAGATCCGAAATGTTTATTTACGTTGTAATGTTGAGTCGATATGACGAAAACTGATAAAAGGTTTATCAATCACCAAATCGATGTCTCATTGATCAAGTATTTTTTTGTGTTGATTGGGGTTTTGTTAATTGGCATATTGTGTTCCTTATAAAAATATTTATTCCATTTCGTTATTTGTTGAAAGCAAAATATATCATATATAATCCTTTGCGAGGTGCCAGCACTCCCTCTTAAGCCCGATTTATACATATCAGTGAAGTCACAGTTCCGGCACAGTACTGCCACCGTGATAATATTCTTTCATACATACTCTATGAACATGTGTTCACTGACACTGAGAGCCCTGTCTCGTCACTGTCAGTGATAGATGTGGACGCGTCCATAGAGAATGTATGAAAGAATAAATTATTACGGTGACGGTGCTGTGCCGAAACTGTGACTTCATTGATATGTGCGAATCGGGCTTTATCCTTGAAATTATATAAAGGCATGTACAGAAAACGGACAAGTGTTAGAGGTGGTTTAAAGCCCATCAAAATATGTAGTTCACTTACTGAGAACCGCTTCAATGAGACTTTTGTGCGTCGTCTGCGCAGGTTTTAAGGTGCCTAGAAGATTCGTATTTTTAACCGCCTTTGTGGTCTAGTGGTTCGCCCACCCGTGTGAGGCGCAGGGGTCCCGGGTTCGATTCGACCCCAGGGGGTTACAATTTGTACTCGGTTTGGTGGTAGGTCTTATTTCAAGTCCGCCTGGTTAGCTACTTATTACACACCATCATTCTTAAGTCTGACGCCATAACATCAATTTCAAAAATGTTGTGTTAGAGGTAAGAAAGCCAGTTTTTCAGTGATGAGGATTCTGGGTGTAGTGGTCTTATCGTCACTTAACATCAAGAGACATGATGGCCAAGCACTATTCCGTTGTGTTGTGTATAAAAAAACATATTTCCATTGACAGACGTAACATGAGCACGGAGTCGCAGGCGGAGCGCATGGAGACAGCCGCCACGGAGTTCCAGCGCCGCTTCCACATCTCCGCCGACGACGAACACACCTCCAGCCCGTCGGCCTCGCAGAGACAGGTATTGTACATACGAAAGTACACCTTAAACACATACTTGTTAGGTTCGAATTAGTCTAACGGCTAAATACTCAAACGATTCTCGAAGGCCATCATATTTTGAAATAAGTTGTAAAACTTCCTTAAAATTAAGGAGAAGAGAGAGCGTTTGAGTATTCGGCCATAAATGGTTAACTTAAAAATGCTTATAGTTGAAACTTGTTTATTTTATTATGATGCATATCTAGGTAAAATTTTAATAAGCTCAGAACTTTTAGTTTGTTTGTTTGCAATTTACTAATAGTATAGTTTTCGTTACTACATAGTATTCATAACTTAATTTTGATAAGTTTTGAGCTTATTTGAATTCTGTTTAATAATTAATTCAAGCTTTAAATTGTGTGTGAAAGACATTTTTCTTATTTCATAAGGATAGACTTATTATTGATAGGTAGTATGTTTATGCATGAGTGTGTAGATGGTTCATCGTGTACTAGAATTTTACCTTTTAATTTCCATAAACTAGGTTCAATTGCATGCTTTTAGGTGTTGTAACACACGGTCTGGAAATTCTTGTTTCGAAGTCTTTGAAGTTCAATATTATTTGTACTATGGGAAACAGCGTCGCTTAACCAGTTAGCAACAAAATTCGTGTGCGCGCGTATCGCCCCTGCACGAACTAAACGTATGTTGTGACGGCGCGGCGTGCAAGCAATTTTAACCTTAGAAGTGGTTAAGCGAGCTGTTGCCCATGGTGCTTTTAAATCCATCGACCGAATAGACTAGACGAGTAACATACCACTTAGTTTCAATATGGAATTGCCTTAAAGAATCATCAACTTTAAAGCTTGCAAGAAAGTTGAGTTTCCAGTAAAGCAGTGTAGTTAATTTACTTATTTATTTAAAAGTACAGGTGCGATGAAGGTGTCAGCATGAGCTTCGCGATACATAACCTAACATAACATCCCTCATAGGCAACATTACATAATACTTATTCCTAAAAATTAATACTTGTGTACTCACTGACCCTTTCTTTTATCTTTCATTTGGGTAGAGTTGGATTTTACATTTTTAGAAGCTTTTTTAAGAAAAATAAAGCACTTTTGGAATTAAGGTTGACCTCATTATATTATCATATCATAGATTCTATAAGGATTTAACACATGGCGCCTTTACACATCGACAAAGGCATCAGTAGATTCTATCTGTGAATGCCGTTCGTGGATGTGTGGACGGACGGTATTTGAGGTTTGTTTAACGTTTGTGGGCGGTAAACGGGCGAATACCTCCCTCTTCCTCATCGGCGGACGAATCCACAGAAAGATGCATCTATTGATGCATTTTTCTTTCTTTCAATTAAAAATCGAAATTGCCATCAAAATTTCATTTTTTTTCCCCAAATACTAGACACATTCACGCTCTAGTCGGCCAGTGCGCAGTAATTGCCACGACTCTCAGTCATACCACACCCCGGGCACTTCATACAAACGCCGCGTTTCAACTACCTATTACACAGACGCTACACAGTGACATTTTTGCACAAGCGCAACTGTGTGCGTGAAGTCTAGGGCTATTGAATGAGCATACGGCCTACGAACGCGGGGCGCGGTGAGGTAATTGATTGCGGGGCGGGGCGGAGAGTTTCCTTTCTGTACGGTAGTACTTATATCTATTCTGTGGTCATACGTTTCACAAGTATACAAAAACTTTAACATGCAATATTCATAATACAATGTCCCTATACCTCTGTCGATATGTAGAGGCTAAAAGGCATTTTGACATCAGCGCCACTTCGGCTAAATACTCAAATGGTTCTTAAAGTCAAGGCCTTACTCTCAAAAGGAGAAACAATATCAATCAGACAGTTTTCAGATCTTTGTCAAACATTTTAGTTGAGAAGCGTTTGAGTATTTTCCATTAACATTAGAGATCTTTTGGTTTAATCAAATTGATTGTTTTTTTCTCTTTGAGAAAGTAACATAGAGGAAACTCAAAGTAGGATACGATGTACTTTTGATATTACGAAATATTAATATAATATTTTTAGCGTGGACTTTTGAATTTTGATTTACTATCACTGGGGTATTCGTGTGTTTCTGCATGGTGGTACTTAAATATATTAGTTATGTTATGATGCATGTTGTTTTTAGCATGGCCACTGGTCAGTCAAAATTGCGTTGCCATTTAATGTTTGTTGTTAGACCAAATATTATGGGTGGAGAAATATATTTTAACAAATATTATCAAGTTTCAAAAAGAGCAGTGAGTACACATCTGTCACGACCATATTCGCGAGACATACTAACGAGGTCGGTGTTCCCGGGACCATAGACATCCATTGTGTTGTCCTCACAGTCATAGACAACAGGCGGCACATCAAAGCTAGCTTTAAGTGTACAATTTAATTAAAAAGAGCTGACGACGCAAAACTTATCCGCTGCGGTCGTAAAAAGAAACAGAAATCAGTTTTTATAATGTCGATTAAAATGAGTAGTATGAATGTGTGAGATTTAACCTGTTTTGAACTTTTTACGAATGCAGCATTGTGTGCAATACTAAACGTAATTAACGTACGCCTAACCTGCACGCATAAGTTGCGCGTCTGTAATATCGAATGTAATCTCTAACAGGAGGATGTAAGCCATAGAAGCGGCGAGACTAACTCCACAGACCCCACGCCCTATTCCACGCCGGTACGCTCTCCGGAACTCGGCTCTCGGACCGAACAGGAACCGACAACTAGTTTAAGTGAAAACGACTGTGATAATAATTTAAGAGGTAGCGGAACAACCGAGGAGGACGACGTAGTCTGCGCGAACGAGATCGCGCGGCCGAATGACGTCAGAACTGATGTTGCTCAAGACAGCTGTGATAACAGAGCGAGTACTAGTCAAAGAGAAGACGAAGACGAAGTGCCTAAAACAGAGGATACTAACAATGTAAACGAAGCGAACAACGCGGATGTAGTCGACGGAGTAGAGGCTGTTAATAGCGAGGTCGTCGAAACTAACGAAGGGAGGGACGAAATCGTAAACGATGAAGCGAACAATGATTCGATTGAATCTAGAGAATCGAATGACCCTCGGGAAACAATTGACACTCAAGCAAATGAAACAATTGACTCTCGAGCAAATGAAACAGAACAAGAAACAAATGAAGGGGCAGCTATTGAAATTGGGGCAGCAGAACAAGCAGAAGAAGCGACGACAGATAGTCATATCGAAACAAACGAGCGTCAACAAGAAATAACAGATGTCAGTATAGTAGAGATCGAAGTGGGAAGGGAGGAGGGAGCTGAAGGTTCAGAAGAATCGTTGACGTTCGACGAGAACCATTTCAGTACGCCGACGGCGCCGTCGCCGCGCCGCTCACGCTCGCGCCGCGCCACCGCCAGCTCCATGGACGATTCTGAGGTAAGCTGTCGCCGCCGCCGCACACGATGTATCCGCTTTGCGAAACATACTTTGTCAACAAAGCTGAAAGCACGAGCGAAAATTGTTTATATCAGCCATTTCCAGCTTGCACATGTATAAAAGCTTGTTTTTCTAGTTGAAATGATTTCCCCATTGGAGTGGTGGTGATTGATTCTAGAGACCTCTTTACTTCTAAAAACACTCGAAAAACAAGTTTCTGGTGTTATGGGGTTTCTGTGACCGTCTTTAGCGGTGCTTCCAGCTTTTGCTTGAAATTGAACTCGAAGCTTAGCGACGCAAAGTAGATTTTACATTCCGCGGCGGCCGCGCGTTTTCACCCGTCGCTTTGGGAAGATGTCTATGAGGAAGTGTGAGGTACAACAGTATCGTGATGTCATCGCGTGCTTACGTCACTAACACGTCATAACTAATCGTATCGTCCCTCGTTTGTCTGTGCTGTTTGTGCTAGCGTCACTCGACCAATAATGACCAACATCAACAAACAAATTGTTTGTCTATGAATGGTAGATGATTGTTAGAACATCAGAAGTCTATAAAAATAATAGAAAAATTAAACCTCTGAAGCTAGAATTAGACGAGCAATTAAAATTGCAGGAGTTTACTTTCGTGAATGATTTTCACTGTGTAAACAGGTATAGAAACCTAAAATCCGCAATGAAAATAATTTGCGAAAGTCAACTTGAATTTGATTTACATTGATGCAACCTAACAAATGTAAACCATTCTTAGGCATGTGTTTTGAAGTGTTTTTATTGGACTGTATGGTTATTAGACTTATTAGTAAATCAATTGACAATTCGTAAACAATAATTCTTGACAGCTTGATACTTCACATCACTTTGTCCGTCTCGCTTGTGCGTTTGTCTCTTTCGCATGTTATATGTAGTTTTTTTTGTAGACGCATTTCTTTGTATATATCTAGCTATGGTGTTCTTGTGTACAGATCTTTATTTGACAGTAGTGTGATTGTATAAATATTTTCTATTAAATACATAATTATTATTACGATTCTTTTTTAACAAGGAACAGGATTTTTTATGGAAAAGCGTCCTTGCGCACATAATGTGTTACATATTATTTATAAACTTTTTTAGTATTTTATCATCATCTCCTTTAAAGGACGCTAATAAATGTAAAAAGTCTAATATTATGATTTTAAGTAACTCTGTATTTCAATATACCTCTAAATATAGGACTAGGAAGAAAATTATTGTTATCACATTTACCGCTAAAACTATACATTTTGTATATTTCATGAATGCACAAATCACTGGTTGACTTGATCCAAAAGTTGCACTACCAGCACTTTTGCCTTTATTTAGTACAGAATAAGGTTGATTTTCTCTTGGGTAATGGTGGCGAGTGTTGTAGGACGAGACAGACGGGTCGACGGAGAGCACGCGTAGCAGCAGCGCGAGTAGCACGCAGAGTCAAAACCTACCTAATAGTGACGGTAAGTCTTTAGGATTTATTTCATGAGGGGTTTGCCCACTGCTGAGGCATAGGTATTCCATAAGCCCGCACTACACTACTCGCGAAGTTGATCGAAGTTGGCACTTCGAATAACTTCGGTTATCATCGCCTCGCCTCGGGCGACCTCCGTTCGTTGTCGGTTACTAACGAATACGAAGTGGCTCACCACACTACTCGGATAACTTCAGTCTAAAGAAAACAATTTTGTTGACATACCCTACGTTTTGCGATTGTTTAGTATTATTATATATTGTTTTATATTTTTATTATTTTGGAATTGATTTTTCGTCATGACTACGATTTGGTCCCAAGAACAAACACTTTTTTAAATATTTTTTTTGTACTAACGCGGTTAGTACACCAACGCATTCGCATGCGGCGACGAAACAACGACAAAATTGTAAGTTGTAGGCAGCGTGTCGCATATGCTTATGTCTCACTCTATTATTAGCGATATGAGATAGTCGCGTCCTTGTCGTTCCTGTTCCGCAGATAACTGCGAAATGCTCGTTACACAGACCTTTCGCAAGTGGTGTTTCGTTTCGCAATGCGAATGCAAGCGTTCTGTCCGGGAGGACAGATTTTTGCACCATGGATGGCGAAAATATAGATTTAATGTTAAATTTTATTCGAAATTATCCCGAAATATATGCAGTAGGACATCAGGATTACAAAAATGTCTTCAAATAAGAAGTGGCTTGGAAAAAATTTCAAGAAAACACGAGGGTAGATTTATTGCTTACTGATTATTACTTATTTTTGTTTTAATTTTCCATAAAATAGTTTACAATTTGTGTTCTAACATTAAACGCCGCTATGTCTGCCCTATGTCTATTCGGATGGCCGAAATCTACAATGACATCTCTTTGCGAAAAAACTGCAGTGTACTAGCGTTTCGCAAAGGTTTCGCTACCGCATTGGTTTCGCAGAGATTCGTCGCCGCATGCGAATGCGTCGGTGTACTAACGGCGTGAATGTACTAAATGTACCTACTTAAAATACGCTAAGGTACACAATGCTAACGCCGCTGCCACTTGCACGTCATCCATGTTGCCTGCGTGAGCACATGAGAGCGATTGAGATCCTCTTGAAGTTGAGCGAGTAGTGTAGCGAGTCACTTCGTACTTGGGTAATTTCCTTTCGTCGTTTCTTTGATTACTTCGGCGAGGAACTTCGCCTTGTAGTGTAGAGCCCGCATTATTGATGTATATGGAGAACGTTAACGATTGCACTTGAAGCTCACTCGGCATCAAGTCTTTGAGAGTTTGTGAGAATGGTTGTATCTTGTTTTGTTGCCTAGATATTTCTCTTAAATGACGGGAAATACCAACAGTTACCTATTTATAATCGACTTCTCTTTCTAAGGGCAGGCAATTGGGAACGGCCATTAGAAAATTGTTTCTTATTTCATTTGGATACTGTATAAAGGCCTATTCAAATCTAAGCGCTATCAGCTACCGCCTAGGGAAGCGGTTATAATACCCGAGCGATATTCCGCCGGGTGTTTGGTATGGCATTTTCGCAGCTGTCGTAGATATGCGATACGTACCGCGTACCCATTAGGATATCGCTACCGGCACCGGTAGCGGATACCGCTCAGATATGAATAGGCCTTAAGAATAAAATTTTATGGTTGCCCTTTTAGGCTGGTCCCATACAAACGGAATTCCGTACATATTTAATTGCGAACGCAGCTAATCCATACAAATCTATGGACCTACCACACACATGCGGGATTTTGCCGTACGGAATTTTCATACATCATTGTTATTCTGTTCCGGAATTCCGAATCGGGATCTCGTCTGTATGTGGCCACTCTTAGCCCGGCCACATACACGACGGTATCCCGATTGGTCGTACGGAATTTTCATACATTATCGATATTCCGTTTGGGATTCCGTATTGGGATGTGGCCCGCTTTATTAGATATTATTTTGCTTTTTGAGAGTAAAGAAAGGTGCCGATTTCATTAAATAGTTTTATCGAGTGTGTTTCATAGCAAAGGCTAGTATTTACATAATCTATAAGGTGATCTAATTAATGTGTTTCTCACAGGTTTACCGACCGGTTGGACGATGCAGAGAGCTCCTAACGGCAGGATATTCTTCATAGATCACAATCAAAAGACCACCACGTGGATAGACCCAAGGACAGGTAGACCTCATGCCGTTGTATTTACTCATTTGAAACCAACCTTATCTTCTAATCTAAGTACAAAGTTATTAAATTAAGTACAATACGAGGCATTTTGAAATCGGGTGGGGATTGCGCAGAACGCGTATTTTGGGCATGCGTAGCGGTGAGGGGCGCGGGCGGCGGGAGAGGGGTGCGCGCTATTGGTCGCTCGCTAGTGCACATGCGCGAATTTATCCCCACTACTTCGAAAAAGTGTCAAGTTGCTTGCCTCGTACTGTAAGTATGTACATACAACAGAAGTGACCTAATTCAGAGTTCTTACAGTACAAAATGATGTATTTTAATCTGTAAAATTTACTCTTTCCCATACATTCTCGAGTGAAGTTGCTGCTTCTGTTGTACACAGTTAATTTAATTACATTGTAATAAAGATCACACGAGTTTCGATCGAACAAAAAGTCTGTTGTTTGCGCGCAGGCCGTAATTAGTGTGGAAAAGGGTTTTTAACAATTTGAATACCTAAGTATCTAAATGGAGAAAGTCAATGGATCTGTTAAATAACTTGCAACTTTAAGACCATGTAGCTAAATGTGTAGCAATATGCCAATACACCTGTTTTACACTGGCCTGCAAAAGTAAGTACTGCAGAGGCCTATTTTCATACAGACGAGGTAACTTTGATGCTTTGGTTCTCCGTCCAGGATTAAACGGGGTGTGATTTGATAATGGCCATTCAAAGAGTAAATGGAGGAGGCCCAGATCGCTAAAGACACCCAACGGATTAGAAGAGTCGTTTACACCAGAGACCGAACGGACTTATTAGTGTTACATTTTCCATACTTTTGACGTAATTTTAACTTGTTATTTTTTTAAGTTCAACCCTGACCCAAACGACTCTTCTAATCCGTTGGGTTTCTTTAGCGATCTGGGCCTCCTCCATTTACTCTTTGAATGGCCATTATCAAATCACACCCCGTTTAATCCTGGACGGAGAACCAAAGCATCAAAGTTACCTCGTTTGTATGAAATAGGCCTCTGTAGTACTTACTTTTGCAGGCCAGTGTAGTTTCATTGAAATCAAGCTAGTAGTTTTCAAGTTATAAGGATTTGAAGGAACTGCTAAGTGCACTAAAATATGTGCATTATTACGTACGACGTAAGGTTTATCACCCGCATTATGACGTGTCGCGAGTCAAAATAACAGTTTTCAACACTAGATCATAACTTTTCTGTTTTAAGGTGGATACCCCACCGAAAGTGGTGCCCTCAGAGGTTTTTATTTCATAAGTTGTTAATAGAATATTTTAATAAAATTTTACGTGGAGTTGTTAGGGTCCATTGTCTAGTATTTTTAGAAGGTATCTCACTATCAAGGTTTGTAGAAGTAGATAGCAAATGTGTCAGAAACAGCCACTTTTAACATATACTAACAGGGGGTCATAACAAATTTGGTAACGATCGCGTAAGTGGCTGACTCTGGGTTCACAGGATGGAGGGGCACTCTCTGTTGCTAAATATGTCGGTCTGTTTGCGTGAAGTGGTTGTCCAATCCAATAGTCTATTGGATAAGTCACTGAACAAAAATCGATGGCAATCCAGACTCATTATGCTGATAAGGTCATAATTGGTAGGATGCGCGTCGCAACTCCCGCTGGCGGCGGCGTCGGCGGGCGTGGAAGCGGACGAGTTGGGCCCGCTGCCCGAAGGCTGGGAGGAACGAGTGCACACTGATGGCAGGATATTCTTCATTGACCATAGTGAGTATTTATTATTATCTTATACATTTAAACGAGCAATTCTTGCATATAAATTTATTTCTGTGATCTCAGAAACGGCTCTAACGATTTCGCTGAAATTTGGTATATAGGGGTTTTCGGGGGTAAACAATCGATCTAAAATAGTCTTATGTTTGGGAAAACGCGTATTTTCGATTTTTCATGCGTTTTTCTTTCGAACTCATTATTGTATACAACAAGAAGGCAAATAAAGAATATGATTATGAGTATGAAGCAGAATATGGTCGCTAATTTCGTCTTGCCGGCCACTGTCCGTCTGGTCCAGCGGGTTAAGACGCGGACGACAAGAAACGAGTGTTACAGGTTCGAATCCCGCTCGGTGATTAACTGTTTTTTTTTATTTGTACAAGTTATATATATTTTAAATTTTTATTATTTTTAGACAAGTTTAGAAAAAATGTAGTTAATATTTGAGATAACAATGTAGATTATCACCTAAACTCTAACACCAGAGGTGGCCACTATTCCTCATACAATAAGATAGAAGATCACCTAAACACCACCATATTACAATAAATAGTGGTAATCGAGCAAAGCTCGGTCACCCACCCAGATACTTATTATTTATTTTCCAACTTACAATTACTATCATTCATTACAGACTCTTAACCTAATGCGAAAATGTAGACTAACAACCGTTTGCAGTAACTTAAGAATCGCCTAAGTCTTTTCCTAACTACAAATCTACCAAGATCAGCTTCATGACAGTTATGTGTATATTACACCGTTTTAATTTGGTCGAGTTGTAGTTAGGAAAAGACTTAGGTGATTCTTAAGTTTAGTGCAAATGGCAATTTTTTCATGTCAGTGGCAAATGGCCGATATTTACTTATCCTTAAAATAAACTATTATTATAATAAGCTAGCTGACCCGACAGACGTTGGCCAGACAGGCCAACGTCTTCAATCATGTGAAGTGTCCGTGAAAAGTTCTCATATTGGTCAGTTTTTCAGAGAGATCCAATCGAACTTGTAAAATGGCGAGTTATTTTACAAGGCTCGTAATGTTTTTGCGAAACACATTTTATAAGCACAAGTATTTTTACTCTTGTATAATATACACTGGCCTGCAAAAGTAAGTACTACAGAGGCCTATTTTCATACAAACGAGGTAACTTTGATGCTTTGGTTCTCCGTCCAGGATTAAACGGGGTGTGATTTGATAATGGCCATTCAAAGAGCAAACCAACGGAGAAACCCAACGGATTAGAAGAGTCGTTTACACCAGAGATCGAACGGACTTTTTAGTGTTACATTTTCCATACTTTTGATGTAATTTTAACATGTTATTTTTTTAAGTTCAACCCTTACCTAAACGACTCTTCTAATCCTTTGGGTTTCTTTAGCGATCTGGGCCTCCTCCATTTACTCTTTGAATGGTCATTATCAAATCACACCCCGTTTAATCCTGGACGGAGAACCAAAGCATCAAAGTTACCTTGTTTGTATGAAAATAGGCCTCTATAGTACTTACTTTTGCAGGCCAGTGTATAATAATCACAAGTTGGCGGCCATTTTAGTGCTTTGATAGTTGTCAATTGCTGTCTTTGAGAGACTGTCAGCGACACTGACAGACATTGATAAAATATTGATCTTGTCAGCCAGTGCATTTATGTCATTATTGTAATCAATAGTAATCGTATATCAACTATTTTGTTACCGAAAAAAATCACTTGTTGTTTTCTTCGTGAAACAGAATTTACAAGTCCTTGTGACATATTGAAGCTTGTAAACTTGTGAACTTGTAACTTTCGAGAAACAGGCTCCTGGCCACAGTATAACTAATAGTACAAGTACAGAAGCAACACCCCGCAAAGTCATTTAAATAAATAGCGACTTTTGCTCCGACACAATAAAGTTCAATTCAGGTTGCGCAGCGCTAATGGCCTACAGTTATTTTCACCTAGTAGTTGCCTCTCTTTCTATCGCGTGGTCTTACCTTTTCTGACGACGCAACGTTAGGGTTGCCTTATTCTAAATGAACTGCGTAGCATATATCATAATGTGAAAAACGACAATCGTTTATTGGTTTTTTGATTTAGACATCCGTACACAGCACAGTAATATCGAATCGACATCGTTACTGTTATAAAGAGACAATATACTTGGGCAGTAAGATGCCGCGCGACTACACAGGCGGGCGTGTGGCGGCCCTCTGTTCACTTGTTCATTCGAACAAACGGCTAGTGAAAGGTGCTTATCGCGTGACCTTGAGCGAGTGAGGGAGGCCTGACCTGGCGCAGTATATTATTATACCATGTAAAAAATTATAAAAAGTTTCTGTAACATACAGTATGGGTTTTTGTTGGGTTTAAACCCAGTGTTCGGGTTTAAACCGGGTCTTTTGGCCATCTTTAATTGTGAATAATGTTGGTAATATGTTAACACCAGATACTCGCACGACGCAGTGGGAGGACCCGCGGCTGTCCAACCCGCAGATCGCGGGCCCCGCCGTGCCGTACTCGCGAGACTACAAGCGCAAGTACGAGTACCTCAAGAGCCAGCTGCGGAAGCCTGTGAGTCATAACTATAATATACTATACAAAATAAAATGGAAATAATTTGCAAAGGCTACCGACTTGTTTTCTAAAAATATCAATAAATTTTGATTATTGTCAATCCAGTGACACTTCCCACTTTAGGTATGAAGCTATAAGTACGCGGCGGGCTCAACCGGTCGGACCTAAAGAAATAAAAAAAAATGTTTTAGATTAAAATATTATATTTACGAAAATTCACTTCCAACATCAAAAAATCGATAGCAAACAACAAAATAACAGGTCTACACTAGCGCCAAGTTAGCGGTAGTGCGCCTACTGGTGGACGATTTCTGAATCAGCAAAATTATCTTGCCATTATCGATGACCTTGAATATTTTAAAATATGATAAACTTAAGGATCGTCCTAATAGAACGCGATTACGCGATCATCGCAAGTTCGTGCGAATTTTAGTCGTACGAATCTGCGATCAAACATACTTATATCGAATAGGTGTCCTAAATGGCATTCGCGCGATGCGGTTGTGCGACTAAAATGTTTGAAATCTATTCGCGCGAAATAAGTTCGTACGAATCCGCGATCAAACATAATTGATGTCGAATATGTGTCCCCATTGATATTCGCGCGATATATGCGTCGCGTCGTTGGTACGCTATGTTTGCGTCGTCAATTCACGCGATGATTGTTCGCGTTCTATTAGGACACACATTTCTTGTCATCGCGCGAACACGCAATGGTCGCGACGCTTAGAGTGCCCGCAAACTACAGACTAAACACGGCCGATAGTTGGGTCGGGCCTTTACTCAGTATGAAGAAGTGTGCGTACTTACGCACATTACAACAATTTGGTATCGGCTGACTCTTCATATAAAAAACCAACTATCGGCCGATAGAAAGTCTGTAGTTTGCGAGGACGCTTACTCAGACGATGCTCGCTTTACATTTCCATATTCTTTGTTCATAGAGCAACGTGCCTAACAAGTTCGAGATCAAAGTGCGCCGCAACTCGATCCTGGAAGACTCGTACCGCATCATCAGCTCGGTGGTGCGACTAGACCTGCTCAAGACCAAGCTGTGGGTCGAGTTTGAGTCCGAAGTGGGGCTGGGTGAGTGACCATCAGCCATTTTTAACGTCCCCACTGCTGGGGCATAGGCCTTTCTTATGGGTGGATAAGGAGGATGGGCCATGACCCACCACGCGGGCCCAATGCGGATTGGTGGGTGTTAACGACTGCAAATGCACTCGGGACCAAGGGGCTTAACTTCCGAAGCACGGAGGAGCTCGAGACAATAAGTTTTTGGTCACCCATCCTATGACCGACCCTTTGCGAAGGTTGCTTAACCTTCGCAATTCCTGGGCCAGACGTTAAACCATTGCGCCATCGAGCTACTGGGTGAGTGAAAAAATTGCCAGATTTCTTTTTGTGGCAACATAGTAGTGTAACCTTTCATAAAACATACGCCGTGTTATTACAAAAAGTATTACAAAATATTGTTAAATCAAATCGCTATCTCATTGAAATTAGGTTTGCAATTCGATTTTACAAGCGATTGTCGATAAAAAACTGGTTTTTACGGAGTCAGTACCATGGCAGTACAGTAACTCAGTCAGGACTTTCAAACCAGTCCAGTGTTGACTTCTCGCTCGCACTTTTTCTCTTTTCGCTCGCTTGCTGGGTCCAGTCACTGGCTCCGTATAAACCAGCCCTAACCCTAAATAGAATAAGTTGTTGATTATTCTAAAACATACGTTCTCATTTCAGACTACGGTGGTTTAGCCCGAGAATGGTTCTTCCTCCTCTCAAAGGAGATGTTCAACCCCTACTACGGTCTGTTCGAGTACTCTGCCATGGACAATTACACGCTACAGATCAACCCCAACAGTGGCGTGTGCAACGAGGAGCACCTGAACTACTTCAAGTTCATAGGGAGGGTCGCGGGCATGGCCGTGTACCACGGGAAACTGTTAGATGGTGAGTTGGTAAATTATTACAACTATTAAGGTCATGGCACACTATAGCGGCACCGCAACGGCACCGCTCCAACCCAGCAATTAACTTGTCATTCAAATTAGAGCATTAAATCATGTGTCGCAATAGTAGTTTATGAAACTGATGCATAATGAGGGGTATTAAAACATGAGTGTGTGTTTAAAAACCGAGCCGTAGGCGAGGTTTTTAATAGTATCACACGAGTGTTTTAATACCTAGTTATGTACAGTTTCATACACTACTTTATCTACTCTCATACAATTCGTGATTGAACCTATAAAATAAATTATCAATGATAAAAAGAGTAAGTGAGTAGTTTCTCGACTTGCTACGATTTAGTAGGTAGTATTTAGGTACTTACCTAGGTTAAGTAAGACGTTTTTCCGTCGCCGCATCTAAAATATCGGGTGGAGTCCACACTCACTACTATCAGACATTTTTAAGCAAAAGTAAAAATTAAAATCAAAACATGGCGCGTATTTTAGAAAAAATAATAATGAGGTAGTGCATTCCAGCAGACTAATCGTTACGCTAAGTCATCGATCACCATAGAGTACATTTTTATCATGGAATGTATGTGGAAATATCATTGTTCTTTTTTAATATCGCGGCACTGCCTTCTTCTTGGATTTGCCCTGTATTGTAATGAGAAAAAAAGTTATTTTATAGCATACTTCAGTTAGCAAAGGTATGTTATAAAATAACTTTTTAATTTTTTTTCGGTATTGCGTGTATAAAGTATGTCAATATAAATGCGCTTTGAAATTCATAATTCGAATTTTACGATATGAGAGTAGATAAAATATATTTCATAACATCAATAATAATAATAAAATTATTTATTTGTTCCAGAAAATAAATACATTGAAAACAAATAACACTTAAAAATAACTCTAAGTATTACAATAAAATATGAATTCAATTATCTATAAGTATTATAATAAATTATGAATCAGGTGTTATCTTCTTTCGCAAATTAAGAATTGTTTCGTAGTAAAAGTTGTTTATTATGCGTTGTTGCAGCATTTTTCATCCGTCCATTTTACAAAATGATGCTCGGCAAACAAATTGAGCTTCTAGACATGGAGTCGGTCGACTTGGAATACTACAATTCTCTCATGTGGATTCGGGTAAGTCGATACATTAAGAGCCCGTACACATTTTGCCGCTGACTGCCGCTCTCTCGCTCGCACATTTCATCTTTTCTCAAGATTTCTTAAATCTGAGTGCTTAATTGAAAAATGTGTCTCGGCCACTTTTCGCAATATAAGATTACGGACAGTTTAAAATATTTTTCAGTTTTTTGTTGCCAAAATAGTAGTTGTCGTTTCTAACAGTTATTTGAACTGGGAAAAAACGATATCTTTTTGTACTTCAGCAACTCGAAACTGAAATATATGTTGAAATGTCCGTAATCTTATATTGCGAAAAGTGACAGAGACACATTTTTCATTTATGAACTCAGATTTGAGAAATCTTGCGAAAAAAAAGAAATGTGCGAGCAATAGAGCGGGAGTCAGCGGCAAAATATGTACGGGCTCTTAAACCAGGTATCCCTAAACTACTTTGGGCAAGAGACCCCTTATTCAAAATGAATCAGTACCGTACCTCAGATCCGCAAAGCCAAATAATAATCCATGTGTAGTTAGTGTTATTATTATTCGATATCTTTAGTAATTGTTATAATTATTCGATTAAGTCGGCCCCTGGAAAACCGATTTTGACCCCAAGGGGTCGAAAGTCTATTTTTTAATTTTAGAGACAAAAATAACAGTTTTATTTGTCAAGTTTAATTTTTTTGATCATATTATTACAAATAATGTTGTTTTTATAATTCTTCTTCAGTGAAATCAATTTTAAATTATCAAAACAAAACGTTATTTTTGTCTCTCGAATAAATCAAATCGTTTTATTCACACAAAACAGAGTGCATACAGTTGTTATTGGTAACATTCCGGTTCTCTGCTTTGCTATAAAAAACGGACTTAAATATTTTATTTTGTATACAGGAAAACGACCCTTCCGAGCTGGACCTGACGTTCTCAGTGGACGAGGAGCAGTTCGGGAAGACCATCCAGCGGGACCTGAAGCCGGGCGGCGCCAACATACCCGTCGACAACGACAATAAGGATGAGTACATTAAGTACGTATACAACGTGTCACAAAACAACCCCTGTACGAGCAGTACATTAGGTACTTACTAACCTCGGTGGAGCTCGGTGGCGCAGTGGTTTAGCGCCTGGCCCAGCGATTGCGGAGGTTAAGCAACGTTCGCAAGGGTCGGTCATGGGATGGGTGACCAAAAATTTATTATCTCGAGCTCCTCCGTGCTTCGGAAGGCACGTTAAGCCGTTGGTCCCGGCTGCATTTGCAGTCGTTAACACCCACCAATCCGCATTGGGCCCGCGTGGTGGGTTATGGCCCGTCCTCCTTATCCACCCATTAGGAAGGCCTGTGCCCCAGCAGTGGGGACATTAAAATGGCTGATGGACACAACCTAAATAAGTTGCAGGGGCTTACCATAAGCAAATAAGAAACCATCATTGAGACGTTCAGTTCAAAATCAGGCCTTAAATAGGAATGCTTAAGGCCGCTTTTGAACTAACCTTCGAGGTCATAGTACGAAAAAGTAAGGCAGTTCAACATAAGTCGTGCTATAAGAGCTCATAGTAAGGCCCCTGACCGCGACAGTAATCGCGCGTTCACATTACGATTTACATCAATATAAAAGTCTGGAACGGGTGGTAGGAAAATATGGACGATTCAAAAGTACTTAATAATTAAGTTTATTTGAATAAAGCTATGTTTGACTTTTGACGTTGACATATTTTAGTGCAATAAACACATTCAGAGCGAACGGTGCTACATTTTTTACATTGACCTACCTCACCCTGAGTATTGCATTCCGGGAAACATAAATCCCTACATCCTACATTTAACAATCATATTGGGCATGAGCCCCAATAACCCCTAATGCCGAATATGGTAGACTAGCGGCCGCCCGCGACTTCGTCTGCGTGGAAAGGTTTTTTGCTATCCCTCGGGAACAATACTTTTTTCGGAATGAAAGGTACCCTTGTCCTTCTCTGTACCCCTGACAACGTGTATTCAAAATTTCATGATGATCGGTTCAGTAGTTGAGACGTGAAGGCGTAACAAAGAAACAAACGGACTTTCGCATTTATAATATAAGTAGGGATAGGGACCATCAAACTGAACAAGTTTTACCATGGGATCAACTCTAAAATCGTGAAAAAAAATCGACAGTTTCATAGAAAAATTTAATAACGAAAACTTCAAAATGTATGAAACAGCAGTTTTTATTTTCTCGCAGTTTCAGAGTTGGTCCCATAGTAAAAGTTGTTCATTTTGATGGTCCCTATCTACCATATTCGGTATTAGGGGTTATTTTGTAACACGTTGTATAGTGGTGGCCACATAATTAAGGACGCCAGTCGATTTTTGAAGTGAAAACTTCTTTAGCGGCGTTGTACGCTTTTTTGTAATGGGGAAAAAATGCTAAACTCGCGTCAGTAAGAATCACGTGACCCTGATCGAAAATTCATAAGACGGATGTGACGGGTCGAGAGTAGACAGCCGGCGGCGGAAGTATCCCCCTCTCTTTCTACGTGAAAATGGCGGCGCGTCATTTCAAGACGTAAACACTTGTGTCACCATAGCAACGCGCTAATTTTTTAATTCAATGTCAAAACTCTAGGTTTTCTGTCAAGCTATGGATAAGACTTTCGTACAATACTGTTCTGTATTCGTAAATTCAAATGCAGAGTAAATTCGTAAGACGGCAATTCGTGCAAAATTATTCCCTAACCATTCCAAAATATCAAATATGCACAACGTTAATATTCAATTTTTCACTTCTGCCGGCACTCCCGGAGTGCAACCCGATTTTTTTTGTTTTTTTGTTGAATTGGAGGTCACTTACGATTTTTGATATTGAGAAAAGTTTTAGCTATTATATTCACTTCTCAAGCTTACGCGCTCACTAGACATGAAATGCCGTGACCACGGCAGCTGCAAAGGTGCCGAAACGTCGGGAAAACCAAAAATCAAACCAAATACCAACTAGTACCAAAGTACATTCAATAAAACCGCGCTAGTATCCGTTAAAAAGTGCTTTATTTCATGTTTTAGCTATTATGTTTTTGTCAATCACATAACTGAGTACTATAATCTACTTTCTACATTATTTTTTTGGGACCGATAAATCAAGTATACTGTGTGAAATCGTTGTTCAGAAATGTGTATTTGGCGATGTACGGCCCAGCGAACTAAAATATATGGAAGTGAAATGGCAAGCAAATATTGCTTAAAAATGGCACCACGGGGCCAAAAAATTAATACCCGCACAGCTTCAGTCGGGCCAGCCACGCGGTCGGTGACAGACATTACTGTTCTTTATAATAATTGGAGTTTGTATTGTAAAGAAAAGAAAGAAAGAGATAGTTTATTAGAAATGACGTCATGTGTAGTCAAATGGTGTAAAAGACTCAAAGAAGGCCGTAAAATGATCAGAAATAACGTATCTTATTTTTTCGTTTAAGTATAGAATTATCTATGAGTATACAAATTACGATCGCTAATAAACAACCAGTGCTCAGACGCTTCCTGCTGCATAATTAAATGCCAGCATTTTTAGCTCCATCCACTTAATTGTAATTTAGTGTCAGGCCATTTTATGAACGTAATACTTGTTTCATAGATTTTAGTTCTCTGGTACGGCCCTTGGAGATAACAATTAAAACTTTTGTTCTCAGGTTAGTAATAGAATGGCGGTTCGTAAGCCGCGTCCGAGAACAAATGGTGTCATTCCTGGAAGGTTTAGGCGGGCTCGTACCACTGCCCCTACTCAAGATATTCGACGAGCACGAACTGGAACTACTCCTGTGTGGCATTCAACATATAGACGTGAGGGACTGGCGAGCACACACCCTGTATAAGGGCGACTACCACGCGAACCATATCGTGGTGCAGTGGTTTTGGAGGGTGAGTCCACTTATTTTACAGCGATAAAGTAAAAGATTTGAAAAAAGAAGCAATGGGGTTGGCAACGCAAAGCTAATTGTAGATGTCGCTGCGTACGCTTGTTCCTAAGACAGTAGACGTTCAGAACAAAATGTATGGGAAAATAGGTATTTATTTTGTGGATTTTTTTTACCGAAAAAGACCCATTGACCCAAAATGGATATAAAAGTCTTACAATGCAAGTGCCGGAATTGAGAGCCAAAAATTAGACGTTTTTATACTTACAGTTTTTTTTTAATATCCAGAAGTTTGGTAAATATGTAAGTGCCAACATCTTTACAGCCTATTACACAGAATTTGATCATTTTAAAGCTATAAAAACTATTTTTAAAGCAAAAGTCCTTTGTTTTGATAGTTCTCGTGGAACAAGCGTACGCAGCGCCATTTTGACAGTTGCCTTCCCCATTTGTATATTTCTTGTCAATTTTACAATTGTTAGTGCAAATCTTTTAATAAATCACTCTACGTTAGTGATCTCAACTGATACTTAAGTAGTTTAATGGAGTAGGTTGTGTTTATTTAAAAAATGTAACAACATAATAATTTTTCCTTTTTTAATAAAATATGTGTAAAACTTAGTTAGGGTTAGGTAAGTTGAGGATTTGGTGGTTAGTGGGGCATGAATTGGCAATTGGCATTGGATTATTAATACAATTGAAAAATATTAGAAAAAATCGACTCACCCATATCAGCTCAGACGGGACTCGAACCAGCACCCTTAGGATTCCGGCCCAATGCACTAACCAATTATGCTACCGAGTCGCTAGCAGGATTGACGAAATTTTCTAATATCTTTCACGTCTCCGCTGTAGGCCGTGAATGGCATTGGTTTGTTTTTTTAATGTTTCATAATGTATTTAAAATGATTTCTAAGCATTTGCTCACAAATTCGTGTGAATTTATAGTGCTATAAAGTAAACCAAAGAACGTTGCTGGTTTAAAGCATTAAGTCATATATCATATTGAATGATGGGCCTTGAGATACCTCTTGCAGTATTTTGTCACTAGCTCTGTAACTAATATAATATGTTCACTGCTGTTGGTATTTCGAACAGAATAAAATAAAATAATTCTTCCCAGGTGGTGCTATCGTTCTCCAATGAGATGCGTTCCCGCTTACTCCAGTTCGTGACGGGCACATCAAGGGTGCCGATGAATGGGTTCAAAGAGTTATACGGCTCCAACGGGCCGCAGCTATTCACCATAGAAAAGTGGGGCGCGCCAGATAACTACCCCAGGGCACACACTTGGTGAGTTATTCTTATGGATGTAAAAAAAAAACTATATTTAGTAATAACCGGTCCTGTGGTCTAGTGGTTCGCCCACCCATGAAAGACGCAGGGTTCCCGGATTCGATTCCCAGGGGGGTACAATTTGTACTCGGTTTGGTTGGTGGTAGGGCTTATTTCAAGTCCGCCAGGCTAGCTACCACCATCTTACTTAAAGTCTGACGCCATAACCACAATTGGCAGTTAGAGGTAAGATAGCCAGTTCTTGTGATGAAGATTCCGGGAGTAGTGCGCTTCTACCTTCGGCCTCATCGTCACTTAACATCAGAAGAGGTGAAGGCCAAGCACTATCCCGTTATGTATATAAAAAGTAAACTTACAATAGATACACATATGAAAGGAAACTGCCACCGCATGCAAGCAAATGCAGACACACCGACGGAAACACACCTTGCTCTTATACCAACTACTCGACAAGTGTTTCGCATTCGCCTCTAAACGGAGCATCGTCACAGGCGCTATTTTTGAATCCTTGCTGGCATCTAACGCTCGTTTGTTACTCTTTTTAATTAAAAAAAGTTTCAGAACTTTTGGTTGCGTGAAAAAATTAAAAAGAAAAAATAAAATCACCTCGTCTTCGCAAATATACGGAAGTGATTATTCCTTAAGCACCATTTATTTAAAAAAAGTCAACTGATAATCAATGGGGTTGGCAACGCGAAGCTAATTGTAGATGTCGCTGCGTACGCTTGTTCCTAAGGCAGTAAACGTTCAGAACAAAATGTATGGGAAAATAGGTATTTTTTTGTGGTATTTTTTTACCGAAAAAGACCCTTGAAAAGACTATTCTACAATGCAAATGCCGGAATCGAATGCCAAATTAACACGTTTTTATTTTTACAGTTTTTATAAATTTTTTCTGTAGCCAGACTTTTCAGAAATTTGTAAGTGCCAACATTTTTAAAGCCTATAACACAGAACTTAATCATTTTAAAGGTAAAAAAACTATTTTATTAAGGTGGTGGGCGACCCCTGAGCGAAAGTGGCGCCGCGGTGAATTTTATTTAATATTATAATTCTAATACACAATTTTAATAATGTTTATCGTGAAGATTTTAGGGCCTACAGTCTAGTATTTTTAGACGGTATCGTTACATTCCCTAGTACTCACTGCTAGAAGTAGATAGAAAAACTGCTAAAAGTGGCCGTTTTTGACACATTTGCTATCTACTTCTACAAATGACTACGAGGGTATGTAGTGATATTACCTTCTAAAAATACTAGACCATGGGTCCTAAAATCTCCACGATAAACATTATTAAAATCTTTTTCTATTAATAACTTATTAAATAAAAACCTCTGAGGGCGCCACTTTCGGTCATACAACCGCCTTAAGTAAAAGTCCTTTGTTTTCATAGCTCTCGTGGAAAGAGCGTACGCAGCGCCACTTTGACAGTTGCCTTCCCTATTGTCAGTTAACTTTGACATAAAATTGCATTGCAGAAATGTCATAAAGAGAGTAGTTTTCAGTTGATTTTTTTTTTAAATGTGGTGCTTAAGGAATAATCTTCATTCATCCTACTAATATTATAAATGTGAAAGTTTGTGGGTTTGGATGGTTGTTCTTCAATCACGCAAAAACAGCTGAACAGATTTGTATGAAATTTGACACACTGATAGTTTATAGCCTGGATAAAACACAGAACTTTTTATCTCGGTCAAAGGTTCCCTAGGAATTTTCCAATTGTTCACGCGAAGGAAGTCGCGGGTGGAGGGTAGTAAAAAAAATTTTTTTCAATTATATTCAATTATTTATTTGTTCCAGTTTTAATCGAATAGACCTCCCACCGTACGAAAGCTACCAACAACTGCGAGAGAAACTGATCAAAGCGATTGAAGGCTCGCAAGGGTTCGCGGGCGTCGACTGAGAGCCCGCCACACGATACACCACCTACATCACTATGATATAAGGGACAGAGTCGCCTGACTACGCTTTATATGGACTTGACAACTTACTAGCACGGTGTAAGGTACAATATTGCATTTTGAATTTGTTTTTACAGTCCTGTTGTAATGGCAAAATTAATTATTTAGGCGGTTTGGTACCTTTTTATAGCGGTCCACTAGCGCTGCCAGTACATTTATTTTTATTACACGTAACCCAAGTCAATATTAAAAAAAGGAAACAACCATGCCCTTTTAAATTGTCTCTAATATTTTTTAAATAAGTCTTTAACTTTTTTCATTCTTTGTACTAGTTTTAAGGACCTGGTAACGTTCAAACGTGTATGTCAAATTTTACGAGTTTGTCAAATAATTTGATCGTCTGCTAGCATAAACTACGTGTTTGACAAACAAACCATAAACAAAACTACGTGTTTTTTGTCTATGGTTTGTTTGTCAAACACGTTTGACAAACTTGATTTGAACCTGTGCTCTGAGAAAAAGTATAAACAAAAACCATAGAGAATTAATCACTCCAGTCAAAAACGTAAAATTTGACAAACACATTTGAACGTTTATCAGGTCCTTTAAATAGCAATCTAAACGACGACGGTGGCCAGTTTTGGTTTAAATGGATTTTAAAACTTACAGAAAGAATTAAAACTCTGGAAGAGTTATTTAAAAAAATTGGAGACAATTTAAGAGGGCATGGTTGTTTCCTTTTTTTTAGGGTTCCATACCCAAAGGGTAAAAATGGGATCCTATTACTAAGACTCCGCTGTCCGTCTGTCTGTCTGTCTGTCTGTCACCAGGCTGTATCTTATGAACCGTGATAGCTACACAGTTGAAACTTTCACAGATGATGTATTTCTGTATAGTATAACAAATACTAAAAACATAATAAAATAAATATTTAAGGGGGGCTCCCATACAACAAACGTGATTTTTTTTGCCGTTTTTTGGTACGGAACACTTCGTGCGCAAGTCCAACTCGCACTTAGCTGGTTTTTAAATATTGACCTGGTTTATGTATAATAAAAATAAATGAATTGGTGGCGCTAGTGGATAGCTATAAGCGCCTTAAGCGGCTTAGGCAAAGGCAATATTATTAAAGCGATAAAATAATACAAAAATATATTTTTTAATTTGTATTAAAACGTTTGATTTGTACCTCACATCGTGTTATGAAGACGGGATCTTTTTTCAATCAAAACATACGCCGCGCCGTTGTTGAAAAAAAAATATGATTATATTTTAAATATTGGATATTCGTATCCACGGATAGTACTTTATTATGGTAACTCGTAAGACTACTAAGTAACTGCCTACTTTGATGTTGCCAGGCAATAAAATGATACTGTTTTCAATTATTTTGATTGTGGCAAAGGAGTTAATTTTCCGAATAACCCCTGGATTTGTTGGGATTTCAGATGATAAGTTGTATATTAATTACCACGAAATTTTAGTATGGAATGGGGTTGGCAACGCAAAGCTAATTGTAGATGTCGCTGCGTACGCTTGTTCCTAAGACGTTCAGAACAAATCTATGGAAAAATAGGTATTTATTCTGTGGTATTTTTTTTTTACCGAAAAAGACCCATTGACCCCAAATGGATATAAAAGCTTATTCTACAGTGCAAATGCCGGAATTGAAAGCCAAATTAAGACGTTTTTATTCTTACAGAATTTATCCATTTTTTCTATATCTATGCCAACATTTAAAAGCTAAAAAAATCATTTTTTTTAAGTAAAAGTCCTTTGTTTTCATAGCTCTCGTGGAACAAGCGTACGCAGCGCCATTTTGACAGTTGCCTTCCCCATTGAAAAAACACAAAAAGGTTCATACATTTATGCATGCTATGAACTGGGCAACAGCGTCGCTTAACCACTTCTAAGGTTAAGCTCGCTTGCACGCCGCGCCGTTACAACATACGTTTAGTTCGGTGCACGGGCGATACGCGCGCACACGAATTTTTTTTGCTAACTGGTTAAGCGACTCTGTTGTAAATGTGTAAATATACAAGTCATGATATCAGTTTTAACACGTCTTTTGTCTTTTATTTTATTGGCTAAGTTTTCTTAAAAAAAAGCAATTCATCTCAATGTACTCAGATGTGTACAGTCACGTTTATAAATATGTATACAGTTTAGGACTTTCTTACTAAGCTATCACTTTTTTGAACAGAAATCAATGACATTATGAAACATACAACAAAGTGAAAAGTTCTAAACTGTATACATATTTTTAGACGTGACTTGTACCCACATAGAGACAAGTTGCTTTTTTAGTATAAAATTTTGCATTTATAAATAGCATTGTGAATGTAACAATATTAATTGAAAACCTTATGTTTTTTTTTCATGACTCATAGGTGTAGACTGTATGGCATTTATTGCTTACGATATAAAGATTATTCGTACCGAATCGTGCGATTAACTCTCCATGTAACGGCCAGGCCACGCACCGCGGTGGCGGGCGATGCGAACTCGACACGATGCGCCAATTCGTAATACATGGCGCCACCTTTGTGGTCTAGTGGTTCGCCCACCCGTGTAAGACGCAGGGGTCCCAGGTTCGATGCCCAGGGGGGCACAATTTGTACTCTGCTTGGTTGGTGGTAGGGCTTATTTCAAGTCCGCCTGGCTAGCTACCACCTTAACTAAGTCTGAAGCCATAACAATTTAAAAAATTGATTGTGTTCCGGCAGTTAGAGGTAAGATAGCCAGTTCCTTAGTGATGAGGATTCCGGGTGTAGTGCGCTCAACTTTCGGCCTTACCGTCACTTAACATCAAGTGGGGTGAAGGCCAAGCACTATCCCGTTGTGCGTAAAAATGGCGAGTCGAGCGCGCAATAAAGAGAGAATTCGCCCGTCGCTTCGCCATTCGCCGCTTCCCGTGGCTTGGCGGTAAAAATCCGCTTTTGTCCATATTAAGATTTCGTGGGAAAACCTTCAAGCCCGTTTGGCCCTAGCCGGAGCTTCGTAGATGCTTGTTAAAAGCGATCGCTCGAGCTTGGCCGTCGGCCACCGTGTGACTAGATTTAGAAGTCAGTGCCTATTTAGCGTAATACTTGTACATAATTCAACACAACGATTCGTTTCTGGAGATTTACCGTGTACCTACGACTGATTAATGTAACCTATCTTGTGTAAAAGCAACTTGTGTTATTTAAATGAAATATAATTGTCTGATAAATTGAAATAAAGCATAATTTTATGCCAAAACACCGATAATTTAAAGCCTAGCGTCCGTTGTTCCGCATCGTACGCAACGCAGGCATCGCATTACACAGATTATACGGCCAGGATTAATAATCAATGCACAAACGGATAGGTCTGATCCAAATTTGTTGCTAGACAATACCTAGGAACTGACGATTATTCTTTATTAATATCAATCTTTTCCTAACAATTAATCTCAATTAATTGTTAGGAAAAGATTAATTGTTAGGCCTCTCCCTCTCTTTAGATTGATTTATTAATTCTGGCCGTTAGTATTCTTTGTATAGCATGTGTCCACTGATACGCTGCGTACGGGATGCTGAAATTACAAGCTTCACTTTTGCCATTCAATTTGGATGAATCTACCAAATTAAATCATGTAAACATACAAGTGAACCATTCAATGTTATTGCTCAACAGAATTTCCATAGATTTCTAACCAGTAGAATGAAAAATCAGTTTTATTGTTTAATGCGATGCGTTGGGCGTACGATGTCGATCAGTGGTCGCTTTGCTTAAATGTTTGAATTATTAATTAACACAATTTACTCAAAAAGTGGGACTAGCCGCTCTAAGAGAAGTGTTTTAATTTAATGCTTTAATAAAGTTGATGATATAATAATAAAAATTATGATGACACGTCATTATGAAGCCCGGTTACTCATCAGGGGCCGTACCGGCTAACGCATCGATTATCGAAAAGTCTACCGAGTTTCAACTTAAAACAGAAAAATCAAAGTAAGGAATTTCGTCTTGTACTTTCTGTTGACGAAATTTGGAAGGTATCGATGTTGAGTGACAATGAATTGGGGTTCGCCATTTTGGCCCAATAGGGGCTCGATTTATCTGTTTTAATTTGAAAACCGGCAGACTTTTCGATAATCGATTCGTTAGCCGGTACGGCCCCTGATGTGTTCACCTGACTTTACACTGATTTTGATTTAGATTCTAGTTAGTAAATTATGTAAATTCATGTAATTCATAGTGATTTTCTGTTTATCGAATGAGATTTTGGTGTTTTGCATTCGCGAGTGTTTAATGCCTTCCTGAAAATATAATGTTATAAATATAAATTACATATTCTACTATGTATAAATAAAATATCTTAACAACTGGTAAATTGTAAAGAAATAAGTCGTGTAGTGTTTTAGAAATTAGTCAATGAGAGATTGATTTAAAATTTGATTTTTATTTGCACTTGTAATGCTCAATTATTGCTAATAATCAATGGCGTTTGTACAGAGCAAATTGTTTGTTTTCTATCTCCCTTATTAATAAACGAAGAGTAAGTTTACACCTAGTTTAACCAAAAGTTTGCTAGGAATATAACGCTTTGAGGAGTCAAACGTAAGGAGCAGTATTGCTAAGCAATATTTATTGTTAACCAGCCCCCCCTACTCAAATGGCCAACTTTCTATTCGTTTGAATGCTACGCTTACTTTTAAAGCTTAAATATGAGCAATAATAAATTAAATCACATGTCGCAAACTTATGTAAATCACAGACTTCGATGTATTGTATGGAATTGTCAAGCTTACGGCACGTAATTTTATAGTTTACTGCTTATTTTTAAGTTTTAATAGTAAGCGTAGCGTTCAAACGAATAGAATGTTGGCCATTTGAGTAGGGGGGCAGGTGTAAACTTTACTCTTTGTTTATTAATAAGTATGTTCGCAAAAATGTTATTGAGTACCTAATTCTGAGGCAGGCCGTTACTAACCGTAACAAATCGAATAGTTTTAATTGTATTATGGATTTTTTATTATGTATTTTTTTTCAATAGTACACATTGGCTTGTTTTATAAATATTTGTGTGTTATAAAATTATTCAATTTCTCAGGACTAACATATAATTAAGAATTACTAAGCCTCTGTAGTGCGCTGATTAGCTAGCTAGGCGGTTTCAAATCTATCTAGTGTAATTCCTATAACTAATTAAGTACTGCAATTGATTGAAGGTGCTCTATTTTTTTAAAATAACCAATTTAGTTAACAGTCTTCATCCAGTTAAAGAATAGACTATAAATTTTTCATACCAAGTTGAACTTTATGCGCCAGAATTTAATCCTTCAAGTGGTGGGTTATGACGAGTTAATGATGATGATGATGATATACAAAACGACGCGAGACTGTCCAAGGCCGTCTCTTGCTGCTTTAAGGGTTAAACTTTTGAGTGAGTACATAATTAAGTATTTGTTACTAACAAAATGAATGTCGCTGTTTGAACAGAACAATACTTGGCGAATGTAAAAACACATTCACTTAAAACCCGCTAAGGTAATGGTTTTAATAATGTGAACTTCAGACTGTAAAGGATCATTCACACAGCTCAGTCACGCACATGGACAGTCAAGTGTTTTGACGGTGACGCGTCACTCACCGGAAAGTCAAAATTTGTATTGAAATTTGCCTGACCGTTGTTGAGGTGATTGAGCTGTGTGAATGTTCTCTAATGGTGTGCCTTCACCGAGTCCCTTTACCGTTCCATTTCCCTTTTCATCTTCAACTTTCAATTCGTCTTGCGTCAAACGCATGCCATACAAATTTGGAAGTTTTTTGAGGAGATGTGGACTTGCCTCGGGTGTGGCAAGCCTCGGGATTACACGAGGCAATCCTCGGGCGAGGCTGCTCGTTCGGTGTGGACCCAACTATTAGCGCATGCCATTGATGAAAGCGCATGAGGAAAGGGAATGTGACTAGGTGAAGACAGAGTCTAAGAACTTCTATTCGATATTTTAATTTGTGTCACATCTGTAACGTCTGTAAATGACGTGATTGTGAAAAGCCACGTTACTCTTAATGTATTTTGTCTCTACACTTGAATTAATATGATTTTTATTCTGTGGCGGTAAAATAATACCTACGAAGGAAGCATGAAAAAAAAGAAAGAAAAAAAAAGCACTGTCTTACTGCCTTAAGAATAAGTTGACACCTAGTTTACCCAAGAACATTGCTTAGTAATATTATTTCTTACGTTGGACGTCTCAAAACGTCATTTCCTCAATACCATCAAAAATATCGTCGTACTGAATCGAGATATCGCTTTAAGCGATACGTTTATAATTTATAGTAGATTTATTTTTGATTTGTTTGACTAAAACTACGATAAAAATATTTTCATCAAGTCAAGGGTTTATAGTAAACAATGACAAATATCAAGCGATGAAGTTGATACTCGTCTGAAATTATTTGATTTTACAACAACAATTCGTCTCACCAATTTCAGCTTTAAACAAAGAAATTAAATTATTTTTGTTTATTATAGACTCTATGCTGAATCAAGAATTACTATGTTAATAATCTATTTATTGTTGATAGTAAAAATAAATTCCAAAATTTAAAGTGTCAGTATTCTGTTTGAAATATGAAAATGTTTTGCGTACTTCGTAATGCGTTGCAATTGATTATTTATTATTCATAATAATAATTGTCAATTAGACACTACGAATATTTAATTCACGAATATTATTTTATCAACGGTTAAAACGTAGATATATTATTGTAAAACTTTAGCACTGATAATGCATAATTATTATTATGTAATGCATACTTTTATTAATAACTTATTCCATGTATTATTATTATAATTTACTTTTGTAATAAAGTAAATTGCGCTCATAAATTAAGAGATTATTATAAACTAACAATAAACGAGTAGAATATTACTAAATTATCTTGATTTTTCAGCGCAATGCTAAAACTATTATAGTTTTAAAGTCCTGTATACATTTCTATTATTAGTCCGCTTTTTGCTTAGATAAAAATGATATTTTCTTATTCAACGCAATGTATATAAAATTACTATAAGGTGTAAAAAATTGCTAAATTAGGTAGTTAAATTAAATATGGTTTCCATGAAATGGAATGTAATTATTGAATGCAAATTATATTATTGTAGTGCGGAGCAATTATTTACACCATGTATTTATTTAGTTTTCATATGGAGTCAGTAAGATTTGTTTATAAAATGATTACTTAACTATTTTTAGTTATTATATAGTGTATTCATTATATTTAATTGTTAATGGAGGTCTTTATAAGTTTAGTCTGTATGAATAAACGTGATTGTGCAATTGTTGATACCATGAGTTTGTTTTAATGTACCATATTTATTTGAGGTCACGTGAAAGTCTTGTCTGACCTTCGGAAAAGCGGAAGCTATAGTTTGGGAATACATCACAGAGAGGAAATGACCGGAAGACAAAGTTCAAAGGATAATGACCTTTTGTACTTGGTACTGGTTGTGACCTTTAATTTGCGGAACATCATTTTTTTAATAACTTCGTTGGGTATAATTGAAAGCTTAAAATATAGATTAAACTTGTAGAGACCTTATGTTTGATTGACTCGTACTCGTACGTAGTGATTTACAGTCTTTAAACACCTAGCTATCGCTCATGCCAGTAGGGGGGTTAGGCTTATTGACTGCATTAGTTAGTTGACTATGACGTCATAAGGTGGGTTGGACTGCATCTGTGCATTAATTACTGTTCTATAGAGTTTTGAACAGAGGTAAAATTATCTTAATTTTGAAATCCTTCATTAAATATTATCGGGTAACGGTAGGATATAAAGTAGACTATACTTATCTTGATTTATTTGATATACAGGGTGGTTTTTTAACCACAAAATTTGCAAAGAAGGTAGACATTCTTCATCTCATTCAAGATAGAAATTCAATTTATTAAAATATGCTTGGTCGATACGGAATCTAACCGACACTAAATATAGGTCAAATCTAAACTATTGCACCAATCGACATTAATCGGAAAATTATATATGTAATTAATTTTCGTCAATATGTTTTCTTAAGTCTTAAATGCAGTCCATCCGATCCGTTAACGTGCCTCGTCGTGTAGTGTAAAAGCACCTCGACTGATTACAGAATAATAAATGATATAAATATTTATTAAGTACGCGCTATGCACTTTTTGTTGGGTTAGTGCCATATTTCACTAGGACACTAGTGGCGGCGCAAGCAACCAGTCGCTTCAGATGTATGGAGGGTACTTCTCCAGGGGGCCTAGTGCGAGTTATTTCACCTCACTTTCAATATGTATGGAGTTAATGTTGTTCACCAATTAGATGGCGGTCGTCAACTCCTATAATTATAAATTCTAACGCGTTCACGATGGAAAGTGAGGTGAAAAATCTCACACTATACCTACTCCCGCTGGCTGGGCCAAAGTCTGCTATTGTTAACGTCATAATCGTGTTTCAAGTGTGTTTGAATTGTAATGCTTTTTAAAACAGTTCTTGTTTCTTTAACCCAAAATCGAACACAATTGAAACACAAACTTGGACTCCTGTTGCCCGCTTGGTTGCGCAACCAATTTGGGGGCGGTAAGCGAATCACCCGCTGGGGGTACAATCTAACCATGGTGTCCTAGTAAGATAGGGTCCTTATTCGCAAATCAACTATTACTTTGAACAATTTTTGATGTTGTCGCATTAGGTAGCCATATTTTTAACTATAATTGTATAATTATCTTGTAAATAGTTTATTGAAACGAGAAATTCATGCAAATAAAAAGTTATTAATCGAACCTGTTGTCTTTTTTCTTTTTAAGTATATTTCCTCATACATTATTTATTATTGTGCAAAATACCACAAAGACAGGCTGAAGATGACCTTCTGTGGTCGAGAAATGTGCAGGTTGTGTCCGAGGTTCAAAGTTTGATGAGGTATCGGATCCACGAGTTGGTGCAAACTGTTTACGTGACCGTACCAGCCTCGGCATGTAACTTTAGCGCTGCCATTTTGTGCGCAGAAGTGTCTTCGATCAAGAATACCTTAGATCTGGTCAGATTCTCAAAAATGACACCTCAAATAGCGTCCCACTTACAAACTGGGTGCTTATTATGCACAAAGTGATAAAAGATGTGATTTTGTACAAAATAAGCTTATTTCCTTATTTCGTACAAAATAAGTGATATAAAATGTGAGTTTTTACAAAATAAGAGGTGATTTTCAATGATATATTAAAATAATATATCATTGGTGATTATGTAGAAAATAAGCGCCAAGTTTGTAAGTGGGACGCTATTTGAGGTGCCTTGCGTACAGTTTTAGTTCGTGGAGCGTTATCTAAGATATCCTTGATCGAAGGCAGAAGTAATTTTTGGGGTTTCATTGGCTGGAGACATGGTGCTGGGCGGTGCTGCTGCAAACATGCGCTGTAATCCCCTCCAATTTCTCTCACCGCTAAACTTACGTGCCGCGGCTTATAAACTATCGTTTTCTCTCTTTGACTCGCTTTGACTGTGAGCACGGGGTCAAGTCTGCTAATGTTTTCGTCAAAATCGTAGTTCAATGGTGTTCTAATGGTAATGCTTTTTGACACTATGTTTCGGGGTTTTTGTTTTGGGGTTAAGAAACACGATGTGTTTCAGTTTTGGGTTTAAGAAACAAGAACTGTGTCAAAAAGCATTACTATTCAAACACAATTGAACTACGAAACATTAGCAGACTTGACCCCCTGGTATATGCGATAGTTTACGGTAGCGTAAACAGTTTGCATCAACTCATGGTAGGGGCCACTGATTTAACGATTACAATATCGTTTTTGTGCCATAATGCAAAATAGTACATTATGAAACAAGTTAGCTTAGGTTGCTCATTGCACACAAGGCTGTTGGTTGCAGCCCGAGCCGCAGGCGAGGGCGTAACTCAGCCGAGTGTACAATGAGCAAAAGCTCACGAGTTTCATACGACGTTTTTCAACTCATTTGCGAGGAAAATACAAAGTAATTTACCACACAGCAACAAATACGACAAAAACAAAATACGACAATCATGGGAAAAGGCGCGTAGTTTTTTTTTTCACAAGCCCAATGCAAGAATATTTTGCGAACAAAGGGGTGAGTAAGCACACAGCCTACTACAAAATTATAAATTTAAGTGATAAAATGCAAACATTTTAATATTTTGTAACAAAATATTTTGAATTATGAATAATTTGATAATAATAAATATTTGTTTGACTTAATTAAGCACTTACACATTTATTTATTTCAAAAATGAATATGAATTTTCAGCGCCATAAAACCTCTTTGTATTACTAAAAAAAATAACTATATTACCCGGTTAAATTAGGAATGCTCTGTTTACTCGCATAAAACTTGCAGTAAGGTACTAATTTAACTTTGTAGAGATAATTCTATAACAACCTAGTGTTTTATATATTATTGCACGCGTTTGTTATAGCTCGGTTTATGGCCCTAAAAGCGATGTATTAGGGCTCACTTTACGAGCAAGTGTGTTGAAAAAAAATTAAAAACCCTCCTGCATTAAAAGACAAGTCAACTGAAAAGATGGAAACAAGATTAAATATTAAAGGCAACATTATAACATGCAGTATAAGAAAAATATTTAATCTTGTTTCCATCTTTTCAGTTGACTTGTCTTTTTATGCAGAAGGGTTTTTATTTTTTATTTATTTCTTTTTAGTTATTATTTATTACAATCATGATATACCTTTTTGAAATCCTTTTAATGAGACCTTTTATTTGACACCCATAATGCAGTATTCTAAAAAAAATTTTTTTACACTACGTATAATAGCACCGTGCAGCCGCATACTGTAAGGAAATCACAATCTAGCGGGATTTAATTCTAGATGTCATGAAACCTAAAAATTTGATTGAAATAAGTTGTAACAAGTATTTATTAAGTTTTAAAAATGATTTTTGTACATTTACAAAATTCGAAAAAAAAAAATCGAAAACAAATAATCAGTTGTGGGCAGTGAAAGAAATGACAACACTTCTTGCTCTATTTTACTCCTATTTTTATTGGTATGCTCCAATGATATATGACAGATGACCAAATGACCAATGATAGATGACGAAATTTCAAAAATTTGTATATTCTTTATTTCAACAGCCATGCTGAAAATAAAAAAAAGTGTAAGGTTGGCGCAAAAATGCGCAATATCTGTGAATAACATGTGTTAGCTAAGACTGTAAGTTTTATAATGATGGTATTATATTGACAATATAATACTATATAACATGTTTTCGGGTCCAATTAATTTAAAAGTAAAAAAAAACCTCTTACTTTCGTGTTAATAGAAAGCGTTGATTATAACAAACACAAACGGTTATAAATCGGACAAAAAGTATTTGTACTTACGTAGTAAACTTAAACACTACAGTAAATAAAGTAAAACACAGTAATGACTTAATAATCACTTCGTAATCGTAGTCGCAACTCACAGAAATTAACGATGCAAAAATCACAGTAAGAGTGACTCGGTTTTGCTATCGATATAAACATTTCTAATATTTTTGTGAACCTCCCCACAACAAAAAAAAAATATTATGCCGTCATATTAAGGAGTTCTTAAGGAATAAATAGACACCAATAAATAAAAGATGGGACAAGATGAGATTTTGAATTAAATCCTGCTAGATTGCGGTTTTCTTACAGTGTGAGCCGCCATGTTGGTTTTTTTATAACGCCACTTTCTTAAGAACACTTGGGCTGGCAAGGCAAATATAACGATATGTTAATCATGGAAATCCGTTCAGCCGTTTAAAAGATATGAGGTAATAAAGAATATTACATACAAACAAACATACTTACATACTTACAATTACAAGATACGCGCGAAAAACATAACCCTCTTGCAGTCGGGTAAAAAGGGTTTAATCATTCTTCTTGGTTCAGGGAAAAATGAAATACCAATATGGGAAACATTTAGCCCCTCCGCACACGGTGTCGCAGCGTAAGCGTATCGTAATACGCGCGTCGTACGAGAGCAATACAAGATTGTCAATACAGACCGCCGGTAACGATCATTCGCGATTGTCAATTTTTACGTCACTGACGCCCATTGATGCGAAAATTGATCGTTTACGCGTGCAAATGAAACGATTGCCAATTGCTCCAACAATGGCATTGACGAAAAAATTGACAATCGCAATTGTTCGTTACCGGCGAGCTTAAAAGAGCAAGCGCAGAAAATACTTTCTATACGTTTGGTGATGAATTTCCGTCAATGTGAAGCTTTGGTTTATTTCTGAAATAATATTTACGTCTACTATACGATTCGTGTGTAGAACTCTGCTCGTCTCGCTCGTACTCGTCGCGTCTTTACGATACGCTTACGAGACGACTAGGTACGCTTACGAGCCATGTGCGGAGGACCTTACTTATGGACCGTCGGCCAACCAACCCATGGGATCCATAGATATTATTTTCGCCTCTTGAATCCCATGGGTTCCTTAGATTTTTGTTACCCTGGTACTTAGAGTAAGACGGGCTTCTAAAGAAACAAAGCCTTTGTTGCTCGAAGCCCTGGTACTTTAAAAAAAAAATATTGTCAATCATTAACATACTTTTTTTTCAGGATACCTAGTAGTTTATGAAACCGCTCATTGTATGTAGTATCTATGATCTGTGACCATAGATACTAAGAACAATGAGGCCATACCTACCTCTGCATACGCGCTAATAAATTAAAAAGGTAAAAGTGCGCTAATAATAAAAAAAAAGTTGTTAAAGGATGCAGTTAAGATGCAGTTGGGTCAATTTCAACAAGTCGTGTTTTTTCTTTCATTTCGGTTGAAATTTTAATTATAAAGTATTTTACAATTTAACCATGGTTTATTATATTTCTTTATATCCTTTATGCACATATTTAACACCATCAAAATATCTTTACAGACTTATGAGATATTTGTGTTTAAAAATTTGACCACCGAAATGAAACAGTCGTTCACCGAAATGAAAAAACTAGCTACCGAAATAAATAAATAAATTAAAAAGGTCAAAGTGCGCTAATAATAAAAAAAAAGTTGTTAAAGGATGCAGTTAAGATGCAGTTGGGTCAATTTCAACAAGTCGTGTTTTTTCTTTCATTTCGGTTGAAATTTTAATTATAAAGTATTTTACATTTTAACCATGGTTTATTATATTTCTTTATATCCTTTATGCACATATTTAACACCATCAAAATATCTTTACAGACTTATGAGATATTTGTGTTTAAAAATTTGACCACCGAAATGAAACAGTCGTTCACCGAAATGAAAAAACTAGCTACCGAAATGAAAGAATCTATCCACCGAAATTAAAATCCACCGAAGCAGGGTATACGTATACGGACTTAAACAAGGTGGTTCAATAATCCTCCTATGATTTCGAGTATAGTAGATAGAATACCTACCTACCGTGCATGCGTAAAATTATTATAAAACCTGAAAACCATCACATAGCTGAGAAATTGAGCATTTTATTTGTACGCACGGAAAACGGTAATGTAACAAAACAATCCTAGACGCAGATGGACAATTGTTTATGATAATATTCCATTCCATAAAAGGTAAAAACATCCCATAAAAAATGCAGTCAAATATTTAGATAAATCACCTGCTGGCCTGGATCTTCACCGAAATGAAACAATAATAAACCGAAATGATAAAACAATCCACCGACATGAAACAATTATAGACCGAAATTCTTATCACTCACCGAAATGATATTTTTTTTCATTTCGGTTAGTTTTTTATCATTTCGGTTGACAGTTTAATCCACCGAATCAACCGAAATGAAAACACCGAAATGAAAATCAAGGACAAAAATTATCAATACAAGAAAACTATTTATTATAGGATATAATGAATAATGCACCAATAACCGTTAAACAATTAGCACACTCATGAATATTTCACTAAATTTACTAGCTCATTGATAGGCAAGTTATACCTATACATGGAAATGACAAGAAAGTTGTCCCATGACCACCGAACAGCAATACTTAATTTTTTGGCGGGATCCACAGGCAAGTGTCGCTCGTCCTTCCACAACAAGCACTTAGGTGGCACTAGTACCCAAGTTTTAAGCATATGAAGGGGGAACTAGAGTTGTTCTATGCAAAAATATGCCTTTTAAAAAACATTAGAACTGTAAAGTAACTAACACTACCGATATCATCCGTGCCGCGTAAATTTTGCATCTGAGAAATCCACCCAGTTGTTTGAAAACCGAAGGAAAATGTTGCACTGTATTTTTTTTTATTTTATCCACGAAAAAAGGACGTGTATAAACAAACTTTTTTGAATTCATATTTGGAACATTACGTTGTGAGTGTAGATAAAATAAATAAAAGTTAGGTACCCTTCTCTAGATTTATGTAATCCTGGTACTTTTTTTAAATAATTATTAATCAATACTATAATATTCATAAAAAAGTACCAGGATTACATAACCCAAGAATATTAATTCTTGCATAAAATCTAGAAGGGTAACTTTTATGTATTAATATTAATTTTAAATTTAAAGTAAGGGTCACATACATCTGAGTATTTAATCGTCTATTGCTTATAGCTTTAACGTAGCGTTCAAACGTATAGAATGTTGGCCATTTGCGTAAAGGGGCTGATATCGCAAAGAAATGTGTTTTAAAAGAGGATAACCGTCGAAAGTTTTGCAACTCTTCGTAATTATTCTGGGTTTTGTCTTTCTCCCAATCATTTACCGCCCCGTCATTGCACTGGCACCCTTGACCGAGGAACAGTATCGGAACCGCAATGCCCCGCTCCTGCTCGTACCACGTTACCAATAAGCCTCTCATTGTGAAACGCTATGACATCACGAGCGCAGGCAAGTTGCTGATTACAATAATAATAGACTAGCAATATACGCTAATTACCTTTTCTTGTTTCAACTGGACCATTTTTTTAGATATTTGAGTTAAAGATAGTGATTTAGGCTTGGAAGACACGGTGAAACACAAAAATGACGTAACAAACTGCAACTCTAGTTACCTACTTTTGAGTTTTATTTGCGTTTATGCTACGACGAGTTTAAAACCTGCCACCCTTCTCATGGCCATTCTACTAAAATTAACGCTGGTAGAATAGAATAACAATGCCCATAGACTGTCCTGGGCTACTACTCAAATGGCCAACTTTCTATTCGTTTTAACGCTACACTTACTATTAAAACTGTAAAATAAGCAGTAAACTATAAAATTTCGTGCCGTAAGCTTGTCAATTCCATACAATTCGAAGTCTTTGATTAACATAAGATTGCGACATGTGATTTAATTGCTTATATTTAAACTTTAAAAGTAAGCGTAGCGTTTAAAGGAATAGAAAGTTGGCCTATGAATAGGGGGGCTGCCCTGCTACTAAAGCTTAAATATGAGCAATATGATTAAATCAAATGTCGCAAACTTATGTAAATCACAAACTTCGATATCTTGTATGGAATTGTCAAGCTTACGGCACGTAATTTTATAGTTTACTGCTTTTTTTAAAGTTTTAATAGTAGGCGTAGCGTTCAAACGAATAGAATGTTGGCCATTTGAGTCGGGGGATGGCCATTTGAGTAGGCCCTCTGTTAGCGTTAGCGTTCAAATGAATACAAACCCAGATATTAGATTAAACAGCGGTTCCCACATTCTTTTGGCTATGGAACCCTTTTTGGTTGTCCGTTTTTCGGCGGAACCCTAGCTCACTTACTTAACTCTTGAATTTCGCGGAACCCCTGAGAGCCTCTTACGGAACCCAAGGGTTCCGCGGAACACCATTCGGGAACCGCTGCATTAAGGGACTGCCGGAAATCGAACCCAACATCATATGCGAACGTCATACACCCGCTCTACATATGCATCTGACAGTTGGCCAATTTGATACTTCCATTGACGACATCGGGCAGCTTTGGAAGGGCAGTTGGCCTCAACATTGGTTGTGCAACGGCCGGCTGCGATGCTCTCACTGCAGACGCGGTCTCAGTTCATGTGTGCAGTGGTCGCGAACTAATCGACATGTTGCGATATGGAGTGCTGTTTTTGTTTGTCGGCGGCATAGGGGGCGCTGTCGAAATCAATGGTAAGGGTTTTGCTTTTCTATTTTTTTTGTAAAGATTTTTTAAATGATAATAAATTGGTGCAGATTTTATAAATTTTAATAAATTTAATTACTTAAAATTTAAAATTATTTAAGTATTTTCTTAAAACTACTTTAAAGATCTTGTACAAAAGTTTTAATTTGCTCCAACGAAGAAATAACTTTTTGTGATTTTTGTGATAATAAGTATTTTTCAAAAGATTAATCTACCCTCTATTGCAAAATAGTTCTTATTACCAGATAATAGTGTTTATTTTGAAAAAAGAAATATATGTAGCTTACTTCCGCAAACAATGTATGCAAGATGCACCGCCCGCCCGCCCGCAAAAATATGCACATGCACACCACAAAATATCAGTGCACAAACCTGCATTTAGCAAGACAGCAACACACCTTGCACCTTCACCAATTAGGCTACTCTACACGTGTTTCGCCCCAACCCGGAGCATCCTCAGGAGTTAGATCGTGCGTAAACCAGCACCGATTCCGATTCGGTGCTGGTTTACGCACGATCTAACTCCTGAGGATGCTCCGGGTTGGGGCGAAACACGTGTAGAGTAGCCTAATTGGTGAAGGTGCAAGGTGTGTTGCTGTCTTGCTAAATGCAGGTTTGTGCACTGATATTTTGTGGTGTGCATGTGCATATTTTTGCGGGCGGGCGGGCGGTGCATCTTGCATACATTGTTTGCGGAAGTAAGCTACATATATTTCTTTTTTCAAAATGGTTTGGGACTTCCGCCAAGTGACGCCTGATTCAATCAAATACTTAATAGTGTTTAAGTATGAAATTGCCATTTTGTGTGGACAATTTTAAAGAATTTGCATTTTCCATACTAACATTGTTATAATTTATTTAACAACCATGAACGCTAATGTCTTAAAACTTTTGTGCACAAATATTTAAATACTCAGCTAACTAATGCCGTAAGTATGTATTAAGTGAAAAAAATAGTACCCACATATCGGCTAAGTTACAAACAACGAATAATTAAGTTGTCATTTCTCCTCTTCGATCTGATACCAAGGCATTATCCTCAGGAATAAATGATCGAAGTTTCTCCTAAAAAAGGAGTCACTTTTAAGAAAGTAGTACCACAGCTTTAATTGTTAATGTGGTAGTACTTTTATAACGTTTAGGAAAAAAAACAGAAATATTTTTATTACTGATTGTGGGCTGTTAGTTATGACCATAATTTAAAATAATAAAGAGTTAATGAAGCATCTTTAACATCATAGAAGATATGAGAGCCTCTTGTGTGCGAGAAATTCATACTCTAACGCCTATTGTTTAGGTGTCGAACGATCCTTAAAGTCAACGACAGGTGTTTGTATTATAGATGTAAAGTGATGCTTTGCAGTTAGACCAAGTGTATTGATTAGGTTAACAAATTATTACCGCCGCCGCGCCGTTAAGTAATACTTACTGCATTTAAACTACCTACAGCCTACAGTGTGCCAAGTGAAAATTTATGATACAATGGGTTGCTTACGTTTTAACAAAATCCAGAAAAAGCCTTGGACTATTTTATTACTACTTATTAATAAGAAAAAGACCGCATCATCTTCTTTCTTTTTTTCTTTCTTTCTTTCAATTATAAATGGATTATGTGCGGAATATTAAGAATGTGATGTGAAAAGAGTAAAATGTAGAGATGAAGAGTGACAAGAAAGAATGGAAGAGAAAGACGGACCCACTGCTCCTGACCCCATAAAATTAGGACAGGCGCAGGGAGATGATGATGATGGTTTGAAAAAGTATTGTCATCCAAAAAGGGTTGAATGGAAGCAATTCTAAGCTCGGGCGGCTATAGTTTGAGTACGGAATTATGACTTTTATCCGTGTAACACTAGGTACTTCGCCCATGTTTTGGTCGCCGATAGACCAAGGCGCTCCGCGACCAGTCGACAGAGGTAATAATAGAAATAGCATTTGCAATAAAATTTCAGTGAAGTTTCTACTTCCATTTCGAATTTATGTGAAATGAAAAAGTATTTTCCAGACACCCAGTTCGCGGAGCTGCCCCCCCTGTATGGCCTGGATAACTGGGCTGAGTGCCAGCGGCCCGAGGATGTCTGGTGCATGGTAGACGCGGTGCTCGTGGCTAATGGACTTTCGCCATCCCTGCAGCTGCTGCAGGTAAAAAAAAACCGGTCAAGAGCAAGTCGGACTCGCGCACCGAGGGTTCCGTACAATCATAAATATATTTGGATCAAAAATCAGCCATTTTAATGTCCCCACTGCTGGGGCACAGGCCTTCCTTATGGGTGGATAAGGAGGACGGGCCATAACCCACCACGCGGGCCCAATGCGGATTGGTGGGTGTTAACGACTGCAAATGCAGCCGGGACCAACGGCTTAACGTGCCTTCCGAAGCACGGAGGAGCTCGAGATAATAAATTTTTGGTCACCCATCCCATGACCGAACCTTGCGAAAGTTGCTTAACATCCGCAATCGCTGGTCCAGGCGCTAAACCACTGCGCCACCGAGCTCCTCGTTATTATTATATTACTACATAGTAATATATATAATTACTTAGTAAAGTATGAACTTATTCTTCGTTTATTCGTACGGCAAATAGTAGGTAATTATATTTGAACCAGCCATCAATTTATTATTGTAGTGTTAGGTTGCGCCATCTCTTGACCCATAGTGGAACTACTTTTTGCCCTTAGGTTAGCATGCTTAGGACAGCGCCATCTGTTGACTGGTAGTGAAACTAAAAAAAATTTTGTTTGTTTTTTGAATTTCTAAAAAAGTGTGTTATATTGAGACATCGTTTTATTTTTCCTGTAATCTTTACATAAACTACTATCACATAGAATTATTTCAGATTTTTCTCTTTGCAAACTTCGGAGATAAGGGGGGGGGAACGGTATTTTTTTTACATTTTTCATCATAAGTCGAAAACTATGCGGCCTAAGAAAAAAGAAAAAATTGTTTTAAAATGTGCAAAAAGCGTTCTTTCATATGATACCCCACATGCCCTAATCACCTCACTTAAAATTTTTAAGACCCCTTTTCAGTCCCTGTTGTAAAAAAAATATTAATTTTATTGTTTCTTTCTTATTTGCAAAATAGTTGGGCAAATGTCATCTAAAACTATTCTAAATTTCAAGTTGATACCATTAGTGGTTCTCGAGATATCCAGCTGTGACAGACAGACAGACAGACAGACAGACAGACTGAGTCACACCATAAGGGTTCCTTTTTTACCATTTTGGTACGGAACCCTAAAAAAAGAAGGAGCTGCAGATTATTTACCAGCAGACTGTTTGGTCTGAACCACTGGACAGAGCGGCCCGAGGATGTCTGGTGCATGGTGGACGCGGTGCTCGTGGCTGATGGACCCTCGCCATCGTTGCAGCTGCTGCAGGTAAAGACAAATAGGAGCTGCAGACTTTTTTACAAGCAGACTGTTTGGCCTGGACAACTGGGCTGAGTGCCATAAGCCTGAGGATATCTGGTGCATGGTATACACGGTGCTCGTGGCTGGTTGACCCTCGCCATCCTTGCAGCTGTTGCAGGTAAAGACAAATAGGAGCTGCAGACTTCTTTACCAGCAGACCGTGTGGTCTGGACAGCAGGACAGAGTGCCATAGACCTGATCATGTCTGGTGCATTATAGATGTTGTGTTCATGGCTGATGGACTCTCGCCATCCTTGCAGCGCTGCTGCAGGTAAAGACAAAAAAGAGCTGCAGGCTTCTTATGAAGCAGGCTGTGTGGGCTGGACAATTTGGCGGAGTGCTCTAGCAAAGAGGTCTCTAGATCCGTTCATGGTGGAGGCGGTGCTCGCGGCTGATGGACTCTCGCCATCCCTGCAGCTGCTACAGGTAAAGACAAAAAAGGGCTGCAGGCTTCTTTCAAACCTTCTCCTTTCTACTATCGGACATCCAGACGCACTGCGGGCTATCACCCGTTCTTGGTTGATATACCTTTTCTGCGGACCAAGCGCTACTCCACATCGTTTATGATGCGCACAGCTATGGAATGGAATTCCCTGCCGGCGTCTGTGTTTCCGAGCGCATACAACCTGACTCTATTCAAGGCCAGAGTGAATAAGCACTTTCTGGGCAAGCTCGCTCCATCGTAGGCCCTGTCTTTGCTTTTGGGCTAGACTGGGGTCAAGAGCAAACCCATTTAAGATAAAAAAAAAAAAAAAAAAAAAAACTGGAAAATGTGCCGTAGGCCTGAGTATATCTGGTGCATGGCAGACGCTGTGCTCTTTCTTGAAACAGCTTCTAATAAAGCCTAGGAGCTGCAGATAAAGCTATAGAATTCACTCTGTAGAGACGTTTGTTTAGTTTATGTTCACTCGTGTAGGGTGCAAAAAAATGATTTTTTTTACCACGTTTTTATTAGGACGCTGTCTTGTTTATTTACTTAACTTTGATTTTTTTCAGTTTTTTTTCAACTATTGCAATGGATCTGATAAAAGTACCACCATATTTTTTTAAATACGGTAGGTCTTTAAGTACCTACTTAGTCCAAAAATAAGCAAAAATTTAATTTAAGTAGGTACTATAAATACGTAGGTGCATGCATTTTTGACCAACCAAACGGTTTTTATCACCAAACCAAAACACGTAAAAAATTAAAAAAAATAACCTTGTTGACTTTTACAAAAACTGTTTTCACTATCTTTTTTGTCATCTCTTTAAAGACAAGTGAGTGCATCATTTTATACTTAATTAATGTTTTCCTTGACTCTTGCGATGAACTCTGAAGGTGGACTTGGTCATATCATAATTTACACATTCGAAAGTACTTACCTAGGAGTTAGTTCATTCCATTACTAAAGTAAATACTTAGGTAAACTAAGTAATTTTTGAAACAGAAAAATATGATTTACATTCGAATTTTGTAGGATACAGAGTTACTATCTATAAAATATGAAGTAATTATTAGTTAAACTTCTAATAAAAAGATATAAAACAAATAATTTATCGCCAATCGTTGCTGTCCAAGGAAATTGCTTAATGAAAGTCAGGAACTTAAATAAAATATATGCAAGGCTATAGGTATTTTGTTTGATTAATTTCAGCTTAAAACTAGTTTTCTGTTTATACGTAGGTATAAGCTTTTAATTTTAACTGAGAACAGCCCAGCTTCAGCTAAGAACTTCCGGATAAGTTTCCATTAACTTATTTGACAGATAATTTATTCAAAAATTCTGTTTCATTTAAAATTAAACCAGTAAGTATTTAGACAGGGTGTTTGGAAAAAGCCTTATAAAGCCGAATACGGTAGATTGGATGCAATGCATACAACTCAGGAAAATTAATATAAACTCTGAAAATCACCACTTATTTTTTCTTTTCCTGACAAACTGCATAGTGGCAGGCAACCTTAGACCGAAATTAATTATCGTAAAATCTAGGGTTGTGACTTAGGAGATTTCCATACAAATAAAAATCTTTCTCGGCCATGCCGGGATATTTCCAAACAGCCGGTTATTCTGTTTTTTAATAAGCAGATTAAATAATAGCGAAATATACGTTAGTAACCAGTCAAAATGGTTTTATTTTTATTTGTATGAGAGCCCTCTTATCAAAGGCTATTGACTATAATAATGTCAATAGTTCCGAGCTGTGTGCTGGTTGCAGCAAAGTTACATCAAACGCGGCCTTCACTCACAGCCGGTTCTGATTGCAACGAATGTCAAAACGATGGACCCATCCGTTAAATGGATTTGTTTTGGAAGATTCTTGACTATTAATATCATAGTGTTTTATAGAGTTTTATAGAAAATCTTTAACGCAAGTTTTTCCATGTTTTTGTTCCTTTTATAATTAGAATAGTTTTATAATGATAAAACTACATGACTAAGTTTAGGTACTAATGTTTTATATCAAAACAGTTAGTTTATGGTCTGCAATAAAATATTGAATTAAATTTAATTGAGTATTAAAATGTTTAAGTATAAAGAAACAAGACAACAAAAACAACGTTTACTTGTTTATTTATTTTTAGACCCATTCCAAAAAATACATTCACTGATTTTATTTATAGTTGAGGGATGAGTGAGTTCAGACTCAAATAATAATTTATGTACCTACCTAACTAGAACTAATAACTAATTTCTGAGTTACCATCCAAATTTCAAGGATGTGTCCAGTCCATGAAACTAAACAACTTTCTCCAAGAAACATGTGTCGAATTATGCCACAAAATTTTGGGCATCCCTTACTAAATTTATCACGTGATCTCTTTGTATGGATAGTCGATTTTTTGTACATTTTGGCCCTGAAAATTCATTAGAGAAAGTTTTTCAGTTTCATGGACTGAACACATCCTCAGAATTTGGATGGTGAATACAAAATGACAGTGTATTTAGAAGGGTTAAATACCAAAACATCTGTTTGCCATATACAACTTGTTACAAAATAACTCCTAATGCCGAATACGGCAGATAGAGACCATCAAACTGAACAACTTTTACTATCGAATTAACTCTGAAATCGAAAAAAATATATCATCTGTTTCATACATTTCGATATTTTCGTTATTAATTTTTGTATGAAACAGCGGATTCTTTTTTCGCGATTTCAGAGTTAGTTCCATAGTAAAAGTTGTTCAGTTTGGTGGTCTCTATCTGCCGTATTCGGCATTAGGAGTTATTTTGTAACAAGTTGTATATGGCAAACAGATGTTTTGATATTTAACCTATCATATACGGTGTTAGGGGTTATTTCGTAACACGTTGTATATGGACATTTTTTTATTAATTTTGCATTCCTTTACTAATTCTTTCCCCATTTCTTGTTAGACGAACAGTATACACACATACACACTACTGGCTATCCTACTTATATGCAGTTACTTATCTTGAACCTTGAATTAATTTAGTTTTGTTTCAAATGAATGTGGTCAAATAAAGTATAAAGTGATATCAAGGTAAGTAAGTAATATTAAACACTTTTACAAAGAGCGTGTGTTAATTTATCTGTCAAAGTTATTGCGCTTAGCCTTCATTATAAACATTGTTGTCTATACAGAACGCACTGCATGCTACCTAAATACTTAAGATTTATTATTGTGTACCGTAGGTTTGACCTTAACTTGGTGTCATAAAAGCATCTGCGGATAAACAAAACATCGTTATGTTCGCAGTACAAGGTTCCGTAGTCGTTTTACGAACAGGGTCACACTGTCGTTAATTATAACAATAGCCCAATCAACTATTTCATTTCTATTTTCTATCAGCTACGTCTTCTGGATACAAAACTGTCGGAATACTATTTTTTTTTAAATTGTTGTTATGGCGTCAGACTTGGGCAAGATGGCGGAAGCTAGCCAGGGGGACTTGAAATAAGCCCTACTACCAACCAAACCGAGTACAAAATCGAACCCGGGACCCCTGCGTCTTACACGGGTGGGCGAACCACTAGACCACAGAGGCGGTTAAAATGACTATTTTATAAAAGAATCCCGTTGATGAATGCCGTTATTGATTTGTTCCAGGAGTACTCGCAGCAGACTTTAAAACACTACAACCGGAGCCAAGTGCACCGCGGGATTTGCGTCTCACGATGCGGGGAAAAAGCCGAGGGTGAAGCGCCCTGGGACGACGCCGCCCGCGCATGTCTGCAGCGGGATCTGGCTAGATACAACCTGTCGGTGAGTCCATGTTCAGTAGAGTGTAGATGAGACCTAATAGTCGGTTTTCCACGGCATATGCATCTCACGATGCGGGGAGAAAGCCGAGGGCGAAGCGCCCTGGGACGACGCTGCCCGCGCATGTCTGCAGCGAGACCTAGCTATATACAACCTGTCGGTAAGTCTATCTTTAGTAGAATATTCTGACGAGATTTAATGGTTGGGGTACCGCATCATGGGCGTCTCATGATGCGGGGAGAAGACCGAGAGTGAATCGCCCTGGGACGACGCTGCTGGCGCAAGTCTGCAGCGGGACCTGGCTAGATAGAACCTGTCGGAAAGTCCATGTTCAGCAGAATGGTGACGAGACCTGATGGTCGGGGCACCGCATCATGTGCGAATCATGATGCGGGGAGAAAGCTGAGGGCGAAGCGCCCTCTGAAGACGCCGCCCGCGCATGTACCTGTTGGTAAGTCCATGTTCAGTAAAATGGTGACGTGACCTGATGGTGATGGTCGGAGTTCCGCGGCATGTGCGTCTCACGATGCCGCTCGTGCATGTCTGCAGCGGGATCTGGCTAGATACAACCTGTCGGTAAGTCTATGTTCAGTAGAATGGTGACGAGACTTGAAAGTCGGGGCACCGCATCATATGCGTCTCACGATGCGGAGAGAACGCAGAGGGTGGAGCACCCTGGGAAGACGCCGCCCGCGTATGTACGCAGCGGGACTTGGCTGGATACAACCTGTCAGTAAGTCCATGTTCATCAGAATGGTGATAAGACCTGTCCCTCCCTTGTCACTATTGTAGGGATAAGATTGTGGGCATGTCGTAGGTAGGGGTTAATTCTGCAACCGTTCACGGACAGCCGTTTCTCCTTTGGACTGTTCGCCGACACGACGTTTAGGTCACTCTCTTTCACTAGGTTAATATCAGGATTCGATCAACTTCAGGTTTCGATCAACGCTAGGAGTCTAGGACCGCACTCTTAATAAAAGAACGACCGATTCCAAAATCGCAAACTTTTGGGAATCAACGAAAAACTATTCTTCATTAATGATTTTTTCTTTGAACTTCTATAAAATGGAAACTATTAGGCATAGCTCAAAAGTAAAACTGGGTACATAATTTTAAATATATGTACTTTTATAGTATGATGAAAAAAAATATGAATAATTTGTTTTCTATATTAAAAAATGATAACAATCATATGCTTTTGAGTTAAGTCGATATTTACAAAAAAATGTTTAAAAAAAAACAAAAAACTGACTTCAAAAAACCAACCTCTATAAAGCAAGAAATAAAATTCGTAATAATAAAAACACGTCTATTGAAGTCGGGTGTGGCTTTTAGAATAAAAAAAAGGAATTTGTACTCCAGCCCTACCCGACTTCAATAGACGTGTTTTTATTATTACGAATTTTTTTTCTTGCTTTTTAGAGGTTGGTTTTTTGAAGTCGGTTTTTTGTTTTTTTTAAACAATTTTAATTTTTTTAATTTTTAGTGTAGGTACCTTTTGTATTAGGTAGTGTAGGTATATTATTTAGGTAGAAAACTCGGGTCAGCCAAACGTGAGTTAATCGCGGAGAAACATACATACATGCGGGTCAAACTGAGAACCTCCTTTTTTTAAGTCGGTTAAAGAAGTACACATAAGATATCCCTTTTCCAACAAAAAAATAATTATCTTATTCAGTTCATAAACAAAGAAGTTATACGACTGTTCATCGAGGTAGTTCACACAAAATCATACTACTTTCGTGCTTTTTTTAAGATTACTTGAAAAGTACTGAACCGATTTCAAAATTTAAAAAAATGGGACCAACTTGAATTTTTACCTAATGTAATAACGTTTTAATTATTTCAATCGGTTCAGCCGTCTTCGAGTAATCGGTGTACATACAAAAAAAAAACGGTTCGAATTGAGTACCTCCCTCCTTTTGAAGTCGGTAAAAAAGGTAGCGCTGGTTATTGGCCTATCTTAAAAAGTGTCTGTATACAACAAAGTGGTCACACAAGCTGATGCAATATTTGAAAATATATCGACTCAATACTAAATAAGTCATCTATTTTTCTTTCAATTTTGATAAAACGGCGACCTAATTCAAAATAGGTCACTATTGTTTAAAAAATCTTATAAAAATGTATCCTAATTTTCAATAAATCGACGGATTTCAAAATCGGTCGTTGATGCATACAAACGTCTCCCACTGCAGTCGGCGCAACCAAATAGAATATGGGCGCAACACTAAATTGGTCGCTATTCGGCTGAGATTACAACGCGTGGGGGAGAGGAATGAATATAGACTCAATTTTTTTAAACCCTGTTCCTTAAGAAATAAAGATGTTTTTTCTTTACGAGATTGTAGAGCATGCTCTTAAAGGTAGGAATCTTACTTAAACTGATTTTGCCAAAATTTCGAATTCGGTCGTTGTTTTATTAAGAGTGCGGTCTGCAACAGTGTGTTTGCGAACTAAACAGCAAATTTTTTCGGAAAACTTTTACAGTCCGCAAAAATACTACACTTTAGCTAAGTCACTATGCAGCATGTAAGTTTGTATGTTTAGAGAAATCTTATTGTGCTTACTTTTTTGCAATTCCAATAAAAAAGCTATGTTGAATGTCTCAGCAATGTCTGTTTTAGTTTTCCTTACATTCAACATAATAATGTAATATTTTTCATGTATTTTCCTACTGATTATTACCTTCATGTGTATACTCATCTAAGTGAAGGTTTACTTAAATATTGACGCAATCACCTCCTTGAGGAATGGAAAATTATATGTCCATATATCGTCCCACGTCGTAACCTTCTCACCTGTTAATATAAGTAATTTCCTCGTTCCTTCATTAATCATTAGATAGATACATTATAACTAGACTAAATAATGACTTATTGATCATAAGGTACCTTAAGCGTCTGCACTTAAAATAATAGCGTAAATGCATAGGTATACAGGGTTATTTATAAAACACCAACAACCTCGCAAGAATGGATTACTAACATCATACTAACGTTTGTTCTACGACTTTTCCGAAAATAGACAAAAAATATAGACTTTCCATACAAAACTTGATCAGTTGTTCGGACATTTCTATGGAAAGTCGATTTTTAGGGTTCCGTACCCAAAGGGTAAAAACGGGACCCTATTACTAAGACTTCGTTGTCTGTCTGTCTATCTGTCACCAGGCTGTATTTCATGAACCGTAATAGCTAGAAAGTTGAAATTTTCACATGTTATGTATTTCTGTTGCCGCTATAACAACAAATACCTACTAAAAACATAATAAAGTTAATATTTAAGGGGGACTCCCATATAACAAACGTGAATTAATTGCCGTTTTTTGCTCGATATTAATAACGACAACTGGGACCTTATTTTTGAATCGCTCGAAGCCAGTCGAGCGCTCGTTTCTACTGATTATCGTTCGACATCCCATTGTTTTGAGTCATATGTCGAACGAAAATCAGTCGAAAAGAGCGCTCGACGCCTGCCGAGCGATTCAAAAATAGGGCCCCAGGTAGATGGTTGAAATTTTCACAGATGATGTATTTTTATTGCCGCTATGACAACAAATACTAAAACTGGAAAAAAAAATATTTAAGGGGGGCTCTCATATAACAAACGTAATTTTTTTTGCCGTTTTTTGGTACGGAACCCGTTTTTTGGTTCGTGCGCGAGTCCGACTCGCACTTGGCCAGTTTTTAGGGTTCCGTAGCCAAAATGGCAAAAAACGGAACCCTTATAGATTCGTCATGTCTGTCTGTCTGTCTGTCTGTCCGTCCGTATGTCACAGCCACTTTATTCCAAAAGTATTAGGACTACATAGTTGAAACTTAGTAAGTAGGTGTATTCTGTGAACCGCTTTACGATTTTTATACAAAAAAAAAAAAAGATTAAGGGGGGGCTCCCCATACATGGAACTGAAACTGAAAATATTTTTTTTCATCAAACCAATACTTATGGGGTGTCTATAGATAGGTCTTTAAAAATGACATTGAGGTTTTTAAGACTATTTTTTTTTAAAGTCAACCGTTTGAAAGATATATGCCGCCAAAGTGGTGAAATGTGTGTCCCCCCCTTTTTAACTTTTAAAGTAAGTGGGTGAAAAATCTAAAAAAAATATAAACTATAGATCTTAATAAACACTTTCAACGAAAATTGTTTTGAACGAGATACAGTAATTAGTTTTCGAGATATAGTACATTTTCCAAAACCGCAAATATAACTTTGTCATTCATACAAACACTGTGAAAAACAAAGTTATTTTTTCAGACGAAAAATGATAGCGGTATTAAAATATGGTATGGTATAATGTACCTACGGAACCCTACTGCGCGTGGCCCGACACGCACTTGGCCGGTTTTTTTTTGTCTGTTTTCGGAAAAGTCATAAAACAAACGCTGTTGTTTATAATGTTGGTAATCTACTCCTGCGAGGTTGTTGCTGATGTTTTAGAAATAACCCTGTACAGACGCAAATGTATTATTTAATTTTTATTCGTATAGTTATAAGGTAGAGTCTGGTCAACGAAAATTGTGACTGAAATGGCGGCGCCACTTTCCCTATTAAATTAACGATTAGAGGTTAAGTTATTGGAAACTGAACCTTAAAATAAGGCGCAAAATTAGTTATTTTGCGCCTTATTTTCAACCGAGTCTCATTTTTCGTTGACCAAACTCTACCTATTAGTTTTCATTTAAATAATGTAATTATTTAAAAAATATAAGTAAGTATATTAAATAGCACAGAATAAATAATACCTACTTTTAAAGTTAATGGCAAGAATCTTATATTCACGTTAGATTTGTGTGTATTAAGGCTGTATATTTGCATTTCAACGAAATTAGTGTTTTTCCAATGAAGTTCTCTAAAGAATGAAAGCATTATTATTGATGTAAACTTTAGTTTTAGAAAGTAAAATTCTTAAATTAGTGCCGTATAGAGAGAAAAACATAATAAGTTGTCAGGTATTTTAAAAACGAAGACAATCTGTTCAAGTGGAATTTCAAATTTGCTTGTCAGAGGTATTTTTAAAAAACGTTTCAGCTGTAACAAATAAGAATACGACTCATATTTATTTTTTCACTTATTGTTCAAGGAGTTCCCTATAGAGAGAAAATTTTAAAATATGCTTTTAATCACAGAGAAATAAAATTTTAAAAATGCTTAAATTGGTACACTTTGACATGTTTTTTTACTGGTATTTACAGAATCTAAAGTAATTTTTAATTTTTCTTAGGTATAATGAGGTATTTGTCTAATGTATTGCGTATTTTGTATATCTATTTAATAATTTAATAGGAATTTTCAAAGTTCGCCCTCATTACGGCTCGCACAGAGTTGTTTTGATCATTTGTATTGAAAATTTAAAATGGAACGTGATGCGACTCTACAGCCTTAAAGTAAAATGACATTAGAACATAATATATATAACGAAAACTTAAAAAAGTTGTCTGTGGCTGTAACTACAGAGTCATCTCTCTTAAAATTATGGAAAAACGTAACGCCCCTGTCACAAATGTATGAAATACTATTGTGCGCAAAGACATAGAAAAATTTTCGCTGCGCTTGTGCGCAAGAAGTAAACCTACCGTTGAAAATTATGTAGGTAGTGTTTTGTTCATAACAGTTACCTCAACTGCAATATTTGTGGCAGTGACGTGAACTAAGTAAAGAGCTTGTAATCACATGAGTAAATATCTCTTGTAATTACTATATCTGGACCACCCAGCTCCACATTTTTCCGAAGCTCTGTCTCTCATCATCATCATATCAGCCGCACGACACCCACTGCTGGGCATAGGCCTCCCCCAAGGATCTCTACGACAATCGGTCCTGCGCTGCCCGCATCCAGCGGCTTCCCGCGGCTTTCACCAGATCGTCGGATCACCTTGTCGGGGGCTTACCGACGGAGTGTTGTTCGGTGCGCGGTCGCCATTCCAGAACCTTTTCGCCCCAATGGCCATCGGTTCTTCTGGCTTTGTGTCCCGCCCACTGCCACTTCAGCTGTCTCTATTTACATAATGTTGTTGGGTACTCGTACTCAGCAATGTGAACGCACTTTGTACACTCCTAAGTAATACGAGAATGCGATTTTTGCAGATTTATTATCTCAATGCTGTTTATAAGCCACACCTATACCAGAAAAAAAGCAAATCGAACCTACAACTTTTTTATATGCTGCCAATTGCGCTGACCGCTAACTAAAGAAGAATTACTTCTTTAATGAGTACAAAGTTTAGCTTATAAATTAAAAATAGAATTGTGAATGCTAAAAGCAAAATCATTTCAGTTTTGTAATTATGTTGCAGGCGGAGGTGTTATCAGTGGGCTGGTGCTCAACGTCGCGCACGGAGCCTCCGAGTGGTGCCACCGCGCTGGCCATCATGTCCGTGGTGCTGGTGGCAATGGCCCTTCTGGCTACCATCCTCCATATACTGGGCGAACGTTGCGGAAAAACTAAAGGTAGTGGCATATGCTTACTTTTCAGACAAGGAAGCGAGTGAGAGTTATGAATCGTTTTTATTATAATTTGGGTGGTAGGTAGGCCGTATTTGATTGCAGCCATATCACAGAATGAATACTTATTTGTACACGCCATATCCAGTCATCAACTTGTTTTATTTGGTTTATCCAAACTTGACTTGCCCATTTTGGGTCAATTCCTAACTAAAATGTGATTTAGCTTTAACCGATGCATTTGTTAGCGCGGGCATAGGAAATATATTTAAGTATTCTGTTGTAAATCTTGACTACAACAGATACCCCTGAGCCCAATAGTTTAACCGCGTAGTCTTACCAGCCCCTCTACTCAAATGGCCAACATTCTATTCGTTTGAACGCTTCGCTTACTATTAAAACTTTAAAATAAGCAGTAAACTATAAAATTACGTGCCGTAAGCTTGACAATTCCATACAATACATCGAAGTCTGTGATTTGCATAAGTTTGCGACATACGATTTAATCATCTATTGCTCATATTTAAGCTTTAAAAGTAAGCGTAGCGTTAAAACGAATAGAAAGTTGGCCATTTGAGTAGGGGGGCAGTAGTACTATCGGGAGTTTCCTTTCCAATTAACTTCGACAGTGGATCGTAATCATAGAAATAATTAAAATAATCTAATGCATACAACTCGTAGCTTTAATGTGGCTGTGCCCTTATTCGGTAAACCAAGTTGGTGACAATGTGGTATTGTTCTGCAGGTGTTTGACACCTGATCAAATCTTTTTTAAAAATTCTAATATCTTTGTGTTCAAATCATTCAAATGATAGTTTAATTTGGTACATCTTTATAGGTAACTAGAATAGCCAAATAAATTTGGTAAAATATAAAATCCTATAAGACCTGAATTTGAATCAAATTTTTGAGAATGATCATGTGCATGATAAATGCGTTGAAATCTGTCACAGTTTTGTTATTTTGCCGACTATCATGTTAATCGTAAGCTTGAACCTGACCCGGTATCCGCGCATATTTTGCAAGCGTTGCGCGCCGTGCGCAGCGCAAGCGTCGATCTTTACAACCGGCGCGGGCGGCTGGCGGCTTTCCGCAACGGTCGTAATTGGTCCGGCGGCCGTGACCTGTGTTATTACTTAACCGTGTTTATGTTGTTTACATCATGAGCTTAGGTTTAGCGTGAATGCCCTAAGGATATGAAAGTATCCTATACAACATGTTAAAAAACAACCCCTAATGCCGAATAATGGTAGATACAGCTGTTTCATAAATAATGAAAAAATATCAAAATGTATGAAACAGCTAATTTTTTTGCGATTTCAGAGTTGGTCCCATAGTTGTTCAGTTTTATGTTCTCTATCCACCATATTCAGCATTAGGGGATGTTTTGTAACACGTTGTATAAGTATTTTTTCCAAGTAAGTAAGTACCTAGTTATAAAAAGTACTTAAATCGAGAATAAGAGCTTTATTTAAAATAGACTGGGTAGGTACTTATGGAATAAACACATTGCAACGAACATCAGTGTTCATTTTTAAATTTGAGATTTTAACATTCACAATGCTCTTTTTATAGTTATAATAATATCTAATACTAGAGGAAAATCGACTCTCTACCATTGCCCTGTTTATCAAAACTTACAAGTCTTGTACTTTTCAAAAAAAGCATTTTCCGTATGAAAATAATTATTCCACAAATCCGTTTATCAAAACACGTTAAATTAAACTCTACAAATATATTTGTTTATTTAACTAATATGTTTTTACCCTTATATTAGTCATTTCGTTAATCAAAAAATCTAAACTTGTAAAAAAAACTTACAACTTGTAAAAATTCAATGGAAAATCCTGAGTATTTCTGGGGGTGTGTCCGGTGACTCTCCATTCCGTCTGCCAATTTTTACAAGTGTCTTGTATAAATCATTTGGAAAAAGACATGATTTACATGAACTTGTAAAATTTTTCATGTAAATTTTACTTGTAACTTGTAAGTTTTGATAAACAGGGCACTGATCATTTTCTCAGGTGGGACAGGTCTAGTCCCTTCTAGTCCGAAAGATTTAAATACGTAATATGGACGCACGTATTGCGTTTATGTCTTTTGTATGAAAAATGTAGTCGAAGAGTTCAATAATTTTACGGATCCAAATATAGAGTCTACAGAATAAATAACAGTATGGTTATACCACTTTGCGATTATATTCGCTGAAATGTGAGATTTATCATATCTATTAAATGGTAGAGTCATTAATTACTTTAAAGGAATAATATACCTAGGTAATTAAAAGTAGGAGTAGTTAAAGTTGTATTGAAATAAAACAGTCTTTTACGAATCCAAATGCGGTTTTATAAAGGTTTTATTATAGTTTTTATTGCTTTTTTATTAGATAATATTAATTGAAAAATACTTTTGTAATACCTATATTTTTTTCTTACTTATCCGTAAGTTAATCCGTCTTTTTCTTTATGCATGCGCGTAAATTTCAGAAGAGATTATGGGCCAGATTCTCAACTTCATATCTTACTAAAATTTTATAATACAAATTCGGTTCCATTTTTGACCATTTGACAATTTAAACGTGATCCTATCCTACCAATATTATAAATTTATAAATGTGAAAGTTTGTGGGTTAGGATTTAGGATGTTTTGTTCCTCAATCACGCAAAAACGCCTGAACAGATCTGGAGGAAATTTGACACACAGACTGTTTATAGCCTGGATTAAAACATAGGATACTTTTTATCCCGGTCAGAGGTTCCCTAGGGATTTTCCGTATGTGCACACGGACCAAGTCGCGGGCGGAAGCTAGTAATCCATATCGCGTGTCGGTGGTGATGCTAGAGACCGAAGTGGAATTAATATTTCATAGGTAAATTGATTGTGTTGTTTCAGGAAATAAGTATCTCCTGGCTTTCTCGATGAAGAAGAACTGGGAGATTCTGACGTACGACCGGTCGAGGCCTCGCAGCGACGACCGTATGAAGGACCTCACCTGCATCGAAGGTATCAGGTAAATACGATACGGCGATGGTGAGTATGACTTTTTCAAGGTAAGTTTTATAACGAAGAAAGTTATATCCACTTGAGTGAGTAAAACGCAACTACACCAGGGCCCTAAATTATAAAGGTGACAATTTGTCACCTGTCATGACAATTTTTATATCCATTGCGTTAATCAACTAGAAAATAGAACATACATTTTTTTTATGTAGGTACAACGGGAACTATCCCGTTGTGCATAAAAAAAATGTTTGTTACTTAACATCAGGTAATGTGAAGGTAAAGTGACGATAAGGCAGAAAGTGGAAGCGCACTACAGCTGGAAACCTTATCACTGAGGAACTGGCTATCTTACCTCTAGGTTACTGCCGGAACACAATTTTTTTAAATTATTGTAATGGCGTCAGACTTAGGTTAGATGGTGGTAGCTAGCCAGGCGGACTTGAAATAAGCCGTACCACCAACCAAGCCGAGTACAAATTGTATCCTCAGTGGGAATCCAAACCGGGATCCCTGTATCTTACACGGGTGGGCGAACCACTAGACCACACAGGCGATTGAAAACATAGCTATAATAACATAGATAACCCGCAATCTAAACCAAATTGTCATGACAATGACAAATTGTCACGTTATTGAATAGGGCCCGGAGCGTGCCACAAAAATAACAGTAGGTAATAGTAGTTTATGAAACTGACACATAAAGAGGGGTATTAAATAGGCGAGGTTTTTAATAGTATCACACGAGTGTTTTAATGCCTAGTTATGTGAAAATAAAGTACGTGTTTATACAATCTGTTTTGAAATCATATATGGAACATTACGTTGTGAGTGTATATAAAAGTGTTTTCATATCTGTAGTGCAGAATTAGCGTCCTCGCAGACTACAGACTTTCTATCAGCCGATAGTTGGTTTTAATACGAAGAGTCGGCCGATACCAAATCGTTGTAATGTGCGCACTTGCAATTCTTCATACTGATTAAAGGTCCGACCCAACTATCGGCCGACAGTTCGGTCTGTAGTTTGCGGGGACTCTTAGCAGAATTGTAATCAGTATGCATTTGGAACAACTGCAAAAACGCCTCAATTTCTTCAAACATACAATGAAGCCATGTTTGAATTAAATTTCAAGACTTTTCGGGACCTTTGCAGCTGGTGTTTCTAAAATCAAACTAAATCCTAACTAATCCCCAAAATACTTTCAATCAAATCTTTCCTATCAATATTCTCATATGTTTTGGTGTTTTCAGGTTCATTGGGATGCAGTGCGTTATATTTTCCCACGTGCTGTTGATCTACATTTACTCGTACACCGATAATCCTCAGTTTATCGAGAGGGTGAGTAATCCACACTTATACATACGTCTGTCTGTCAGTTTGTTCCATTTCCACGCCTAAACCGCTGATCCAAGCTCCATGAATTTTGGGCAGGAGATATATTTGTCTTTGGAGAAAAACGTTCGGGTACTTTTATTCCCGAAATTCCATGGAGAAAGAAACTTCAGCAGTTCAGCTCTCCGTCGGGCTTATAGCATTTGCCCTTAGTCCTCAGTATATAATCTACTTGCATCTTCTCATTCTCCAGAGGTACTTCAAGGTCTTTGATAGCTTTCCTCTTGTAGTGGGTTCAGTAGAAAATTCGAAGAAGAAGATTAAAATTCCGAAGACTAATAAAAAAAAAATCATGAACAGCTTTCTTTCTTTCTTATCGAATGAGGATTAGTGGCCACCTCTGGTGTTAGAGTTTATCAAGCCAACTGTAAGGCCTCTAACTTAGCGTAACGACTGTTATCAGATGACAACACCGGGACCGACGGCTTAACGTGCCCTCCGAAGCACGGAGGAACAGCTAATGGTTTTTAATAATGACATTAAATAAAGTGCTTGACTTCTAGATGTACGATCAATTCGGGTGGCAAGCCGTGCTGAACTCTCCGCTGTGGCTGCAGGCGTTCTTCTCCATGTCAGGGTTCTTAACCACCTACTCCACCGTCATCACCATGGACAAGAACCCCATCAGTTTGTTCAAGTGCTGTATGGCGGTTGTCAACAGATTCATTAGGTAAGACCGAATTTAAGGCCTGTGGGCCTAACGCCTAAAAACAATGAAGTTAATGTTAACTGTGATTTGACAGATGTATGTAATACTTTGCTACTTCGTTTTGACACGATAAAAACTTACTAAAGAAAAATAGCAATTAATCACATCCATCTGTCAAATAAGAGCGATTATGATAACAATGTTAGTTAGCTGATAGAGTCCCAGTTCACATTATTCCAGTGACGGCGCCCGGAGGCAAAGGTGGATATCTCTTAGAATGCTTATCAGATCAGTTGGGTGTGTATACCGATCTGAATCTCCTCCATTCACTCCCTGGGTGGTCATCATGAGATCACAGCTAGGTTAATCCTTGGCGGAGAACCAAGGCTTCAAAGTTACCTCGTTTGTATGAAAATCGACTAGTGTTTCTAATTATCCGTCCACCACTAAGTTTATGTTAATTTAAAAAAATATGACCATCAGCTATTTTAATGTCCCCACTGCTGGGCACAGGTCTTCCTTATGGGTTGATAAGGAGGGATAAGATACGCGGGCCCAATGCGGATTAGTGGGTGTTAACGGCTACAAATGCAGCTAAGACCAAGGGCTTAACGTGCCTTCCGAAGCTGAGAGGAGCTCAAGATAATATATGTTTGGTTACCCATCCTATGACCGACCCTTGTGAAAGTTGCTTAACCTCCGTAATCGCTGAGCCAGGTGTCCAGCGATTGCGCCACCAAGCTCCTTATTGTAAGGATTATGGTGAGGATTAATTGATTTATTGTTATTATTATTGAGACCTCACTTTTATTTTCCAGATTAACCCCTGTAGCAGGGGTCGCCCTCTGGTTCACAGTGTCATGGTACCCCCTACTGGGTGCGGGCCCGCAGTGGGCGTGGCTAGTGGGGCGAGAGGCGCACGACTGCGCCGAGCGCTGGTGGTACCACGTGCTCTACGTGCACAACCACCTGCCCATGGGCAAATTCTGCATGGGACATACTTGGTTAGTTCAACTTTTGAAATATTATGATTTGGCCGCCATTTCATAAACCTATTGATTTCATAGCCTATTATAGTATAAAGTTACATGGTCTGTGCTTACTGACTCGCCATTCCATAGCATATTATTATGTGATATGGAAACAGTAAGGTTTTAATAGGGACAGGGCTGGCACAAAGATTTTATTTGAAAACATTAGAATAAATGGTATTTTTGGTTGGTTATGGTTATGGGAATAAAATAAAAAAATAAAAAAACTTTTTGAATTTTTAGATTTTAGGCATTCACAATGCTATTTTTATATTTAAATAATTAATATTTTATTTTTACCTTAAATATAATTTTAATAAAAAGTCATTTTTTTATTTTTTTTTCTATTATTAGAAACACTGAGTAAAATAAATGTGACAAAAATAACATACTTTTTGTAGTTATGTTGATATTGTAGATATTGATATCTAAAAACTAAAATTTATTTTTCAAGAAGGTTCACACCCTTTGCCAAATATTCCAATTGTCACATATGGCGTCTCTATTGACCCCGGATGCAAGGGAAATAGGGACAAGGTATATTTTTAAATATTTCTCACAACCTGGCTACACTAACTTCAATTGCCGTTTACTAAAAGAAGAGCATTAGAATAAAACGTAGTGATTTTACATTTTCTTTGCATTAGACCTGGATTTCTTTCATAACACAAGTCACGCTAAAACCTAGGCAAATAGGTGTAAATTGTAGTCAAAGTTCAAAATTGTCCCTATCCACCCCGTTTTACGGTACTGTTCGAAGCATATTTGAGAAAAGCATTTTTATGGTTTCTCGTGTGCAGGTATTTGGCAGCGGATATGCAGTTGCACGTGATAGGCCTGCTGCTGCTGTTGGTGTTGGTGCGGTGGCGCGGCCTGGTGGCGCCCACGCTGACTGCGCTCATGGTGGGCTCGGGGCTCGCCGCGGGACTCGTCACCTACTTCAACGACTTGACGCCCATCGTCACGGGGCAGGCACCGGAGTGAGTGTGGTTGAAAGTCGATTATAAATATTGTAGAATATTCTCGTAGTCTCGTAGAATATTGTTTAAATATCCGATTAAACATCGTCCTGTTAGCTCCAGGGGGCTAATTGTCTAATTTCAAAATCTATCGCAATCGCTTTGTTTTTACAGATGGATTTGACACATTGCTGCATTTCTTTGGTAAGTTTTTTTATTTGTGTCAAAAAGAAGCATCAATGTAAGCGATTGCGATAGATTTTGAAATTAGACGATAGATAGTACCTGATTATTTGGTTTACTGACTATTTACTACCTGACAATTTGGTTTACGTAACGATGTAGTTATGAGTATAGTTTGTTCTGTTCTATTTTAACCATAGAAATAGAATGTCAAAGAACAACAAAGTCAATAAACAGGTGATCCGAAAACGAATCAATACATTTTATATGAGATACGTAAAATATGACTTAGATTCATAAAATATGACTATATTATGGCAAAGGAAGTTAATAAACTATGTTCCATACTGTTTTCTTTGTCGATAAACGAATAAATGTAGCGAAATTTGGTTTTAAAGAAATGTGTGGCAATATCTTATTTACCTTTGAAAAGTGTGATTACTTGGATTGTTTCTTTTTGTTACATCACAATTACTTAGAGCAGAAGACACCATAGCTCCACGATACCTTTATTTTAAATTCTAATTAAGATTAAAAAATATTTTAAACAAACTGTGATTGCTCATTTGCTAGGCGGGACGCTAGGGGCTCTTACTGTAAAAAATGTTGGCACATGTCACTTGATCCTTTGTCTCTTTTTTACATAGACCGTGTCCGTATGATGTTAACTTCTCTTTTCCACGCTTTGTTGGTCTTCTTGAGCGCAGCGAAAATTTTTCTATGTCTATGATTTTAACATTGGTTGACGCAATGGGTATAATGTTTGTAGTGACAGGAGACAAATTGTCACTTTTATTAAATAGGTATATCTAAAACGTAGTGATTATTTCCTCTGTGGGTATATCCATCATTAAATGACGAATGAATCACCAGGCCTATTACAAAAAAAAACAACCGCAATAATAATAATAATAATAATAATTTATTTCAGGCAACAGAAATAGCATTTACAATTCTCACTTTATGACACTATTTATTAACACACGAATAAGGATCAATATTAAGTAAATTGAACGGCAAATTGTGTCTGATTATAGCATTTTTTTATGTAATAGGTCTGCACATTTCAAGACTGATCCTGGTAGCAGTACAAACTCTACCTAAAACGTAGTGATTATTTCCTCTGTGACTCTACCAGGGCCCTATTTAAATAACGTGACAATTTGTCAATTGTCTAACAGTTTGGTTTACATTGCAGTTTACCTATGAGTAGTTTTCAAATGGGTTTGAACCTCTTAGTATGAGAGGCTGGCATAGTGGTAACCATAATTTTGATTTTGACGGATATTTTATTTTATTTTTATTTTATTTTGAAAAACCTGTATTGCGCTTTAGGGCTTTATATCATTTAACATTTTTTATTCGTCTTTAGTTCCTCTATCGATGAACATAGGTTTTATCATGCGCCGCTCATTTTTAATTTTATTGTTTTTCCCCGTCGAAATCAAAATTTTTGGTTACCACTATGCCAAAATGTTCAAACTCTTTTGTTGACGCAATGGATATATAATTGTCATGACAGGTGACAAATTGTCACATTATCGAATAGGGCTCAGGTTTCTTATGTTTTTATTTTCGGAAGGGAAAAAATACTTTCTCTTGTCCACATTCGATTCAGGGTGACTGTGTAAAATTATTATTTCATGCTTAAGTTTGAGAGGTCAGTGCTAGTATGTGATGTTAACCTTCTTGCTAACCTCGTAACAGAGTCCTGCGCACCATGTTCGAAGGCTCCAAGATTTTGTCACTAGTGTACTTGCCAAGCTGGATGAACCTGGCTGGCTACGTAGGCGGCATGGCCACCGCATTCATTCTGCATCATATCCAGTGCTCTGGAGTCAAGCTCAACCAGAATAAGGTAAGCACTTTAAGAGGCCGTAGTACAACGCTGTTGGAAGAAATTTTCATAGTGAAAATTATTAAATCAATTGACAACATTATCCATTTTAATTCATAACGAATGAACTATTTCCTATTTTGAAAAACTGGCAATAACAAAACTAGAAAAAGTTAGCTAACGTTTTTTTATTGTACCTTATAGGTTTGTAGAGCCTATAATAAAAGATTAATTTATTAAAAAAGATTTGTGACAGCTATATAATATTATATATTTGCTTCTATATAATATTATTATAATCGATGTATGAGTTTTCTAATTCATTATAATAAGTAATGTAGAAAAATCATTTTTCTGCACTTTGCAGACAGCAATCATCGTTTAATATAATATGTTTAAATACATAGTGATGTTTATAAGAAGATCTATATCAACTTCGAATTCTGGCGGGGTAGAGTTAGGCTGTATTTCATTGTAGGTACTTAATATGTATTTTGTCTTTCATGTTCGTTATTTCCCCCCTAGTGGTTCAACCTGGTGTTCCACTTATCCCTGACGCTGGGCAGCGCGGTGGTGCTTCCCGGCACGGTGTTTCTCCGATCATCACCGCCTTCGTGGGCGGCGGCGCTGTACGCGGCCGTCGACCGGCCGCTGGTTGCGGTGTGCTTCAACGTGTTCATGCTGGGCTGCTTCGTCAAGTGTAAATGTAAGTCCATTTTGATGTGGTATTAAGCATAGATACCAACTGTCACTGGCGCTAGGCCTAGCAGTGTTAGTGTGGTGGTCTTTTGCCTTAATAGCGGGCGGCGGCGGGCAGGGCTAGGCGACTTCGTCAAATAGGTACCTACTAATTTTTTTTTTTTTTTTTCTCATTTATTATGGCATCAAACAGTCATACATATCTAAAGCATACGGTATACATTGTAGATATTAAAAACAAAAAGACCTAACAGTGCCAAAAATCTAAAGATTATATAATTTTAAAGATTTAGGTTGAGTTGTGGACAAACTAACTTATCAGGCAAAATAACTAAATACCCTTTTTTTCCTAAGATACTTAAGTTATCTAGTAGAGAAAAAAAAATCATATCAATATAACATTTGCGCTAATTTTCGCTTCAGTGTGTTAATAGATACATGAAATAAATCAAGATTCATAAATTGTTTATTGTACGTATTGGTGGATCGATAAATAAAACTATTTTTAGTATACTGCTTACGCAGTCTAGGGGGTACAAAAAGTGAGACGGTACGTGAGGAGCGTAAAGGAAGCCGCATACGATTTATAAAGGATACCTTGCTGAGCAGTATGGGGGAGTCTACGAGGTTATTTAAAATTTTAAATAGAAAGACAATATCAAACATTTTGCGTCTGTTAAACAGTGATAGTAGATTGTGAGCCTTAAGGGATTCGTTATAAGATTCTTTGACAAAAGTACGGTATTGAAGAGATTTAATAAACTTTTTTTGGACTTTTTCGAGTCTGTCGATATGAATTTGATAATTAGGACTCCAAACGATGCTGCCAAAATCTAATATAGATCGAACAAAGGAAAAGTATAAAATTTTTAGTGTATGAATTTGTTTAAAGGGTTTACTGATTCTAAGGATGAAGCCTAATCTCCGAAACGCTGACGCCAATATATGATCGATATGTTCATTAAAAGTTAATTTTGAGTCCATAATAATGCCCAAATCTCGTATACTGTTTACTCTATTGAGGATTCTATTGTCTAGTTGGTAATTAAAAGTGATAGGATTTTTCTTACGGTTATAAGATATTACATTACATTTATCAACATTAAGAAATAATTGATTGCGAGCACAGTATACATTAAGGGAGATTAGATCATCTTGCAGGCTTTGACAATCTGCAACGGATCTAATGATTCTAAAAAAATTGGCATCATCAGCATAAAGCAGATGAGAGCTATTTTTGAATACTTGTCCAATGTCATTGATGTAGATATTGAAAAGGAGAGGCCCTATATGCGAACCTTGAGGCACGCCGGAGGGGACTGGTAAAATTTTGAAGTATATCCCTTAAGACAAACAGCTTGACTCCTATTTCTAATATAGGATTCGACCCATCTGAGGAGGCAGCCGTGCACATTATTTTATGTTGATACCTATATTATGAGAGTCTGGCAGAGTAGAATAGTACCAATCCTCAATTTTGGGGTCGTAAAACGTGACTAAGGTCTAAGGTAGTAGGTACATACGACGACGGCATTTCAGACTATACATGTTGACCTTAAGACCGCCTTTATGCCCTAAGCCCTAAGTAATAAAAGTTGGATTAGCAGTTTGACTGTATAACTTTAACGTACTGTTGTGTGGTCATAAAAGTGACAGATTTTTTTTCCGATAATTACAGACCAACGATCAAACGATTGCAGTCTTCTGAAAAATAAGTCTAAATGCTGTGCTGCTTTTATTACTCTATTAAAAGCTCTTAAGGATTCTATATTTAGCAGAGATTTTCCTTTTGGTTTCGTTTACTTCAGTACTTACGTAAAAAGTTTTAAATCCTATTTTAGAAGAACCGAACGAGGCCAAGGTTTAGTATTTGTAATATGATCTAGGGTAAGGGTCTTTTTAATTTGTCTTTGGCCCATTTCCAGCGGCCCTCCGCGACATGTTCGAGTGGCGCGGGTTCCACACGCTGGGCCGGCTGTCGTACTGCGTGTTCGTGATCCATTTCATTGTGCTGCGCCTCACCCTGGCCGGGAATACGCAGCTCAACCACGCTTCCATATATTCACTGGTTAGTATACTGTTAACGCGAAAACTGGTTTTAATATTGAAGAATTAAACTCATTGTTTCATTAATTTTGTATGATTTGATAACTATTCTCACCAACACCGTTTGAAGCTGGATTAAATTAATCATAATGTAATATAATGAAATCAATGAACTAGACAACAAGTGTCTGGCCTATTTAATAACGTGACAATTTGTCAATTTGTCGTGACAATTTGGTTTACATTGCAGTGTAGCTATGCGAAGTTTGGTCTATTTTCAAATTGGTTAACGCATTGGATATAAAATTGTCATGACAGGTGACAAATTGTCACGTTTATTAAATAGGGCCCTGGGGGGGGGGGGGGAGTATTACAACCTCTTAAAACTTGCCAGGTTTATGAATTGCTATACTTACATCTCTTTCTCGCTGTATAGCAAATAAAAGAGATAGATTGATAGCCAGTCAGAAAACTGCCAGGAAACAAGAGGTCATAATACGGCCCCTGGTCCCTGTTTCACAGACGTGACAATTGTAAATTACAATGACAATTTGATGTACATTGCAGTATCTGTGAGTAGTTTGATCAGTACATTTTCTAAATTCAAATTTGACGCCATGGCCACCAAATTGTCAGTGTCATTTACAATTGTCAGGTCTGTGAAATAGGGGCCTAGGGTTCAACCAAATTGTCATTGTCATTTATAATTGTCACGTCTGTGAAATAGGGGCCTGGCATATAACCAATATGCCAGATGCAGCATCGACTTTTGTATATACCATTATGTTTTTGAAATTATTGTTTATACACAATAGTCATTAATATTGATTTAATTATTTCAGATTACCCTCCTGATATCAGTGTCTGTGCTGTCCTACATCGCGGCGATACCGTACTGCTTGCTAGTGGAGCTTCCCGCCATAGAGCTGTGGCGCGCGCTTACGCAGCGGCAGCGGGACATACAGCCGCGGGCGGAAACGCCGCCGCCTGTCGTCAAACCGCTGGATTTGGTGGCCAATATTAGGAGGCACGAGGTTTAAAGAAGTTTCATATAGGTACTGACTGTTGATTGCTCAATAAGAAAGATAGGTATGGTTCTCATAGACAGATTTAAATCTTCAGTTAAATGATCAAGAGGTAAAGTGGCAGACATGACAAGCTAACTGCGGCTCATGTCACGCGGGCATGATACGTTCACGTGCGTATGTACCTAAATACAAGCCTATTTAATTAATCAAATAAAATAGTTATTCAAATATTCTGAACATGTCGCACCTATCATCAATTTGTAACCTTATCTTTATTTTTCGAAAATTTTAATTTAATCGTGCTTCGTATTCGTAACGTTTAAGATGGCAAAAATATACCTGTGATGTGTTGTTATATTTTAGTATGTATGTGTGTAAATACTTTGTGTGTTGATGAGAACGAGAAAACTGGTATGGGATGTGTATCATATCTTATAAAACTATTTCAGATGAAATATATCGGGTCATTTTGAACATACCATCCAAATTTTGAAGAAGTGTTCAGTCTATGAAACTGAACAACTTTCTCCAAGGAACACATGGTCAAATATGTAAAATAAAAATCGACTTTCCATACAAATGAAAGAGATCACGTGATCAATTTAGTACGGGATGACCAAAATTTTGTGGCGAAATTTGACATATGTTTCTTAGAGAAAGTTGTGTAGTTTCATGGACTGGACACATCCTTAAAATTTTGATGGTAAGTTTAAAATGATACTGTATATTTATGTAACTTTTATAGGCCGGACGGTTTTGGATGTGATTGATTACTCCAATCACAAAAAAACTAACAATTAATATATTTTTAAGTATCTGTGTCATAATAATTCATAAGTTAAATTAATTTTAAGGAGAAGAAGCGCTGCAAATATGTCTTCGTTCAACAAAAATGTCATTACTTTTAAGTGATTATAGTTAAGTAATTATGATAATGTGAGGTAACGACCAAAATAAAACTTGTTGAAAATATAAAAATCTTTTATTTACACCCATGACCTCTATGCAACATAATACTTTGTGGTTCAATTTTTGGTTCTCAATACATTTGTAACAACACATTGTTAAATTGTATACGTTACTTACTTAATTATTTTTCTGTTCTCATAATTGCAAACTGAAACTGCTAGAGCCTACAGCGGCTATGCACGTGTAGGTACCTAGTCCAAAAGATGCTATAATAAGACTAGGACGTTATAATAGGTCTTTACCTATGAAATTGCCGATTTGTATGGAGATTTTTCAAGAAGTTGCATTTTTCATAATAGCATTTTCTTTGTTCATTTAACAACCATGAACACTCATGTAATAAAACTTTTATGTACTAATGTTTGAACACTATGCTAACTTATTTCCATTTAAGATAAGCGAAAAAATAAGTTTTGGTTAAGTTACAACCCCTTCGGTCACCCTTTAATTGCTCACAAAAAAAGAGTCACTTTCAAGATCTTCTTTTTAATGTCACGAAAGCTAAAATATGGACTTTATTTTTACTGATAGTTAACTATCATGATCATAATTCGATGTAATATTCACGATTTTGTTAAAATTTTAAATTATAGAAGTTATTATTTTCTCTGTATGTGACAAAATATCGGCAATTTCATAGGTAAAGACCTAATATTTTATATGAATTTGGTATTTTTAATGAATCAGTTAACATCCGAACATTACCTACCTACATCAAAAATAACCTTAACACATTATAATTATAATACATAATCATAATAACCGTCACTAGATACTTGAAAGCAATTAAAACGAAAACAAATTCTTTAAAAATATCACAATCAATACTTTAATCAAAAAACATTTAGGCTGAGTATCAGGATAAGAGTAGGAGTTTCTGGTGGTTATTGGTTATACATTCGCTAAAATCCTACAAATGTACAAGGACATACTATAGTATGTTAAAATACTCGAATTAAGAATTTTCGTTTGTAATACAGAAAAAATAGGAGGTAGGTACCTAACCTTCTAATATGTCGTCTTCTCCAATCATCTTTTATTCTGCTTTAATTTGTTTGTCTTCTGTGATCTTTCCACCATTAAAGATAGAGCCCCCATTCGCGTACGCTGGATTCACGTTATTGTAACCTCCGTTTTCATTAACATCCCTCCCTACTTTGCTGGATTTGGGTCCGGTCATGAAGGTAACTTTGACAAGTTGACCGAATGGAGCTTCTACAAACATGTAGAGGAAGAATCCGAACACGATGGAGAAGATTACGATGCCCGTATACTCTTGCACCTGGATTGATCAATTGCATTAGCTATTTGGAACTCTCAACCACCATAAACTCTTTCTCAACCGATAGGCCCCCAGGCACCCAAACCTCTTGGGTACCTGCGGGTCTATCGGCTAAAACAATGAAGTTAATGTAAGCTTTGATTTGACAAATGGAATTGATACATTGTTACTTCTTTTTGGCACAAATAAAAGCTTGCCAAAGAAAAGTAGCAATGTACCTATCACATTCATCTGCCAAATTAAGCGATTTTAATAGTAAATTAAGTTATGTAATACTTGTGTAATGTGATTTTGAGTTAGACGTTAGTCTCTGATGACCTCTGGGTTTTTCACCAAATCGTCAGTGACAATAGTCGGTTTATAATTAATTGTAAAATTAAAAGACAATTATTGGCCTCACTTGAATTAGGGTCAATTACGTTGTAAAACAGGCATAATTTTTACAAGTCTATAATTATTGTATCAGTATAAAATTCAACTTTTTTTAAATTTTTCATAAAGGAAAAACTATACTTAGGTATACGGTGAGAATTAATGGAGTTAGAGCAAGTTAAAGTTCAAATTCTTAAAGCGTGGGGAGAAACGTCTACCCTGAGCGATGTCATCGTCGAATAGTCTACTGGCTGGCTCCAGACTCACGCCGGGATCGACTTCATATCAGTATCAAAGAACGTCAAAAATATGTTATTTTGGTACATTTAAAACAGTTTCCGTACCGTTTTGACGTTTACTCGATTCCACCTCAAACTCGATATTCTCGATCGCGTCGGGAGTAACTCCCCATTGGCTAGATTTCTACTCTACAGCCACTTTACTCACCACGTGGAAGAAGGTGACGTACGAGAGCGTGGCCTTTCTGGCACCGAGGTGCCGGATGACGATCACGTGGGTCGCGAATATGCTGTACGAGATTCTCGATATCGGCGTCCAGAGGCTGCTCTCTAGGAACCATCTGTATATTGGAATTTCTGGGGACAATGCGTAGTGATGTTAGCTGAATGGGGCAAATTAATGAGAAGATTGATTGGTGGCATCCAAGGCCCTAAATTATAACGTGACAATTTGTCACCTGTCATGACAATTTCATATCCATTGCGTCAAGCTATTAGAAAATAGAACAAACTACCTACTCATAGCTACACTGCAATGTAAATCAGATAGTCATGACAATTAATGACAAATTGTCACCTGTCATGACAATTTTATACTTATCCATTGCGTCAACCAATTTCAAAATAGATTAAACTAGGTACTCATTAGCGACATCGCAACGTACCTAAATCAAATCATCATGACAATTAACAAATTATCAATAATTGTCATGACAACTTGATTTACACTGCAAATTGACAAATTGTCATGTTATTAAATAGGGCCCCGTTTTTGATTGTAAAAGCCGGAAGGTTAAGGCAGGAATATTTCGCGAATATTTTGCGAACAAAGTTATGCGTCATAATGAAGACCATCCATGCATATGTGAGAGGTAGCTAATAGTTAAGCTACACATTGCTTTCTATAAAACAGTTGTTTAACGGCCGATTTCAATAATCTGTCTTCAGCAAGAGATAGGCCTGCTATGGATTTGTTACTAGACAACTGTTGTTATTTCCCGTCATTTAACAGATACATCTAGGCAAAAAATCTTTATTAAGCCTTTCTCTCACTGAGGATAGGTTAATGAGATCGGCCGTAAAATACGAACCTTCGACTCTAATAACAAGTCCCGTGATGATGAGCGCGACCATCAGCCCGAAGAGCGGCTTGTGCGTCATGCTGAAGAGCATCCTGAGCCACAGCGGCGCGCGCGGCCCGTCACCCAGGAACAGCTGCGACGTGGACGCCGTCACCGCCACCATCAGCGGGAACAGCAGCCAGTACACCTTGCTCAATCGCTAAAATATAAATTTTTATGCACAACGGAATGGGGTAGTGTTTGGCCTTTACCTCACCTAATATTAAGTGACGATAAGGCCGATGGTGAAAGCACACTATACCCAGAATCCTCATCCTTGAAGAACTGGCTATCATACCATACCTCCAACTGCCGGAACACAACAATTTTTTAATTGTTGTTATGGCGTCAGACTTAGGCAAGATGGTGGTAGCTAGCCAGGCGGACTTGAAATAAGCCTTACCATCAACCAAACCGAGTACAAATTGTACCCCCCTGGGAATCGAACCCGGGACCCCTGCGTCTCACGGGTGGGCGAACTACTAGACCACAGAGGCGGTTTAAGTTAATTTAACCGACTTCAAGAAAAGAAGGAAGTTCTCAATTCGACTGTTTTCTTTTGTAGGTATCCTACTCGATATCTCCTCAAATGTGAACCGATTTAAAAAACCGACGTTTTTAGGTTTAATATTTCTGTACAATAGGGTTATTTTTTTTATAATATGAATAATTACAGAAGAATTTATTTTTTACTTTTTAGTCTGTTTCAATGTTTTTAGTCCGATTTTTATAATTTTTAGTCCGTTTTAAAGACGTGTTTTTTTACTCATGTCAAAGAAGCTAACGCAGGAAAAGAGTTTCGCTCTCTAGCCTTAGGTATACGGAGATGATAAAGAAGCAAAATGTTTAGTGCGAGTTTTTGGAATATCCGTCAAAAAACGGTGGCGCTGGTTCGTACGCCTGGTTGTCCGATGGTAGAAGGGAAATGGCGGAATTAGGTTGTGCAATTCCACTGCACACTAACCGAAATGTATCCGATAAAAAACAGATAAGCTTGCAACCTTGCGTCTGTAGCGGCATCTACCATACCGTACCGCCGCACATAGCAACACGGTTACAACAAGATTCAACCACCATGTTACTAAATGGCGCTAGTGTCGAATGAACACAAAGATTAGTAAAGAATAACACTTCGTAGTATGAAGAATATATGGAGAAACCTACATCTCGCTATCGGAGTTTTCTCAGCCACCAAACTATATATACAACTTCCAACCATCATCGGTTGGACCGCGGTCCCCGGGCAAATACCACCCAGCCCGGAGGAAGATCTTCCACTTTGGCCTTCCTACTAGTGGCTACCCTTTCTCCATACTACCATACCTACTACATTCCCTACACTGGTGACCCCCGACGGAGCACATCAAGCACCTTCAGCAACGCAGCGCAGCCATCTCTCCTCATACCTTATCCAGCATCCGCAGCAGTCACACCGCAGCCAGACGCACAGCAGCCAGCAACCAGCCCTCAAGGTTCCATCGCAGCATCATTGACGACGCTTCCTGGACCTTCGGCAACTCTCGACGGCATTATCCCGACCTGGTCTTCGCAGCCCACGACTGGAGCATCACTGGGCCCTTACTCCGGCGTGGCAGCTCTGCGCACCTCACCAGCAGCTCGGACCTACCGTCACCTTCCACTGTCCCGACTCACCGTGGACAGGTACCGACTCACCGTGGACACGGAACTACCTGCAGCACTGGCGGACGCGCCTTCCTTTCACCCCACAACGTCTCGACTCACCGTAGACTGTCTCGACTCACCGCAGACTGGGGCATCTCCTGCAGCACTCTACTCTGGCACTTGCATAGCTCTGACGCACTGACAGCTGAGCTTGGACAACCCTTGGACTATCGACCTCCGGTCTCAGGGGGGGAGTGATGTAGCGGCATCTACCATACCGTACCGCCGCACATAGCAACACGGTTACAACAAGATTCAACCACCATGTTATTAGATGGCGCTAGTGTCGAATGAACACAAAGATTAGTAAAGAATAACACTTCGTAGTATGAAGAATATATGGAGAAACCTACATCTCGCTATCGGAGTTTTCTCAGCCACCAAACTATATATACAACTTCCAACCATCATCGGTTGGACCGCGGTCCCCGGGCAAATACCACCCAGCCCGGAGGAAGATCTTCCACTTTGGCCTTCCTACTAGTGGCTACCCTTTCTCCATACTACCATACCTACTACATTCCCTACACTGGTGACCCCCGACGGAGCACATCAAGCACCTTCAGCAACGCAGCGCAGCCATCTCTCCTCATACCTTATCCAGCATCCGCAGCAGTCACACCGCAGCCAGACGCACAGCAGCCAGCAACCAGCCCTCAAGGTTCCATCGCAGCATCATTGACGACGCTTCCTGGACCTTCGGCAACTCTCGACGGCATTATCCCGACCTGGTCTTCGCAGCCCACGACTGGAGCATCACTGGGCCCTTACTCTGGCGTGGCAGCTCTGCGCACCTCACCAGCAGCTCGGACCTACCGTCACCTTCCACTGTCCCGACTCACCGTGGACAGGTACCGACTCACCGTGGACACGGAACTACCTGCAGCACTGGCGGACGCGCCTTCCTTTCACCCCACAACGTCTCGACTCACCGTAGACTGTCTCGACTCACCGCAGACTGGGGCATCTCCTGCAGCACTCTACTCTGGCACTTGCATAGCTCTGACGCACTGACAGCTGAGCTTGGACAACCCTTGGACTATCGACCTCCGGTCTCAGGGGGGGAGTGATGTAGCGGCATCTACCATACCGTACCGCCGCACATAGCAACACGGTTACAACAAGATTCAACCACCATGTTATTAGATGGCGCTAGTGTCGAATGAACACAAAGATTAGTAAAGAATAACACTTCGTAGTATGAAGAATATATGGAGAAACCTACATCTCGCTATCGGAGTTTTCTCAGCCACCAAACTATATATACAACTTCCAACCATCATCGGTTGGACCGCGGTCCCCGGGCAAATACCACCCAGCCCGGAGGAAGATCTTCCACTTTGGCCTTCCTACTAGTGGCTACCCTTTCTCCATACTACCATACCTACTACATTCCCTACACTGGTGACCCCCGACGGAGCACATCAAGCACCTTCAGCAACGCAGCGCAGCCATCTCTCCTCATACCTTATCCAGCATCCGCAGCAGTCACACCGCAGCCAGACGCACAGCAGCCAGCAACCAGCCCTCAAGGTTCCATCGCAGCATCATTGACGACGCTTCCTGGACCTTCGGCAACTCTCGACGGCATTATCCCGACCTGGTCTTCGCAGCCCACGACTGGAGCATCACTGGGCCCTTACTCCGGCGTGGCAGCTCTGCGCACCTCACCAGCAGCTCGGACCTACCGTCACCTTCCACTGTCCCGACTCACCGTGGACAGGTACCGACTCACCGTGGACACGGAACTACCTGCAGCACTGGCGGACGCGCCTTCCTTTCACCCCACAACGTCTCGACTCACCGTAGACTGTCTCGACTCACCGCAGACTGGGGCATCTCCTGCAGCACTCTACTCTGGCACTTGCATAGCTCTGACGCACTGACAGCTGAGCTTGGACAACCCTTGGACTATCGACCTCCGGTCTCAGGGGGGGAGTGATGTAGCGGCATCTACCATACCGTACCGCCGCACATAGCAACACGGTTACAACAAGATTCAACCACCATGTTATTAGATGGCGCTAGTGTCGAATGAACACAAAGATTAGTAAAGAATAACACTTCGTAGTATGAAGAATATATGGAGAAACCTACATCTCGCTATCGGAGTTTTCTCAGCCACCAAACTATATATACAACTTCCAACCATCATCGGTTGGACCGCGGTCCCCGGGCAAATACCACCCAGCCCGGAGGAAGATCTTCCACTTTGGCCTTCCTACTAGTGGCTACCCTTTCTCCATACTACCATACCTACTACATTCCCTACACGTCTATTCTCGAGGCTTTTAAGCTTATTACGGCAAAGATTATCATTGCCGATGAGCTTTTGAATATAACTGTCCACACGAACGAAGTCGAGAAAGAAGTGTTTACCTTGCGTGTGGTGTCGGCGATGGGCTTGTGCTGCAGGTCATAGACGAGGTACCCGAAGGACATGCCGATGACGAAGCTCGACATGTTGGTGTGCGTGCGCTGGTACATGTACTTGAACATCGGCATCGACGTCATGTAGTACCGGACCGCGCTGCCGACGATACAATCATTATTGCTGTTTTCATATTTCCAAACGTACCGCCCCTGCGTCGGAATCGGAGTGGACGGATTTGTTGCTTTGCATGGATTTCTATGGCACTGCCTGCACTGCATCGGCATCCGCTCGAGGTACATTAAACCGTTGGCCCCGACTGCATTTGCAATCGTTAACCCATAAGTTTTGTGCTAGGCGGTTTAATGACCCCAGGTATAAAGCTCCGGCCAAACCTGCTAGTAGGTATGAACGTCTATAATAAAAAAAAAGTTGGGAGTTACAAGTCGTGAACAAGTCGTGAAAAGAAAACCGTTTCTTCGGACCATCAAACTGAACAACATTTACTATGGGACCAACTCTGAAATCGTGAAAATAAAACAGCTGCTTCATACATTTTTATATTTTCGTTATTAATTTTTGTATGACACAGCTGACAGCTAACGTCCGCCGCGCGTCTGACGTTCCCGCTTTGGAGTCTCTGTGATCGCGCAGGTTTGGCCGGAGCTTAAAATCCCTCATCAAATCATCATCAATCCCTACGATCCACCGACGATGCTCCACCGGTGGATCGAAGGATATTTATTTTCCTCTTTGATCCACCGGTTAACGACACAAAGTGGATTTAAATAATTATCGATTTCTTATTCCACTTTGATCCACCGTTTTAGGGAAAAAGTGGATTTATACCCATGGCCGAGGAATAAAACTCACTGTGCGACGACGAGGAGGGTGCCGTCAATGTCCCTGAAGTAGACCTCCATGGCGGGCAGCAGCAGGCTGGCCACGAAGAAGGCCAGCAGCGCGCGGTTCCTGGCCTTCGCGGACGGGGACAGGATCACGAGTGCTATCCCGATTATGTGCAGGTGCATGTCACACGCCATCGACCTAAGGTAAAACCAGGTGAATTCGAAATAGTTAGCATCCTCTACAGGAGTGATGTGATTTGATTCCAAGGTTTTTTATAGAGAACAGATATGAGTCAAAAGAGGAGCTGCGAATCAAATCAAATTTTGTCACTTTCTGGATGAAATTGAGTTAGGTATACACGGTCTCCGACAGTCTAAAGCAGAATGGTAAAATATATTCCGATACCAATATCCGATGTAATTACTTCATAAAACAACGTACCTACTTATTCGGTGCAAGCAAGCAATACTCCGTGGTTGAATAAATCGTACTGAGGGCCTATTACGAAAATAACGTACGCAATCGCGTAACGCAGTCACTTGGCCACGATAGTCGTCCGCAGTTCGTTGATTGTAGTTATAACAAACATTTGGAATTTGGCTATCGTAGTCCATAGACTACTATACGAACGATGTCGGATACGCTAGAGAGAAACTGTTAAACTCACGCAATCACTTCGCAATACCGCATACGAAAGTAACTTGTAATAGGAAACAATCAAAACGAAGCGCGAACGCAGCTGCGTGTATCGCGTTAAACTTTTCGTAAAAGACCCCCTGGTTTTCAAGCTGTTGAATTTGAATAGAAGGCTAAAATTTCACTAATAAAATTTAAGAAATAAATATAGCACAAAAAAAAATCACCAGTTTTGCAGGCTGCAGACAGAGTTGTCGACGTAGTTGTTGTAGTAAAACACGACGGACGGCCAGTGCACGCGGCAGTCATCCACCTCCACGGCTAGGTTCTCCTGCGGGACAAATGTGGCATGCTTTGTCCCGATATTTTGGTGATGTCTTGCGACTATCTAACTTTCTGGACCATATTGAATAACGTGACAATTTGTCAATTGTTATGACAATTTGGTTTACATTGCGGTGTAGCTATGACTAGTTTATTCTTTTCAAATCGGTTGACGCAATTGAAATAAAATTGACAGAAATTGATAGAAAAGTGACAAATTGTCACGTTTATTAAATAGGGCCCAGGGCGGCCAACGCTTCTGGTACCGGTTTTTGGTTGCACTTTATTTGCTGGTTGGCATCAGACATTTAAAATATTTCCACTGCTAGGGCATAGGCTTTCCTTATGGGTAGATAAAGAGGATGAGCATTCACCCACCATGCGGGCCCAATATGGATTGATTGGGTCTTAACGACTGCAAATTATGTCGGGATCAACAGCATATCACGCTTTATGAACCACGGAGCACGAGATAATACATTTTTGGTCACCAATCCCACGACCGGACCTTGCAAAAGTTGCTTAACGGCCGCAATCACATCGATTTGCCAGTCGCTGATGATAAACGCCTTTTTCCATTACCTGCCAAAATGGTCCGTACGGGGTGAACCTCAGCCATGTAGCCGTCAACGCCACGATCACTATGTTAACTGGTGCTAATCTGAAATAAAAAAATACTAGTTATTAACATTTATTGGTCTTAACCTACATGTAAGCTTCCAAACAAATACCTTATTTATTTGAATAATAATATTGTAAAAACGATTGACCTGGGGGTCAAGTCTGTTAACCTCTTTTTCAAAATCGTAGTTCAATGGTGTTCTAATGGTCATGCTTTTTGACACAGTTCTTGTTTCTTAAACCCAAAACCAAGACACAATATGTTTCCGTTTTGGGTTTAAGAAACACAATGTGTTTCAGTTATGGGTTTAAGAAACAAGAACTGTGTCAAAAAGCATTACCATTCAAACACCATTGAAATACGATTTTGACGAAAACATTAGCAAACTTGACCCCCTGATTTCATGCACTGTGTGATGCCTCGCATGCCAATTGCCAATATAATATTTTGTTTTTTTAAGGCAACCCACTTGTTTATCAAACAATAAGTACCTAGATCTTGGACTGTGTTCAGGGCCCTATTTAAAGACGTGACAATTTGTCTTTGACGCAATGCATATCAAATTGTCATGACAGTTGACAAGTTGTCACGTTTATGAAATAGAGTCCAGCTCACTGATTATGTAAAATTGTTGCAATCAACTCTGACAGAAATTGCAGTTACATTGCTGCTTTAGTTAGAACCAATGTAACAACTATCTTACTTAAAGCAGCAATGCAACTGCAATTTCGATCGATTCCAATCGAGAATTGTTAACAACAGACTTACGTAATTCGGGGTCCGGTATCCATGGAGTAGGTATAGAGAGGAATGTATGTTAGGTAGTGTGCGAATAAACCTTTCTGGTTTTGTTTGTTCAAATAAAAATTTGTAAAAATAAGATTATACGTGTTAAGTGTTAATGAATGAACCAAACAATGGGGAAACCGTTTCTTCGGACGGAATTTTTTTTCCATTTTTGGTTCATTCATCACCCTGTAAGTGTATATGTTACTGTAAAACCCCGAACTTATGTAAATCCTAAGATTTTCCAGTAAAACCTAAGATTTACCAACTCTTAATGGTAAAAGTTTGAACTGTTCTGTGATCATCGTTCAAATTGAACATTTACCACCATTCACTTGGTAAATCTTAGGTTTTACCTCACAGACGAGGTAAATGCTGAGAAATATTTATTTTGAAGGTGTTTTCAAATTATATTTTACTTGTTACTAATAAATTCATCAAATCATAATAATTTAAACAAAGGATTTGACTGAAGAATAATTTTATTGTAATGTATGACTCCTACAGGATAAATAAAAATAATAATGATAGTGAAGAATAAATTATAATGATAATAAAAAATATTTAAGGATTTTACTTTATTTTATTTACTTTGCTAAATTTTTCTATTTGAAATAAATGACTAAGTTATGATAGTTATAATCAGTGTTTTATTTGAAAAATCCAACATTTACCAACCGTCATTATGTGCCAAACTCTAATGGTAAAAGCCCGAAAAATGGTGTCCCTTTTATAAAATCCTTACATTTACCAACTAATGTTGGTAAATTTTAAGATTTTCCAGTAAAATCTAAGATTTACCAATATACGGGCTTTTACAGGTTACTAAAAACTAATATATATTTTTTCCACACCTTAGCCACCTAAGGAAAATGCCTTTAGGCAGCATCGACCACGTTATCCTGCGAGTCTCTCTGAGCAATTGTACGTTGTAGGTCAGCAGGAGGCCGGAGATGACAAAGAAGGTCTGCGTCATTATGTGACCTTGGAACAGAATCTGCATGCCTACATTTTCGAACGCCTGCAGACAAGCGAGAACAAAATAAGGTTATAACATAAAATACTCCGTTTCACGAGTCGAACTCCTAGGGAACAGAATACTTGCAGCTCATTGGTCAATGCTCGTGGCTAGATCTAGGCTATAGGCTAGGCTATTAAAGGTCACACATATTATAACCAATGGGCGCAAACGGACTGATTTTCTTTGGAAGCTCGTTTCATGGAATGGACTTTAAATTATTTGTTGTACAGTCAACGTCAAATAGAGATAGTCAAAATGTCCATGTTTGAGAACATCCAAAGTGATTGTTCGTACATTTCTTCTACCCCCGTATTACAACCTCTTAAAACTTGCCAGTTTTCTGAATGGCTATCAATGCGTTTCTTTTATTTGCTGTATACAGCGAGAAAGAGATGTAACTCATGTACCTAACTATAGCAATCCATAACATAAACCTGGCAAGTTTTAAGAAGTTGTAAAAGCCCCCCTGTTATGTTTCTGTTCCGATCATAGACTTAGAAAAATTTTCGCTGTTCCGAAATTTTCTAACTTTTTCTTACGCAGACTATAATCGTAGTAAACAAACAAAATAGATAGCATAAGAATTTATTCTTATGTAGAAAGCACGAAGTGTCAATTTTGTTGCCAAATTAGGCTTAAATATTTGCATATTATTAAAAACGATAAGAAAGGTTTATGAAACTTATGTTACCTCTTCCAGCCATTGCGGGTTTTCAATAGCCATAAATTGAGGCATAGGGGCGTGGCCCAAAATCACCAATACTATTGAGATAGCCCTGTAAAAATAGGTATGTAGTCATTAGAAATGAATAAATGAAAAATAAGTCACTCATAAAAATTATTACTTACCTAATTCCATTAATTCCGACCATCGTCGCCTTCCTTGGTTCGTTGCTAGGTTTCGCCACCAGCTTTAACCAGCTAGCTCGCAACGAGAAACTCAGAAGAAGCCCTGGTTAAAAATCAATAAAAACATAGGTGTATTAAATTTTGACAAAGTATGATCCACCAATCCACATTGGGCCCGCGTGGTGGGTTATAGTTATGGGTTGTGGGGAGTGGTTGTGGGCAGTGGGGATGTTAAAAGGAAAACGCCCATAAAACATCTCGCCTTTTGGGCTTTTGTGCCTTAACAAAACAAAAACCATAAAAATATTTGCGTTTTTTTATTCCCCAAAAATGTTTACAAAACTATTAGTCTAAGCCTGGGACTGAAGACAGTTTTTATTAGTAGTTAAAGCATTTAAAACTTTCAACGGTCCATCCATCTTGTCTTTATTGAAAATGTTGCCACAGAATAAAAGTACAGATCTAAAATAAGAATCGATTTCTGAGTATACCGAATCCGATTCTTTTTTTGATAGTTGAGTATGTGAAAATAGTTTCATGGTCATGTTGAATTACATTTTTGATTCATATGATTGTATTTGAATGCTTTCCTCGCGCTAACTTCTTAAGAAAAATAAAAAAAAAACAAACCCAAATAATCGATTTTAAAATAATACCATCATTACAGTCACATTGACGGTGACAGAAGGTGAGAGACGGCGGTGTATGTTATTGTCATCGTACGTAATGATTTGACATGATCGTTTGTTTTCTGTGCAATTTCCGAGTTGAGCTTAGTTCTTTAGTCATTTGTGTTATGTGAGAGTGAACTGGACACGTAGTATTCTGTTATTTCTGTTGTGACAATTTACCAAGTTAAGCTAGGACCAACGGTTTAACGTGCCTTCTGATTCTAAAGCACAGAGGAGGAGAAAAAAAGTATTTTTGGGTCACCCATCCTGTAACCAACCCTTGCAAACCAGTATGCCCCGCGGCGCTAACCAGCTGTGTCATCGAACTCCTCCCCTGAACTTGTTACTTACATTTTATTCCCAAAACAAGACGTTTACAAAAAAACATAACCTAAAAAGGTTATAGAAAACTTGTAATATAAATTATACTTGGGTAAGATATCAAAAACTAATTACTGATTTTAATTAAGGAATCTATCAGCTACCAAAATCAATTAAAATTATTAGGGCACAAAAATATTTAGAGTGAGATGTTGTGCTCTTAGAAAATGGGCGATCTCCTTTCTGTTGTTCAAAGTTTGATCAGCAAATTTTATTGTTTTTTTTATTACAAATGTGACTATGCCATTTACTAGCCATGCCCCCATGGCTACTATACAATATTCTTATTACTATTTAGACTCTTTTATTTCACACTATTGGAATTAACTTATTAAACTCAACTCATTAGTTGGCCATCATTAAAGTGAGACAAGCTAAGTTCGTAATTAAGATGCACGTCACCTTTTTGAGAAAAAGAGGCAACATGATATTGTACGTTTTTTTACTCATGTGATATTGTCGTCGAATAGTAGTTGTATTATATGAAGTAGAACAAATCTCTGACGCAAATAGCACCTTTTACAAATTAATTTAAGATGTACTTAAGTATTATAATCATCAAACGTTAGCAAAAATATTTTTTTAATTTAGAATAATAATTGTCTTAAGTGTGTACCTTCTAAATTAATTTCAATAATAAGTAGGAGTATTTGTTTAGCTTAATAAAATTAAATAAAATAACTTCAATAATAAGTAGAAGTATTTTTTTAGCTTAATAAAATAATAACTAATAAACTGAACTTTAGTTAAGTTTAGAGTAAACAAAAGTAACAGTCTCAGGTCAGTTCCGATGAAAAATAAATTCAACGAATAAATTACTTATCTTAGAGCATCGCGGCTTCGTCTGGTACAGAATCCTCATCCATCCAAATCCATACAGTTTCCTCTTGTAACAAATTAAATTTATATTCAATTTCATAATTTATTCATCATATCGCAAATGCTATATTATAAGTTCATAAATTTTGCAAAATAATTATTGATTATTTTAATGCGAATAAAAGTAATACAAATAATTATTATTGTATACATTATATATTGATGTTCATACATAAAATATATTATATAAATATGTATTAAAAAATAACAAAATTATTATAAAGAAATAATACGCATTCACTGAATAAACCTAGGTACTAATATTTTTTATTGCTAACTTTGGCGCGTTGATGTCTTTCGTTAGGAAAATTGCTTTCATTGTAAAAAATACATAATCATACGTTTTAATAATCTTATCCGTTTGGATAATGATGATAAAGTAGTGGGGATTTATTATTTTTAATTTAAAAAATAATATGGAACTTTGAAGATTAAATCCGTGAAGTTTTTTTTAAACCGTTAATGTTTTCAAATGTTTCGAGTTAACTAATCGTCAACCAATGTCACTGAATTTAAGTACCTATTGTCTTTTTCTGCATTGTGTTCGATCATGGTATTGAAAGTATGATTTAGCGATTGACGTTACATCAAATGAAAAACCGGTCAAGAGCGAGTCGGACTCGCGCACCGAGGGTTCCGTACCATCATAATTGCACCATCAAACCATACTGCAGAGTAGCATAATAAAATTAGTATTACAGTTTAAGGTCAGCGCCATCTCTTGACCGATAGTGGAACTAATGTTAACTTTTTTAGACATTTGATAATTTCCAAAAAATGAGTGCTATATTGAGACATCGTTTTATTTTTCCTGGAATCTTTATATAAACTGCTATCACATAGAATTATTTCAGATTTTTCTCTTTGCAAACTTCGGAGATAAGGAAGGGAACGGTATTTTTTTTACATTTTTCATCATAAGTCGAAAACAATGCGGTCTAGAAAAAAAAGAAAAAATGATTGAAAACGTGCAAACGGCGTTCTTTCATATGATACCCCACATGCCCTAGTAGCCCCACTTCAAATTTTTAAGACCCCTTTTCAGGCCCTGCTGTAAAAAAGATATTTATTTTTTATTTATTTCTTATTTGCAAAATAGTTGGGCAAATGTCATCTTAAACTATTACAAATTTCAAGTTGATACCATTAGTAGTTCTCGAGATATCCAGCTGTGACAGACAGACAGACAGACTGAGTCACACCATAAGGGTTCCTTTTTGACCATTTTGGTACGGAACCCTAAAAATGATTGCTGCTAACTCTGATTTAAAAATGAAAGAAATTTAAAAAAGTGATTTGGCGGGAACTTTGTTAATTTTGCGTGACAATATTTTTGGAAACGATAAAGTGTGATACTATCTAACAACAAATGTAACAAACAAATATAAAGCCCAACAAAACTCTTAACCTTACGTTTAATAATTGTTCAAGCATAACTTTTAATTTCAATTATTAAACTTCTATTTTAACTGTTTGATATGAGTTTCTTTTATCTACTATTCCTATAGGTAATAGTTGAAAAAAAAGCAGATTATGCACCTCGCCATAAGTAATTTATATTGCCCTCGTGCCTGTTAGATTAGAGCAATTAGATAAATCAGGCACTCGGTGCAATAATAAATTACTTTGTGCTCGATGCAATAATCTACTATTTTACAACAGGGACTGAAAAGGGGTCTCAAAAATTTAAAGTGGGGCTACTAGGGCATGTGGCGTATCATATGAAAGAACGCCGTTTGCACGTTTTAATACGTTTTTTCCTTTTGTTTTAGGCCGTATAGTTTAAAAAAATACCGGTCTCCCCCTTTATCTCCGAAGTTTGCAAAGAGAAAAATCTGAAATAATTCTATGTGATAGCAGTTTATATAAAGATTACAGGAAAAATAAAACGATGTCTCAATATAGCACACTTTTTTAGAAATCATCTAATTTCTAAAAAAAGTAACATTAGTTGCACTATCGGTCAAGAGATGGCGCTGACCTAAAACTGCAATACTAATTTTATTATTCTACTCTGCAGTGTGGTTTAATAGTGCAATTATTATGGTACGGAACCCTCGGTGCGCGAGTCCGACTCGCTCTTGACCGGTTTTATTAAATTTTCAATACAAATGATCAAAACAACTCTGCGCGAGCCGTAATGAGGGCGAACTTTTAAAATTCTATTAAATTATTAAATAGATATAAGTAAATATAAAATACGCAATACATTAGACAAATACCAAATACCTCATTATTCCTAAGAAAAATTAAAAGTTACTTTAGATTCTGTAAATACCAGTAAAAAAACATGTCAAAGTGTACCAATTTGAGCATTTTTAGGGTTCCGTAGCCTAAATGGCAAAAAACGGAACCCTTATAGATTCGTCATGTCTGTCTGTCTGTCTGTCCGTATGTCACAGCCACTTTATTCCGAAAGTATTAAGACTACACAGTTGAAACTTGGTAGGTAGATGTATTCTGTTAACCGCTTAACGAATTTAATACAAAAATAAGAAAAATAAAAGATTAAGGGGGGGCTCCCCATACATGGAACTGAAAATGAAAAAAAAAATTTTTCTTCAAACCAACACGTGTTGGGTGTCTATAGATAGGTCTTTAATAATGACATTGAGGTTTCTAAGACAACTTTTTCTCAAAGTCAACGGTTTGAAAGATTACTAAATAATATACTAGAAAAAATACGACTCGCACCAGATCAATACTCAGACGGGAATCGAACCCGCGACCTTTGGATATCCGGTCCAATGCTCTGACCGCTGAGCTACCGAGTCACTAGTGACATCGTCGAATTTTTCCTAGTATATCCTAAACTCTTACGCTGTAAGCCAGCGTTATTTCACCAATGTGAGGAATTACCTCGACATTCAATTGAAATATCTTTCCAGATATTTTAACAATTGATTAAGATGAAATAGCTATATAATTTTTAAATTTGAGATTATTGCATTTACAATGCTATTTTTAAACAATACTAAATAATATACTAGAAAAAATACGACTCGCACCAGATCAATACTCAGACGGGAATCGAACCCGCGACCTTTGGATATCCGGTCCAATGCTCTGACCGCTGAGCTACCGAGTCACTAGTGACATCGTCGAATTTTTCCTAGTATATCCTAAACTCTTACGCTGTAAGCCAGCGTTATTTCACCAATGTGAGGAATTACCTCGACATTCAATTGAAATATCTTTCCAGATATTTTAACAATTGATTAAGATGAAATAGCTATATAATTTTTAAATTTGAGATTTTTGCATTTACAATGCTATTTTTAAACAATACTAAATAATATACTAGAAAAAATACGACTCGCACCATATATAGCTATTTCATCTTAATCAATTGTTAAAATATCTGGAAAGATATTTCAATTGAATGTCGAGGTAATTCCTCACATTGGTGAAATAACGCTGGCTTACAGCGTAAGAGTTTAGGATATACTAGGAAAAATTCGACGATGTCACTAGTGACTCGGTAGCTCAGCGGTCAGAGCATTGGACCGGATATCCAAAGGTCGCGGGTTCGATTCCCGTCTGAGTATTGATCTGGTGCGAGTCGTATTTTTTCTAGTATATTATTTAGTATTGTTTAAAAATAGCATTGTAAATGCAAAAATCTCAAATTTAAAAAAGGTTTGAAAGATATTCACCGCCAAAGTGGTAAAATGTGTGTCCCCCCCCTTTAACTTTTGAAATAAAAGAGTGAAAAATCTAAAAAAAATATATGCTGTAGATCTTAATAAACACTTTCAACCAAAATTAGTTTAAACGAGATATAGTAATTAGTTTTTGAGATATAGCACATTTTCCAAAACCGCAAATATAACTTTGTCATTCATACCAACACTGTGAAAAACAAAGTTATTTTTGCAAACGAAAAATGATAGGTGGTATTAAATATGGTATGGTATAAGGTAACTACGGAACCCTATGGCGCGTGGCCCGACACGCACTTGGCCGGTTTTTTAATATTTTATTTCTCTGTGATTAAAAGCATTTTTTAAAATTTTCTCTCTATAGGGAACTCCCTGACAATACAAACAATAAGTGAAAAAATAAATATGAGTCGTATTCTTATTTGTTACAGCTGAAACGTTTTTGAAAAATACCTCTGACAAGCAAATTTGAAATTCCACTTGAACAGATTAAAATACCTGACAATTTTTTATATTTTTCTCTCTATACGGCACTAATTTAAGAATTTTGCTTCCTAAGACTAAATTTACATCAATAATAATGCTTTCATTCTTTAGATACCTTCATTGGAAAAACACTAATTTCGTTGAAATGCAAAACATAACATTGCAAAGAGGTTTTAACTTTGAAATGAAAATCTTACCTTCCTGATCCTTTTTCTGAAAGATCACATCATATACAGTTGCTATGGCATTCAAAGCCAAAATCCCGCCAAGTACGTAGTAGACTATAGTATCTATATAGTCTTCTTTGTACTTATACTCTTTGTATCTATAGCAGTTGGCTTTCTCCACTCGCACTCCAAGGTCGTACTTTTTGCTGAAGCTCTCGTTGAGGCAAGCTTCTGCCGTTTGTATGAGTTCAGGAGTTGTGCTTCCTTTGAGGTGATGCTTGCAAGTGTCTGTCATACATAGACCGTATAGTATATTTGTGTAGTTGTAATGCCTTTCCGCCGCATTGGTGTAGTTCTGTAACAAAACATTTAATTGTTGAAGAATAAATAAATAAGTATTTTTATAGCAATTTTGCTAATAAAACTTATTATGTTGCAATAACCAGTCGTATGACGTTAGTATATAGTAATTGAAAATGATAGTACCTATTAGTAATTTTTAAGATTTTTCAATAATATAATGTTCTTTTTTCATTTTTTGGGATGTATTTTTTTGGTAGGTATAATTAAAAATTAATACAAACTGAATCATTAGTATCTACTTACTCGATACGAATTTGATCCGATTTTACTTAATCGGCGGAAAATAACTTGCTATGAGTGAAAGCTTATGTTTGAGATACCTTGCTAAATTTAACGCAGCCCAATTGAAACATTTCATTTCACAATTATATTATTATCAAAATCAAAATTTTCATACTAAAACAAAATAATTAGTGAGCTAATAATAACAAATAAAATTAAATAGACCAAAACTCAGTTTAAAAAAATACTTTGTCATAATAATATGTAGTGTGCTGTGTGACCCTGCCTCTCCGTTACCATCATAATAAAATACGTAGTAGGTAATTATAGTTAATAATTCAGTGACATGTATGGTGACCCAACGCTAATTGGTATGTACAATATCATTATGGATCAAAAGGCTAAATCATAATTGTTGTTTACAAGGGTGGTAAATAAATATGCCTACGTCATCTCAAAATATTTAGTTATACATTCCCTTATAAGTTATTGTTCGCACGACGTACGGTACCTACGTTAAACAGTTGAACTAAAATACAAATTTTATTACGTACGGCATAAAGATGGTCTCAAGGTCAACATTGCATAGTCTGACGTGCCGTTGATTGTACAACCACAGACAACAAAACCCTATATAAGACACCATATTATAGCGGGATAGACACCATAAAGTCGGCAAATAATCAGAAAATTACGATTAAAAATTAGTTTTGATTGTCAAAAATTGAGAAGACCGGCGCAGGCCCAGATATTTACATTTTTGCTCTGAAATAACTACTTATGTATAGTCAGGTGGGGTAAGTGAAACATACTTCATTTTCATTTTTATTTAACAAGGTTTAGTAAAGCTATAAAACTCGCAATTAAAGTAGATGTGTAGGCAATGTACTCCTAATTAAATCAGCCTTTAACGGTATGAATATAAATATCTAAAAACTTGCATTAAGTAACAAAATCACGAAAAGAATATAAAGGCTAAGAAGTGTTTCACTTACTCCTGACAAGGGGGAAGTGAAACAGTGGCCAAAATAGCTTTAAATATTGTGACCATTTAATTAAAAACAGGACAAAAGGATCATGTTAAACCGTTAATATCCAAAATGTATCAAATTCTCATAAAATAAGGTCCAGTTTTAAAGATTTATCAAAAAAACATAATCCGGGGGATCCGACATCTAATGAATTTCTTTTTGGTTTACTAGCTAGTTTAATGATCGCAGCGATATCTGTGTTGTATTAAGGGAAGTAATTCGTCATTCCTGCTTTATCGACACATCGCTATGAGAATAAACTACGATAGTTTCTTAGATATGGTTGGATGTTTCACTTGCCCCGGTGTTTCACTTACCCCACCTGACTATACTTCTTTGCTATTAAAACAATCAAGTTTTTTTTATAATTTCCAAGAAATTAACAAGTGTCTCTTTTTTTTTTTCAATTAAAATAGTACTTACCTAGTAATTAAGTACTGGATTCTGATACTTAAATAAACTGTTAAACCATGATTTACTTGGAAATTTATGCCAGATCATGCGTCATTATACTAAATAATTTTATGGCATAATAATACTAAAACATTTAATGTCAAAGGTGAGGTGACAATTATTTTGCTTTGTTAATGCTATAATGTACTTGTGTAAAGTCTGTTTTTCCCATGTCCATACACAATCTTCACCCAACAACTTTGTTGAAAAAATCTATCATTAAAACACAAGTTTTCCACATATCAATTACGAAAGAAATTCTGTGGTGTTTGGGAGAAACCTTTTAACTCCAATTTCCTAATTTTTTTGTTGGGTTCGTTCATCAGCCATTTTTAATGTCCCCACTGCAGGGGCACAGGCCTTCCTTATGGGTAGATAAGGAGGACGGGCCATAACCCACCACGCGGGCACAGAATAACTAATAGTGACGCGGGCCCAATGCGGATTGGTAGGTGTTAACGACTGCAAATGCAGCGGGGACCAACGGCTTAACGTGCTTTCCGAAGCACGGAGGAGCTCGAGATAGTAAATTTTTGGTCACCCATCCCATGACCGACCCTTGCGAAAGTTGCTTAACCTTCGCAATCGCTGGGCCAGGCGCTTAACCACTGCACCACTGAGCTTTTGTTGGGTAATACAATGTTATTGTTTTTTTCTATATATTTTTTTATTTATTACTGATTAGTCCACCTTATGGTATAGAAGTGATAGAACTAGAACGACATATTATTATTTATCCTTAAATGAATAAGAATTTTTGTAATGTTACCGATTTAATTTTATTGATTTGATTTTACTTTATTGATTTGATTTAATTTTATGATTTGATTTTTTTTAATTTATTTTATTTTTCTAAGCTTTTTTAATGACTATTACTAATTATTTTTAACATACATAAACTAAAATTTTGTAATCTCTTTTGGTTGGATTTTAAATTTAATACTTATATTTTTAAATTTTTATTAGTATTTTACGTATTGTGAGTTGTAAATAATAATTTCTATGTCTTTATAGTAATGTATTTTGTCGACACTTATAATTTTTGTATTTACAGGTATATGGCATAAGTTTAGTATCTCCAACAATTTATTGTTAATACAATGTTAGTGTTGAAATAAACAATCCTACTATTGTGTGAAAGTTTGTAATGTTTGGTTTGAATGTTTTTTCCTCAATCACGCAAAACCGGCTGAACAGATTTGGATGGAAACACAGATAGTTCTTAGCCTGGATTAAAAAAAACCATAGAATAAAAACCACAGAATCACTAATTCTTAGTGACAGTTTGATCACTTTTATGTTTTTTTTCATGATAAACGCATAGTGGCAACCCTGGACCGATATTGTGTTTTGTTCACTTTGCCATTTAATGGGATTGGTTATCGAAAACAATAGTCTGTTTGCGTCTAGGGTTGGAACTTTGCAGTTTTTCACACAAATGCCATGTGGTGGTTAGGGCTGTATGCACGGTACCCTACCTACCATATTCGGCTTTATAACCTTACTATTGGCAGTCCACGACAGTCTTGTACCCCTGACATCGCGTATGCAAAATTCCATGATGATCGGTTGAGTAGTTTAGACGTGAAGGCGTAACAAACAAGCAAACTGACTTTCGCATTTAAAATAATAGTAATAGTAAAGTAAATAGTAATAGTAATAAGGATTACCAAACACCATGTATATAAAAAAATTAAAATTTTCTCAATATTTTTCTGGGTTTGCAGAGATTTACTAATCACATCGAAGAGATATAAGTTTAAGTAGCAATTAAATGGAACTACCTACTTATGCTAACTATTTCATAGTGGGGCTATTATAACATTGGTGCATTGCACCGATAGGAATAACTACTCGTGTTATATACACGACAATAAAATTAATATACCAATACCAATTAAGTATTTTATTGTTAGGCTTAATTCAGTTGGTGTTTTATTATTCACTGCAATTTGCAATGCCATAAAAGTGTCATGAAATGTACGATATTACGTAACTTTTGCAAATGGAATGGATGGAGAATTTGACAAGTGTTTGATAGCCTAGTAGCATAGTATAGTATAGATATTAGTTTTAATTATCTATCTATACTGTGCTAGTAGGGACATATGTGACAGATAGATAATAATAATAATATAATAAATAATAATAACTTATTGGTTCACTGTTCGATATCAATGAAATGAAATCTCGCCGATAACGAGGTTGTCAAACATGGCGCCTAAAGAATCAGCTATTCTCTAAAATGCTCTTTTCATGGCAATTTTCGATTTATCGGGTTTCACACGGGTATACCCATTACTGAATTTAGGAAAAATGATATTAGAGTTCAAAGAGCTTAATCTGCTAACTATGAGAAATAGCATTGTTGCTGAACTTGGCTCGATGGGAGACCTACATCGAGTAGTACCAGTACCTAGTAATGAAGGAAAAGTGTACTTAGCACCATCATAAGGTGGATGGAGTTGGGTTTGTCTGTGACTACACCCACGTGTGTAGTGCAGTAGATTCGGTCAGGTTTGTTGACGTAGTGGGAGACCCTATAGATGAGTACCAGTAGTAAGGGGCAAAACGTTCTTACCACCCTATCATAAAGTGGATGTGGTTGGGTTTATCTGTGACCACATCCACGTGTGCGGTACAGTAGATCCCGCCAGAGTTGTTGACGCAGTGGGAGACCTAGAGATGAGTACCTACCAGTATCAGTAGTAAGGGACATAGTGTTCTAACCACCATCATGAAGTCGATGGTGTTGGGTTTGTCTGGGACCACACCAACATGTGCGGTGCAATAGATCCTGACAGGGTTTCTGACGCAGTAGGAGACCTAGAGTAGGTACCAGTAGTAAGGGACAAAGTGTTCTTAACATCATCATGGATTAGATGGAGTTGGGCTTGTCTGCGACCACATTCACATGTGCGGGGCAGTAGATCCCGCCAGGGTTGTTGACACAGTGAGAGATCTAGAGATGAGTACCAGTAGTAGTAAGGGACAAAGTGTTCTTGCGTATATCCGCGTGTGTGGTGCAGTAGATCCCGCCAGGTTTATTGACGCAGCGGGAGACCTAGAGATGAGTGCCAGTAGTAAGGAACAAAGTGTTCTTACCATCATCATAAAGTGGATGTCTGCGACCACGTTTACGTGTGCGGTGCAGTAGATCCTGCCAGGGTTGCTGACGCAGTGGGAGACCTAGAGATGAGTGCCAGTAGTAAGGGATAAATTGTTTTTACCACCACCATGAAGTGATTGGGCTTGTCTGCAACCGCATTCACGTGTGCGGCACAGTAGAACTCGCCAGGGTTTCTGACGCAGTGGGAGACCTAGAGATGAGTACCAGTAGTAAGGGGCAAAGTATTCTTACCACCATCAAGAAGTGGATGGGGTTAGGCTTGTCTGCGACCACATTCGCGTGTGCAGTGCAGTAGATCCCACCAGGGTTGTTGACGCAGTGGGAAAACCTGTCCACATGGACTAGTGGTGGCATCATCGCGAATTGCTCCGCTGTGGACAAAGAACAAACGTGTTGAGAAAACTTGGACAACATTGTGGAGGCCATGTTTGAAATGGGATATGAAAAATATGAAAAAAAAAACAAATTAAAAAGATTTTTTTTAAAGAAATTAAGTTTTTGAGTTTCTACAAAAAGCTCAAAACTCATATTTGTTAAAATAATAAAAAAGTTGATGTTACTGGACTTCGATCAGTTAACTTTATAAGGCAGTTTAAAGCCTCCCTGCATAAACAGATTATACATTGACCACCTTGTAAATTGCCTAATTTTTTTTTCAAGGCTAATGTTTTATTTCATGTCTCATGTAGAAGCTGGCGGTTTCCTTCCATTAGAGTTATATCTTACTATGTTACATTTTACGCCATTTTATTATACAAGCATTCAAGTTAAATTAAAAATCAGCCAAGTGCGTGTCGGACTTTGCACATTTAGGGTAATGAAGCAAATAGAGCTAAGGGGCGGGCCTTTGAGCTATAATAATAATAATTTATTTCAGAAACAATGTCCATAGTGTTAGTTACAAAAATTTACCTTAAAAACTATGTTAGTAATTTACAGTAATAAATATTAAAATTAAAATGAATTAATTTAATTTGATTTGATTTGAATTGAATTATTGAAATACATTTGAATATACATTTGAATTGAATACTATGCGTTTGACCGCAAAATTGCGTACAACGCCGCTAAAGAAATTTTCACTTCAAAAACAGAGATTAAAAATCACAAGTTATAAATGAGGCTCTTTGTGCGTGAGAAATCATCGGCAATTTTATACTTATTATTTAAATCCATAGAACGTGTGATGTTTACGTATTTTGAACTAAAAAATGGATGAAATGTCCTACAATGTAGGTAGGTAGTGGTGGTCGAAATTCGTTTCTCGTTTCATCCTTTGACCCATGGTCGAGAAGTGCCTTACGGGCACAGAAGATTTTCCGATTGCCATGGGTATGAAAATTTGGTGCGCATTCGCCTATAAGCTACAATTATGCGTTATAAAACTCAGAAATAACCGTAAAATAAAGTTATATATTCTTACTGTAGTTATAAATATTTTTAACAATTACAGTACATACATAATTCATTATTAATTAAAAAAAATCATTAAGAACAAAAAAAAATTAAAGAATTACTTAAAACTACTTTAATTCAATATTGTCTTCTTATTACGAAAGAAATATTTCTACTTTTGGAATGTAGGAATAAATGAAAAGAAGAGACGGCGTTAATAGGGGAAAAACGATATCTAATAAAATGTCTCGAAACAGTTAAAAATTATTAGCATAATGTACTCGTATTAGTTAAAAGTTTTCGTAGTATCGCGGTCGGGGTCAAAACAAAATGTACATTGGAAAATTTTGAAGGTTTGTTTATAATCTGGTAATATGATGCAATTAGCTTCCGCCTGCGACTTCGTCCGCGTGGATATTCAAGAAAATACTTGGGGATCCTTTAACCAGGATAAAACTATACTATGATTTAATTTAATCAAAATCCGATAACCCTTTATGAGTTTGATTTTCAGAAAAAACGAAAAATGTGTTTGCTTATTTGTTTTTAGTTTGCAATCATAGAGTGAGTGTTATTTGAAAATGAATGACTTTCCATTAACAACTTCATCTCCTTTTCACTTCTTTGGGGGTAGAATTATCAAAAGCGCTGAGACAAATAAATATTGGTTTTCAATCGTCAGGTTAAACACAAAATTTGAAGATTCTGACGCAACTGACGGATTTTCATACAAACTTTTATCCCCTATTTTACACCTTAAGCTAGGGTTTCCTAGGATGACGGTGCCGTCATATTACGGCCGTAATTTAGCGGCGTAGAACGTTGTCTATGTAAACAGTACGGCGCGCCGTAGTACGCCGCTAAATTACGGCCGCAATATGACGGCACCGTCATCCTAGGAAACCCTAGCTTTAGGAACCCCTAAAACAAACCTAATTTTCCAAAATCCTTTCTTAGCGGACGTCTACCTCCTAATGAATATCAGTGTGCCAAATTTCAGCTCAATCCATCTAGTAGTTTGAGCTGTGCGTTGATAGATCAGTCGGTCTTTTAGCATTTTATATATACAGATTGGAATGATTTTGTCTTCTTCATTTAATTACGTACGATAGGAATATTTCTACTTTTGGAATGTAGGGATAAATGAAAAGCACAGTCAAACATAGTCGGGCAAAACGATTTTAGATATTATTAGCATATTGTATTAGTTAAAAGTTTTCGTAGAATCGCTGTCAGGGTCAAAACAAAATGTACATGGTGCCAGCCAAAGGAAAAATTTCAAGGATTGTTTATAGTCTGGTAATATGATGCAATTGGAATGATTGATGGTTTCAAGGTGGTACCCTGAGCGAAAGTGGCGCCGCGGTGAATTTTATTTAATATTATAATTCTAATGCACAATTTTAATAATGTTTATCGTGGAGATTTTAGGGCTTACAGTCTAGTATTTTTAGATGGTATCGTTACATTCCCTATCAGTCACTGCTAGAAGTAGATAGAAAAACTGCTAAAAGTGGCCGTTTTTGACACATTTGCTATCTATTTCTACGAATGACTACGAGGGCATGTAGTGATACCTTCTAATGATAATTATATAGCTATTTCATCTTAATCAATTGTTAAAATATCTGGAAAGATATTTCAATTGAATGTCGAGGTAATTCCTCACATTGGTGAAATAACGCTGGCTTACAGCGTAAGAGTTTAGGATATACTAGGAAAAATTCGACGATGTCACTAGTGACTCGGTAGCTCAGCGGTCAGAGCATTGGACCGGATATCCAAAGGTCGCGGGTTCGATTCCCGCCTGAGTATTGATCTGGTGCGAGTCGTATTTTTTCTAGTATATTATTTAGTATTACATATAAGTATATACAAAACACGCAATACATTAGACAAATACCTCATTATTCCTAAGAAAAATAAAAAAATACTTTAGATTCTGTAAATACCAGTAAAAAAACATGTCAAAGTGTACCAATTTGAGCATTTTTTAATATTTTATTTCTCTGTGATTAAAAGCATTTTTTTAAATTTTCTCTCTATAGGGAACTCCTTGACAATACAAACAACAAGTGAAAAAATAAATATGATTCGTATTCTTATTTGTTATAGATGAAACGTTTTTGAAAAATACCTCTGACAAGCAAATTTGAAATTCCACTTGAACAGATTATTATCGTTTTAAAATACCTGACAATTTATTATGTTTTTCTCTCTATACGGCACTAATTTAAGAATTTTTCTTCCTGAAACTAAAGTTTACATCAATAATAATGCTTTCATTCTTTAGATAACTTCATTGGAAAAACACTAATTTCGTTGAAATGCAAATATACAGCCTTAATAATAGAACAAAAATATTTCAGTGTTATTTAATTATTAATATTAGAAAAAAGAGAACATGGCTGTTTCTTTTTTTAAATAATGACGTTTAAGAGTACAAATAAAAATATGTGTATTGGCAGCTTGGACGAATTAACCACTGATTCGTCCAAGATTGGCAGTCAACTACAAATTAGTTTTTATTATAAGGCTTACTCTTTATAAAATTTAATTTTTCTACAATATTTCTTTCAGAAATGTAACCTCACAAACCGATATCGACTTGAAATATCTATTAGAAAAATGTTTTTTATTATGAACACTGAACATAACTATTATGGAAGAGAAAATAAAGATGTAAGTAACACCATGTAAATTCATGAGAAAATAAATAAATATACATATTTGTATACGGTCTTAACAACTTAACAAGACGAAAAAATGTTTATTCCGGAGATGACTTTTAGATGAGTTAATATTGCGACAGGAAACGTGTGACATGTAACGACAAACATTTTCGCAACTTGGTCTAACAGTCAATGTTTACAAATAAATGTTTTTTTTTCTAAAGTAGGTAGCTAGGTACTTAAGATTTGGCCTTCTTCAATGTTGGCGGCTTAGAATAATAACACCTAGAACGATAGTTCCCTACAAAGCGCACTGTCAAAAGTGAGGCAACTAAAACAGCCATAATAGCGCCCCGTTTTCAGATTTTTATTGTCCATCCTACTAATATTATAAATGTTAATATTTTGTGGGTTTGGATGTTTGTTCTTCAATCACACAAAAACGGAACAGATTTTTATGAAATTTGACACACAGATAGTTTAAAGCCTGGATTAAAACATAGAGTACTTTTATCCCAGTCAAAGGTTCTCTAGGGATTTTCCGAATGTCCACGCGGACGAAGTCGCGGGCGGAAGCTAGTTAATACATAGCTAGCAACAACAAAACAGTTTCAATTTTCCTACCTTTAAGAGATTAGTTACTATATTATTGGATTTTAGTTACGATTAGGTAACGTATGAAGGATATAAATCTGAAATCTAAGCCATTTTGGCTCAGTATTAGTTGCCTCACTTTGCATACGAAAACACGGCTTCTAGGTGTTATTATTCTAAGGTTGGCGGCACCAATTTTTTTAAAATCTAAATTTATCACATTTTTTACGTCTTAGATAATTATTATAATTTTAAGTTCTGTTTCACATGTAAATTAAAGGAAAAATTATGAGCAATCGGACCACTGGAACTATGGGAAAGTTCATTTGTGATCATAAAAACTGGGAAAACTGAATTTGTTTGTCTATTTGTTATGCTAGGTTATATTAAGTTTTAAGGCTAATGCTACACTACACGTGCCCACTACGCGATTTGCATGGTGACTACCTTCTATCACTATGTATGTACTATCACTAGATCACATGTACTTACTATCACCAGTACCAAGCCTCCTGCCTAAAACGCTATCTATAGCTTATAGATGCTAGTATGCAATGTTTGTATACTAGGATTAGTCACTTAGCTAGTAGCTTGGCTCTTAGCATAAGCGAGACTCTTCGTAATGTAGCATTAGCTCTTAAGCTAAATTGTAGCAATTTGAGCATTTTTTATAATATTTTTTATTTCTCTGTGATAAAACACATTTATTCAAATTTTATCTCTATAGAGCACTAATTTAAGAATTTTGCTTCCTCTAAAGTTTACATCAATACTAATGCTTCGATTCTTTAGATAACTTCTTTGGAAAAACGCTAATTTCTTTGAATTGCGGATATACAGTCTTAAAATGTGAACAAATAAAAGCCTAATAATTATTACAAACATAGTGACACAAAATATACTGACCTTATCGAGATTTTAGACGATTTGTTTTTATTTGTTCATTAAAAATATATCAAATGTTCACCGTATATTTTTAAATGATAATTACTTTATCATGTATAATGTTTACCTCATTAGCTCCGTTAAAATGGTAATGTAAAAACAAACAAAACAGCAGAAACAAATGTTTACAATAAATAATATTCAATTGTTTCATAAACGAGAAAATTAGTTTTAATTTTATTGAGATCCAATGAAAGAGGTCGTATACATTATATTATATTACTTGCAAGGTTAATAAACCTCCATGGTTTGTCAATTTCCTATTGCTTTAAACATATGACAAGTTGTAGCATACCCTACTCTATTGGTATCAAGCCATGAACATAAGTTTGTCATGGTGTCGGTTAGTCTATACTAAATGTTTAGGAATATTTTAATTTTAAAAGGTCGATATTTTCTTTCGTAGTAATCGTGCGAGATTGAAAATACGAAATAATTTAGTTCTTTTATTGAAATGCTTTATGTATAAAACAATAAGAAAAATATATATCATTAGAAAGGCCTTTTAGAGACAAATATTTGCTGTTAATATACTTTATATTAATTGTTAATACTTTTGGAGATACAGGTTATTAAAGTATAAAACTGGTTAATTGTCAATTGGTGTTGAAATACCCCGCCTCTAGCAATGAATGATATATCATTAGAAAGGTTTTTATATGACAAATGTTTGCTGCAAACATTATTTCTATCAATTGTTAGTATTTTCGGAGTTTTAGGTCATTAATGTTATTAAATTTGGTCGAGTTCAGAAGATTTTATATCTCTCAAAGTACTAATAGTTGACGTTTATTGTCATACAATAAAGTGTTTAAAATTTAAAGACCATTCCAATGATGTAAGATTTATTGCTAGACGAGGCCTAGATCAAAATGCTCATCGTATATCGTATTAAACGACCCCCGAATAGTTCAAGGAATTTGACTCAAACCTTATGTCTTAATGAATAAATAATAGTAATTAAAATAAAATTCTTATTGAAATAATCTTAGATCACAATTACAACTAGTTTAAACATAGATAATAGAGGAAAAACAAATAATAATTAAAATAATATTACACCATGTGCTTGACCACATGCGATGTTGCCGTTCTGTACCCGTAGCACGAACAGCTATCGAAAAAAATAACGCGCGTAAAATCATTCGATAGTGCAATTTTGTATTGGAAATTTGTTCAACGCCATCTACCGCCGAACAGGGGCGGATCCAGGATTCAAGTTTGGGGGGGCCCTCGGAGCCTCGGGTCTAGGGTTACCTTACATAGATATCTATGTAAGGGAGGATGCCTTAGGATTAGAGGTGGTTAATATAGCATCTAGCGCCATATTATAGCGCGCTATCTGTACATAGCGCGCTATGTAAGTAGACGCTATGGCGCTATAAATATCGCGCGTGGCAACTAGTAGCGTCGTCGTTGGCCGGACGGGGGCGCGGGCATTCGTTATAGTTAAAAAACATCGCGTGCGCGCTTTTGCTACCGGACGCGTTACGCGCGTTTCTCTCGCAACACGCTAGGTATGAGTATAATATCGCGCGCGACCTTATATTGTGTTAGTTCGATTAGGACTTTTATGACACAACTAGTCAATTAGTTAGTAATATGTAAAAGCTATTTAGCTAAGCAAAGTTAGTTGAACGAGAAATATGGTAAAAACAACCGAATTTCAAGGGTCAATAAGGTCGAAAATCGCTGGCACCTGTTTTTTTAACTAAAAAACATTGTCTAGTGGTCACTAGTTAAAAAAATTAATGCAAGCGATTTTCGACCTAATTGACATTTACCAAAATAACGGTTTTTAATGAAACATCAGAATTAGTAAACAAGAATGCGGCAAAAAACAACCGAATTGCAAACGTCAATAAGGTCTAAAATCGCTTGCATCTGGTTTTTTTTAACTAGGAAACATTGTCTAGTGATCACAAGTTAGAAAAATGAGTGCAAGCGATTTTCGACCTTATTACGAAACTTATTTTCGAACTTTAGACAGTTCTAATCTAAGCCCGAAAAGTATAAATTAAGTTCATTAGTTTACATTACTGCTTTATTTTATTTAAGACTAAAATGTAACGTATTAATAAATAACGTTTTTGTAAAGCGCGCGATCTGTCTAACGAACGACGTGTGAAGTAACGTGTTACGAAATCTAACGTGCTGCATCTAACGCGCCAGCCAGCCACCCGCATGCTACCTGATAAATAGCGCGTTATAACATAGCGTATTTAATAGCGCGCTAGAAATCAATAGCATATAGTCTGTAGCGTGCTGTTGCTTTATAGGCGTTATGAACAACTCTACTTAGGATGCACAAAACGCCTGATCTTTCAGAAAAATACTTGTCTATAGGAAATAAAACGGCCGCGCAGCGCGATTTTTAGTCAGTTTTATCCACAAGTCTTGTACTCTTGCCTGTCTATAGTAAAAAAAATGGCCGCGCAGCTCAATTTTTAGACAGTTTCATTCACTAATCTTATCTGTCTTTAGTTAAAAAACGGCCGCGCAGCGCCATTTTTAGTTAATTTCATCCGTTATACTTGTACTCTTGCCTGTCCGTAGTAAAAAAAGCAGCCGAGCAGCGGGATTTTTAGTCTGTTTTATCCACTTATCTTGTCTGTCTATCTATAGTAAAAGATACAGCAGCGCAGCTCTACTTTTAGTCAGTATCATCCACCAATCTTGTCTGTCTTTAGTAAAAAACGGCCGCGCAGCACCATTTTTAGTCAGTTACAACTGTTAAACTTGTACTTTTGCTTGTATATAGTAAAAAAGCGGCCGCGCAGCGCGATTTTTAGTCAGTTTCATCCACTAATCTTGTCTGTATTTAGTAAAAAAAAACGATCGCGCAGCGCCATTTTTAGTCAGTTTCATCCGTTAATCTTGTACTTTTGGCTGTCTTTAGTAAAGAAACGGCCGCGCAGCGCGATTTTTTGTTAGTTTCATCAATTAATCTTGTCTGTTTACAGTAAAAAACGGAGCCCGCGCTGCGCCATTTTTACCCACTAATCTTGCAATATGTGGTTTCATCCGGGCAGACGGGTAGCTTGCGCAGCAAGGTTTGCGTGATTGGAGCATGTAATCATAAAACGTGGCCCGAGTAGGGTTACCATCTGACAGACATTTGGCGCATTTAACAAGGATTTTTCGGTTTCAAGGCTTGCGGCTGGAGCAAAGCAGAGACAGGCATTTTTAGTGATTCTCGCTGTGAAATCTTGCGTACTATGGGCAACAGCGTCGCCTAACCACTGCTAAGGTTAAAATCGCTTGCACGCCGCGCCGTCACAACCATACGTTTAGTTCGTGCAGGGGCGATACGCACGCACGCGAATTTTGTTGAAAACTGGTTAAGCGACGCTGTTGCCCATAGTACGCAAGATTTCACAGCGAGAATCACTAAAAATGCCTGTCTCTGCTTTGCTCCAGCCGCAAGCCTTGAAACCGAAAAATCCTTGTCAAATGCGCCAAATGTCTGTCAGATGGTAACCCTACTCGGGCCACGTTTTATGATTAAAAAAAATAAACATAGAGGCACTGACACTACCTACATAAAAAAATAAGACTTTAAAAAAATTTATTTTAATGCAAGTTCAATGTTATCCGCAGAGGTAATCGGCTTCGTGGGGGGGGCCATGGCCCCCTTGGCCCCCCCCCTGGATCCGCCAATGCCGCCGAATAGCTAAATTAAAATTTCCATAGATAATCCTCTATCGAGTAATTTTACGCGCGTTTTTTTTCTCGATAGCTGTTCGTGCTAAGGGTACTGCTCACTTCATGGCTTGGAAAATATGGTTGTAGGTATTCACAGATTCCGGAATCCGGACAGTAGGTACAGGAATAGAATTTTCATGAAAATATCTGACGTTTAATTTATCAGAATATGTATTGAGACCTAACCAAAATAAACATATCTGTAACTGTGTCGAAACGTCGGGAAACCCAAATAACCAACAAATCAAAACTAAATAATTCTAAAATAACATCTGAATTAACCAATATACGCGCTGTAAATGCTGCAATCCGTAAAAAGTGTTTTATTTCTAATGAACGGTACCCTTAGCACGAACAGCTATCGAGAAAAAAACGCGCGTAAAATTACTCGATAGAGAATTATCTATGGAAAATTTAATTATGCTATTCGGCGGTAGATGGCGTTGTACAAATTTCCAATACAAAATTGCACTTTCGAATGATTTTACGCGCGTTATTTTTTTCGATAGCTGTTCGTGCTACGGGTACTGTACGCGCGGAAGCCTTAGAAGTGTATATTCGTAGCTTAGATTCGTAGAGAAATAATTTTGTACCTACGGAAAATTTGTCTACCACTGAAAAGCAAAATTAATTTTTCTTTTTATTAGTCTATCGAGTACTTACGAACGATAAAATCGCAGATAAATTATTTACTTAAAAAACTTTTTTGTCATCGGCGTTCAAAGTATAATATTAATTATTAATAAAAAGCATTTATTTTCTTTTTTTTACAATAAGTGGCTTAGGATAATTTTTTATAACTTAGTGGAAGAGACTAGTTCTGAAATAGGTTCCAGAGGAACCCGAGCTACAGGTTACTAGGCCCCACCCGCAGATAACCTTAGCTTTATGAGGTGACAGTATTTATTGTTAAAATAGGAAATCCATTAAAATAATTAATGCTTAGTTACAGAAGCTAGACAAGATAAAAGCGCGAAGCACGAGCGAAGCGTCTCTGCTTCAGTTTGGGCAAAAAATCTTTCATATGTCCTTCCTTCCTTTCTTCCAGGTGTCCTACCAGAGCTGTCAGAGTTTGTTCATTTTGTGGTGTATAAATAGGTAAATTAAAACTTTGAAATTGCATTTTTACCATCGCCCCTCGAAAATGTGCGTTTAATTCAACGATAAGAGTGAATAAAACGCTGTTTTATTCACCGAGTGAATAAAAATATTTTTAATTTGGAACAAGCGCGCATCGTATGAATTATGTACAAAAAAAAAATAAACGTGCTGAAAGTATGGAGCTATTCCATAGATAAAGCCTCCCGCCAATTTTATTTAGGCTCTTTTTAGTGTCTTATCTTTGGGATATTTACTAAAAAATATCCCGCCAAATGAATTAGGTTCTTTTTAGTGTCTTATCTTTGGGTTCTTTTCTATATGATAGAAGGGGATTAGATGTTCAGTCTTGCATTGCATCAGTCCATTCCATCAGTCTGGTACGATCTTCAGACTGTAAAAATTCAAAGTCTATACAAACTGATGAAATGGACTGATGATGCCAGACATTTGCCAGACCGATCATGTAATTTCCCTCTTAGCGTGGTTGTTTTATGTCATTGGAAAACTTCTAGTTTCACTATTTTCTAATGTTTAAAGATTACCTACCTAAATAATAAAAATGTAATAACTATAAATAGGTATAAGTACTGCTATTTGTTTTCTCGCAGTCAATGGTAAAAAGTAGAGTACACAACTCGTGAAAAAAAAAATTTCGTCTCGGTCCTTTGTATCCCTCGCTTCGCTCAGGATTCTACTTTTGAATCCCTCGCTACGCTCGGGATTCAACTCTAGACTCCTTCGCTACACTCGGGATCCAACTTAGTCCCTCGAACTAAATTCCCTCTTTTTTCACTTGTTGTATAATCTACTATTTTTTCATATGATATTAATAAGTGATTGCAATGCAATGTGTGTATTGTGTTAGCTATCGTAGCCTCCTCTGATATATACACTGAGTAGATCGTACTGAAGAACAAAATATCAGCGTGAATCAGTGTGAGTCGGACTCGCGCACGAAGGGTTCTGTACCAAAAAACAGCAAAAAATCACGTTCACCCACTCAAATATTAATTTTATTCTCTTTTTAGTATTTGTTGTGAAAATTTCAACTGTCTAACTATCACGGTTCACGTGATATAGCCTGGTGACAGACAGACAGACAGACAGACAGACAGACGGACAGTAGAGTCTTAGTAATAGGGCCTCGTTTTTACCCTTTGGGCACGGAACCCTAAAAAACCAAAATAATAGGTTTTCTTAACTTTTGACTATGTACACAATTATTATTTTATAACAAACAAAATTTTATTACTTACTATTTTAAACACTGTTTTTGGTCAATAAATAGTTAAGTATAAAAACAAAACATAGAAGTCATTGGTACTTACGAGTAAGTCTGTAATACCCAGTCGCATTATGGACGAAGAATATAAAAACTAGTAAACTAATCTTCTCCATGTTTCGAAACATTTTTAGCGGTAATCTTTTAAACCTATCCTAATTACACTTTTTTTTAATAATTTTCTTTAATTTATCACATAACTTAAAAGAGAAAAATATTTAAACAATATCAAAGTGAAATTAAGTGGCGATAGCACGCGATAGTTCTTTAGCGGCTAAAGGCGACCGCACATTGAAATAGTCGCGAAGACTGTAAGTTTGATGCTTTCGGTTACTTAGATCAAACATCTAATGGGTGTAGCCACAGTGACAGCGGCGACGGAGCGGCGAGCGGCGAGCAGCGGCGGAGGCATGCAGCGTCGGAGCACAGAATAACTAATAGTACAAGGAGGCATGCAGCGACGGAGCTATGACATGATCATGAGCGCCCCTGGCAAGATTTAAATTTTGCGCCTTCAAGGATTATTTTCTAGGAAGATAAACTTATTTTCTAGATGTGTGTTATCAAAGTGCGTCCCCTGAGGGTTGTGCCCATGGCAGCCGCCCCCTTGCCAGCACTGAGCTACGACGCTGGAGGCTTGTATGTAGGTATATTATTATGTCTTCTAGCTTTTCTCCACGACCTGGCGACGGATTGAAGACAGTGATTTTTAACAGAAAGTTAACATTGTAGTCTTTTTCTACGGTTTTAGATTTATATTTTGGTTTATTTCGCCAAAACTATGCCAGGTGATTTATCAATATAGTTTCATTTGTAATGTGATTTCGCGTTACGATCCACCCAAGAGTGCGAACGGTGAATCCTCTCTTCACTTCTCATCAAAACCACTGAAAACAACCACACAACTTAAAATGTTGCGCAGTTAGCTAAATTTTTCTAACATTTAGGGGGGGGGGGGGGGCAGCTGCCCCTCCCTGCCTACCCTTGGCTACGCCCTTGAATGTGTGTGTCAAAACGCTCACCGCACAGCACGCCATGTATTTAGAATTCTCTGCGTCCGCCACATCACTGATCGTTGTTATTGCGACCACAGTCCTCAGGGTTGCGTTAGCATCACTTACTGTGTGTAGACCCTGTGTGACGTCACGTGACGTCACGTTATGGTCAAATTCTCAACTCTGACGTCTATAGAGAAGACTTTCGATTAAAAAAACATTGACCATTGGCCATTTTTGATGTCCCCACTGCTGGGGCACAGGTCTTCCTTATGGGTGGATAAGGAGGATGGGCCATAACCCATCACGCGGGCCCAATGCGGATTGGTGGGTGTTAACGACTGCAAATGCAGCTGGAACCGATGGCTTAACGTGCCTTCCGTAACACGGAGAAGCTGGAGATCATAAATTTTTGGTCACCCATCCCATGACCGACCCTTGCGAAAGTTGCTTAACCTCCGTAATCGCTGGGCAAGGGGCTAAACCGTGCCATCGAACTCCTCATTATTAACATAATAATAATAATTACCTAACTATCTTTAAGTATAGTTTATTTGGTCAGTCAGCAATATATTATATTAAGAGGATATTTTTTCATTGCATTAAAAGGTACATTGAATTGGATTAATACTATTATGTGAAACTAATTAAATCTTCGCAACTGAACCACTAAACAAATTGTGAAGAATTTTAGTAAAAGAGATAGGTTGGAACATGGGAAGTTTAGTTACGAAAATATAAGGTCCTTCTTAAATAGTGCACAAAATTTTAAGGGGTCAATGTACTCATGCATACAAACAACTTTTACTATGTGACCAACATTGAAATCGCGAAAAAAAATCAGCTGTTCCATAGAAAATTTAAAATCGAATGTATCAAAATGTATGGAACAGCTGATTTTTTTTCGCGATTTCAATGTTGGTCCCATAGTAAAAGTTGTTTGTATGCACGAGTACATTGACCCCTTAAAATTTTGTGCACTATAAATAGTGAACAAAAACACAAAAACCTTCTTAAAAGAAGGACTTCTTATATATATCGAAGGGAGTGAAATAGGGGAAGAAAGTTACCATACGGATGAATTCGCGGACAAGCACTCAAACACTTTGATATAACCTACATAAATTATGGTGACTTTCGGTCATGTATGTTTGTACCCGAATCACGGCGAAACAGTAAAGAAGATTAGCATGCTATTAGCCATGTAAATTGCCCATTATATTAACACATCCGGATCACGACACTTGGCTGGTTAATATATTTCTTGTTCACCATAAGTAAGTACTTAACTTGGATTTTGTCCAATGATTTTGAGTTGCAGTTACCTCTTTACTATGCAGTATGAAGAATACTTCACTGTGATGTGAGTGACACGTGTTGTTGACTGTGCAAGCTTAAGCATTATTATTTATTTATTTTATTTTATTTAATCTTTATTGCTTAAAATAAAAACAGCAAAATGGCGGACTTATTATTATGCACGCCTAAATAAAGTATATGTATACTTGTAAGTATACGACTACACGATGGGAGCTGATGTTTGTTTTATAATAAATATTGGTTTAAGAGCGTTGACGAAATACGGCATTTCATGTCTTATGTTTCGAAATGAATGAACCGATTTCAGTGAAACTTCATACACTAAACAGAATTCATTGGTCTGAAAAGATTTTCGATATAAGTGTTACAGCTAAACTATAAATGTTCCATAGAAACAGAAATTTCCAAATTTCTTTTTTAAAATAAGTCATTTCAAAAATATTCTAAACTAACTTTTTAAACTTTTTAAGAATGGTTGATGTAGTTGCAGGGTTTTTGTGGTCATTTATAGGTACCTACTTAATAATCGAGTTCATTATAATTTATAAGCAATTACGAGACTTTAGTTCTTCGAACATGACCCTTCGATTGAATTTAATGCATATAATGAAGACAAGAATATTAATAACTGCTGTCAATAAGGATAATTATTATGTAGCAAAGTATTTAAAATTGTTATATTTTCCCTTCTAACTTGCGCACACGAGCAACTTTTGTCTCCACAACTCCAACAAACCCGGAGACTTGATGTGAGAGACAAATTATTTCATGTATGAAAGTGCGCACACGTAGCGACGCGATACACGGCGACTTTTCATACAAACCATGTGGGAGACAAATTAGTTGCGGAGACAAAAGTTGCTCGTGGGCGGTGGCTCTAATTCATTTATTTATTATATTAGATATTTTTATTTATTTGATAGAAAACCAACAGCAAATGAAATATAATTATATAATGTTAATTATAAGTAGCAAATGGCTGATAATTAATCAAATAGAGTAATTAAGTGTGGACACAATTACTTAAACATTAAGAATATGAAGATAATTATTAAAAATAGCATTGTGAATGCCTAAAATCTAAAAATTCAAAAATTAAGAACATGATTAAAAAAACTGTATCAAAATCGGCCCATTCGCTCGTCGGAGTGACGCGCAGTAGAAAGCTGCAAAAAGAATGACCTTGATAGGGTGATGGGTCGAAACTGTCGGAAGGCGTTCCTCCTATAAAAAATATCACATGTTAAACCTAACGCCCCTCCACTCTTTTTCCGTCGGGGGTTAAAAATTGAAAGATAGGTACATAGATAAATAAAAATAAACAAAACAATAATTTTTAAAAATTGTGTTAAATAATCTACTAATTATTATTATTGTAAAAGTTTGGATGTATGTATTCTAGATGTTTGGATGTTTGTTACTCAATCACGCAAAAACGGCTGAACGGATTTGAATGAAATTATATAAATTATTTATTGTATCATTTATATTATATTATTATCATGGCCCATGGGAAAGTTGATGTTAAGAGCCTAAATTGTATTTCTTTACGTTTCATATAAAATATGTGCAAATCAGAGATCACGGACGACTTTGATTGACGCCCGGCATTATATATTCTGTTACCTAGCCCTTTCTTCCACAAAATAATATTCTTGGGCCATCTATTTCAACTGATTAGTTTTACATGAGTTTTTATTACTTTACATGCTTCACTATTTTATTTTCCTACCTTTTTATCTTTAACTTAGAATTAAAGGTTTCATAAAATGAATCATCATTAATGTTTCAATATAGGTAATTCAATCTTAAGTACACAATTCAAGTACAGCTCAGGTCGAGTCAGTTCACTGTCAAGATCATCTGTAGTGTAATTGGTATGCGCGCCATACAGTCACGCACGTCATTTTGTTCGTGTCTGTTAGACCGCCGCGGCCCAGAGGCTCATTTTCAATCTATCGCATATTGGCATCAGACCACATTATTGGCAAGATAGCGATTAGCTTAGTGTTATCAAATATCATCGTCTGGGTTGCGAAAAAGGAAGCTTCTGGGAGATATTCTACCCTGAACATGGCCTCCGCTACCGCTCCAATGATCTCCGATCGCAAAAAAATAAATCGTTCGCATATTGATATACAACCTGAGAAATATCGAACGGTAAATTTATAATCAGTACCTATGGTCTTTTATTGCTGTTGGATGCTTTAATATTAATACGGCGCCCAATCTCCATTATTGTCCAGCATAATCGCTTGGCAACTTTGCGGCAAACTTTCCGCCTATATTTCAGTAAAGAAATCCACGCGGATTTCAGTTCACGAGTAATGTCAGCGACGGTTACTGCATTTATTGTCCTTATTTTAGGCTTGGAGGGAAATATTTGTAACCCAGTTGCAAATGTGAAGGTCGCAAATTAAGAAGCAATTATGATGATAAACGCAAAGTCTATGACACTCTATTCTAACCACCGCTGTGGTCTAGTGGTTCGCCCACCCGTGTAAGAAAAAGGTGTCCCGGGTTCGATTCCCAGAGGGGGTACAATTTGTACTCGGTTTGGTTGGTGGTAGGGCTTATTTCAAGTCCGCCTGGCTACCACCATCTTAAGTCCGACGCCATAACAACAATTTAAAAATTGTTGTGTTCCGGCATTTAGAGGTAAGATAGCCAGTTCCTCAGTAATGAGGATTACGCGTGTAGTGCCTTCGGCCTTATCATCACTTAACATCAGGTGAGATGAAGGCCAAGCGCTATCCCGTTGTGCATAAAAAAATAACCCTCTGAATAGACAGACGATAGGTACGATATTTAACTGAAACTAACAAGCAGGGCCCTATATATGATGACAATTTGTCACCTGTCATGACATTTTTATATCCATTGCGTCAATCGATTTGAAAATAGAATAAACTACTCATAGCTACACCGCAATGTAAACCAAATTGTCGCGACAATTTACATATTGTCACGTTATTAAATAGGGCCCAGGTAAACTAATTGCACGCGTGTAACTCATTATTACACTAGGGTCAGTTCTGGTTCGGTGATCAAAAATTTAATACCGACCTAAAGCTCCTCTGCGCTTCGGAAAGCACGTAAAGCCAAATATAATAAGAGCTGGAACCGGAAATAGGTACCTATACAATTTACAGAGCGACGAATTCCCTCTTGTTGGTGTGCCATACTATCATTATTAACAGATCCGGCCACCTGACCTGACAGATTTTCAGTGGTGGGGGTGGGAGTGGTTGGTAAATAAATGGGCTGGAAGACTGATTAAAGGTATAATTTAAATTTTAATTAGAAAGGTACAATTTACAGAGCTCTTGATTTGGTGTGGTATAATAGTAAGCCAATCATGTATTTAAATCGAATATAACATTGCCAGGGACTTTGGCTGGTGGAAAAGTAGTGCCAGGCGGCATCAAAAGTACGCGAAAAAGTGGTAAGTATGAGGCATCACCAGGCGGCAGCCTGGCACTACTTTTCCACCAGCCTAAATGCCCGGATCTGTTAAATTAATAATGATAGTATGGCACACTAACAAGAGGGATTTCGTCGCTCTGGGCTTCAAAGCAAATCTTAAATTTTTTTTGGTGTTTTAGGTTATTATAATAGTTATTGTAGCTTTCAATAAAATAGTAATGTTTATAACAATGAAATATTTTTATATGAATTTCATACACACAAATCACAGAAAAGTAGATCCAAAATATGTTCATGGCTTTGCTGTGACTTCAAAGTATTGTAAATAGTAATTGAATTAGTATTGGAATACCCAGGAATATTTTTTTATAAAATTCAATAAATTCATTTTTCAATGTACCAGAACGTCGTGAAAGGCACGAGATCTGTGAATGTTTTCAACAGGTGGCTCATGGTTTGAAACATTAGTCAAAAAAGTTACTATGACAAAGTACTATTTAGTGTTAAACAAGCTTCGTTGCTGACCGTACCTACTTACATTTTATTAAAGCACAAGATGAGCAATTTAAGAGAAATTAGATTATTAGAAACTGTTTATCGTGTTTTACTTTACCTATTTTTAGGGTTCCGTAGCCTAAATGGCAAAAACGGAACTATTATAGATTCGTCATGTTTGTCTGTCTGTCTGTCCGTCCGTATGTCACAGCCACTTTATTCCGAAAGTATTAAGATTACACAGTTGAAACTTGGTAGGTAGATGTATTCTGTTAACCGCTTAACAAATTTAACACAAAAAAAAAGATTAAGTGGGGGCTCCCCATACATGGAACTGAAACTGAAAAAACATGTTTCTTTAAACTAATACGTGTCTGTAGATAAGTCTTTAAAAATGATATTGAGGTTCCTAAGACATTTTTTTCTCAAAGTCAACCGTTTGAAAGATATACACCGCCAAAGTGGTAAAATGTGTGGTAAAAGGGGGGGGCCCCCTTTAACTTTTGAAATAAGAGAGTGAAAAATCTAAAAAAATACATGCTGTAGATCTTAATAAACACTTTCAACGAAAATTGGTTTGAACGAGATATAATAATTAGTTTTCGAGATATAGCACATTTTCCAAATCCGCAAATATAACTTTGTCATTCATACCAACACTGTGAAAAACGAAGTTATTTTTGCAGACGAAAAATGATAGGTATGGTATATGGTATGGTATAAGGTAACTACGGAACCCTATGGCGCGTGGCCCGACACGCACTTTGCCGGTTTTTTTTAAATAATGTACGTATGTACCTACATGGATGTGGCCCAGAGTCTGGGAAGGAGATACTCCATACATTTTGGGACTTCTTTTTCTACTACTGTTATAAGAATAGAGCTTAGGTGCTTAGTAGGTATTTAATTTTTTGTTAGTTGTTTGTGGCGAAAATTAAAATTAACTACTTACGTAAGGTAGGTACATACAAAATTACTGCACACTTAGAAGCGATTTTTGCGATGCGACGGCAAAAGCTACATCTGTTTTGTTTAGAGAAATCAGTTTTTTACCAAGAGCGATTTCTCAGAATTCTTTTTTAAAATTGCTTTTTTTAAAGGACTGAAAGAATATCCGAATTATTTATTCACACTACAATGTCAAAATAATATAAATTGCAACATATTTTTTATATTTTGAGCACTTTCCAGGCTTTGATGATATGAGGTTAGGTCTATATAAGGTCCTTCTTAAATAGTGCACATAATTCATGCATACAAACAATTTTTACTATGGGACTAACATTGAAATCGCGAAAAAAAATCAGCTGTTTCTTAGAAAATATAAAATCGAATAGATCAAAATTTATGGAACAGATGATTTTTTTCGCGATTTCATTTTTGGTCCCATAGTAAAAGTTGTTTGTATGCATGAGTACATTGACCCCTTAAAATTATGTGCACTATTTAAGAAGGACCTTATATAATTCTCTAACCACCTCCAAACACCGTGCCGCCACAAAAGATTTTGAAACTCTGTTTAATTTAGACACTATTTAAATGTGATGTTGTCACTTTCAAACAATATTGTCAATAAAGTGACAACATCACATCTAAACATTGTCTAAATTAAACACTTGTTGAATATTGTTTTGTGGTAAGGCCTTAAGGTAACCGTTACAGATAAAATCATGATTTAAACATTCCATTGCTATTGTATAACAGGACAGCTATGACAACAAAAAGTTTAAAAACTCTTGAAATAAATTCTGCTTATTCATTTGCTTTATTATATGTCAATCAAAAAAAGGTTTGAATGATGCAGAGGTAAATCCCTTAGGTACCAAATTTATTTCTTATTTTTTATCATATCGACGCATTTGAAAATGATGTGAATGGATATAAAATGATCATTATAATAAATACCTAGCAATTCAATTGCAATCCTAGACGAAGAACATAAACGCCTGTTGTAAGAATTAAGGCAAAAGCACGAAAAGTAATCATTGCTGATATTAACCATCAATGTATCCAATCATATATTATATTATTGGATATCATATCCAATAATAGTCCAATAAAACTAGCTTTATCGGGACATAATAAGATAACTGAAATTTTCTTTTTCTATGTCATAAATTAGTGTTAGTTATAGTTAAAATAAAAGGAATTAAACATTTAGAAACTTCGCATAAAACTAAAAAAAAATTAACTACTGAGAAATACATTATTATTAAAACGTAAAAAATAAATGTTTAATTTTTGTCTAAAATGTATAAAAAAAAGACGCATCATAGCTTAATGAGATACAAGCATCAAGTTACCATTTTGGCTTATCTAGATATTGAGATCAGATTAATACTGTGAAAAAAACGAACATGCGAATTTGGATTTAGTTTAATTTTGCTATTAGGTGATAGCATTTTAATGCACCATAAAATTATACTTACAAGGTATTTGGTTAACTATTTTGCTTTTAGGAAAAAGCTAGGTAATGTACGAAATCTCATAATTTTTATATGAAACGGTTACCACCCCGGATTTCTTACATCACATATCTAATTAATATTTGACACTTATCAATATCCGATTAAACTAATAAAAACAACGAGTTTATTAATTATGTCCAGATAAAGCTAGTTATTGGAGTATAATGTTAATAATAATCCCAACAAAATCATTTTCATGAATAATGTTGCCAAGACCTCAAACTGTCAGAAAGTAATCAGAGCTCATGTAGAGCCAAGCTTCTAGCGCTATCGCACACAGGCAACTTAGTCTCCCAGCAACTGTTTTGTCTCTCACATCAAGTCCACGGGTTTATATGGCAGCGCGCACACGAAGCGACACGGTCGTCTGCAACTTTTCATACAAATCACGTGAGAGACAAAAAAGTTGCGGAGACAATAGTTGCCCGTGTGCACGGTGCACACGGGAGACTTTTGTCTCCGCAACTATTATAGCGCGTAACGAGCGATTGTCAATTTTTCGTCAATGCCGTTGAAGGAGGAATTCACAATCGGTTGAATGGGGATGGAAACTGAGGAACTAATGGCGCCACAAGCGGTTGTATCAATACATTTCATTGGTTGTTTCAAATAATATATCAAATGTCATTTGTGGCATATTTTAACCAATCAAAGTATTGATAGCGGTTAGATCGCCGCTGGCGCCAACTGCGATTGGCTTTGCGTTGCCAACCCCATTGCACGTGTAAACGATCAATTTGTGACAAAAGGCTGATGAAATGAAAAAAAAAAAAATTGGCTGATTATTTTTTTTAGTCAGAATTTTTTTTTTTAGAAATAAGCTCTTTTAGTAATAGAAAATTTAAAAATTTTTGGTTGAGTAAAAAAAAAAGTCTCTTCGACTTCACAAATGTACGAAAGTAACAGCAGAATGGAGATTAAACCTTTGCCACCACTGACGTCAGTGTTTGCCACCAACTGCCACAAGCACAACATGGTACCTATTTAAAAAAAGATTGAACAAAAAAGTCAAAACTTTTTTTAACCGACTTCAAAAAAAGGAGAAGGTTCTCAAGTCGACGATATTTTTTTTTTAATTTTTTTTTATGTATGTTTTACCATAACTTCATCAGTTGTTATCCCATTTAAACAATTCTTTTTTTATCTCAAAGAACAAAGTTTGTGTCTGGTTCCATAAAAAAATTACAAAGATCTGGCTGGTAGTTTTTTCATAATCCTGAAAAATGACAATTATTTAGCTTGCCATCACACGTTTTTCACGGATTTTCGAACATAACATCTTTGTTTATGTACCGATTTAGATGATTCTCTTTTTGTTTGAAAGGGTATACTTCAAGAGTGGTCACATATTAATTTCATCGATATTGGACCTTGAACTTCGAAGATACACAGGGGAACTCCTCATATTCAAATAGTACAAGTAAAGTGATTTGGATTTTGGTATTTTTATGACAATACAAAACAAAGCAAACCGTGGTCTGCGATGCAACGTTGGTACGGACGACGGACTAGACTTGGACTACAAAGACTCAACGGAACTCCTCAAAAACAAAAAAGCGTAAATTTTGAAATTGAATTGTGGGCATTTTACCATTGGAAATATTTTATACAGTTAAAAAATATTTACATGCTTACATACCTACCACTAAAAAGTTGAAAATAAAAAACTTTTTAACAAAAAAGAAAAGCCTCCTTCAAAAACCCTGAAACAAAAACAGCTTCAAAATTAAATACCTCTAAAAAAGCGAGAAACTTCAAAAAACCTGAAACAAAAACAGCTTCAAAATTAAATACCTCTAAAAAAGCGAGAAATAATATTCAAATCATTAGTTACGCATAACATTATTAATAAAACACGTCTAATGAAGTCGGGTGGGGCTTTTAGAAATATAAAAAAAAGTTGTCTTCCTTGAAGGAGGTTTTTTTAAATACTTGTTGTGGGGTTGTGTGTGGCAGATGGTGGCAAAGGTATGATCTCCATTCTGCTGTTACTTTCGAACATTTGTGAAGTCGAAGAGACTTTAATTTTTTTTTTTCACGCAACCTAAAATTCAGATTTTTTTCTATTACTAAGGCAGCTTATTCCTACTACTCATAAAAAAACATTCAGCCAATTTAATTTTTTTCGGACATTCCCAATTGTAATGTACATGCAATCAATGATTGTTTATTAAAAAAACCGGTCAAGAGCGAGTCGGACTCGCGCACCGAGGGTTTCCATACCATCATAATAAATACACTGCAGAATAGAATAATAAAATTATTTTTGCAATATTAGGTCATCTGTTGACTGGTAGTGGAACTAATGAATTTTTTGTTTGTTTTTTGAATTTCTAAAAAAGTGTGTTATATTGAGACATTTTTTTTATATTTCCTGTAATCTTTACATAAACTACTATCACATAGAATTATTTCAGATTTTTCTCTTTGAAAACTTCGGATCATCATAAGTCGAAAACTATGCAATATAAAAAAAGAAAAAATGTTTTAAAATGTGCAAACAGCCCTTTTCATATGATACCCCACATGCCCTAGTCACCCCACTTCAAATTTTGAAGACCCCTTTTCTATTCAGTCCCTGTTGTAATAATCTTAATAATCTTTATTTTTTTATGTTGTTGTAAATAAAAAATATTTTTTTATTTCTTTCTTATTTACAAAATAGTTGGGCAAACGACATCTTAAACTATTCCAAATTGATACCATTAGATTTAGTAGTTCTCGAGATATCCAGCTGTGACAGACAGACTGAGTCACATCATTTGGGTTCCTTTTTACCATTTTGGTACGGAACCCTAAAAAGCATACAAAATACATTTAAGTATACACGTGACCCTGTAGAGCTGTAGACATCGCGTTTGTAACATTTTTGATCATTTTTAGGGTTCCGTACCAAAATGGTAAAAAAGGAACCCTTATGGTGTGACTCAGTGGGTTCCCTATGTATTTGCATAAAATTTTAAAGCATAATATGTCATAGCATAATATGATTTCGCCGAATGATGTTTACGCATAATATTATTTAGTCATAACAGCTTATGCATAATTTTTTTAAGCATAACTACTTTAAGCATAATCATGTTTAAGCATAATATTCTTTGGCATAAATTTAAACACGCATAATGTCATTTACGCATATTTTTATAAACAAAAAAATCACGACGTTTTAAATCACTAAAGAACATTTTACCTATAATACAAAATCCCGAAGCTTAAAAACCGAAGGTTAATTGAGGGTTACATGCCAGCAGGTCGGTTCTGGCACTTCGCCGGCCGCTGCCGCGGCACGCTCGCTTCGCTCGCTCGGCTCGTGCGTTGTTGGTCGCAATGGAACCTTACCTCCTCCTCGCTCGCTACGCTCGCTCGTCGTCGCACCTAATAGACCTTAACAGATTTTCGGGATTTTTAACTATCGGCATTTGAACTTTTAGGGTTTCGAACTATCATCAGTCATTTAATAATCGATGTTTCAAGTTTCGGTCTATTGGATATGGACATTAAGGATTTTCGGTATTTTAAAAATAGGTGTTTTATGAGTCGATATTTAGGGCATTTTAATACAATACCTACCCCTATTGCATGAAAATAAATGAGTGCGTAAACTATTTATTCTTATTGTTTTTGATTTTTATGTCTAAATAATATTAGGCGAATAGACGATATGCCTAATAACATTATGCGAAAACAAATTAGTCTAAATGATAATTATGCTAATATAATTAGTATGCCAAAAAACAATTATGCGAAAGTATTATTATGACAAAAAAGATTATGCCAAATCCGTTATGCCAAATCAAATTAGGTATAATACAATTATGCGAAAACAAGGGATCCCGACTCAGTGTATCTGTCTGTCACAGCTGGACATCTCAAGAACTACTAATGGTATCAAATTGAGATTTGGAATAGTTTAAGATGACATTTGTCCAACTATTTTGCAATTGGAAATAAATAAAAAAATAAATATCTTTTTTACAACAGGGACTGAAAAGGGGTCTTAAAAATTTGAAGTGGGGCTACTAGGGCATGTGGGGTATCATATAAAAAAATGCCGTTTGCACGTTTTTAATATTTTTTTACTTTTTTAGGCCGCATAGTTTTCGACTTATGATGAAAAATGTAAAAAAATACCGTTTCCCCCCCCTTATCTCCGAAGTTTGCAAAGTGAAAAATCTGAAATAATTCTATGTGATAGCAGTTTATATAAAGATTACAGGAAAATTAAACGATGTTTCAATATAGCACACTTTTTTAGAAATTATCAAATTTCTAAAAAAGTTAACATTATTTCCACTATCGGTCTAGAGATGGCGCTGACTTAAAACTGCAATACTAATTTTATTATTCTACTCTGCAGTTTGGTTTAATGGTGCAGTTATGATGGTACGGAACCCTCGGTGCGCGAGTCCGACTTCCTCTTGACCGGTTTTATTCGAAATGGCTGCAATATTACTTTTCCCATATCTCCGCCGTTTGAAATCGACAAAAATTAACATATGATCAAACCTGCTTACAAAATTTAAAGAGAATCGGTTGGAAGATGTGACCTGTAGAGGAGAACAAACGGACGCCGGACAGCCGGACATACGAAAGCATTTCTGCCCTATCTGAAACGGAGACGCTTCGCTGGCGCTTTGCTCACGCTTGGTAAAAAAAATACCAAAGGTTTAAAAAAATAAATAAAAAATAAAATATTTGAACAGCCATTTACAGAATTAAATGTTAGTCTGCTCCCGTTTAAGGTTTCCATGTGTAATGAGTCAGGCTTCTCGTTGAGAATAGCAGAAATGTTGCTGTTTTTACCGACTTCAAAAGGAGGGAGGTACTCAATTCGACCCGTTTTTTTGTTTTTTTGTTTTTTGTATGTACACCGATTACTCGAAGATGGCTGAACAGATTGAAATGATTCAAACGTTATTACATTAGGAAAACTCCCAAATTGGTCCCATTTTTTAAAATTCTGAAATCGGTTCAGTACTTTTCAAGTAATCTTGAAAAAAGCACGAAAGTAGTATGATTTTGTGTGAACTACCTCGATGATCAGTCGTATAACTTCTTTGTTTATGAACTGAATAAGATAATTATTTTTGTGTTGGAAAAGGGATATCTTAAGTGTAGTTCTTTAACCGACTTAAAAAAAGGAGGTTCTCAGTTTGACCCGCATGTATGTATGTTTCTCCGCGATTAAAAATTAACTCACGTTTGGCTGAGCCGATTTTTCTACCTAAATAATATACTTACTTACACTACCTAATACAAAAGGTACCTACACTAAAAATTTAAAAAATAAAAAATTGTTTAAAAAAACAAAAAACCGACTTCAAAAAACCTACCTCTAAAAAGCAAGAAATAATATTCGTAATAATAAAAACACGTCTATTGAAGTCGGGTGGGGCTTTTAGAATAAAAAAAAGGAATCTGTACTCCAGCCCCACCCGACTTCAATAGACGTGTTTTTATTATTACGAATATTATTTCTTGCTTTTTAGAGGTAGGTTTTTTGAAGTCGGTTTTTTGTTTTTTTAAACAATTTTTTTACAATACAAACTTCTTAATTAAGAACACCTATTTAACATGCATATCAAGTTAATATCTTTTCTAGTTTATCATTTATCTTGATCCTAATATAAAAATAACATTGTGAATGTAAAAAATATAAAATTCAACAAAACAACAAGTAGAACCTACTACAACGTAACTGCGTGACTCGTTGCGAATTTTTATTCTCATCTAGTAACACTGGTTCGAGTATAGTGTGACACGTTTGGAACAGAAACATTGTACTAGATGAGAATAAAAATTCGTATCGAGTCGCACTGTTACCCGATGCGATTTTTTTCCGAACGTGTCACACTATACACGAACCAGTGTTATTGGATGAGAATAAAAATTCGCATCGAGTCAAACTGTTACCCGATGCGATTTTTTTCCCAACGAGTCACACTATACATGAACCAGTGTTACTAGTTGAGAATAAAAATTCGCATCAAGTCACACTGTTATTCGTTGCGATTTTTTTTCCGAACGTATCTCACTAACAACTATGACACTGATTTCTCAACTAGTTGAAAGTTATTTACTCTCACAATTACCTATCCTATATGTAGTAGGTAATTAATTTCAACCTACCCATTGCGTGTAAACTTTTGATAATTATTATTGTGATGGAAAATGACCTCACTTTAAATGTGGAGGTCATTTTCCAATGTTGACGACTCTGTATGAAATATACAGGGAGAAAAAAGCAGCCCTTGACGAGTTTCTTGCCGGTTCTTCTCGTTACAAGGTCTCCCGCTTAGGGTTTGCGAACCGATGGCGTAGCTTCTATGACATTCACAAGTGCTTGTAACAGCCTAGACTGAATAAATGAATTTGAATTTTTGAATAACATGAACCAGTGTTACTTGAGGAGAATAAAAATTCGCATCGAATCACACTGTTACCCGATGCGATTTTTTTCCCAACGAGTCACACTATACATGAACCAGTGATACTAGGTGAGAATAAAAATTCGCATCGAGTCACACTCGTTGCGTTTTTCTCAACCAGTTGCAGTAAGACTCATTTCAGAGTGACTCGATGAGAATATAGGGATGACCCTAGGGAACCTTTAAACAGGATAGAAATAAACTATCTGTGTGCCAAATTTCATCCAAATTCGTCCAGCTGTTTAGGCGTGAAGAGGTTGCAAATGCACACACACACACACACACACACACACACACACACACACACACATAACACACACACACACAACACACACACAGACACTTTCGCATTTATTGCAATTTTGTATGAAGATATTTTTAAGATGATGTATTCAATTTCCATGCTACTATTTTCCTTATTCATTTTAGAATCGTGAAGGTTAATGTTACCAAACTTCTATTACAAAATGTATGACACTTAGCTACAATGCCACATGACCGTGTTAAGAAAAAATAGGACTCGGCTAAGTTAAATAAATTGGAAATATTTATTAAGTAACAATAACAGGCACTTTAAGGCGAGGTGGTCTTTAGCCTCTGAAGGCGCCACTTTCGCCCAAGTTTCAAAGGTTTTTATTTAATAAGTTTTTAATAGAAAAAGATTTTAATAATGTTTTACGTGGAGTTTTTAGGGCGCATGGTCTAGTATTTTTAGAATGTACCACTACCCCTCATAGTTATTCTTATAGAAGTAGATAGCAAATGTGACAAAAACGGCAACTTTTAGCAGTTTGCTATCTACGTCTATCTAGCAGTGACTACGAGGGAATGTAACGATACCGTCTAAAAATACTAGACTGTAGGCCCTAAAAATTCCACATAAAACATTATTAAAATTATATATTAGAATTATAATATTAAATTAAATTCACCGCGGCGCCACTTTCGCTGAGGGTACCACCTTAAGGCGCGGTGGTAGTGAAACTAGCGCCGCCACTACATTTATTTTTATTACTCATAAACCAAGACAATATTTTAAAAAAGCTCATGTAATAATCTCTTAAATTGTCTCTAATATTTTTTGAATAACTCTTCAATAGTAATCATTCATTCTGTAAGTTTTAAAATCCATAATTGCTAAAAGTGGCCACTTTGAGCTAAAATGGATTTTAAAACTTACAGAATGAATGAAAACTGTTAAAGAGTTTTTCAAAAAATATTAGAGACAATTTAAGAGATTATTACATGAGCTTTTTTAAATATTGACTTGGTTTACGTGTAATAAAAATAAATGTAGTGGCGGCGCTAGTTTCACTACCTACAGCGCCTTAAGGTAAAAAACAAAAATTATGAATAATATACTAGAAAAAATTCGACTCGTCACCAAGATTGTCTCAGGCGGGAATCGAACCCGCGACCTTTGGAAGACCGGTCTAATGCTCTTACCAACTGAACTACTGAGTCACTGTTAGTAAGAGCATTGGGCATTGGGTATTGGCATTGAGCATTGGGTTTGATTCCCGCCTGAGACAATCCTGGTGAGGACACGATTTTTTTCTAGTTTGAAACCTTTTGAAATATATAGAAACTAGCTGATGCCCGCGACTTCGTCCGCGTGGACGAAACTGAACATGACAAACAATAATTCTTTCAAAGCTACAGTGAAGTATACTATATAGTTAAACTGGTCATGCTCTGAAAGAATAAACTCATTTGTTATTTACATAAATATTAAAAAAATACTAGTTGTTGCCCGCGACTTCGTTCACGTTGTGTTTATAAAACATAACAATGTTCTTATTGAACGAACGGACATTGAGCTTGTGTGTGAGAAAATATCGGAAATTACGCAGACTTTACAACCTATACAGTTACAAAAAACACTAAAAAAAAAAAACCGTCGTGCGTCGACTTGAGAATCTCCTCCTTTTTTGAAGCAAGTAAAAAAAAACTAACCACTTATTACTTCGTAGGTCAGTTGAAATGGCAAACTTCCGAAAGCTGCAGATTTTTCGCGTTGGAATGTTTCATTTTTAGGGTTCCGTACCAAAATGGTAAAAAAGGAACCCTTATGGTGTGACTCAGTCTGTCTGTCACAGCTGGATATCTCGAGAACTACTATTGGTATCAACTTGAAATTTGGAATAGTTTAAGATGACATTTGCCCAACTATTTTGCAAATAAGAAAGAAATAAAAAAAAAATATTTCTTTTTTACAACAGGGACTGAAAAGGGGTCTTAAAAATTTAAAGTGAGGTGACTAGGGCATGTGGGGTATCATATGAAAGAGCGCTGTTTGCACATTTTAAAACATTTTTTCCTTTTTTCTTAGGCCACATAGTTTTCGACTTATGATGAAAAATGTAAAAAAATACCGTTCCCCCCCTTTATCTCCGAAGTTTGCAAAGAGAAAAGTCTGAAATAATTCTATGTGATAGAAGTTTATGTAAAAATTACAGAAAAAATAAAACGATGTCTCAATATAACACACTTTTTTAGGAATTCAAAAAACAAACAAAAATTCTTTAGTTTCACTACCAGTCAACAGATGGCGCTGTCCTAAGAATGCTAACCTAAGAAAAAAAGTAGTTCTACTATCGGTCAAGAGATGGCGCAACCTAATACTACAATAATAATTGGTGGCTGGTTCTAATATAATAATCTACTATTTGCCGTACGAATAAACGAAGAATAAGTTCCTACTTAGTAATATAAACAGTTTGCAATGTGGAGTGGCTGAAACGTTTTTCAGTCACCATAAGCAGCTGTGGTTAAGATTTGTAAATTAACTGTCCGCCTGTTCGCCCTTCCACCTGTCTGCCGTTTATCCTACTTTTTTAAAGAATGTACTAATTTATGATTGTACGGAACCCTCGGTGCGCGAGTCCGACTCGCTCTTGACGGGTTTTATTTTATTTCAGTCAGATATTATATACCTAGAAGTGACTTTTTTGAACAACTTATTTGTTTAGCGATTAAGATTTATTTTCAGATGTTATTGACTGTTTTATTCATTATCAGCCGCACGACCTTTATGTAAATATTCCAAAAAACTACCCTTAAGACGTTTTTGAGAAATATCTCAAAAATAGTCATTGAAAGAACTGAAATATTTTTAATGCACAAAGGGATAGTGCTTGGTTTTCACCTCATCTGATGTTAAGTGACGATAAGGCCGAAGGTGGAAGCTCACTACTCCCGGAATTCTCATCACTGAGGAACTGGCTATCATCGAACTAAAATCTATGGAATAAGCATTCTGCTCAAAAAATGGCACCACATGAAAAGTACAACTAAGTGGATAGAGCTAAAAATGCTGGCATTTAATTATGCAGCACAAAGCGTCTGAACACTGGTTGCTTATTAGCGACCATAATTTGTATACTCATAGATATTTTCTATAGTTAAACGAAAAAATAAGATACGTTTTTTCTGCATCTTTTTAGTGCCTTCTTTGCATCTTTTACACCATTTGACTTTAAAGGACGTCATTTCTAATAAACTCTCTCTTTCTATCTTTTATCTACAATACAAACTGCAATTTATTGAAAAGAACACTAACTTCAGTCACCGGGTGCGTGACTGGCCCGACTAAAGCTGAGCGGGTTGTACTTTTTCGGCCCCAAGGTGCCATTTTTTAAGCAATATTTGTTTGCAATTACACTTCCATAGATTTTAGTTCGCTGCTGGCTATATTACCTCTAACTGGCGGAACACAACAATTTTTATATTGTTGTTATGGCGTCAGACTTAGGTAAAATGGTGGTTGCTAGCCAGGTGGACTTGAAATAAGCCCTACCAAACCGAGTACAAATTGTACCCCCCCTGGGAATCGAACCCGGGACCTGCGTCTTACACGAGTGGGCGGACCACTAGACCACAGAGGCGGTAAAAACCTAATAAATATCACTAATTTTCTCTTTATATAGTTTATAATGTAATATATATATGTACAGGGTGTCCCAAAACTTTGCCACACGGAAGGAAAGTGCCTTAAATATTGAAGATAGGAAATTTTGCTGAAAGAAGACTTCATTTTGTACAAAATAAGCGCCCAGTTTGTAAGTGGGGCGTTTTTTCGACGTGTCATTTATGAGACTCTGACCAGACATCTAGATTCTAGGGTATTATTGATCGAAGATGTTATTTTGTACAAAAAAAGCACCCAGTTTGTAAGTAGGGCGTTATTTCGAAGAGCTATTTTTGAGACTGGCCGGACATTTTCTTGATCGAAGATGTGATTTTCTACAAAATAAGCAAAAATTTGTGAGGGGGGCGTTATTTCGAGGTGCCGTTTTTGCAAACTTTATCTAGGATTATGATATTCTTGATAGAATGGTTTACATTACATTCAGGAAAACGTTTTTGCGATCTGCCAAATAATTATTATTTTATTGCGTGTCACTTCCTGTAACTTCGTAATACATAAATTATTATTAAGTTAGAATACATAATACATTAACAAAAAATAACAATTAATCAAACCTTCAGTTTTGCGATGGAATGTCGTCATCTGCGTTCTAAACCGAAACAAGTTTTAAAAATCCTAGTATTAATTGATTCGAACAATTTATTAGTGTTATTTAACGATGGCGTCCGTTCCCCATCGCGTCACTTATGTATCGTAAGGCCATCTAACTAGATTAACAAGGATAACCGTCACAGTCAGATCTCACTGTAACGTTGACCTAACTAGGTGGACACACGCCGCGTGCAAATTAAAAAAAAAACAGTGAAAAAGTTACAAATACATTAGAAAAAAATAAAAATAAAGCATCGAAGAGGTTGCATTCTCTGCAAAATGTTAACTTTTTGGGCGTAATAGGAGACTGAAAACTTTTTCGTGGTTTTGGGGGGAAAAAATAATTTTAGGGACATTTTTGCAAGTTTTTTGGAAATAAATTAGTCAGTAGTCAAGATGCTTAGGTTTATTGTGCTTTCGATTCTATTCAGATGTAGTATGGCTGTGATATACTCATTAAATGGTAAGTTAATTTTTTTATTATTTGTTTAGTGATTTAGTTTTATTTTCAGATGTTATTGACTGTTTTATTCATAATCAGCTGCACATAGGGAATAACCTTTATGAAAATAATCCAAAAAGACGTTATTGAGAAATATCTCAACAATAGTTATTGAAAGAACTGAAATTTTTTTTTTTTAATGCACAAAGGGATGCTTGGCCTTCGCCTCACCTGATGTTAAGTGACGATAAGGCCGATAGGTGAAAGCGCACTACACCCGGAATCATCATTACTGAGGATATCCTATATACAATGCGATTAAGTTAACAATGTACAATTGAAGTGGCTAACTTGAGAACGCTTTCGGTTCAAAACTATTTTTGAAATCTGTTAAATTTACTACTTATTTGACATACATTCTCGAGTTAAGTTGCAGCGGATCACTGTCTATTATCAATTTAATCGCAATGTAAGTTCTATCTTTTTTAGTTAAATGTAACAAAAAAAACCGGCCAAGTGCGTGTCATTTTTTGTCTGCAAAAACAACTTTGTTTTTCACAGTGTTGTATGAATTACAAAGTTATATTTGCGGTTATGGAAAATGTGCTATATCTCAAAAATTAATTACTATATCTCGTTCAAACCAATTTTCGTTGAAAGTGTTTATTAAGATCTACAGCATATTTTTTTTTCGATTTTTCACTCTCTTATTTCAAAAGTTAAAGGGGGGGGGGGGGGGACACACATTTTACCACTTTGGCGGTGTCACGAATTGATTTGAAGAAAACAATTTTTTTCAGTTTCAGTTCCATGTATGGGGAGCCCTCCCTTAATCTTTTAATTTTTTATTTTTGTGTTAAATTCGTTAAGCGGTTAACAGAATACATCTATCTACCAAGTTTCAATTGTGTAATATTAATACTTTCGGAATAAAGTGGCTGTGACATACGTACGGTCAGACGGACAGACAGACATGACGAATCTATAAGGGTTCCGTTTTTTGCCATTTAGGCCACGGAACCTTATAAATAACTTGTTTGCAATTTTTTGGTATTCCTTTCTATTTATTTATTATCAACACTACTAGTGTATTGTGTAGTGCACACATTATATGGTTATTATACTTAAGTAGTCTATTTTCATCTAGAAAAAACACTTCCTAAGTAATATGTGTGCAGGCAGTACTGATATATGATACAGTTTAATATCGACATTATACGGTAGTTACTAGAAGTAATTATGCAAAAGAATTTATTACATCACAACATTGACTCAATAGCTTATGTTTGTTTTATATATGTGTCTGTAACGTTTTTAATTATTATTTTGAATTGTTTTTATTTTTGTTTTTTTTTCTTAACGGCTCTATGGTCAATTTTGCTGGTCCTTTCGCCGAAAGGTGCCCAAAGACTGTTCAATCATTCCTGATTCTGTTATTGGATACAACCGGTTCTTTTGTTAATTAAACAAATTCAGAATTTATACTTTTTTACACAGCGTTATTTTCACAGAAAAATAAATAATTAAAAAATATTTGAAGACACGACTGCCCTGCCAAAAAAAACAAGTGTATTTACAGGTAGGGAGAATGTTCCGTGAAACACTTTTTAGACAAAGAGATTCTCCATTGCATAGGTACGATACATACATAGTTACTTTTTTGGACAGGGCGGTCGTTTTATTAACATTTTATAAATTCGTATTATTTTTACTTAATACATTTTGATGACAGTGCTCGTCAAGGCATTTAATTAAATGCCCATATTGTATTAATTGGAGAAAAAATCTTAATCTTTTTGAATTTTTTCTTTTTAATTTAAGTGAATTCATTTCAAAAGACAAAATTGCGTAACGTTTTTTGTTTATGATCATATTAATGGTACACTACTCAGTTCTTACCGTATAAGACAAATTTTTAATAGTTAAGTTAACAACGGTACAAATAATGAGACCAACATGCTTAATTTATTTACATATTGTTTTCAAACAGTTCATTCCTCTTAACTGCTTTATGTTTCGGTAAAATTGCGCGATAAATTTTTCACTGATTCAAAAGCTTCTTCTATCAACTTTAGCTTTACCTATAGTATAATAAATCAGTAAATCATAGGTAGTACCAGTTTGCGTTTTCGTCGGATATAATATTATAATGTTAAAACTTTAATGGGCTCCGATTATAACTAGTGATTTAAAATGAATATGACTATCTCTGACTAATCCGAAATATTTAACACGCAGTTTCTTCGAAAGCTCAATAATATTATCACTTTTAGACTACGAATGCAGAAATTATCGAGTTCAAGGTAACTTTAGTGGTGGTATGCTTACAAAGAGAAAGAAATATATTATGAAAAAGGCAATTATTTAGTCAACGAGCGGCCGCCCGCGACTTCGTCTGCATAGAAAGTTTTTCTGCTATCCCTCGGGAACAATACTTTTTTTCTGGATAAAAGGTACCTTATGTCCTTCTTTGTACCCCTGACAACGTGTATGTAAAATTTCATGATGATCGGTTCCGTAGCTAAGATGTGAAGGCGTAACAAAAAAACAAACGGCCTTTCGCAATTAAAATATCAGTAAGGAAGTGAGGATAAGGATAATAATAAATATTATCGAATATACCTAATTCTTCCAACACGAAAAAGTCCAATTAGCGCTAATTCAAATGTTATCAAACATAATTTCCAACATGAAAGAAAGATGGTTTCCATAAACCTACAATATTATTGAAAGACCTATCGAACGACACCCCACACTTTGAGATTCATGAAAAAAAAAATATCCCCACTTTAAGAGAGGTAACTACACAATTTTTTTTTGAGATTTTACTCCACCGCTTTTTCGGCGTAATTAATATACACATTTATGCTAAATTACAGCTTTCTAGTACTTAGAGCCTCCGAGATAAGCCCAAACGGAGACGAACAGACGCACATGGCAAAACTATAACACTACGGAACCTTAAAATGGTAATATTTTTTTGTCGCTGATGTTATTGATGAATAATCATCAAAATTTATGATTAATTAGTGATTCTTATTCAAAACCAATGAATATAAAAAAGATGGAATACCGGGCCAACGAGTTCTGCAAGTATTTAAATTATTCGATACGTGGTTTCGTAATGGTGATAGTAGCAGTATAGAAAGGTTTTAAAATGTCAGTTTTGAATACCTGCAGTTAAGGTCACCGCTACAGCAAATAATTCGAACATGATCATAATCTGTCGGTAAAATACGTTAGCTTTAAAAAAAGAACAGTTCTTTTGGGAAGAGCGTCCCAATTTGCGAACTGATGGTGGCACAAATTTTGCGAATAGGTCCTTTTGCTACTAAGCCAGAACTGGTGGTAAGCTCAGAATTTTATTTCCTCGCAGTTCTTGAGAAAAGCACTATACAAGTCTTGTACTGAAAGCTATTTACATTGCCTCAAATGATTTAATGAAATCAAACCATTCTCGACAATGTAAATGCTAACTTGCCGTTCTCGGGTGCAATGTACTATTGATTCATGCAACTGTAATTAGAGACAGCCTTATCTGCTGTGGATTAAACGATTTTTTTTCTTCCAAAGAAATTTGGAACTTGAATCCTCGAACTTTAATTCTGACACCGATCAATGACCGAAAGATTATACACACGTACGGAAGATATTATTTCTATAATAATAACATAGAAGCATATAAAAATACTGTATTATATAATACATACTTTTGATTTATGAATTTATGATAGGCACATCTCAAAAAACGTGATATTTTTTTTTCTAAAATAATGAAGTTAAATCCTGTTATAGGTATCTAAGAAAAGTTGCTTGGCAACTTTGCCGCAAAAAACCTTGAAATTATCATATTATACATTAAATTTTTTACTGCTTATCGATCACTAGTTTTAAGACGCAATACAAAAAATCACATGTACAGATTGAAGCTAAGTTTATTTACAAAAAAAAAAAAATACCTCAGCACTGAGATTGTGGCAAACTACCCGTAGCTTTTTGAATTTTTAGATTTTAGGCATTCACAATGCTATTTTTCTATTAAGATAATTAGAAAAAATACTAGAAAAAAACCGGCCAAGTGCGAGTCGGACTCGCGCACGAAGGGTTCCGTACTAAAAAACGGCCAAAAAAATCACGTTTGTTGCATAGGAGCCCCTCTTAAATATTTATTTTATTCAGTTTTTAGTATTTTTTATTATAGCGGCAACAAAAATACACCATCTGTGAAAATTTCAGTAGTCTACCTGTTGTCGTTATTAATATAAAGCAAAAAACGGCAAAAAAATCACATTTGTTGTATGGAAGCCCCCCTTAAATATTTATTTTATTGGATTTTTAGTATTTGTTGTTATAGCGGCAACAGACACACATCATCTGTGAACATTTCAACTGTCTAGCTATCACGGTTCATGAGATACAGCCTGGTGACAGACAGACAGACGGACAGAGGAGTCTTAGTAATAGGGTCCCGTTTTTACCCTTTGGGTACGGAACCCTAAAAGTCGACTCACCTGTAGCACATCAGACAGGACTCGAACCCGCAACCTAGGGATTTTGGCATGGGGTCAATGCACTGACCAATAATAATTTATGTTACCGAGTCGCTAGTGGGAGCGGCGAAATCTTCTAGTACCTACTTTTTACGTTTTCGCTGTAACCCAGCGTTATTTCATCAACTGAAGAATTACCTTCGACATTCAAATGCAATATCTTTACAGGTACCTACCAGACAATTGATTAAGATGAAATAGCTACATAATTTTTGAATCTTTAGATTTTAACTTGCTCTCAAGTAGGAAATTCGAATTGTACAAAAAAACAACCCGGATAAAAAAAATAAAAAATGATGTTTGTAAGCAAGTATTGTAATATGTTTTCAATAACAAAAATTCACAGATCTCGTGCCTTTCACGACCTTCTGGTACATTGAAAATGAATTTAATTAATTACCTAAAACAAAATTTATTCGAAAACATTTTTTATTATTATTAAATATACCTATGTAACTACTATAACTAAAACATCTTAGAATTTCTACAAAAAATACCTAATAAAAAATTAAATGCAGTCTCGCGCTGACTTCATCATCATTTGAATATGTGCGATAACAAACTATGTTTATCTAGGCATCATCTTCACATTCTCATTTAGAGACCGTTCTAAAAATTCATTTGGAATCGTAGCGTACTAAGAAAAACATGAGACATGCCCGATCGAGTAATTTTAAATCTCGAAATTGAAATTACAGCAACATCTTTAACATTAACATAGGTACCTATTTATTTCCTTTATTACACGTTTTGAGTGTAATTTATCTTAAAAATTCTAACCAATCAGTGCAAATGCTTTTCTGTATCTACTCCTAAGTATGGAAGCTCAAACTACAAACTCTCTTCTATTCAAAATTCGCTCAAGATTCGTTTATTCGTTTGCCTATACAAAAAAGTGTCGTGTATCACGAAATCCCACGGTGCAGGCAATGGTCAGGAAATATAGCCAAAACAATAGAAACAGATGCGCCGAAATAGTTTTTTTCGATGCTCACGTGCAATTGCAAGGCAAAGCCCGGCCTTTTGCATAAGTATAGAAACGCGTTATTAACCAAAACAGGGTTAATAAATAAATGATATCTTGTTCTTCGTATGAGTAATACTAATGGTGTTTATTTAACTTAGTTGTTTTACGTTAGATTTGACAACTAACCATTAAAAGTCATAAATAAATAATTATTAAAAAATCACATTAACAAAACTTAATACAAACATAAACTCATTTAATCTAATTTAATTGATTTAAGAATTTTACATAAGTATCAATAAATTAAAAATATATTTTTGTTTTGCTTTTAAAAACACTTTCATTAGGTACCTATCCGATTTTTTCATAATAAGAAAATAACATTTTATTACACTTACAACTCAAAATATAACTATAAACAAACATTTGTCTTTTAGACCATTAGCGTTGATACGACTGGTACGTACGTACTAGTACCTACACTACTGCGCTCAGCGCTCACTCACACGCTCCGCGCAAACTTAACTTCATAAAGGTTAAGCTACAGAATTATCCTTTTATGTTATTTACCTCAAATATTTTTTTTAAAGTAGACCAATGTAATATCTCGAGGTGTTTTTAAAATCGACCCGATATCGCGTTTTGTTTACGAGATATGATTTTTTTCTCGCCGAAACTGGGCGAAAATCGACCACATTTTTCACATTTTTGCGATAAAAAAAAAAGGTTTTGAGATTTTTGAAAAAAAAAAAATTTTCAATGTATAGCCCTTGATTAGACGCGTCATTCGATATCATAATCATTTACGTAGCTTTAATATCTACGACACCAGGGTGATATCGCACTTTGGCTGAAAATCGGGCCTATACAGATGCCTCAAAAAAAAACATTTTCAATGTTAAAATATCTCTTGTATTTTTTATTCCAACTATTACACAATCTCATATGAACTCCCTGAGCGAAGCAGGGCACCACAGCTAGTTACGTATAAAATAAAACTAGTGTTCACATTATTATTTCAGATTTACTGAACTGAACCCAAAAACAATTATGCAAACGTGGCTGCCCAGAAAACTAGTATGCGAATAAGTATATTATGCCGGACAGCTAATAATTAAGTATTTAATTACACCTAATAGTTTTTGGGCAAGGTTCAGGCAAAAGGATTGTCAAGGCAACTAGCAATGTACAGATATTTTGTATTTTTATTTGATGTCGTGTGACTACGAGTATGCTCTATAATCTTTCTATGAATCTCTGACTGGTTGCAGTCTATACAGCCTATGTTGTCTGGCGATGGTAATTTTGTACACCTACTTCATAAAATGGAAATCCCTATTTGTTTTCTTTGTCAATTAACAGCATTATGAGAATTAATTATCTGTTTTCTTTCACATGCGCATTGCGTATAAACCATTCAGTATTAAAAAAAATAGATTCAGTGGTTTTCCAACTTAAATACTATTGTATAGAGTGCCAGTGAAAGATTCAATACGCATTTCGCAATTTAATGCGAAAGTTTGAGACACAATTTAAACAATCTTTAATAAATCATAATTCTGCATATTAAGGACGTGCAAATATTTGTAGTAATCTGAAATTGTTTTCTAAGAGATATAATATGTACCTATATCGGAAAATATCCTCTCTAGGTATATCCCCATAATATGTGTACGTATCCTCACAAAATACATTAATATGGAGATATTATACGTCGTTCTTCCCAAAAAATAAATTTTCATTATTCTTATGAATCTTATGAGGTCTTGAAACCTATGAATTTGCTGATATTTTCTCACAAACTGAGCACATCATAACCTCAATGATTTTAAATATTTTATCATTAGCAATATTTATCAATTTAATAAATACGTTGAAGATGACTCCTTTTTTGTTAGCAAAAATTACCTCTTCATTTGTTACTTTACACTTACACTTACTTACCCTAAGTTATTTTTTCGCTTAAACTAAATAGAATAAGTTTGCAAGTAAGTATTTTGTAACATTTCAGCGTTCAGGTTATTAAGAAAATGCTAATATGAAGAATGAAACTTCTTTAAAATTCTCAATACAAATCGGCACTTTTATAGGTATACTTATATAATATTTTATATAGGTATACCTGTGAATACCTATTGTAATTTTATTAAGTTGTCACTAATAGGTAAAAAATAGTGTTTTATAAATATAATTAAACTTGCGTAGTTGTTATTTGACTTTCAAATGGCATTAGTTTCTTAATTTTTTTACTATTAGAAGATTAATTATAGATTAAGTATTGCATTTGCATGTCGTGACGTCTGTCGTTCTGTATTTTAAATAATAAGTTTTTCTTCCTCGTGCAGGTTAATAATTTTGTTTATTGCGCAGACAGTTATTATTCTTTGGAGATTAATTTACTTTAAAACTTTATAAAGCGATTTTTTGCATAGAAAAGTTACAACATTCCACCAGATCAAGTTTGAAATCTACGCGTCGTATCGATGATCTTTGCGGCTAGTCACACCACTATAATAGGTAATAATTATTAGCATTCTTATTTCTTCATATTATCATACCTAGAAAAGTATATTATTTTCTACTAACTGCCGCCCGCGACTGCGTCTTCATGTTCTACAGGGTGTTTGAAAATAGCCTTATAAAGCTGAATTTAGTAGATAGGACAACAAACAACCCCGGTTTTTTTATTAAACCCTGAAAATCAGTACTTTAATGATATTTTTTCTTTTTATGATAAACTACATAGTGGCAAGTCTAGACCGAAATTGTGTTTTACTCTTGCCGAATAATTGGATTGATTATTGATAAAAAATATCCTTATCCTTACTTAATATTATAAATGCGAAAGTCCGTTTCTTTGTTTGCTTGTTTATTTGTTACGTCTTTACGTTTTAACTACTGAATTGATCATCATGAAATTTTACATATACGTTGCCAGAAGGACATAGAATAGAGTACCTTTTATCCAGAAACAAAGTATTGTTCCCGAGGGATAGCAAAAAACTATCCACGCAGACGAAGTCGTAGTAATATTATAAATTAAGATTTCTTCAGTCTCAAATTTTTCACTGCTGAGTGAATTCAGCTTATTTACACGACATAATTTCGGTCTTGTTTTTTTGCATCCAGTTCTTCGTCTTTTTGTCTTTTGGCCCTCAGCAGTGGTCAGCCTCGAAATTGATATTGAAAAATAGTGTCGTGGCATTACTCTCAACACTAGCACAGAAAAAATCACTAAACATTTTTTTTATCTTGTGCTAATGTTAAAGCTAAAGTTAGAACAGTAACAAAATAAAACGCCTCTACAACATTTTGATGGCTGTGCTTCAGTGCTTCATCTACTCAACATTACCAGAGAGGTGTAAAAAATAAAAGAACACATTGGGGAATAACCAAACTTTCATATTCATATATTGTGTCACAGAATATGAATATAAAATTCTTAGAACAAAATAAATCGCTTTTCCGGCATTTGATTAATGCGTTTTACCACAGTATATATATACTCAAAAGAAAAAATAAACAAACGAAGATAGAACCGCCTCCTTTTTTGAAGTCGGTTAAAAATAGGGGCCCCTTTATGATTTTCCATGCAAAAGAGCTAATTTTTGAAAGGTATTTCTAAGATAAATTCGATCTGATTTTAATTGAATTTGATATTGTTCGAAAGATGTAGTAGCCAATTTGCGGAATTTACTGTCGAAATGACTGCGATTTGTTCCGGATTCGAAATGTTCCTGACTCGTCGTATTCCAGATTTGCCGTATTCCAGATTCGCCGATTTCCGGATTCGTCGTAATACGTACAATCGATAACACAGGCGCTTTACCATTTCTAAGTTTAAAATTGCTTGTACCTACGCCGCGCCGTCACGATGGCCGTGTCAGAAATTGTCTCACAATAAAATAAACTACTTAAATCTACTGTTCGTCAAATTAGAATAGAAAGAAATTGGAGTTTTAAACAAAAGAAAAACATTTTTCAATTCTAACTCACACACGAGGAATCGGAGAAATAATACAGTGCATTCGACAGTAAAAGCCCGGAAGTTGAATATTACACCTTTTAAACAATAAAACAATATAATCAATTTGAATTTATCATAAAAAATACCTTTCAGAAGTTTACCTTTTTGTATGGAAATTATTTGTAGTATATTGGCCCTATTTTCTTTTGAGCAGTACATAAATACACATATAACATAGTGGTGGCCAGATAATAAGGACACCCGTAGATTTTGATACAAACGAGTTAACTTTGAAGCTTTAGTTCTCCGCCAAGGATTGACTTAGCTGTGATCTGATGATGGCCATCTAGGGAGTGAATGGTGGAAATTCAGATCGCTATACATACCCAACTGATCTGAAGATATAACGATATATAAAAAAAAACCGCGAAATTAGCATAAAAATGTGGAAATCCTGAAACTGATAACTCTGATACTTTATCTCTTAGAATGTTGATCATCCCAGATCAGTTGGGTGTATATAGCGATCTGAATCTCTTCCATTCAATCCCTGGATGGTCATCATTAGACCACAGCTAGTTCAATTCTTGGCGGAAATCCAATGCTTCAAAGTTACCTCGTTTGTTAGAAAATCAACTGGTATCTTTAAATTTTTGGCAACCACTGTATATACTGTGGTTTTGCTCAACATAACAAGAGATGTAACAATAATATTTTAAAACAAAACAGAGGAACATCCGTATGTTAACGTGCTATACGCGGTACCGGCCAATGACATTGAACTCAGGTTCAAGTGTAACCGACCAGCGGACAAGGAAAGAGTCGCTTAAACCATAACGGCAGGCTGCAGTTGTTGAATGTCTGCCCCCCTACTAAAATGGCCAACATTCTATACGATTGAACGGTACGTGTTTACTTTTAAAGTTTAAATATGATCACATGTCGGAAACTTATGTAAAGTTGCGCGTCCACTGCGCGCGGCGAAGCTTTGGCATTTCGTCGATGGGCGTGCAAGACCGCGCAAGAGCAGTTTGCAATAATGCACAATGCAATGCAATGTAATGCACAATAGGCAGCCTTATTGCTAAACAGCAATCTCTTTCAGGCAACCTAGGGAGAAAGAGATTTAAGATACATGACAATAAGGGAGTGGGTGCAACTATTTAGAGGACAGTCTAAGTACATAAAATAAAATACGGGAAAATGGAAAAGAAAATCATAAATATAATTAGTGAGAAAAGTAAATAATAAATATGATAAGTGAGGAATAGAAGAAAATCCTGACCCACTTTTGAAACTTATGACAACTAAGTTAAAGATTCGATTTGGAAGTTCCTGAACCACCAAAACTCCGGATGTTAAGCCCAGACTCTTCTAGGCATTTTGAAACGTTTGTGAATTCATAAGAACTGAATCTCGAATCCTTGATATTTTTAAGACAATTTAATCATGATAATTAAATAAATCTGTTTTGTCACTCAAGTAAAAGTTTCTAACTTTACTTGTATTTATATGTGTCAAGAACACTGCAGATCATAGTTATGAAATTGACGTCGATATGACACATATTTTTACGTTTAGACGCAGTAAGTAGTAGGTACATGTGACGTTAACCCGGTTTAACCGGTTTTTTTTTTCTTTTGAGCAATTATTATTGTTTTTTTTTACTTAAATGAGAATACAAACAATCATTTTTAGGGTTCCGTACCAAAATGGTAAAAAAGGAATCCTTATGGTGTGACTCAGTCTGTCTGTCTGTCTGTCTGTCACAGCTGGATATCTCGAGAACTACTAATGATATCAACTTCAAATTTGGAATGGTTTAGGATGACATTTGCCTATTTTGCAAATAAGAAAGAAATAAAAAAATTGTATATTTTTTACAACAGGGACTGAAAAGGGGTCTTAAAAATTTGAAGTGGGGCTACTAGAGCATGTGGGTATCATATAAAAGAGCGCCGTTTGCACATTTTCAATCATTTTTTATTTTTTTAGGCCGCATAGTTTTCGACTTATGATGAAAAATATAAAAAAAAAATACCGTTCCCCCCCTTATCTCCGAAGTTTGCAAAGAGAAAAATCTGAAATATTTCTATGTGATAGCATTTTATTTAAATATTACAGAAAAAATAAAACGATATTTCAATATAGCGCATTTTTTTTTAGAAATTGTCAAATTTCTAAAAAAGTTAACATTAGTCCACTATCGGTTAAGTGATGGCGCTGACCTAAAAATGCAAAAATAATTTTATTATTATACTCTGCAGTCTATTTATTATGTTGGTACGGATCCCTCGGTGCGCGAGTCCAACTCGCTCTTGACCGGTTTTTGTTTATTAAACATGGCTGAAATATGCGGACAGACCTACGAAAACATTTTTGCCGAAGCTGAAACGAAAATATTTCGCTCCCGTTTTGCGCTTAAGTGCGCGTAAAATAAATCCATTTTTTACAGGAAAGTTTTTAAATATATTAGCAAAAATCATCAAAAAATAATGTTATTAATTCTATCTTTCAATGCCAGTTTCTGGTTTTAAATTCAAGTTTGTTCGCCTAATTTATCGATTTAGAATCCGGTTATAAATGCCGATTAGACATGGTAATCGAAGAGTCAATGTCACATGCTTAACCATGTTTTTTATCCAACGGGTCAGTGCTTGGCCTTCATCTTAGCTGATGTTAAGGGTCGATAAGGTGGAAGGCACCCTTTTTTCGCTAAATGGCAGATTCTGGAAACGGCAAGTTCTGTAAATGGCAGAATCTGTTAATGGCAAAAGTACAATCCCAAACAACATTCTAATTCTAAAGATATTTTTTATTTTTATTAAGCTCTATCAAGAAAAATGACAACGGAAATTATGACACACAATAATCTCGACCAACCCGTGGTCACATCAACTTGTGTGACTACGGGATTTTTTTACCCGTAGTCACACCGACTCATTATGCCCTTGACCCCCTTGACATGAAAAAAAACCGGTCAAGAGCGAGTCGGACTCGCGCACCGAGGGTTCCGTACAATCATAAATATATTTGGAGTTACTTTAGTACAGTCTTTAAAAAAGTAGGATAAACGGCAGACAGGTGGAAGGGCGAACAGGCGGACAGTTAATTTACAAATCTTAACCACAGTTGCTTATGGTGACTGAAAAACGTTTCAGCCGCCCCACATTGCAAACTGTTTATATTACTAAGTAGGAACTTATTCTTCGTTTATTCGTACGGCAAATTGTAGGTAATTATATAAGAACCAGCCACCAATTATTACTGTAGTATTAGGTTGCGCCATCTCTTGACCGATAGTGGAACTATTTTTTCTCGTAAGTTAGCATTCTTAGGTCACCGCCATCTGTTGACTGGTAGTGAAACTAAAGAATACCTGTTTGTTTTTTGAATTTCTAAAAAAGTGTGTTATATTGAGACATCGTTTTATTTTTCCTGTAATTTTTACGTAAAGTACTATCACATAGAATTATTTCAGATTTTTCTCTTTGCAAACTTCGGAGATAAGGGGGGGGGGGGAACGGTATTTTTTTTTTACATTTTTCATCATAAGTCGAAAACTATGCGGCCTAAGAAAAAGGAAAAAAAAGTTTTAAAATGTGCAAACAGCGCTCTTTCATATGATACCCCACACGCCCTAGTCACCTCACTTCAAATTTTTAAGACCCCATTTCAGTCCCTGTTGTAAAAAAAAAAATTTTTTAAATTTCTTTCTTATTTGCAAAATAGTTGGGCAAATGTCATTTTAAACTATTCCAAATTTAAAGTTGATACCATTAGACCTATTACCTATTACCATCTCGAGATATCCAGCTGTGACAGACAGACTGAGTCACACCATAAGGGTTCCTTTTTTACCATTTTGGTACGGAACCCTAATGACAAAAAATTATAAACTTTTTTTCGTAAAACAATACGTCACCAAAGTACCAGGATCACATAAATATGGAGAAGGTTAACCACCACCAATGTAAACGTCAAAACGTTATTTATATTAAAATAAATTCTGGACAAAACCAATGTTTAAAAAAAACCTCATGTAAAAAACTTTTGTTTTTGCTGACTGACTGTACAATATCTGTCGTTTAAAGAATCTATGCCATTCACAGAATCTGCCGTTTCTAGAATCTGCCATTTAGCGAAAAAAAGGGAAGGCGCACTGTACCTAGGTAGGTAGGTAGGTACCTAAATCTCTGAAGAACTCAACAATATTCAATTATAGATACCTATGTCGTTATTATTATATTGTGCTGATCTTGCGAGGGTCTACTCTACAATGAGGAACCGATTAACTGCCTTCAATGTAAACGGTCTAATTACTGTTGCATTCATAAACGAGAAAACAAACATGTTTTTTTAGATAAGGTTCCAGTTAATTTAGCTTATAATAAAAATGTTATTCCGTATCTGAGTTTCATGTACGGAATAACTCTATACAACCGGCGGGCTGATTATCTAATTAGAAACCACCTAGCGACCGGTCGCAGTTCATAGATGATAGTGATCCATTGCTACTTCTTTATGGATTAAAAAAAAACATTCCAAAGAAAAGTAGCAATGTATGTGGAATGAAACCGGTCGCTAAATAGTTTCTTTTTAGATAATCAGGGTGCCGGTGTCAATTTAAAAATATGCCACCGAATTATGAACTGAAAAATGCCTAAATCAGAGGATTAATTAGTGAAAAGATATCTGTCGATTGTCTGTCTATTTAATATAGGTTTAATTTAAATAAACTATAAAACCAAACTATCAGTAAAATTCAATGATATTAAAAAAGTGAACATCGGTGATATTAAAACAAAGTCATGCATAATCTTCGATAGATATTCTTACGTATTACAATAATCATATTATTATAATTTACAACCATATTTGCTTAGGTCTGTGTTTACAATAGATAAAAATCTAGCAACTTTGAATAGTAACGATGACAGACTAGAAATTAAAATGATTATTGTAATAACAAATCATACTGATTATATTTAATTTGACTTATTGTTATGTGACTTAGCCATATTACGAAGGACGGCTCTGAACTCTGGACCTTTTAGGTTCAAAGAATTTATTTCTCATAAAAACATGAAGTTTACATAGAATGAGAAACAGGTGTTACATTAAGTATATCTGTTAGGTGATTGCGTTAAGTCAATCGTATTAATTTGACAATTCATATTGTAATTTGTATCATAATATATGTCATCTCATACAAATTGCAGCCGATGGAATACGATATGAACTGTCAAATAAATACGATTACTTACGCAATCGCACCACTGACGTGGCTATTTCTTTTTCTTTTAAAATTATTCATTATTAAATTTTTTTTTAAAACATACATTATTTTTATAATCCTGTTGTTTTATGGTGATTTTTTTACTGCAATGTGACAACAAACTTTTATATCCTTTATTTAACCATTACAGGAACAAAATTAACAAAATATAAATGAATAACAAATAAAACCCTGCCACCCTTTTTTTTGAACTAAGTAGTGCTTTTGGCCCCCCGCAATAAGCCAGTCTCGCTCGCGAGTAGAACTGATGGCCGTTGGGGCGGAAAGGTTTTGGAATGGCGACCGCACACCGGACGACGCTCCGTGGGTAGGCCCCCGATAAGGTGGACCGCCGATCTGGTGAAGATCGCGGGAAGCCACTGGATGCGGGCAGCGCAGGACCGATCGTCGTGGAGATCCTTAGGGGAGCCCTAAGGATTTTATTTGTTTGGAGCAGGGTTTTATTAGTTATTCATTTATATTTTGTTAATTTTGTTCCTGTAATGTAGGCCACACGTAGGCCTATACCCAGCAGTGGGTGTCGTGTGGCTGATATGATGATGATGATTATGATGAATATGCCAGTGGACCGCCAGCAAAATATTCCCTCATACCTGTAAGGAAAAAAATAATTTTTGGCTATATTTGTTTTTAATTTTTGATGGTGGCCCGCCATTAGTTCATAATTTGCCCAAGTGGCCCATGCTGTCAATAAGTCTGTGCACCTGTTAAAAGATTGTTTCAATACCCTAACGATTTTTTTTTATTCCAGAGACTGAATACAACAGGATGCCGCCTCTTTACGGGTTAGACGACTATTCGTTGTGCTTGTCTGAACCAGGAGGCACCTTCTGCCTGGCCGACTACGGCCTGGTTGGCAACGGCCCTTTGATGAACATGATCAAGGTATTTATGGACTAAGATGTTTCATTCACAATCTAAGAGATGGCGCTCGCGAGCAACTTTTGTCTCCGTAATTTGACTCTCACATCAAGTCTACGGGTTTGTATGACAGTGCGTGCACGTAGTGACGTGATAGCCGGCAGACTTTCATACAAACCATGTGAGAGACAAATTGTTGCGGTGACAAAAGTTGCTCGTGGGCGCTATGTCAGAATAATAACAACCTAGAACGATATTTCCCTACATAGCACACTGTCAAAAGTGAGACAAATAAAATGGATCCAAAATAGCTCAGTTTTCAGTTTTTTTATTTTACACGACTGCCCAAAAAGGAGTGTATAGGTATGTGTTCAGGGTTCATGTATGTTTGTGGGTACGTGAGTTTCTTTATTCCACCATAACTTCTTAATGGATCAACGGATTTGGATGTATGGGGTATCGTTACTTACTTTTTTCCGAGTGACACTGGCTATATATATTTTTAAATAAGTCAATATGGCGACTGTACAACGCCACTTTAAAATGTGAAAAAAAAAATATTTTTCAATTATTACAATATAGGCATCAAATGAAAGGACTTAATGAGTACATTTCAAAACTATATTGTTTGTCACTAAAATGTGTGAAATAAAAATAAATAAATTTAAAAAGTATTAAAAACAGGCCTGCCCTGCCAAAAACGAACTAAAATGTTAAATAACAAGTGTCATTGCAGTCGGAGGACCACTTTAATTAGAAATTGTTCTACAAAACGGTCCCCCGACTGCAATGACACTTGTTACTTAACATTTTAGTTCATTTTTGGCAGGGCAGGCGTGTTTTTAATATTTTTGAAATTTATTTATTTTTTATCCTTCATACTTTACATAATTGCACATATAAGAACGAAAAAGTTTCAATTTCCCTACCTTTAGGGGATACTTACTATTTAGGTATTGGATTTTAGTTAAGATTAGGTAACGTATAAAGGACATAAATCTGAAACTGAACCATTTTGGCTAAGTTTTTTTTGCCTCACTTTACATACAAGGACTCGGTTTCTAGGTTTTATTATTCAAAGATGACAATCTTATTTCAAAGGCAAAACTTTGAACTAAGAAAAACACGTCTTTAATGTAGCAACTTTATCTTTGTACCGCAAACGCTCGAATTTGGTCACTTCTGTTGTATACATCGTAGTTAATTTATTCACATTGTACAATTTACGAAGATCTTTCACAAATGCGACTTTGTCATGAGGGGCTGACCGGTATTCAAAACCGGAAACGTAGTAATTAATTGGTGCCGTTATTCTTCGATCCAGCCACAGGCTGTCGTAAGCCATTAAATAAGTGGAATATCATTAATTATGTAAAATTCTTAGTTAAATCATCAAAACGTTGGCCGTGTTCATGAATAATTAATAATATGATTTAAACTTTTGATATTATTCTTTTATATTTGCTAATTTTTAAACTCTACTTTGCGCTAAAATATCGGACTGATCAAATAATCAAATAAAAACAAAATTATAAATCCAACACTCTTTATATAAAAGAAACTTAAAGGAGATTTGGTTTATAATCGAATATTAATATTTTTTTTTATGAATATTCGCTTTCAAACGTAACGTAATTTATGAAGTAAGGTAGATATTCTGTACAGTTTTCTGAGAAAACTAATAGGTACCTAATGGTAAATTCATAATGTTAAGTTCCTCGTCGCGTGTAATTATGATAGCGTCACAATCGTAATTAAAATACTTAGTTTAAACAAAGCATATAAACATATAACACGGCCCCAACAGCATAATATCTTGAGTCATAATTTACAAGTTAATTTTTCTTATGCTTGATAAATCATAATAAAATTTAACTATTAGAAAAGCGAACGATAAATATTAGAATCTATTCATCCTACTTATAAATAGTTTTAAGATAAAACTTCATAAATCTTAAAATTTATTTAGTAATCCTGTTCTTTGATTCCTGAAAAAGTGCCTAAATTATAAAACCATTAACTGGATGCCATTCCTCAGGGGCCCTATTTTTGAATCGCTCGGCAGGCGTCGAGCGCTCTTTTCGACTGATTCTCGTTCGACATATGACTCAAAACAATGAGATGTCGAACGAAAATCAGTAGAAACGAGCGCTTGACGCCAGCCGAGTGATTCAAAAATAGGGCCCCAGGTTCGATTCTTGAAAGAGTTTTTATCTCGTTTTATACAGTCTGATTGGTCAATGGCCTTTGGATAAGGAGGATGGGTACCCACCACGTAGTCCCAATGCGGATTGGTAGGTGTTAACGACTATCAAAATAATTTAATGGGATACTTAAATACTAAACCTGGCAGCGGTTAATTTTTTGGGCGACAGAATAACTAAACGGGCGACTAACTGTGGATTATAAAAAATAGATAAAACGGGCGACTACATGTGAGAGATAAATAATTTAAGTTAGCAGTGAAAATTCTAAATGAGTGACAAAAATACTGAGTGAGCAACTAGTATACCAAGTAGGTAATTATATTACTGATTTAAGATGCCCAACGTGGTATTTTTGTCATCTCGATTAGGATAATAGTCACCAAATTTTATGTTTTGTGTGCCCTAAGGTTGTCGCCCAAATAGTAATTCGGTCGCCCGTTCTGAATAACTAGTTACTCAATTTGGATTTTAAAGTCACCCATGTTCAACATTTATAGTCGCCCACGTCTTAGTATTTCAGTACGCTATATTCAGTATTTTTGATACCAAAAATGGGAATTTATTGTTACCCAATTAAATACTAGACCTTTTAAATTTAAGGTGACTTTAGTTAGGGAATTTTACTCTTGGGCCCTTGCGCGAAAGGAAACAAATTGCTCTGATTATGTAGTTAAGATCCGATCCCGACCTTTGGTTCATGATGCTAAGAGAGCTATTAATTATCATGGCATTGTGATGTGAGGCGTTTTATTGTTCAAACGTATGCATATTAATTACTCAGATGTAATTACAGATCTCTATGTAGAGCGATCACCTTTCGCCTTAGACCGAGCTTAAGTTTTAGCATTTAAACATAATTTCAGATAGATAATATCTGTTGGTATTATTCTATTTCAAAAGAAACATTTGAGGCAAGTTCCACGGGTTCCTATGGCACATATCTTCTGTCTTAACTTAAAAACCTCAAAAACAGGATTACATAAAAACTACTGAACTGATTTCAAAATTGGGACCAATTTGGGGACAAATCTGATGAAATAGCGTAAAACATATATACAAAATACTGAAGATATGCAATACTCCAATGCTGAAGAGCAATAATAAATTTTATTGTAGTCATGGTCTAAGAAAACGATTGGTATTCAGGGATGTTATACAGGCTTACGTCACAATCTAGTTGCGCGACTTTATAGTAACAAGTAAAAAGGATTTTTTTCTGTCACACTCACTACAAAATTATTAAAGCGTATTTTAATTGTAATTTGTTTCTCTTAGCAAACGAAACAGTTCAGCCTCCCTACTCAAATGGCCAACATTCTATTCGTTTGAACGCTACGCTTACTATTAAAACCTTAAAATAAGCAGTAAACTATAAAATTACGTGCCGTTAACTTGACAATTCCATACAATACATCGAAGTCTGTGATTTACATAAGTTTGCGACATGTGATTTAATCATTTATTAGTTCTATTTAAGCTTTAAAAGTAAGCTTAGCGTTCAAACGAATAGAAAGTTGGCCATTTGAGTACGGGGGCAGTTAAGATGAATGAATTAAATTTTCAATACCTACCGATAGCGGAGACGACGTAAACCTGTGACTTCCTCTGTCTCAAAACCTGGCGTATAGAAAAATTTTAGTATGATTATAAAGTTTTTGACCTGGCGCAGTATATTAATGTATCATGATTGTAATAATTCGTTATATAGTCAAGGACAGCCTAACCTTTTTATTTTTTCAGGGATACTCGGAATACAAATTGAAACATTATAACCACACTCAAATTCATAGAGGAATTTGTGTTACCACCACTTGCAATCGGTTTAGAACCACAAATGATACACAAGGCATAAAGGAGACCCTTGAGGATTGCGTTAATGACACCATATATAGAGAGTACGAATTGCAAGTGAAATTAGAAAATTTGCAATACTGTAAGAAGGCAGAAGATAAAAGAATCATAGATAGTTATGATGTTGCTGTGGGGATTGTATATTTAATAATTATTATGCTCAATGTTGTTGGAACTATGCACGATGGATGTAAAACTGGGAAAGGTAATTATTATATCAGAGCTAATTTGAATTTGAAATAGACTTGTACTTACATTAGTTATTTTACAACAACTATACAAGGTGTTTGTAAATAGCATTATATGCCGAATTTTGTAGATAGGTTACCATGCATATAAAAATTAAAAAAATTAAAAATTATTATAAACCCTGAAAATCTCCACATTTAAAAGTAAAAAATATTTATGATAACTGCAGAGTGGCAACCCTAAACCGAAATTGTGTTTTACTGTTGCCTATGAACGGGATTGATTATCGAAAACAAAAGTCTATTTGCGTCTAGGGCTGTCACTTAGCACTCTTAGCAGCTTATATACAAATAAAAAAACAAAATTTCTCAGCCATGTGGTGGGTTTCAGGGTTTATATTTTTCCGGCATTTTATGGGATAGGTGGAATAGGCGATCCTATCTACAATATTCAGCTTTATAAGGCTATTTCCAAACACCCTGTATAAATCCATAATATGGTATTATTAATGTCATTTTTTTCAGGAAACGCATATTTATTAGCTTTTTCAATAAGTCGGAATTGGAAGAAATTAACCGCACCCAGCGGTGTAGGATCAGATCCTAGAATAGAAAGACTTAAATTATTCCACGGTTTAAGGTGAGTTTTTTTAGATTTTAGGCACTCGTAAAAGTACTTAAGGCGCTTTCCTGACTGAAAGTGGCGCCGCGGTGAATTTATTTAATATTGTAATTCTAATACACAATTTTAATAAAACTTCTCATGGATTTTTTAGGGCCCATAGTCTAGTATTTTTAAACGGTATCATTACATTCATCATTCGTAGTAACAGCTAGAAGTAGATAGCAAAACTGCTAATAGTTGCCGTTTTTGACACATTTGCTATCTACTTCTACGAATGACTACGAAGAAATGTAGTGATACCTTTTAAAAATAGTAGACTATTATGAGCCCTAAAAATTCCACGAAAAGTTTTTTTTTATCAACAACTTATTAAACAAAAACCACTAAGGGCGCCACTTTCGATGGGGTATTCGCCTTAAGCTCAGAATACATAATTCTTAAGATCTATTGAGAGCGGTTATAAGTATTGATAATTAATTATGGTTGTTTCAGGACAGTTACCATAATTTGTGTAATATTTTCGCACATTGTAATCGTTATGGCTTACTCGTACGTCGAGAATCCTTTATACATTGAGACGGTAAGTTTATACGACTTGACTTATAGTTTATATTTCAACGACCCGAGTAGTGCTGTGGTAAACATGCCGCCTACCACACATAAGAGGTCCCGGGTTCGATTCCCGGCCGGACAGAAATTTAATTTCTGTGACGGTTCTGGGTGTTACTATGTATAATAAATATATATTTAAAAAGTATATAAGTAGTATATCAGTTGTCTAGCACCCATATTACAAGCTATGCTTAGTTTGGGGCTAGATGGCGCTGTGTGAAATTATCCAAGCATTTACGAGTATTTATAAGCATTTATTTTTACATAATCATTAAAAATAAAAATAAAATACTGATCTAAAATAAATTCTCGTACAAATAAATAAAAAACGAAAATGTAATATAACCTCATAATCATATTTTTGAAATTGATAACTCTCATAATATTTTGAGCACCACCAACACAATTGTGAAGAAATAGGTGAACAAATAAAATATGTATATTTTGATCCATATTTTATACAAAACAAGGTAAAAATTATGCATTTCCAATTGCGCAGCGTCAAAAAAATATTGTATTCTATTCCTAAGCATTAATAAAAAATCTGAATTTGTGCTTAGTCAATGGGGTCTGAAAAAAAAACAAATTTGAGATATTCCACATGAGTAAATAAATGTGATTATACCTTAGCTAATACCTGCCACAATTACAATATTTAATATCACATTAGTAAAATTTACTCATGTGATATCAAATCTTTTTTTAATGGGTGTCGTGGTTGAGGCCGCTTGTGGCTAGGTATAATCTTCATTCTGCTGTTACTTCCGTACATTTGTGAAGACGAAGTGATGTTAATTTCTTCACGCAACCGTAAATTCTGAAACTTTTTTCTATTACTAAGGGAGCTTATTCCTATCCTACCTATATAAAAATATTCAGCCAATATGATTTTTTTAGACATTCCTCATATTTGTTTGTGACAGAATTTTCAATTTTCAAGTAGTTATATAACTAATATAAATATCACCATTTGATTTTATTTTCAGGCATATGTGGATCCGGCTAAGCAAATCCTGTTCAATGGCACTTTAGTTGTGCACACGTTCTTTATCACCTCGAGTTTCTTGCTGGCGTATAATCTGATGTTGCACGAGGAAAAGTATGGCCTATCGTTGCTGCAGTGGCCCAAGGGTGTAATCCTTAGATGGATAAGGTGATTATAAGAATACCTCTATTCTTCATTAGCCATTTGGTTGGCCCCAGGATATCTGCTGGGGCACCGGCCATTTATACAAGCAAATGAGTATGACGCAACACCCTACCCTGAATCCATCTCTACGCTTTCTCATTAGATTAAATAGATTTTAATTAGAATACCTAATACCGCCCCCCCCCCCCTCTAGGAGAGGGAAGCGTTGCCTCAACTACTAGAAATCTAGGTAAGTATAGCTTAGATATCTAAAGATATCCGCAACGTTCTGTGATATCCGGCCAGGACAATAATTCCTCCACCGATTTAATACAAAAATAGTTTTGTAGTTACTTTTACCAAGAAGAACGAATACCTTAATGGTCTCTCTGAACTTTAAATGAATAGCTGTAGTTTAAACCCTGCCTTCTATGAGAAGTTCTCACTGAGAACCCGTAATCGAACTCTATAAGAATCCCGCTTTTCTAAGGTAGCGCTGGATTCTTACTAACGTCCCTAATCGAATCACGTCATTCCCAATCATCAGCTTGGCAGGTTTTAAATATGCGCTATTAGGGTGGGCGTCACAAGAGCATGAGTCAATGAAGATTGATGGGTATTAGCGACTGCAAATATACTAGTTGTTAATGATGAACGCAAAATCTCTTAGGTGGTGATTGTGCTCATGAATATGAACACCTTTTACTATGGGGCCAACTCTGCAACTCAACAAAAAAAATCTGCTGTTTCATACATTCTGGTCGAGTAGGTATTGACAACTTGTATGAAACAGCTGATTTTTTTATTGAGTTGCAGAGTTGGCCCCATAGTAAAAGTTGTTCATATTCATGAGCACAATCACTACCTAAGAGGTTTTGCGTTTATTCATTAACACGTTGTATATAGCTGAGCTAAAATAAAATTTTGGCCACCCACTCTAGCGAAAGTCGCAAAAAATACTAAATTGCAGGCCTGCTCCTCGCGCCAAGATTTTACCTGTCATCCAGTATTTAATTTGGCAGTATTGTCTTCGCAATCTTTCTTTTTCTCTGCAAAAGTAAACCTAACATGCATTATTGTTTTTGGTCACCCAGATTGTCGCCAGCGTACGCACTAGTGATAGCGACGATCTGCACGTGGATGCGGCACCTGGGCAGTGGGCCTCTGTGGGACCTAGTGGTGACCGTCGAGACCGATGCCTGCCGCCAGTACTGGTGGGCGCACCTGCTCTACATCAACAACTACGTGTACAACGACAACATGTGCTTGCCACAGACTTGGTGAGATAACACATCAGCTATTTATTTACTAGTGGTAGCGACGATCTGCACGTGGATGCGGTACTTGGGTAGTGGGCCGCTGTGGGACCTGGTGGTGACCATCGAGGCCGACGCCTGCCGCCAGTACTGGTGGGTGCATCTGCTCTACATCAACAACTACGTCTACAACGACAATATGTTCTAGCCGCAAACTTGATGAGATAGCACATTAGCCATATACTAGTGATAGCGACGATCTGCCCGTGGAAACGGCACCTGGGCAGCGGCCCGCTGTGGGAGTTAGTGGAGACCAACGAGATCGACGTCTGCCGCCAGTACTGGTGGGCGCACCTGCTCTACATCAACAACTATGTGTACAACGACAACATGTGCTTGCCGCAGACCTGGTGAGATAATACATCAGACATTTTTTAATGTTCCTACTGCTAGGGCACTCGTTTTGTTTAATCCACAACGGGATAGTGCTTGGCCTTCACCTCACCAGATGTTTAATGACGATAAGAGTCGCGCACCACACCTGGAATCCTCATCACTGAGGAACTGGCTCTAACTGCCAGAATACAACAATTTTTAAATTGTTGTTATGTCGTTAAATTTAGGTGCGATGGTTGTAGTGTAGCTAGCCAGGCAGACTGGAATTATTTCCAGGGCTTATGCCCTACCGCCAGCCGAGCCGAGTAGAAATGTACCCCCTCCTGGGAATTGAACCCGGGACCACTGCGTCTTACACGTGCGGGCGAACCACTAGACCATAGAGGCGATTAAATAAGTTATATTTCAGGTGGATAAGGAGCATGGCATGGGCCATAACCCTACACGGGCCCAATGTAGATTGGTAGGTGTTAAACTAAAGAAGCAGAAGCAGTATATGGATGGATGCTAACAAAACCATTCTTGTAATATTGATAATGCTGCTTACTAGTAAATGGATGGTATTTTGCCTATTTGAGCAGTACCAACTCGAAAAATATCTACATAATCTAAATAAATAAAAATCTACTACCTATGTAAGTAACATAGGTAGTAGACTTTCAAGTTATTTTATTGTAGTATTTTTCTAAGAAACACATTGGTATTACCAACCAATTTGTCCAGGGTGATTTTTTGATCCGTCAACTTGGTGTGGTTTAGACCGTCAAACTGAAACACTTTGTCTATGGGACTATCAGAGCAAAAAAATAATTAGCTGTTCCATAGAACACATCAATATCTACTCGACCAAAATGTATGGAACAACTGATAATTGTTTTGCTCCGAATATGTTGGTCTTATAGTTGGTACAAAGTAATAAAGTGCACATGTTTCGCCATCAACAGAAATAGCATGCAAATAAAATGTATAAAGGATAAAATGTATAAAGTTGTGTCTGTATTGTTTTTATATGAATAAATAATTAAATAAATAATAAAATATACGAGTAAAATTAATTAAAAATAAAATGTCAATTCACAAAAAAATAAGAAAAATATGTCAAAATATATCATTTTCAAATGATTAAATTAATTAAAAGAATATGAGAAATATAGTCGGAAAATACGCTTTTCAGAAATACATTGCATGCCATATTTTGTTGTTAACGTTGTCTAAAAAGGGGTACGTATCAGAATGTCTAAAGTTAGAATGTCTAAACTTAAAATGACAAAGTTCAAAATGTCAAAAATTAAAATTCAAATGGTTTAAAATGTCGAAAATCATTATGTCTAACTTCAAAATAGCAAAATTCAAAGTATCAAACGTATCAAATACTTGAAAGTTAAAATATCAATGGTTATTAAGTCTAAGTTCACAATGATTTATTTGAATTGGGTTGGATCTTAAAACGAATAGCCTTCTTGGAGGTTAATTGAGTCTGTGGAGGTGTCTTTAGGCTTCACCTAAAATGCTTTATAGCAAATTTAACTGCCGGAAATGAGTCTAAACTAGTCTACTGGGACTTAGAAGCCGTAAACCGAAGGTCACGAGATAGGTGCGAGGAGCGTAGCGACGAGCATGTTAGGTTGACATGAACACAGCGCGCGAGCCGAGCGAGCGAAGCGAGCGTGCCGCGGCAGCGGCCGGCGAAGCGCTAGAAAAAAATCTATTTCAAAGTCAATTGGTGGGTTTTGTTCGCCCGCTACTGAATCAGTGACTGGCACCGGCTACCGAATCAGGGAGTGGCGCTGGCGCGGCTATGTTGATGTGCGGTGGAGGCACAGAGATTAACACGCAGTTATTTAACCTAATTAATAAGATACCTAAATGAAAGAAAATAAGTAAATTCTATACGTCATTATATGTATTTGGACTATTAGACATTTTAAGTTTTGATCATTTGAACTTAGACATTTTAATTTAGGACTATCTGACCGTTTGACATTTTCGTTTTTGACATTTTGAACTTTTTACATTTTAATCGTTAGACATTCAAATTTTTGAGATTTTGAACTTTGCCATTTTAAGTTTAGACATTCTAACTTTAGACATTCTGATACGTACCCCTAAAAAGAGTTAATGACATAAAATTATTTTCAGTCTGCCATTTGTATAATTTATTTTTAAAAATGTATTTAACATGTTTTATAATAAATTATGCAAATACTTAGCATTTTAATATGTTAAGGAATCTTGTTATAAATTGTTACACACATGCATAAACAACTTTTCAGAATATTTAGCCAACTTTGGTTGACTGACCTGACTGAACAATATAGTTGTTGTTCAGTTTCACGGTTTAAGCCGCATCACAAAATTTGTTGACTGTTTTATTCGATTTTACACTGTAGTGCTAACCTCTGAAGTGTTTGTCTCCAGGTACCTCGCCGCTGACACTCAACTCTTCTGTTTCGGTCTATTACTCTGCCTGGTCTTTCGCAAGACTAAGACCCGTATGATCGTCCTCGGAACAATACTGGTAGCGGGCTTGCTCATAGTCGCGGGACACACGTACTTCCAGGACTTAAATGCGGTCGTGCTACAGAGTCCAGAGTGAGTAACTATTAAATATTGGTGTAAATAAATCTCATGAATAGTACTTTCATCACGGCACGTCCACTGTTAAAATATCTTCATTTTAAGAAGAGTATTAGTAGTAGCAGTAAATTAGAATAATTTGTGAGGATATTAATAAGGAATATTTGCTAAAGGAATTTGATAAAAAGTTGTTGGTTATTATGTATCGAATTTTATATGAATGAAATTTATGAATTTATATTCACAAACATGAAAGTTCATATAAAATTCGAGTCAGATAGTCGTCACTACACTGAGTAAGATTAAGATCCTTATTTATAAACCGCTCTCAACTTTGAGAGCTAACTTGATTTCATACCCGAGATGCTGTTACTATAAGAAGAACATCTCAAGTATGATCTGATTGTTGAGAGCGGTTTATAAATACGGGCCTAAAACTAACGAAAATCTGAATTTTGTGCAATCTTAAGAGTCCCCGCAAACTACCGATTTTCTATTGGCCGATAGTTTGGTCGGGCCTTTAATCAGTATGAAGAAGTAAGCAAGTGCGCACATTACAAAGATTTGGTATCGGCCGATTCTTCATATTAATAAAGGTCCGACCAAACTATTGGCTGATAGAAAGTCTGTAGTTTGCGGGGGTTCTAACAGGGGCTTTAATTATCTGCAGAGCGTACCGCAACATATACAAAGAAGACAACACGTTCCGGTTAATGTACGTTAGAGGGCACACCAATATTTCTGCGTACTGCTTCGGCTTGGCCAGTGGCTTCCTCACCTATTATTTGCAAAACCAGAAGAAGGACTTCAGTAAACACAAAGTATGCAATAATATTTATACCACACACATACATATCCTTCTCCTCTATTTGTGTACATTTATACATGTTGTCTTTTCAGTAATTTCCACCCACTTTAATTTGCTCTCTGTCCTCTTCCTCTTATTACTTCTCTATTCAAGGTTGCCTGGAAGAGATAGCTACATAGCAATGAGGCTGCTTTTTGTTTAAGTACTTCTCCCTGTTTAAGTGATAATAAGCCTTCAGCTGGTTAGATCAGTTGGGGTGTGTATAGTGTATCTGGATCTCTTACATTCGCTCCCTGGATGGCCATCATCAGATCACGGCTCGATCAATCCCTGGCGGAGCACCAAGGCTGCAAAGTTACCTCGTTTGTATGAAAATTAATTATGTGACTGCAACTGTAATACTCGTACTCCTAGATTAAACTAACCTTTTAGCGATGTCTGTCTGTCTTGTCACGGACTACCCACTGTTTGGATTGAAGGTAAAATACAGTAAATGTATGAAAATGAATGAAGGCTTTTTATTTTAGGATTGCTTCGCGGACCACTTCTGATGCTTTCAGGGACCACTAGTGTTCCGCGGACAATCGGTTAAGATTCACTGGCCTAGATGTATGTTGATGAAAATGATGATTGAGATATCGTTATTTCCAGTTCTACCGGCTGTTATTCTGGGCTGCGTTCCCGCTGGGCGTGATGACGATTCTGTCAGGCGGATTCTTCTACACGGATGGGCAACCGGCATCTATGGCCGCGCGCGTGCTGTACGCTATGTTCTACAAGTCCGTGTTCCAGCTGCTGGTCATAACCGTCATCATTGGGGTCATTTTCAAGATTGACAGTAAGTTTAAGGGCTATTTAAAAATACCTACATCTAAATTTATTAATAAAAGCATCAGTTCTCAGTCACGCGGGTCTTACCTGAGATGCTGTTAATATAAGAAGAGCATTTCAAGTATTATCACAAGATAGCTCTCAACGTTGAGAGTGGTTTATAATAAATACAGGCCCTAGAAGCACTCATGGTGGAGCTTAATAGACTGATCGTACTCGATCACGTTTGTTAAGCAACACTCGGTCTGGCCAGGTGTCGGATGGGTGACCGTCACTGCAGTAGTTCCGCCATAAATTGTCTTCAATCGACAACGTTTGACGAAGGTAGTGGTATCGCGTCATTATTTTCGCGGAGGAGATGTGCCAACGCTCGGAAACGATCGGGCGGAATCGCGCGTGACAGCATGCATCGTGGTTAAATCTATGCATTAAGACCAACTTACACATATCAGTGAAGTCACAGTTCCGGCATAGTAGCGCCACCGTGATAATGATTCTTTCATTCATTCTCTATTAACACGCGTTCACTGACACAGAGAGCACTGTCTCGTCACTGATACTGACAGGTGTTGACGGGTTCATAGAGACTGTATGAAAGAATCATTATCACGGAGGCGGTACTGTGCCGGAACTGTGACTTTACTCATATGTGTGAACTGAGCTTTGGAATAGGCTGTTTCGCATTTGTTTTGCTTGTCGTACAACTGGCAAGTCATGGCCGAACCTACTGCGGTGTTTCGCGGCGGAGGTGTGCTACAAGCAGCAAGGTTTATTTTTAAACCGCGTCAGTAACAATGTATATCGTTTGTTCGCAGCGGTGTACCGAGCCGTAGTAGAATGGCGCGGATTCACTTGGACCGGTCGGGTATCGTACGGCGCGTTTCTTCTGCATACGCTGTTCCAACGAGGGCTCATCGGCGGATTGCCGCAGATGGCATACATGACAGACTACGTGGTGGTTAGTATTATTTGAGGAGTTTTTTTATGCACAACAGGGTAGTGCTTGGCCTTGACCTCACCTGATGTTGAGTGACGATAAAACCGAAGGTGGAAGCGCACTACACCCGGAATCCTCATCACTGAGGAACTGGCTATCTTACCTCTAACTGCCGGAACACAAACCAGGCGGACTTAAAATAAGCACTACACAACAAGGACTTCAGTAGCGCAGTGGTTTAGCGCCTGGCCTTGCGATAGCGGAGGTTAAGCAACTTTCGCAAGGCCCGGTCAAGAGATGGTGACCAAAAATTTATTATCTCGAGTTCTTCCATGCTTCGCAAGGCACGTTAAGCCGTTGGTCCCGACTGGATTTGCAGTCGTTAACACCCACCGATCCGCATAGGGCCCGCGTGGTGGGTTATGGCTTATCCTCCTTATCCATCCATAAGAAAGGCCTGTGTCTCAGCAGTTGTTTCCGAAATGGACTGACAAAAGAAATTCGGAGTTCAGTCACCATCTTCAAGCTTTTTTTTTCGGAATAGAGCAACGGTATCAAGTCCAAATCGAATTCATATCGAGCGCAATCCAACGTTGAGAGCTATCTTGAGATCATACCTGAGATGCTGTTCTTACACGAAAAGCATCTCAAGTATGATCTCAAAATAACTCTCAACCATAAGGTTCTTGGTTGAGAGCAGTTTATAAATACGGGTCTTAAACTCGACGAACTGATTAAATAATAGAAAGCTTATTTATCCTTCTATTAATTGTACTTTTTATTAAATGTACTGAATTTTATTGAAAATTCTAAAAATCCTGAGATTTCCTCAGATTTTCAAAATCCGCCCGCAATCCTGAGCAAAGTCCAAATATCCTGAGATCTCCGGACAAATCCTGAGATATGGTAACCCTAGTCAAACGTAGGTACGTTTGCTGTCAGTTATTATATTTCTGTTGTCTGTTATAAAAAAATAACCTCGAAATTTAAGGCTCACGCTCCGCTGCGCTTCGCGCTCGCCTTAAATTTCTAACCTATACGCGGGACCTACAGGAATAAAACAGGCTCGATTCAATTCGATTCGCTTGTGATTGACTCATTTCTCCAAACAAGATTCTCTAATACTAGTTTTAACTAAAGCTCTCAGTAAGAACTAGTTTTAACTGAAATTTAAATAAACGATGCCGCGTTGTAGTAAATTCTAGTTTTAACTAGGTAAAACTAGTTCTTACAAAGACATTTAGTTCAAACTAGTTTAGACTAGAGAAAACGCGTTTTAACTAAAAACGGGTTTTTACGGTAACAAATATAATTACTAGCGTCCCATAGTAGAAGTTATTCAGTTTGATCGTACGTATCTACCATGTTCGGCTTTTTAAGGCTATTTCCAAACACTCTGTATGTAATGTGATGTTGTCCAATTTGTATAATTATTTTTATTTCTACAGATGATATACCTGACGGCGACGGTGTTAATGAGCTTCGCGTCCGCCGCATTATTGTTCGTGTTTCTGGAATCTCCGCTTAACGCCGTCACCAAGGCCATGCTCGCCGGCGGAACAAAGCCCAAGCACGAAGACGGGAATAGGGCTTAGGGACCATTGTGTCTAAAGATATTTTCCTATTACGATCGATTTATACAGGGTGATTTTTTGAACTGTCGACACATTTTGTGGTGTGGTTTAGGCCGTCAAACTGAACTCCGCCAGGAGTAAATTGTGTTCTGTGAAACTAAACAACTTTGTCTATGGGACCAACTTAATCAGAGTAAAAAAATAATCAGCTGTTCCATAGAAAACGTCAATATCTATGTGTAATAAAAAAGCTCAGTAGCTTGATGGGGTTTGGTACCTAAGTGTGGGTTCCGCAGTCTGACCCCGTTTTGCTCTGTAATGTACGATCCATACCAACCGGTGCGACACAGGATACGTTACAGCGGAAGCGCGCGTACGTGTCGGCAGCCTATTGTGTCCTCCTAAATCCGTCGTCGGGAGGTATTCCTCGAAACGCACCTAAATAGGTCATTTGTTTTGATAGCGCACCTATTTAGGTGCGCGTCGAGGAATAGTTAAGGTGCGCTTCATTGGGTGCGCTTCGAGGCATACCTCTTCAACGGCACGCAGGTACATCCGACGGTATGTACGTGCATCCGTTGATACGCACTTATACGTCGGCACGCTCTTCTAGGAGCGTCGCAGTCAGTCATTGTCACCGGACGCGTCGGCAACCTAGAGCAGCCGTCCGCACTCACAAGGAGCAACAGCGTCGACTGTCGCAGAGGCGGTACCATAGAGGAAATAATCACTACGTTTTAGGCGGTACTGTCAAATTTCAAAATCTATCGCAATCGCTTTCATTTGACGTATGGATGTGTCAACATTGATATTTCTTTATGGCAAAAAAAACATATCACAGAAATGTAGCTATGTCACATCCATCTTACAAATGAAAGCGACTGCGATAGATATTGAAATAGACAAATAAGTACTCAGGCTCGGCTCAGTCAGTCGGCTGGGGCTGCGTGCGCGCAGAGCCGGTCGGGTTCCAAGTTGCGTAAATTCCAACCAAATATAAAACTTGACTGTATGGAATCTTAAATCACCTTCAGCAGATTGTAAAGTGATACTTACCCTATGCTGTTTTTATTTGCTATCAAATAGCTAAATCATAGTTAATATTTCAAATATTTGCCCCTGCTGTTTGCATACGGCAGCACAGCATGTAACGGCACATTTTATGTTTAAGACCTTTGTTCAACCACATGTTTGCAAATAAACGATTGATTTGATTTGCGCTTTAGCGCGGCCTGACTTGCGCGGGTCGGTGTGAATCGTACATAATACTGTAGTGGCTCTGTAATATTGTAATACTGTGGTTCACAGTATCCTGAAGGTGTAGATGTATCCTAGATAATTTAATAACAATAAACATTTGATACTTTGTTTTTGGGTTTTATTTCATTTCATCAAGAAACCTTTTGAAAAACCATTCCAGACATTGGCATATAAAAAATAGACAAATATAGTGACTATTAGCTTTGGTTTTTTGGGCTGTGAACATAGATATAGGTACTGTGAAAATCTGGCCATAAAAAAGAGTAGTTTGGTAGTAACCAAAGATAACTAGGTACCTCATTGACATGCATTATAAAAAAAATTTTCATGTCAGTGGTACCTATATGGTTTGGCAGCTATTCACTATAAAGAAGTGAATAACATTAGCTGCCAACCATGCACTCGGAAAATTTATGGAGTCATATAATGTAACTTCATATTTTTTAAGTAAATTAAGCAAGTAAGTTAAGCAATATGATCTTGTAAACCTTTTAAATAATTATAATCGTATTAAATAAATATGGCGTCATCAAAACGTCCTTCAGAATTTTTAAATCAAGTGATGAATGTATTCAAAGGTTTGGAAAAAAAGTTGGATAAGTTGCAAGGTGACGTGGATTACCAGGGTCAGACTCTGACTGACTTGAAATTAATGGTCACTAATATGACCGGTCTGTCTGACCTCGAAATCCAGGATCTGTCTCGAAGTCAGAGGACAGCCGGCTCTGTTCAGCCCGAAGCTCAAACGCGTGAAACTCATAAAGTGAAAAGAAAGTCGACTCTGCAACCTTCCCCAAATGAAATAAAGCTGAGGAGTCTACCAAAATTTGGTGTAAGTGTAACTGAGACAAAGAAGCAATACGTGAAAAAATCGCCATCTTCACAGACGAAACAGTCGTCGAGGCTATCAAAAGCAGATACTCCTCGCAATCGCAAGACTACGACGACGTTGATGACTCAAAACAACAAAATGGAGAAAGCCAGAAAACGCAAGAAGTCCCTCTTATAAAAGTTTTAAAGCCAATAATCTACGCAGTATTTGTTGTACCTTTGGTATGTGCAATCATCAAAAGAAAATGGAAAGTCTTGATGAAAACATATTTAGTTCAGATGATGATCAAGGTTGCATTATTATTAGTCATTTTCTTTTTTGTTTGGTTGTGATAAGATAATTTATTGTGTTTAGCGGAGAAATTTTATGGAAACTTGTGTCAAAAATATAAGGTGATAAATTACATAATTTTTAATTTATTTAAATACTAACAAGGTGCTTAGACTGAAACATAAATTAGTTTAAATTACAATTTATTAAGTACTGAAGTTTTTTTCAGTTTTGCTAAGGATTTTTGGGGATACAATTTTGTTTGCATTTCATGCATTTCTCCTATGTTACATAATATTTACTACGCTGTTAAGTATAACAATAAATACGAAAAAGTGGCCAAATCTTATTCCAACATAAACCGTGCTGTAACAACTGAGTAGGTCTCCCTTCGCATTCAACATACATTTTTATTTAAAATTAATTTATATTCTACAAAACTTATAAAATCGAAAACAATAATGAAAGCCTTCATTGAGTCAAAGAATAAAAGAGCTTGTCCATGTAGCAGTTTTAAAATTCATTGTCTATTTTATTTTCTATCTTTTAAGTAATTTAACAAAGTCTTGTTTGGTGCTGTCAGGTTAAATGAATGCAATTTTCAACTTTAAACGTTTTCAATTTGAATAAATATCACGATTTAGTTAAATATTAAGAATTCGTGAGTAAAACATGTTTTATCTCAATTTTCTAATGCTACAAATTGACTTTCGAGTTACCTCATTTTCCTTTCTTAGCACTGTCAAGTTAATTAGAGTATTGTATTATCAATGACGATTAAAGTTTATAGGTATGGTTGTAAACAAAGTTTTAGGGCTACTCGTAGTACTTAATTCACACAATTCTCGTAGCTTTAACATGGATAAGGCATCGCCCTCCTAAGCCGGGGGATTGTGGGTTTGAGTCCCACCAGGGGTACTATTATAATTTTTATATTGTTAAATGTCTCTTTTGATAAGAAACGACGAATAGTAATATTAAATCAAATAAATCAAATATTTTGAAATCACAGTACAGAGCTGATGATGTCAATCGGATTAAAATAAATTTAAAATTAACAATTAATTCGGATTTAACCACATCAAGTTGTGTCATAGGTCACTCAATAATTGTCTATGTTTCTTTCCATCAGACTACCATCAAATGATAATTTATACTAGCGATACTGTAAGTAATTAGTCCTTCATACTTCACAGTAAATAAATTCTCAGGTTCGAGTTCCGCTTGAGAAGCATCTGGTGGCGAGTCGATATTTTTCGAGTATGTTCATTATCTACGCCGCAACGCGATGGTTAATCGATGAGTCTGCTAAGCTGTCAATGTCACTACATACAACGATCTGTGGACGTCGTGATGCGTGCGCCCCTCTCGCAATCCCTTCTTTTAAACGTCAATTTTTGTATAGAACTTTCGCGTCCCAATGACTAATTTTTCGAAATGGTAAAAAACTTTCTCTTGCTTACATTCTCATATTCTGCCTTGTGACCAGGGTTTGAAGTGATAATAATCATTGATAATTATCTTTGATAATTATGATAATTATATTTATCTTTGATAATTATGATAATTATAATTATATAATAATTATCATAATAATTATCAAGATAAATATGGGTTGATAATTATCTTTGATAAGTTAAACCGAAAATGTTTGCCACTGGTTAATTTGGAGCATTCAACGACTCGTACAGAACACGCGCCATTTATCGTCAATAGCGAGAATTCGCCGCGTCGTGTGTTTCGGTTATGTCTGAACTATCAATAATTATTCGTTTGTGTTGTGTGTAGCCAAAACAAAGAAGTTGACATTTATTTTTAAATACTTTAATCAGCAAACTGAGAATAATAAACACAGATTTAAGTAGGATTTTGAATTTTGCTTCTTCAGATACAGGCTATCCTCATCCTGTTAACGCAGTCGATGTTGATGAGGATAATATGTCAATGCCACACAAATTTAATTCTAATTATTTTGGTTTGCAAATAAGTGACGAAAATGATGGCCAGGCTTATATCGGTTTGATAATTATCGCGATAATTATCAAGGAGCATATTTATCTTGATAATTTCAAACCCTGCTTGTGACCCAATCATTTGTAGAAATGTTTTATACTTTTATTCGAAAATCAAAATCTTTTCTTTTTCTCTTGTCCGCAACCTTAGAGTAAGACGCGCTTCTGCGAAGCCGCGAAAACCGCGATGCTCTAAGTCCGCAACGGACAAAGTGGCGACCAGCGACAAGCTGTATATTAATAAAGTTATATAAGTTTTACAAGTAAGAGGAGGAGCTCGATAGCGCAGTGGTTCCATCCCAGCGATTGCTGAGGTTAAGCAACTTTCGCAAGGGTCAGTCATGGGATGGGTGACCAAAAATGTATTCGAGCTCCTCCGTGCTTCGGAAAGTACGTTAAGCCGTTGGTTCCGGCTGCATTTGCAGTCGTTAACACCCACCAATCCGCATTGGGCCCGCGCGGTGGGTTATAGCCCACCCTCCTTCTTATCCACCCATAAGGAAGGCCTGTGCCCCAGCAGTGGGGACATTAAAAATGCCTGATGGTCAAGTTTTACAACTAAGTACACAATATTTAGCTAGGAAGGAAGATAGGTGGAATAAGAACAAAGAATAAAGTAAAGATATTTTTTAAATTACTGAGATTTATTTAAGTATCTAATTATCATCGTAGTATTATAAATGAGATACTTCGTGCAAATACTATTTAAAAATATGTGTCATACAGTGCATTATTGGTGAAAATCTAAAGATAATGCCTTGTTTTTAGTCATATTCTGTTCAATGGGCAAATAGGTGCTTCTTCCTCTAACTTTTTTCAAATCTGGAAAATAAATTTAAACATTGTGTAGATCCGAAGGTAGTTCCCATTTATTAATCTCTAACACACCTATACACGCCTTTATAAACCCCTCTCAACGTTGAGAGCTATCTTGAGATGCTCTTCTTATAGGAACAGCAAGTCAGGTATGATCTCAAGATAGTTCTCTAGATAGATATGGCTCCAGGTCTCGCAGGCCGACGCTGCTGAAGACGGCCGACTCGAAGGAGCACGTTAAAAGAAAGAAGTAAAAAAAGAATGAAATAAGGAAAGAATGAAAGAAATAAAGAAGGAACGAAAGACAGAAGGAATATAATTAGTAAGTACGCAACCTGAAGTAGAAAATCTCAGCGACGAGAATGATCATAGAGACGCGGCCCCGAACGCCATGAACACGATGACTGGCTCCAGGTCCAGCAGGCTGACGCTGCTGAAGGCGGCCGACTCGGACGAGCACGTTAAAAGAAAGAAAGAAAGAAGGAAAGAAAGAAAGAACGAATATAATTACTAAGTTATAAATGGACACGCAACTTGAAGTACACAATCTCAGCGACGAGTATGATCACAGAGAGCGCGGCCCCGAATGCCATGAACACGATGACGGGTTCCAGGTCTAGCAGGCCGACGCTGCTGAAGGCGGCCGACTCGGACGAGCACCGCGGTTTCTGCACTTGGTAGCGTCGGATCAGGGCCGACTGGATGCCGGACTCGCGCAGTCGTTTGTAGCTGGAAATAAACATGCTTTTCTGTGGCTTATAGGATATCAGGAAAGAACAATATCGTGTAAATAGTTTGATACAAAGGGCCATTACACTTGTATCCTATTAGCTATTCTGTGCCATTACAAAAATCATCGCGATAAGCGTACGATCACAAGCGCCACTCCGTGACAATATTGACACACAAACAAGTATAGTAATTCTTTTTCATTTCTCATATTCGATAAGTGATGTATATTTAAACTGAGCAGCGGGTCCAAAACTCTTCGTTCCACCCTAGGGAGTAAAAGAAATTTAAAAATAGAACTGAATCATAGACATAGAAAAATTTCGCTACGCTCAAGTAGACGGACAATGATGCGAGTGAGAAACCGATTCTTACGGCTTATGCGATGTGCGAGAAAGAGTTAAAAGAAAATGACAGCAGAACCTAGTTTGACTTCATTTATCGTCTGTTATCATCTTGGTGAAAAGCGTCCACACGATTATTTTGTAATTTTGACTGCGATCTGATCGGTTAGGCTCATAAAGCTATATAAATCAATAATGGTGTCGTGTTCTGTACTGAATTGTAATGTTACTTACGAAAACAACCCAAATAAACACTCATTTCACAGGTAAATAAGATTGTACAAGTACCATTTTCATATTTCATATTTTAGTTGAATATATTCCTAAATACACTAAGTAATATATTTTTTTTTAAATAGTACATAGTAATAGTAAAACATAATTTCAGTACATTAGCCAAAAGAGTTTCCACCACTAAATTGTACATTACGTTGAACAGACAAATTATGTAGGCAAACAGATGTAAGAAATTATTAAGTAAAGATATTACAACAAAAAAGTTAAATTTTTAAATGACAAATTATTAAGGGTGTAATTTACTGATATTAATCTATAAAAGTTTTATACAATATTATATAATAAGTAATACACTAATATCATGCTATTAACCACCTATTTTCTAAATAAAGGCTGATTTCTAAACATTATGTGTTAGATAAAAAGATATTATGTCCGTGAACTTGAGAAAATAAGGCGTAGGGATTGATCAAAAATTATGATATTATCGATACTCATGTCGATGATTTCCAATATAAACTTATTTGTCTTTGTGAACACTGATAGCTTTATCTAAAGCTGCTTTTAACCGACAGTTTTCAAATGGTAAATTATACCTACTTAAGTACTAATTTAACAATATTTCCAGGTTTCCTGTAAATCCAGTGATTAAGTTACTGAATAAATGTCATAAATAGAATAGGCTGGGAGCCTCAAGGAGACTTGTAAGAAATTATTTAAATAAAATTGTTCATAATCTTGTTTGTGTTTTATTTATTAGAGCAATAATTATTAATGATTAAACGAACTTACCTGTAAGTGAAGTTCTATCATAATTATACGAAGGATTCTTCCGAAGATATTAGTACTATTAACACATGTAGTATCGCTTGCATGTATCACCACTTAGCACGTTATTTTAGAGTAATAACCTAAAAAACCTAAAAAGAGAAGGTATTTGATTTAGAATTGACAGATATTTTGACATTTCCGGCTCACACACACACACACACACACATGCCTTATGACAGAAAGTACCCAGTATGGTAAGTTCGTGTCAGACAAAATTAAATAATTAAATGGTAAAAGCCCAGTGTAGCAGTTACGCATTTTTAAATCTCAGCAAACAATGTTGTCTGGGAGGGAATGCTATTAGCATTAAGTCCGCTCTTTTTGTACTCATGTACATTAAAGTAAAATAAATATATATGGTAAAAGCCCAGTATGGCAGTTACGCATTCATAAAGGTAAGCAAACAATTATGCAGTTAAGCTAAGTAAACGGTAAAAGCCCAGTCTAGCAGTTACGCGTTCAAGTCAAGTAAACGGTAAAAGCCCAAAATGGCAGTTACGCATTTAATAGTGTTTCTCCATCTTGTATTCTTCTTCTTGTCCTCTTCCGTCTTGAAAACTTTTTTCCTTTCTTCACGAAGCATTTTAGCTAAGTATAATTAAATTTTCACTGTATAAAATATATTTCTGAAGAATTCTCACTTTGAGATTGTATGCGTGCGTCCGTGGCGAAGCACGAAAAGCGAATGGAGGGTTGGCGCGTAATAGCGGCGGGGAGAGTTCGAGCCGGAAATGTCAAAATATCTGTCAATTCTAAATCAAATACCTTCTCTTTTTAGGTTTTTTAGGTTATTACTCTAAAATAACGTGCTAAGTGGTGATACATGCAAGCGATACTACATGTGTTAATAGTACTAATATTGAGGAAGAATCATGAAGTATAATAATAGGTCTTTACCTATGAAATTGCCGATTTGTATGGAGATTTTTCAAGAAGTTGCATTTTTCATAATAGCATTTTCTTTGTTCATTTAACAACCATGAACACTCATGTAACAAAACTTTTATGTACTAATGTTTGAACACTATGCTAACTTATTTCCATTTAAGATAAGCGAAAAAATAAGTTTTGGTTAAGTTACAACCCCTTCGGTCACCTTTTTTATTGCTCACAAAAAAAGAATCACTTTCAAGATCTTTTTTTTAATGTCACGAAAGCTAAAATATGGACTTTATTTTTACTGATAGTTAACTATCATGATCATAATTCGATGTAATATTCACGATTTTGTTAAAATATTAAATTATAGAAGTTACTATTTTCTCTGTATGTGACAAAATATCGGCAATTTCATAGGTAAAGACCTAATACATTATGGTTATCGACAATCTAAAATGGACTTCAGGGCATCCCTAAAGTTCACGCACACGTTTACAAATTTTCACACACTAGCTCATGTCACTTTTGGTGTCGCAGCCAAGCGAACTCTGTTCCTCTCATAGACATAGAAAAATTTTTCGCTGTTCCAGTGGAATATTAACTTTATGCAGATATTAGACGGGCCTTTTTTCGTTCATTTTCGATGCTTCATCGCAGTGAAGCATCGAAAATGACGTGTCTAATTAAGTAGATTCATCTTTCATCGCGATGCGCCTTTTCGATGAAAGTCACTAGACGGCAGTGCTGTTTCATCGGGCATCGGACTTTCATCAGTCATCGCATCGGAAATGAACAATAAATGACGCGTGTAAACAGTGCCATTCACTGCAGTGAACGGCATGTCGTCACTAACTTATTTAGGTTTGTTTTAAAATGCCTTTATTTTTCGTTTTTAGACTTTTTTCAACCCGCATCATGCAAGCAGCAGCAAGCAAGCACAAGCAGTGCATGCAAGCATTTTTTTTCTCTTTTATTAACTTTTAATTCTTTAATCAAAATTATCACGCACAACCTGTTGCCGCGAAATTTTGTGAGAAATGAGAAATACTACATTCATTTTACATTTAGTGTCTAAATACCAAAAGGCTTTCACTGGTCACTAGTCACTGCCTTTTTCATCGAAAATGAAGCACTTTTGATGACCGTCTAATATCTGCATTATGAACTGAATTTGGTTACATAGTCAACCATAGAGTTACCTCATTGGTAATGGTTTAAAAAAATAGATAGGGCGCATTCACGAACAAAAATGAAACATGGTATAACCAGCCAGTGCAAAATTAAAAATATTGGGCGGAGCGGCCGGCGACGCGACGTGTTCCAAATTCAAAATAAGAAAAACTACAAAATATTGGCGGGATACCTTACTCTGTGACTTTGAGCTGTGTGTGTTGGGTTGATTTTATATTTACTAAAAATTAGTTCATCAAGCGATTTTGAAATATTGACCCCGGATTCAGTAACAAACGAGGCAAACAAAATAATATAAAATCTTTTGCCAGAAGTTTCGAAGGAAAAATACTTAAATGCGTACAATGATTTTATGAAGTGGCGAGCAAACAACAAAATAAAATCATTTTCAGAAAAAGTATTTCTCACGTATTTCAGTGGATTATCAAAGAAAATACTGCCTTCCACTCTATGGAGCAAGTACTCTATGCTCAAGAGCACATTAAGTGCTGAACACAATGTAAACACTATATAATTGTTCTAATTTTTCGATTAATTTTAAATAGGTATAATAAGTATAAGGTACCAGCTACATGTTATTATTAATAAACATTTTGGAAAAAACTACGATTTTTTTTACTTTCCTTATATTCGAAATGAAAAGTAGAGTGTTAAACACGGGTAAAAGTCATCAATTCCATCCTCGAACTATAGCCGCCCTCGCTATGCTCCTGCGTCTAAATATCTCGTATGGGTATTGCTTCCTTTTGACTCTTATATAACAATCTACTATTTCTAATAGGCCCTCAGATGTTTGGTCTTTCTCTGCACAGTCATAATGATGACCACGCAAAGTTAGACATGTTATAACGTTAACAAAGTTAACTTGTAGGTGTATCTTTATCCAAAATGAAGATAAAGTACTTCTTATAAAAACCTGTATGAATCTATCCCATGGTATTAAATAAAATCTCCTGAAAACTCCCACATTATTAATACCTATGTTACGAATATATGTTTTAGCGATTTATTTTAGAACACGCGATTGAGTGTAATAGGTGCCACCTTGTGCTGCATTTATACAAATCAACTACATTACAGTAGTACCTACTATTGTAGCTTAGCGTAAAAGCATGTCAAGAGTGCTAAATTTGACACATACGTGACTCTCATCATATCCAAGAAGGGCGAGTCTTTCTTCACAGGCGTGAAGAACTCGAACCCGTTGAGGTAGTCCACCTCAGTCAGGTCGCACTTTTCCGTCTCCAGGAATGTTTGTTCGACGCGACGGTATATCGCCTCCACCACTGAATGGAAGGCAAACATTCCCTATTCAACAAAATTAAAATTCTGTTTTAAATAATACTTTTCTAAAGGCAGGTTACTCTTACTAATAAATATCTGAGGCACAAATTTTTCCCGCTGGTTTTGTTTTGTGTCGACTACTCAACGTACGAGTAGTTTTATGTTATAAACGTATTTATAAATGTTTATTTCCTAGGATCATATCCTTGGATCATATTCAATTCAATTCCATTTATTTGCCGTAGTCACACTGGTGTGATAAATTGGTGTGACCACGGGTCATCGTGGCAACTACAGGTTACTACCTGTAGTTGCCACGACGACCCGTGGTTTTTAACATAATTAAGTATATTTCATCACAGGGTATGCAAATTAACAAATTTTAAAAGTTACAAATGTTTATTATGTAAAAATTCTTTAACACTATAATGGACTGTCCACTAATATATTTTTCAATTGACATAGAATGCAACTGCGATTTCAATCGATTTCGATCGAGAATTGTTAGCAACAGACTTACGTAATTCGCTACTTGTTATTGAAAGGCGACGAGCGCTCATACTCATTTTCATTAGATAGCCATGGTAGCATGCCTTTCGAAAATAGGGCCCAGCCTGCACTTATCAGGGTCAGTTCAACAGAACAAAAAATGCCCCAGCAATTTTCGATAGGACCGATCGATCTGACACTATACTCCGACATGTAATTCGGTGCAGTAATTTGACAGCTTCAGTGTGACCACTTTAGGACAAAATAAAAGTAGTGACGTGACAAAATAATCGTTCATTCAATTAACATTCAGTTAAAAATCGGTAAATATTAAATAAACTATTTAGAATATTAATATTGTTATGAAATGAAATTGAAAATGAAAAGTGTTCTGTTATGGGTTTCATGCTTAAACCAGGGGTGCGATTGCGTAAGTTAATCGTATTCATTTGACAGTTCATATTGTATTCTATCGGCTGCAATTTGTATGAGATGACATAAATATTATGATACAATATAAACTGTCAAATGAATACGATTGACTTTACGCAATCACCTAGCAGGTTTATAAAACCGCCAAATATTATGAATTCTGTGATGATGCTACGTGCTATGTTTTATTTAAATACTAGCGGCCGCCCGCGACTTCGTCTGCATGTAAAGTATTTTCGCTATCCCTCGGGAACAGTACGTTTTTTCGGGATGAAAGGTACCCTATGTCCTTCTCTGTACCCCTAACAACGTGTATGCAAAATTTCATGATGATCGGTTGAGTAGTTAAGACGTGAAGGCGTAACAAACAAAGAAACGGACTTTCTCATTTATAATATTAAGTAAGGACTAGCGGCCGCCCGCGACTTCGTCTGCGTGGAAAGTATTCTGCTATCCCTCGGGAACAATAGTTTTTTTCGGGATGAAAGGTACCCTATGTCCTTCTCTGTACTCCTGACAACGTGTATGCAAAATTTCATGATGATCGGTTCAGTAGTTAAGACATGAAGGCGTAACAAACAAACAAACAAACGGACTTTCGCATTTATAATATTAGTAAGAAAGTAAGGATAAGGATAAGGATTAATGGAACATAACTGAATTTAAAGTTCAATGGGTTTTTTTAAATAAGCTATTTTAGTATTAAGAGAACTAGTGCCTGCCTACTGAAATGGATAAAAAAATTAAGACAGTTAATATACTTGGGTACTAAAATGTCGCCGTTGTTATTCACCACGCATGTTGCTAATCACCCCAATTGACCGGTATGTCATATAATTTTTCATAATTCCGCCAAAAATATATATTTATTATTTTATTTCATATTTACTTTTATTTTATATTTCCAAGCATCCTTACTAATACTATAAATGCGAAACTCCGTTTGTTTGTTTGTTACGCCTTCAAGTCATATTATAGTCCTACGCGTACGCAAAAAAAACCGCAAATCGATGTACAGCAAATCCCATTGGTACACGTATACTTGTGGTAAAAACAATATTTTGGACCCGCAGTTCTTAAAAATTCTTCCCTTAGGAAAGGAGTTATGGTGTCATCTTTTTTGTATAGGAAAAAAATTTTTTTTTCCTAAAACCTATCGTGCATGGTATCGAATGAAAGGGCTTGCTGAGCCGGTTCTAAAAATATATCACATCATTATATTTCAGCCACTTGTCTTAAATTAAACCAAAAAACATTTTCAAAACATACCAAGTTTGGGCTCCTTCAGATCCGATTTGGTTGAATTATTTCTTGTAAAATACACCTTAAGAGTTACATAATATCCTCATATCAAAACACAAGAAAGTAATTTTGAAAATATGTAAATTTAGTATTTTTTACAAATTTTTGCCCAAACTTACGTTTGTATGGGATTTTTGGAAATTGATTTTTGGTTTAATTTAAAACAAGTGCTGAAATGTAATTATGTGATATATTTTTACACTTCTACACCACTTTGTTACACAAATATACAATTACTCATCCATTCATTAAAATCTATACACACACACAAATACACACACACACATACTAAATGCCTTCATTGGGCTTCATCTCAAGCACACATTTTAAATAGAATATATATAGGAATATCTACAATCTCCATGACTTTATTTTTGATACTTTTTATCTTTATCGACTCACACCTACAACTTCAACTAACTACATGTACTTACGACATTTTAAGATACGCTCCTAGTTTTGACTATTATCATAATAGTTCTCATTATGGATAGTAGCACTCATTCTATACAGGAATTGGACTCTTTGCAAATCACAGAATCATTTAGTTGCAACATACAGGACTTATGTCAATATATTTCGAGTAGTACATATAATAATTTAATTGTTATCACCCAAAATATGAGGAGTATATATAAAAATATTGACGATCTACAGGTGACACTATCAGAATTACAGTTTGAGGTTGACATTTTGATATTGACTGAATGTAGACTAGTCTCAAATAAACAATTACCATTAATAAATAATTACACCTCGTATCAGACGGTAAATGTTTTAAACCAAAATGATGGTGTAGTTGTTTATATTAGGGATCATCATCAAGCTGAAATAACAGAACTGAGTCTTATCACCGCAACCGGACTCCAGATTGTGATTGCCAATTACGTACTCCTTGCAATTTATCGTTCTCCCTCTCACCTATACGCTGATAACTTTATTAATTCTTTAAACGCACATCTTGAAACCATTTCTCATTTCAAAAATGTTTCAGTTATTGGTGACATTAACATAGACTTGATCATCTCAGAACAAGAAAAGTCATACGAACGCAGTAATCGGCTCAATTACCAAAACGTTTTATCCATGCATGGTCTCTTGCCTGGTCATACCTTTTCTACTAGAGGTGACTCTTGCCTTGATCATGTTATGCTCAAACTAAACACTAATACTAGCCGCGCTTCTGTTGCTGTTTTAAACACCACCGTCACCGATCATAATCTTGTTTTGGTCAAATTTTTTATCGCAGATAAAAAAGCCACTTCTCCTAATTTTAAAACAGTAATAGATTATGAAAACGCGTATAAAGCCCTCTTGGCTTCTGATGTGACTTTTCTCAATATTTATAATGATCCTGAAACTTTTGCTAACGCATTTATAGGGATGATCAGGGCAGCTATTCAAGAAAATTCTAAGACGGTAATTGTGTCAAATAGCAAAAGGATTCTGAAACCTTGGATAACTCCTGGGGCCCTAAAATGTATTAAACTTAGAAATAGCATGCAAATAAAGTTAAAAAAAGATCCCAATAACACAATTTTAAAAATAACCTATAAACGCTATCGTAATTTTTGTTCTAATCTTATAAATAAGCTTAAACGCAGATATAACAGTCATAATATTAAAAAATCAGTCAATCAACCTAAACAATTATGGTCCACAATAAATGACATTGCACAATATAAACCTCCCAAAACTAAAAATACTGACCTACTTAACCTAAAATCGCAACCACAAGACTCGGTCAATCATGTAAACAACTACTTTGTTGACATAGGTGCTAACTTAGCAGACCTCATAACCAAACAGTCTGTACCCAGTGCGCCCACCTCAAATGTCTTGCCGAATACCTGCTTTCATCCCACCTCGTTTGTCCTGCTGGAGACAGACCCCGAAGAAGTTGATAGCATACTCATGAGTCTGGACTCGGGCAGTGCAACCGGGTGGGATGGGATAAGTACCGCATTTCTGAAGCGTGCTAGAGACTTTGTGGTTCCTCACATTTGTAAATTGGCCAATCTTTGTTTTGAAATGGGAGTCTTCCCTAGTGCCCTTAAACGGTCTATAGTAACACCTGTTTACAAGAATGGAGACAGATCTGACGTAAATAATTACAGGCCAATCTCTGTGTTAACCACTATTTCAAAAATAATTGAGAAACTTATTAGTATCCGTCTGATTAATTATCTTAATAAATATAACATTCTATCTAAATTTCAATATGGTTTTCGTAAAGGTATTTCTACTCAAGACATTATATTAGATTTAATCTCTATTATAACTGAGGAAGTTGACAAAAAAAATAAATGCCTTACCATCTTTTTAGACCTAAAAAAGGCTTTTGATACGATTTCTGTCTCGGTTCTTGTAAACAGACTGGAGAGGATAGGGATTAGAGGAAATGCACTCTCTCTTTTTAGTAGCTACCTTCATAATAGAACTCAAGCTGTAAAAATAGACAGTTTCATCAGTGATGAAAAAGAAGTTAAATACGGTGTTCCGCAGGGGAGTGTCCTTGGCCCGACTCTCTTTTTAATCTACATCAATGAACTATGTAATTTACAAGATGTCGGGGGAAGGATACTCTCGTATGCGGATGACACTGCTATTATCTTCACTGCCAAGACTTGGAGCTCTGTTCACGGGGTGGCTGCGCTTGGTTTGGCACGTGTGTCGGATTGGCTGAGGGAAAACCTTCTAACTTTAAACATCCAAAAAACAAACTATATTTGCTTTGCTCCCTATACAACATCACAGCCAAGTAATAACTTGTGCATCAAAATCCATAGCTGCCCAAATCCCGAAAACACTCCGTGTGAATGTCCCGTCATAAACAAGGTGAGCCAAACGAAATACCTCGGTATAATCGTTGATCAGAGGCTTAATTGGCACTCGCAGCTGGAATCTGTCATAAATAGGATTAGGAAACTAATGTGGGTGTTTAAATTACTACGGTCAGTAATGCCTAGTTCTCTTTTAAATAAAATTTACATAGCCCTAGCACAATCAGTAATCTCCTATTGTATCCCAATCTGGGGAGGTGCAAATAAGACTGACTTCTTAGATCTGGAAAGGGCACAAAGATCTCTGATAAAAATCATGTACTTCAAACCTTACAGATTCTCTACAGACAGCCTGTACAAAATTAGTAAACTTCTTTCAGTTCGAAAATTATATATACTTAATCTGACCCTAAAATTCCATAAATCCTTACCGTTCAGAGAATCAATTCAAAGAAAAAGAAGAAATGACATTGTTGCCCCCCTACCCCCTGTACGTACTGCCTTTGCTAGAAGACAGTACTCATCCCAATCAGTATTTATATACAATAAACTTAACAAAATACTTAAAATTTATCCTATGCATTTGTATATGTGTAAAAAATGTCTAACGCTATGGTTAGGAACACTTACTTATGACGAAGTCGAAAATCTTTTAACTAGAGTCGCTTAACAGCACAAAAACACACACACACACACACACACACACACACACACACACACACACACACACACACACACACACACACACACACCTCTTAGCTAGATTTAAAAACTTTGTAATTTGATTAACTTTGTTTATTTATTTTTTTTCTACTGTTGAAATATATTTTATTTTTGTAATCTACTGTTATCCATAGGGAAGTAGCGGGTCATTCCCAATACAAGTATCGTCAGATTACTTATAGGGAAGTCTCAGCAATTTTTGTAACTAAGATTACCGAAATAAATGAATTTTTATTTTTATTATTATTTATTTTTAGAAACAGCTCTTAATTCGATATCACACAAGATAGGTTTTAGAACAAACATTTTTTTAAATTAAATATAATCACTTTGTGAAAGCTTTGTAATCATGAAGAAATTAAAAAAAACTAAATATCAATATTTTCAAAATTGCTTTCTTAAGGTTAGATTTGAGAACATTACATATCATTTGAGGTATATTTTATGAAAAATAATTCAACCATATTGTATCTGTAGGAGCCCAAACTTGGTATGTTTTGAAAATGTTTTTTGGTTTAATTTAAAACAAGTGGCTAGAATATAACGATGTAATATATTTTTAGAACCGGCTCAGCAAGCCCTTTCATTCAATATGAAACACGATAGGTTTTAGAACAAAAAAAAAAATCTCATACAAAAAAAAGATGACACCATAGCTCCCCTCCTAAGGGAAGAATTTTTAAGAACTGCGGGTCCAAAATTTTGTTTTCACCTTAAGTATACATGTACCAAACGGCTATACTGTACATCGATTTGCGGTATTCCATTGATTTTGAGCTTGTAGAGCACCCACTATTAACGACTGAATCGATCATCATGAAATTTTGCAGACACGTTGTCAGGGGTACAGAAAAGGACATAGGATACCTTTCATCCAGAAAAAAGTTCCTGAGGGATGGCAAAAAAACTTTCCACGCAGACGAAGTCGCGAGCGGCTACTAGTCTCTAATACTTATTAGGGAATAATTTTTTTTAATATTAATTAGGCATTAAAATGAAACAACATGTGTTACATTATTTTCATAATATTTGTCAATTATTTAAATAAAGCTAATAAATGTTGCATTTTGTTTTACTCTAATAATTAAAGTAACTAAACTACTACTACTAATTAATTAAACTAAAGGTATGATTCCGATGTCAGCAGCACTGCTGCGCGACAGTGCTGCCGAGCTCGGAATGTAGTCTCATATAAACCTATAGAGAATGTATGGGGACCAGTGGTGTTGCGGCAGCAGTGCCGCGCAGCACTGCTGCGCAGCAGTGTCGCGCAGCAGTGTTGCGCAGCAGTGTCACGTCGCTTCTCCGCTCACATCAAATTGAGCCTTTCAAACGTAACATTAGGGTTCAATTTGGAGTGCACTGCTGCGGCAACACTGCTGCTGCTGCCGAGATCGGAATCATACCTTAACGGTCAAAAAAATTTACCACAACAATCCAATTGAACACGATTCAATTGGCTTTTGTTCACGTCACTAGTAGACATGAGGTGGCAACATAATTTTACTAACTGACAGTTCGAGCTGTCAAATCATTGCACCGAATTATGTGTCGAAGTATAGATTGAATTTATTACCTGCCTTATCCTTTCGACACCATCGTAGATACTATAAAATTCTGGCTTCTCATTTTCTGGCATTACCCTCTTATTAACGAGGATGTGCTCTGGATCGTTAGTATCCTGTGAGTATGACATTTTAAGATTAAAAGAAATACAATGCATTCAAAGCATATCGCACTAAGGCCACTGATTAGGAATCGCTGAAATTATATGCCATAAAACTAAACTTTTCCTCAAAAATAAAAAGGGTCAATAAAGCTATTGTAGTTTACTCTCAAAATGAATTTGCTGTAGTCAACGTCGAGAGCTGCAAGCTTAATCTTGGAGTTGGCAAGTTGCGCCAGCGTTCGGATCGAGTTTGATGGGGCTTGAAGAAGCACCAAGATGTTGGCAGAGTACGCCGCAAATAGTGCCATGAGTGCAGTAAACAACACCCATTCCATTATACGACCTGTGATGTAATTGTAACATTAGAATCTTGTCCTCTTTTCTGGAACGTGGGTATTTTTCATGGCCTTAAGAATTTTATAGCTTTAACAATCATAAAATCACCTGACGCTCTCCTGGGTTCGAAGAAGCATCCTTGCTGAGCCAGAGCACTTAATGTTAAAAGCAGCGCGTCCCCTATACTTCCATCGAGTTGATCAGCACTCTGAAAAATCAGAAAAAGAGTTATTGTTCCTAATTGGAATAGTAAAATGTGTATGCAATTATAATACTTACATGTTTCCATTTAGGTTTAAAATTATTACTTAAAAATGAAACTTGGGTCTGGGGCTCTATTTCCGAAAGGCGGCGAGCGCTCTTCACTAGGTTAGGTACTCATTTTCATCACATGCGGTGTAATGTTTCAATTGAGTCACAAGTGCGTGTCGCACTCGAGCAGCACAAACTTATCTGATTCGGTGACGGCGCCAGCGTCGTTGTCGTCTATGTAGTCGTCGACGTAACCTAAGGTAACTATAAGTAATAAAACAGTTCCAGTTTTGCCGACCGGGTCAGATAATTTTGTTGCACTACTGTACTATACTGACAACTACTAAATAACGAGCGATTTAAAAATACGGATTTTAAATAAGGCCCCTGGAATGGTTATGGGAGATTATAATGACAGATACGAAAAAAATTAAAGTATTAGTTACTTCTTCTGCTTGCAACGTAGCCTCCCACTTGCTGGTAAGATACAGAGCAACAGTAGAAGTGGCTACGCAGACCACAATTGCCACCCAGACGCTGGTGGAGAACGGCAAGGAGAAGATATTGGCCACGCTGGTCAGCGGGGGCTGCCGGAACACGAAGCGCATACGTAGTGGGTTTACTACGTCTGTAAAGGTCGCAACTTCCATTCTCTCCGCAAAGAGCACGCAGTTCGTACCTTTGTACAAGAAATCATCACTGTTTGACCATCAGTAATTTTAATGTCCCCACTACTGTTGGGTTGGGGCACAGGCCTTCTTTATGGGTGCATAAGGAGGTTGGGCCATAACCTACCACGCGGGCCCAATGCGGATTGGTGTGTGTTAACGACTGCAAATGCAGCTGGGGACCAACGGCTTAACGTACCTTCCGAAGCACGGAGAAGCTCGAGATAATAAATATTTGGTCACCCATCCCATGACTGACCCTTGCGAAAGTTGCTTAACCTCCGCAATCGCTGGGCCAGGCGCCATACCACTGCGCCACCGAGCTCCTCAATCACAGTCTAAACACGCTGAAATACCTATAATTGCTTTCCGCAGTGGGATGGTTTTTTCGCGATAACAGAGTTAGCCCCATAGTAAAAGTTGCTTGTAATTATGAGTTCATTGCAGGAACCAAATGATTAAAATTTCAAGCTGTATAAACTACAAAATAATCATATTTTATGGTGTTAAAATGCATAATTATTCACGTTATTTACAAAAATCCAAAAGTCTTACCTATGTCGGCCCTATAGGATCGCAAATCATCGATCATGCCATCCCAGGAACCATTCAGCTTGTAGCCCCATCGGTAGCTAAAGATGTGCTGAGGAGTGGCATTCAGCATTTCGAATGCGTGTTGAGCTGCTATCCAACCAATTTTAGGGGTTGCGTCGTTTTGTAAATCCCTAAGAAGATCAGTTGACAGTTTAATCTGATATATTTGATTAATAATATCCACCAGTCATTTAATAAGTATATCGACTTGAAATCTACGCTAGCACTTGATGACAAGTAGTTTTATGTCGTTTTGATATTTTTTTTCTTTTTCATAGGTTAAATCCAGTTAATGGCTTATTGATTTTTAAGTTTAGTTCTATGGTGTAAGGCTAATGGTGTAGAGTTAACTTACAATCGATCTTCTTTAAGTATGTGTTCTAGCGAGTCGTTGCTATCCTGAATGACGATGGACATGGTAAGAGGGTGCCCCATCAGGTTTTGTCGTCGACGAAACAATTGTTTGTTGGGTCTTGCATCCACGAGCGCGCCGTCGAAATATCCTCTGGGTGTGGATTGCATGGAAGTGTTTAATGATACCCTATGAACTAAAGCATAAATTGTTAAAAACACTATTGATATAAAAAATTAAAAACCCGCCTGCATAAAAAGACAAGTCAACTGAAAAGATGGAAACAAGATTAAATATTATAGGCAACATTATAACATGCAGTCGGAGGCATATAACTCAAATCATTCATAATGTCACTTTCTTTATGCATGCCTTCGACTGCATGTTATAATGTTGCCTATAATATTTAATCTTGTTTCCATCTTTTCAGTTGACTTGTCTTTTTATGCAGGCGGGTTTTTAATTTTTTTAAATTTAATTTTTTATTTATTTCTTTTTAGTTATTATTTATATGATATACTTTTTTGAAATCCTTATAATAAGCCCTTTAATTTGACACCCATATTGCATTATTCTAAAAAAAAATTTTTTTCCCCCCTACGTATAATAGCACCGTACAGCCGCCATGTTGGTTTTTTTATAACGCCACCTTCTTAAGAACATTTGGGCTGACGAGACAAATCTAACGATATGTAAATCATGGAAATCCGTTCAGCCGTTTGAAAGATATGAGGTAATAAAGAATATTACATACAAACTTACATACAAGATACGCGCGAAAAACATAACCCTCTTCCAGTCGGGTAATAAAAACATACTTACATACTTACAAGATACGCGCGAAAAACATAACCCTCTTGCAGTCGGGTAAAAAGAAAACCAAAAGTCAAGAGTTACAATGTTTTTTAAGCAAAGTGCAGAAGTTATATTGACGTAAAGTATTCTGGGGGCCTACTCCAATGTTTTTATTAAAGTAAGCTTATATCCAGCTAGCATGTTTTAAGCATAAAATAATCTTTAAGGACGTCGTGGTACGAAAAGACGATGTAAGATTATAACAACATTGCTTTAAAGAGCTTGTGGTAGGCTCCCAGAATCTAAACACGAAAATAATTAATTTAGCGGTAGTAAGAAATTTACTAGACGAATTAAAGCGAGACAGTGGTGCGCCTGTATTTGAATTAGTCGTTTTAATTAAAAATTGAAAAAACATATTTAAATAATTATTAATGAATTAAAATCATACGTTCAGTGAGAATGAATTTCCCTTTGACATTTTCTGCCATTACCAAGTCACTGTAGCTAAAAATTGGGAGACTCCATAATATTGTTTCAGTAGGATCCACGTTCCTAGAAGATAGAACCAACCATCGGAACGGAAACTGGAACAGGTTTTGGGACGTGGCCTAAAAGACATTAAGTTAATGGATGTTAATGGATGGATACCGTGGCATCATTTTAAGTAAAATTCTTATAATTTAATTTAATTTGGGTGCCTGTTGGTAAATGCATTAATTTGTTATAATAGGTACTTACTTAGTCGGAAAAGTTCGCTGCCTTTTTGAAGCCTAAATATTGCGTGTTATACTTATTTCTGTCAAGGCGGAAATGTTATACACCTTTAATTTTTAAGTATATCTAAAAATTAAAAGGGGGTTCCGTGGTTGGCCCCGTAGTAAAAGTAGTTCATTCACGTGGTCTGAAATCCCCATTACATTCTACTAATATTATAAATGTGATAGTTTGTGGGTTTGGATGTTTGGATGTTTGTTCCTCAATCACGCAAAAACTACTCAACGGATTTAGTTGAAATTTGGCACATTGATAGTAGATAGCCTAGATTAAAACATAGGATACTTTTCATCCCGATATTCCCACGGGAACGGGAACCACGCGGGTGAAACCGCGGGCGTCCACTAGTTTTTAGATATACTTAAAAATTAACGGTGTATATTGTTTGACAGCTGACTTTCTAATGATAGCGGTAAAATTTTAACAAATTTTTTAATCTTGCTTTTTCATATTTTAAATATTTTTAATTAGAAATGTTTTAAATTTTTTTTCAATAAGGGTTCAGACCCTTAATAAAAAACAATGAATGCTGCTAGCTGCTTCAAAGAAAGTGTTGTAATGTTGAAAGAGAAGATGCTTTGACGAATACTACTGCAAAAAAATGGTTCAGAAACTTCAAGTCTGGTAATTTTGATGATAAAGATGTTCCTCGATGTTGTATCTTTATTATTTTCAGAACAAAAAGACCGCGAACTTTCCCGACTACCTAATATTATTAAAACACGATTCTTACATGTAACAGGACATTCTTAGACTCGGGACATTCCAAATCAACAAGAAATAATAAGTGATGGTATTGGTAATCAGTCTTGGTCATCAACGAAGACGAGCATCTTATTCCGGACTCAGAAACTTCATTTACCAATTTTACTTCAAAATCTGAAATTATGTTAAGAACTTTGTTACCGGGTCAAGTCTATGTAAAGGCGGGGTACTTATATATTAACCCTAGGGGATACCTTTAGTCAAAGCAAAGAAAAGTTTTGATATATATTGACTGTATACACCGTTAATTTTTAAGTATATCTAAAAATGAAAAGGGGATTTCACACTACGTAAATGAACAACTTTTACTATGGGGCCAACTACGAAATCGCGTAAAAAAAAAACTGCTGTTCCATACATTATAGTCGAGTCAATGTTGTACTTTTCTATGGAACAGCTGACTTTTTTCGCGATTTCGTGTTTCATGATAGTAAAAGTTGTTCATTTACGTAGTCTGGAATCCCCTTTTCATTTTTAGATATACTTAAAAATTAACCGTGTATAATAGTGTAGGTATAATAAGCAACTACATGGATGCCTATATTTAGAATCAAGCTCAAGCATTAATTTTAGATGGGCGAGATGTTCATACTATTTACCATCAAAGTTATCGCTGCAATGAATTTGAGTCGTAGGTAATAATTAAAGTAAAAAGCTTACTCTTTTTCCAGCATAGACCGTTGAACAGCAACTGAGTCGGTTTCCCTTCACCTTGAACATAACTTTTGATAAAATTTAAAGTGAAATTATCCCTACATTCTACTAATTTTATCAAAACCAAGAAAACAACAAAGACTTTCATGGTGTTTAAGAAATGTTTTCAAAATGATGAAATACATGACTAGGGTCACTTTTAATAACTTTTGCGTACTTATTTTATTATCCCTATTTTAAATATTTTAACAAAGGCTTCTGGAGCCGTTTAAGTGCACTTATGTAATTAGGTGATGTCAGTTTGACGACTGTTATTTTCTACTCAAAACACTGGAATTGCTACTTAAGTATTAGGTAGAAATTATGTTTTTAAAGTTTAAATTTCGTCGCTACTACATTCGTGTTTTGTATCTCCTTATTTTTCTTTCTTATCACTGTCCTGAAACAAAAATATACTTACTAGACTTGGCCACAGAAAGATTCAAAAGTTGAGTGAGAACCAGACAATATTTTCTTGGAATGATGATGTTCACACAAAACAACAACATAAAATTAGATAATTTATTTTGCGATTCGATAAGGTTAGCACCCAATATTACTAAGGTAAAATCTATCTAATCTAGTATAGTAGCCCTACCATGAGTTGATGCAAAATCACTGGAAATTTCGGCTTAGTGCGATAGTAGGCATCCCGCTATTAAATCAACTGTTTTCACAACCGTAAACTATCGTTTTCTCTCTTTCACTTGCATTGACTGTGAGCAGTATATCCGACAGTTTACGGTAGCAAAAACAGTTTGCATCAACTCATGGTAGAGCTATAGGTAGCATCTATTGTGACACGGACGCACGACTGTATTCCGTGCTCAGTACTCACAAGTGGTGGCAGACTAGCTCGAACAGCAGCAACGCGGGCGTCATGTACACGGTGGCGAGCCGAGCATGTGTGCAATTTGCTTGGTATATGTGGGCGATGTCAAAGCTACACGCAGACGCACGACTGTATTCCGGGTGCAGTACTCACAGGCGATGGTAGGCTAGCTCAAGTAGCAGCTCCGCAGGCGTCATGTACACGGTAGCGAGCCGAGCATGTGTGGATACATGTAGGCGATGACGACGCTGCTACATGCGGACGCATGAAAGTATTCCGTGCGTAGTACTCACAAGAGATGGTAGGCTAGGTCAAGCAGCAGTACCACGGGTGTTATGTACACGGCGGTGAGCCGAGCAGGTGTGGGGTGATGCCGATGATACTGTTACATGCAGATGCACGACTGTATTCCGGGCGCAGTACTCACAGGCAATGGTAGGTTAGCTTGAATAGCAGCACCGCGGGCTTCATGTACACGGTGGTGAACCGAGCAGGTGTGGGGTGATGCCGATGCTGCTACACGCGGATGCACCACCGTATTCCGGGCGCAGTACTCACAGGTGATGGTAAGTTAGCTTGAGTATCAGCACCGCGGGCGTCATGTACACGGTGGAGTCGAGCATGTGTGGGTACATGTGGTCGATGACGACGCTGTCACACGTGGACGCATGATTGTATTCCATGCTCAGCACTCACAGGCGATGGTAGGGTATCTCGAGCAGCAGCACCGTGGGCGCCAGCAGCGTCATGTACATGGTGGCGAGCAAAGCGGGCTAAATGTGGCTGATGCCGACGCTGCTACATGCGGACGCACGACTTTATTCCAGGCGCAGTTCTCACAGGCGATGGTAGGCTAGCTCAAGCAGCAGCACCACAGGCGTCATGTAGACGGTGGCGAGCGAGCCGAGCATGTGTGGGTACTGGGTACGTACATGAGGGCGATGACGACACTGCTACACGCGGACGCATGAAAGTGTTCCAGGTGTAGTACTCCCAGGCGATGCATGGTAGGCTAGCTCAAGCAACTGCACCACAGGTAGGGTTGCCAACTTTTTTTGGATCAAATATAGTAGTTTTAAGATTTTTTGTGTAAAAATATAGTAGATGGCGAAAAATTCCAAAAAAATATAGTAGGTTGAAGTTTTGTATGGAGGATTTTAAAGAAGTTGCATTTTTCATACTTAAGTAAGTACTATAACATTTTCAAAAGTTATTCAACAACCATAAAGACATGTGTTTAATCACAAAAAATATTATGCAATTACTTGTGCATATTTTTTGTTGCTTTTGTTTAATTTTTTCACTTGAAAAAATATAGTAGTTTTGCCTACTATTTATTTTTTCAAAAAATATAGTAGGCGAACCCTCAATATAGTAGGATACTATATTATATAGTAGGGTTGGCAACCCTAACCACAGGTGTCATGTACACGGTGGCGAGCCGAGCATGGGTATATGTGGGTGATTATGACGCTGCTACAGGCGGACGCATTAAAGTATTCCGGGCACAGTACCCAGGTAATGCATGGTAGGCTAGCTCAAGCAGCAGCACCGCAGGCGTCATGTACACGGTGGCGAGCCAAGCATGTGTGGGTACATGTGGGCAATGACCACACTACTACACGCGAACGCATGACAGTATTCCGGGTGCAGTACTCACAGGCGGTGGTAGGCTAGCTCGAGCAGCAGCACCGCGGGCGTCAGGTACACGGTAGCATGCCGAGCATGTATGGGTACATGTGGCCGATGACTACGCTGCTACACGCAGACGCACGACTGTATTCCGTGCTCAGTACTCACAAGCGATGGTAGGCTATCTCGAGCAGCAGCACCGTCGGCGCCAGCAGCGTCATGTACACGGTGGCGAGCATCGCGTGGTACATGTCTGTGATGCCAACGCTGCTGAATGCTGTTACTGCGCCCGAGCACCGCGGTCGAGGCACGTGCAGTCGCCGTTGGATGCATGACTGGATTCCAGACTCGCGAATTTTCAAGAAGCTGTTAGAGTTTAAAGTGACTTTTAATTTTCATAATAAGTGTGGGGGAAATAATCGCAAAAGCTATTAAAATTAGTAAGGAGCTATTCAAGTAATAATTATAATCAGCAACATAGCATAGAAACATGTATATAATTGAACATTTATGGAATAATGCAACTTTTGCAGAACAAACACATAGACATAACACCCAGACCCTTAAAATTCATAATTTAAATTTCTGCCCGGCCGGGAATCGAACCCGGGGCCTCTTGCGTGGTAGGCGGCATGTTGACCACTGCCATAAGAATAAATAAAACTTACTAGAACGGACACTCCCGCCCCAAACGGGCTCAATGTCACGATATTAGCCTTCTTGTTAAACAAGAAACTCAATCGGGCTGCCACGGCCGGCGTCGCCGCACACGCGTTTGCCTGTTTGTGCGTTCCGTACGATCTTGGAAACAAATTACAATGGCGTCAAGTAATTGTGGTGTGTTTGGTCATACAACCGCCTTAAAGTATAATTAATAGAGTATCAGTCATACCCAGCTTTATACAATACTATTTCGTATCTATTCTGTGATTTCGTTACGTGATGAAAGTTGAAACATAACGAAACAGTAAGAGGATTAAAACCTAAAAATGTTGTGGAAGAAGGTAGGTACATTTTTGTTCAAAATTTAATTTAAGTTCCATACTAAATGTTTATTTACTTTATTTATACAAACTCAGGAGTAGGTAAGTACTTACCCAGAATTTTTTTTTAATTTATTTTAGTATCGACTAACTAGACTAAAATAATGATTTAAAACTAAAGAAAAACTCATATTTTAGCGATATTATCTTTAAACGTAAGTAATATTTAACAGTAAGCAACCCTGGCCACAGGCCTGGACGACAGCGGGGTGTAGCGACGTGAAGGGGGAAGTAGTTATATAAATGGCGGCATTTGGGACTCGGATAAAGAAGAGTCCGTTCTAGTAAGTTTTATTTATTCTTATGCCACTGCACCACTAAGGTCGTCAAAATCGTCAAATTCTAATACACAATTTTAATAATGTTTTACGTGGAATGTTTAGGGCCTATAGTCTAGATTTTTTTTAGACTGTAGTATTTGTAACGATTTACAGTCCCTCGTAGTCACTGCTAGAAGCAGATAGCAAAACTGCTAAAAGTGGCCGACACATTTGCTATTTACTTCTACGAATGACTACGAGGGCATGTGGTGATACCTTCTAAAAATACCAAAACCTTCTAAAAACACCATGGGCCCTAAAAACTCCACGTAAAATATTATTAAAATCTTTTTCTATTAATCACTTATTAAATAAAAACCTCTGAGGGCGCCACTTTCGGTCATACAACCGACTTAAATGTTTGTTCATCCCATACGAAAGGTAACAAAATAGCAGTTTTAATTTCAGTCATAGATATCGTGGAAAATTAATAAAATTACTTTATCTTGAAGTGATCCTGAAAAGGCGATCTCTTCTGGCCGGGCACCCAAGGATCGATCTCATTGATGTAGTCAATCTCCACCAGATCGCACTTCTCGTCCTCCTGGTACGTCTCCTGGATCAGGCGGTATCCAGGATTTGATTCCATGTGGAATGCGAATAGGCCCTGAAATGTAAACCAAACGAATCTTGTATCTAAACTGATTTTTATTTCGTATGTAAGGACAACGTGTAAGGACGACGGCACCTCTGATGTAACAGTTGTACTGCAAAAAAAAACAACTTTTATTACGTGGGGCATAAATACGTTCTCTAGGTTCTGTTTACAGGGTTATTTGTAAAACACCAACAACCTCGTAGGACTTGATTACTAACATCATAAACAACAACATTTGTTCTACGACTTTTCCGGAAACAGACATAAAATTTTTTGACTTTTCATACCAAACTCGATCAGCTGTTCAAACATTTTGTATGGAAAGTCGATTTTTTTTGTCTGTTTTCGAAAAAGTCGTACTTAGAACAAACGTTGTTGTGTATGATATTAGTAATGTACGCCTTTTTTTTTTGTTAGGAGGAAACGCGGTCGTATCGCCTTCCGACCCACCCCATCAAGATCGTTCTCCGATCCGACGGGAGGGGGTCGGCGAGTTCTGTGCTCTCCATTACGCGTCACACCGACGAGCAGATTTGCTCAAGTCGGAGTGCCGTGCAATGGCATATCAGTTAAAAACCCCCTAATGCCCCGCTTTAACACACAGGGCTTACAGCGCCGTGCAGCCCAGGTGTTTAGCTCTCAACAGAGCCCGGCAGCTAGGGGATGACCGGGGCATTTGGTCATCCCCTTACAACAGCTAGGGGGGAATGAGGTGCGCGTATCGGCGCCTCCTCCTTCCTGGCCGTCGTCTTCGGAGCGGGTCCGCGTGCGCATCCGCCTCTCGGATCCGCTCCGAATCCTCCTTTTGTGAGATGACGTCCTCACAAAAGGAGACCATCGCTTGCCATGACCTGTCACTTCCCAGCATGGCGTTTACCACGCTGGGAAGCGAGAGGTCTCCTCCAACGACTGCCACCAACTCTCGTCGCTGTGACGCCCACGCCGGACACTCTATAAGAGTATGCTGCGTGGTGTCTTCCGGTGCACCGCAGTCATGGCACACCGGAGCAGCCTCTCTCTGTATTCTGTACAGATACTTACCGAAGCAGCCATGTCCGGTAAGTACCTGTGACAGTCTAAATGTCAGAGCTACGTGCCCTCTGTTCCTCCAATCTTTTAAGACCAGACAGACGGCTTCCACCGTCCGTAGGCCAGCTATTGGGAACTCTAACTGCCGTTCCCATTCCGCCATGCATGTGTCCTCGGCAATGCGTCGGGCATTTCTTCGCTCTTCTGGGGCCAGGAGGTCGCCCCTTGCCCTTTCTTCTCTTCGCTGTTTGTACGCCTCCGAGAGTACTTGGGCCTCCAGGTCCCAAGGGGGTGTGCCAGCCAGTACGCAGGCAGCCGTCCCAGATACCGTATGGTATCCCCTGATCATCCGGGAGGCAACGACCCTTTGTGGTCGCATTAAGGCCGCCCTATTTTCCGCACAAAGGGCATCCGCCCACACAGGGGCCCCGTACATGGCCATACTGCGGATAATACCTGCATACAGGCTCCGACAGCTTTTATTGGGTCCACCCACGTTGGGCAACAGCCTGCCCAAGGCCGCCGCCGCACTGACGAGTCTGGGGGCCAGCCGGTGGAAATGTTCCTTGAAGTTCCAACGGCTGTCCAACACTAGCCCCAAATATTTCATCTGATGGCGTAAAGGGATCACAACGCCGTCCACCATCATGTCCTCTCCCGGCGGTGGTCCTTGCCTCGGACCATGGAAAACCATGGCCTGCATCTTGGCCACTGCTACGTCTAGGCCCAACCGCCTGATGCGGGCTATTATGTACTCTGCACCAATCTTCGCTAGACGCTTCGCTTCCGCAAGATCTCTACCCCGGGCAGTGATTAAAGTATCATCCGCGTAACAGATGACACTCTGCCGGGGGAGAAGAGCACCGCGGAGCACCCAATCATATCCTAAGTTCCACAGGAGTGGCCCTAAAACCGACCCCTGTGGGACGCCGCATTCCATGCGCCTTATCTTCAATTGCCCGTCAGAGGCAAGATACACTACTTCTCTATCAGTGAGGTAGTGCTCAATTATCTTCACTAGATAGGGGGGGAGACCGTGATGTCTCAGGGCGTCTCTTATGATACTGTAGGGAAGAGTGTTAAATGCGTTCTTTATGTCAAGGGACACGGCCACCACTCTTTCCCCTTTCGCCACCGCTGCTTGGGATAGCTCCTTGAGCGCCATAATTGCGTCTATTGTTGATCGCTGCCTCCTGAACCCAAATTTACTCTCAGACAGGTTGGGACCCTCCGTGTCCAGGTGGTTCACTACTCTTTCGGCAATGATCCGCTCGACCATCTTGCCGAGCTCATCTAGTAAAACCACGGGACGGTACGCGGACGGAGAGTCCGGAGGCCTATCATCTTTTTGCAGAAGGCAGAGCCTACCCCTTTTCCACGACTTGGGAAAGTGTCCCGTCCGTAGACACACCGAGAATAGCGCTCGGATTTGATCGCCCAGGTGCTGCAGGGCCGTGGGAAGAATTCGTCCCGGGATGCCGTCTGGTCCAGGCGCCTTCTTCTTGGACTTGAGGCGCTCCGTTACCAGTTTTAACTCTTCTTCGGTGACGGGGGAGAAGCCTCGCGTCGAATCAGTTGCCTCAGACGTGGGATCTACAAGAGGTGGAATCTGTGGGGGAGAGGCCGGGAAAAGACCGTCCACCACCCGCACTAGAAGTTCTTCGTCCATCATATCTGTAGGGGGTGCTTCATTGCGGAGCTTCCTTCCTATCATTCTGTACGGGCGCCCCCACGGATCTCTGTTTAGAGTCTCGAGAAACTCGTCCCAAGCTGCGGATTTCGACCTACAGATGCTCAGAGAAAGAGCCTCTTTCGCCTCCTTATATGCCTGGCGTAGTCGGGATATGTCTTGCGAGTCTCGCCTAATTCTACGCCTGCTTCGCTGCAGCGCCCTTCTGGCTTCCAGGCAATCGGCGCGGAGAGACGAGATTTCCTCCGACCACCAATATACCCGCTTCTTTGGTGGGAGGACCTTTACCCGCGGCATTGCAGCGTTAGTAATGTACGCCTGCGAGGTTGTTGGTGTTATACAAATAACCCTGTATAAGTCTGGAGGTGTTTTATTCTTACCTGTCTGATTTTTTCCACTCCCTCCTTCATGGAGTAAAAATTAGGTTTCTTCCCCTTCGGAGCAATTTTCTTGTCATAAATTGACTTACGTATTGGATCATTCAATTTCTAATAAAAAAGGAAAAAAGGTGATTAATTTTTTTGAGTCTTTGAATTAAAAAAAGTTATTAGTACTCTGTTAGGAGTAATGTCTGTCTGGAGTCTGTTAAAAGTTTAATATTATTATTAATTATCGTCGATCGTTGATAATATAAAAGAACTTCATAAAATCGTAAGAAAATAAAGTGTTTTCTATGAAACAAACAACAAGAGAAAGTAAACATGAATTGAGAAAATAATACTCCTAAGTATTCTTGGGCGTTCTTTTCATTTTCAGATACTTAAGTTTTGCTCGGAGGAACTCGGTGGCACAGTGGTTTAGCGCATTACGAAGGCCGAAATTACGTTGGCCCAGCGATTACGAAGGTTAAGCAACTTTCGCAAAGATTGGTCATGGGATGGGTGACCAAAAATGTATTATCTCGAGCTCCTCCGTGCTTCGGAAGGCACGTTAAGCCGTTGGTCCCGGGTGCATTTGCAGTCTTTAACACCCACCAATTCGCATTGGGCCCGCGTGGTGGGTCATGGCCCGTCCTCCTTATCCACCCATAAGGATGGCCTGTGCCCCAGCAGTGGGGACATTAAAATGGCTGATGGACAAGTTTTGCTCACCTTAAAAAAGTATCTGTTGTACTCGAAGTCGCTTGCACCAAGCTTCAAAGGGGAGTTGAGGAGGTCGGTCAAAGACCTCACTGAGGAGCTGGGCGCTCGGAGCAGCACCACGATGTTGGCGGAGTACGCCGCGTACAGGATCGTGAGGGCCAGAAATAAAAGGAGGGTCACGGTCCTCCCTGGAGGAGGAGGTTGGCATGATGTTCAGTTTGGTAAAACGCATTTCTCAGCTAGTATAAGCAGGAGTATACCTGCTCTTATTATGGGGTCATAATAGGAAAACAGTCATGGATTGCGCGGGCCATATTTTTATATAGAAAACGTAAAGTTGTAGCCACTAAAAAAAACATACGACAAGCTAAAGAAATTATCTAGTAGCTACAAGTATTCAATTGCGAATAAACCTCACAGATGATTGTAAAAAAAATCAGAATATCATCAAAAGCGCTTGTCGCAGGTCATATTTTTGGCATAAATTATAGCGGAAACGTATTGAATTCTACATCAAAATATACTTTAACGTCCTGTGCAGTTGCTCCAATAACTTTTTTTCAAGAAAGATGATTGTGCTAAAGATTATTATGAAAAAACAACGAAAAAGATCGAAAAGTGCAGAAGTGAGGTTATTTTCCATACTCTTTACACGTAAAGAAAAAGTCAGAGACAAATGATTTTGCATAAGGCCTTAAAGGATATTAAGGGAAAATCAAAAGATGATATTCTGTTTTTTTTACAATTATCTGTGAGGTTTATACGAAATTTAATGTTTGTAGCAACTAGATAAACTCTTTAGCTTGTTGTATGATTTTTTTGGTGGCTACAAGTTTACGTTTTCTATATAAAAATATGGCCCGTGCACACCATGTTTTCCTATTACCGCCCCTTAAGAAGTATGAGTGGTAATGTAAGCTGACATCGCGTGACATTCTGTGAGGCGTTTTGGTAAGTTAAGTTCAGAGATAATTTCAATGGTAAATAGGAAATAGGAAATAGTGAAGTTTCCATTTTTTTATTTTCTTTACAAAACATCACATTAAGCTTGCAATGAAACGAATGAAACCCAGAAATTTTTGCAAATAAAATATGTTGGATAATTTGTTACACACCTGCAGCGTATCTGGGTTCGAGGGTACAGCCTTGTTGCAGCACTGCACCAATTACTAGGATGATCACGTCAGCCCAGGAACCATTCAATTGGAATTGATGCTGTATGTTGATTGATTGAATTAATTAATATTAGTAAAAGTAAAGTATCTATAAGCGGGTTTTGTAACCCTTCAGGGATATACAATTTGGACATCAACACCATGGCGTGCAAATTTCCGCAAGGTTATTGAATTATTTAGATGAAATGTCTATTTTATACTTATTTCGAACTGAATCATACAACTTTATATGTGTTTAGGTAATTTGAGAGAGGTGGCTCGTCAAACATGAAGAGGATTTTGATTGACGGTTAATATACAGGGTGTAACAAAACAACTCGCAATGCGGAACATGTTAGATAAGGACCATTAAACTGAACAACTTTTACTATGAGACCAACTCTGAAATCACGAAAAATAAATCAGTTGTTTCATACAAAAATTATTAAGAAAATATTAAGTAAGATGTATGAAACAGCAGAATTTTTTTCACGATTTTAGAGTTGGTCCCATAGTAAAAGTTGTTCAGTTTGATGGTCCCTATATACCATATTAGGCATTGCGCTACGAACAAGATTCGTAGGCATCTCGGGTTGTTTTGTAACACTCTGTATAAAGTTGTTTATGTTTTGTACTAACCATACTCATGCTAGCCTCCCATTTAGAGGTAATATACAAGAAAATCGAACATCCCAATACGCAGACAACGATGGCCAGCCAAACCGCACCGGTGAAGGGCTGGATGAAGATGTTGGAGATGTAGGAGAGGGGCGGCTCGCGGAAAACGAAGCGGACTTTAGTGGAGCCCACCATGGCAATGTAGTCGATGACCTGCATTCGCTCTTTAGTGAAGATGGTGAGAGTACCTGAGGACAGGCTGCATTTTTATTCACTCTCCAAATTTTAAGGATGTGTTCAGTCCATAAAACTGAACAACTTTCTACATGGAACATGTGTCGAAATACGCCACATAATTTTGGTCATCACTTACTAGATTCACGTGATCTCTTTGATTTGTATGGAAAGTATTTTTATTTTAACATATTTGACCCTATGTTTTTTAGAGAAAGTTGTTCAGTTTCATGGACTGAACACATCCTTAAAATTTTAAATGGATAAAAGAACACTAAAAAAGTAAAGTACTCTCTATCAGGTCCTTTTTAGCTACCATTAGGTTCTATAATTTACATTGATTTTATGTGAACGTTAACGTTACTACGTTTGGCGTGAATATTTCTCGTTAGTTTTGGAGCCGAATCCATATTTACATAAAATTAATATTAATTTTATAACCTAATGGTTAAAATGGATAGAATTAAAAACCAAGCATAATCAAAATATTGGATGATAACAAATGTAGGAACCGGCACAGAACAAAGAAAAAATTTTTTCCCCATGTTCTGTGGGAACCGGTGTGATCCTACTTCTGTAAAAAGATATCGAAAGCGTAACTCGCACTTCTAATTCGAATATTTTATTAACCATCCTATATCTGATGAATGTGGACATTTTAAAACTGTTTATTTAATTAAAAATAAAAGAGCAAAAGCAATCAAATCAAGTCACAAGAGTTATGATGTGATTTAAAAATTTCGTGTGTCTTTTTTAACCTCCGACGCAAAAAAGAGGGGTGTTATAAGTATAACGTGTTTGTGTATCTGTGTATCTGTCTGGTGGTATTGTAGCTGCTAAACGGATGAACCGATTTTAGTTTAGTTTTTTTTGTGTCATAGATAATTTTATCCCGAGTGTTTTAGCCATGTTTCATTAAAATCTGTTCAGCCGTTTGACGATCATCAGCTCTTTTCTAGTTGATGAGGGGATCTGACTCAATGATATTGGAAGTATATGGTAGGGTAAATGACCTGATCAGCCTTTAAAGTTGATGAGGGGATCTGACTACCTTCCATATGTCCTATCGAATCGAAATTTGGTACCGTGTTACCTCAATGATATTGGAAGTACACGGTAAGGTAACCATTATCTTATCAGCCGGCATCGGGGGATCTTTAAAATTTTTAATTTTTACTTGTTATTGAAAGCAAAAATTCGCTTGATTAATAAAGAGACGAACTTACCCAGGTCAGCTTCCTTGTTAATAAGGTAGTTGACGATGCCTTGCCAGTTGCCATGTTTGTCTTTGTAGCCCCACGTGTGGGTGAAGATCAGCTTTTCAGAGGCGTTCAGCATCTCGAAACACATCTTGACTACACTGTATGACATCTTAGTTATCGAGTCTTGGTGGAGAAGTCTAGTAACATACAATTTATTACCTTAATTTTAGAATTAAATGATACCATGATTTATATGAAGAAAAAGTGGAAAATTACATCACGTTTGTTACTGAAAATTAAGTTTAGCATTTCAGTCAGAATAGAAAGAAACACGGTGACCGACATGTTAAGGCGGCAGGTTCGAATTTCTCTATATTATTATGTCATACAAAATCTCGCAATAATTTTTAAAGTCCAAATCGTATGAGATTTCCTCATTTTCCTCAGTGGGTGAATACTTATTGTAATTTAAAATAATCAGTAGGAAAAATCTATACTAATATCTATGGCCGAATCTTTCGTATAATTATGATAGAATTTCACTTACAGGTAAGTTCATTTAATCATTATTATACTTCGGATTTATCCTTCTTACAATTTCTTCCATAAATGCAATCGAAATTCCTGTTTTGAATGTTGGCTGGAGATGGAATATTTTTAGTCGATTTTAATTATTTTAAGTTCAGTTTATCATAAAGTATAATAAATTAAGTACCAAGACTTTACCTTGACAAATTGACAACATTGTATAAGAATAGTAATTGTTTATACCTATCCAAGTCACGCTTGTTTGCAATTCAGCCACAACCTAAATATCAAGTTTCTTGGCTATTTACATGAGAATATTTAAACAAATATTTGAAATATTTGTATAAAATTAATAAGTTAACAAGTACCTACCTACAGTTTGTTTATACTGATTATTACAATGAGAACGTAAAATACGATAGTCGTTTATCTATAAAATAATTACCTATAATAAGTTTATGATTAATCCCTGTTTCATAAGACCGTTCCCACTAACTTATTTTACTTTACAAATAATTTCATAGAAATTTCTATCACTGTTAAATTTTTAAACTAATCCAAAAGATAGTGTTATTTAAAACTGGCTCTGTCTTCTTGCAATAAAAATTAATAAATCTAATAACAAAAATATTAACATCACCGAGACCTACATTTTCTACGTTATATTTACTTTAGCAGTGGTATATTTAAATCGCCATACTTTTATCACATTTTACAAGTTTCAAGATAGCTTACACTTTTAACACAGGTTATAAGTATTTATGTCTATTGTCTAAGCATGAGAACTAGAAATAAAACGCTTTTTACGGATTACAGCATTTACAGCGCGTATATTGGTTAATTCAGATGTTATTTTAAAATTATTTAGTTTTGATTTTGCGGTTTTTAGGGTTCCGTACCCAAAGGGTAAAAACGGGACCCTATTACTAAGACTCCGCTGTCCGTCTGTCTGTCTGTCTGTCACCAGGCTGTATCTCATGAACCGTGATAGCTAGAAAGTTGAAATTTTCACAGATGACGTATTTTTGTTGCCGCTATAACAACAAATACTAAAAACAGAATAAAATTAATATTTAAGGGGGCCTCCCATACAACAAACGTATTTTTTTTTGCCGTTTTTGGTACGGAACCCTTCGTGCGCGAGTCCGACTCGCACTTGGCCGGTTTTTTTTTAGTTTCCCTAACGTGCCGGACTACAGCTGCGCCACAAAAAAAAAGTTGGAAATCTGACATTTTGACTATGCCATGATGAAGTCTATAGTTTGTCGGAGTTTGTCGCCAAAAACCAGAGTTTGTCGGTCTTCCGTTAAGGAGATACATGTGGCTCAGCTGTAGAGACGTCTCTACAGCTGCGCCACACAGATCTCGAAAACGGAAGGTCGTAGCGAAAATCTGATTACTTGTATGTATAGCCGTTAGTTTCTCGGAGTTTGTCGCACAAAAACCAGAGTTTGTCGGTCTTGCGTTTAGGAGATACGTGTGGCGCAGCTGTAGAGACGTCTCTACAGCTGAGCCACACAGATCTCGAAAACGGAAGGTCGTAACAGAAATCTGATTACTCGTGTGTGTAGCCGGTAGTTTGTCGGAGTTTGTCACCAAGAACCAGAGTTTGTCGGTCTTGCGTTTAGGAGATATGTGAGGATACGCTGTGGAGACCTTTCTACCTGGATCTTGAGAACGGAAGGTCGTAGCGATAATCTGATTAGTCATATCTATAGTCGGTAGTTCGACCGAGTTTGTCGCCAAATACCAGAGTTTGTCGGTCTTGCGTTTAGGAGATATGTGAGATTTTCGCTACGACCTTCCGTTCTCGAGATCCAGGTAAAAATATCTCTACAGCATATCCCCACATATCTTCTAAACGTAAGATTGACAAACTCTGATTTTTGGTGACAAACTCCGACAAACTAATGGCTACACACTCGAGTTATCAGATTTTTGCTACGACCTTCCGTTCTCAAGATCCAGGTAGAAAGGTCTCCACAGCGTATCCTCACATATCTCTTAAACGCAAGACCGACAAACTCTGGTTCTTGGTGACAAACTCCGACAAACTACCGGCTACACACACGAGTAATCAGATTTCTGTTACGACCTTCCGTTTTCAAGATCTGTGTGGCTCAGCTGTAGAGACGTCCTCTACAGCTGCGCCACACGTATCTCCTAAACGCTAGACCGACAAACTCTGGTTTTTGTGCGACAAACTCCAGAGTAGAGACGTCTCTACAGCTGAGCCACATGTATCCCCTAAACGGAAAACCGACAAACTCTGGTTTTTGGCGACAAACTCCGACAAACTATAGACTCCATCATGGCATAGTCAAAAAGTCAGATTTCCAACTTTTTTTTTGTGGCGCAGCTGTAGTCCGGCACGTGTTTCCCTACGTTTCGACACCTTTCCAGGGGCCGTGGTCACGGGTCGACTGAAGTAAAAAGCTGCTCATATTTTTATGAATTTACCCGCTCGGAACTTTATAAAAATGCATTCAAGTTTATTTAATTATTTTATAGCTGCGTGATTTTAATAATTATTATTGAAATAAATTGATTAAAATTAATTAGAAAACACGATCTAGCTACTGAATCTACCACTAGTACAGCGGAACAGTAAGAACTAATGTTTTAAATGGAAATTTTACTTACAATCTGTCCTCCAAGTGCTTTCGTGTATCATTGCTATCAGTAATTACGTTGACCATCGTCAGTGTGTGTCTCCTCAAATTCTTCCTTCTTGTAAACAGCACTTTGGATGCTCTGTAATCTTCATAAACGCCTAGATTTCCAATCATAGCAATTTCTTTATTACTTGGAGTTGGTATCGTCTTTTCCTTGACAGTTTCGTTACGAACAACTGTCGTATTACTTGCCTCTATTAAATATTTGGGTAATTGTATTTGAGAAAGATACCACATTGATCTTGTTGTGTAGATTAATTCAGTATTCTTGGCAACTCTGTAAACTAAAACAATATCTTTGGAACGGATCGGATAAGAAATGCAAAACAAGCACAATAAGAATTATTAGCCTTAAATTGTTGCAAATGTTGTAATGTCATTGGATAATGCTAAACTAAATTTAATATTTAAGTACTTAAAACTTTTATTACACAAACATGAGTGAATATTATTATTAAAGGTAGTGTTTTAATACTTTACTTCATTTTATTAAGGCTCTTGTCTCCCATAAAATACGCAAAATTAATTAATTTAATTAGACTGACCGCCTCTGTGGTATACTGGTTCGCTGTAAGAAGCAGGGGTCCCGGGTTCAATTTGGGTACAATTTGTGCTCGATTTGGTTGGTGGTAGGATTTATTTCAAGTTCGCCTGGCTAGCTACCACCATCTTACCTAAGTCTGAAGCCATAACAACAATTTTAAAAATGTTTGTGTTCCGGCAGTTAGAGGTAAGGTAGTCAGTTCCTTAGTGATGAGGATTCCGGGTATAATGCGCTTCCACCTTCGGCCTTATCTTCACTTAACATCATTTGAGGTGAAGGCCAATTACTATCTGGTTGTGCATAAAAAAGGGTGCATCGGCCACTTAAGCCACGAACCCATTAAAAAGACATTTGCAGTAAATAATATTCAATTATAACGCAGTTAAATGGATTGTTTTAGTAATTCGTTATCCTTGCTTTATTATTATGATCGATGTTCTTTAACTCTATGCTATCAGTTTGACTACTAAGTTTGACCACAGGGAAGGAAGGATTAATTTTAGGTTGATGCAAAGAATATTTTCAATTGAAATTGGTAAATTATAAAAGAAAACTTACTTATTTTGTCTCACCTTCCTAACACTGATTACAATAAAGGTATTCAGTATTCAATACTTAACACGTATGAAATTCCGTTAAAAGACATTAATATTTATTTCGCAAGCATCGTGTCGATTAAGATATATCTGTATTGACCTCTGTCTTGGATGATAAGCGGCTTGTCGTGATGGTATGACCAGCCAGTAACATTATGCAGCTATAATTCATCAGTATGCAAATTGATAGAAATCATCATTACGTTATACGGTAAGTTTAGCAGGTGACTGCAACTAAACCCTGACTGAGAAATATACTTTTGAGGGTCCAGTCTACTGCAGCAAGAATGTGTCTGCTGAGTACCTACTTTATGTAAGTTCGCTTTTTAAGACACTTGCGGACGCCAAATTAAAATCAAATTATTTCCAAAATTTAAGCATGGTATAGAATTTTTAAACGATAATTAATTACCACCAACGTAAAAATACACTTATGAAATATTAGAAACTGAGTTTTCCGAACTGAACCTGCATCATTAACAGAAACCCACACTTAGAAATACCTAAATGCAGTCCAGGTTTTTCTATCGAATAGAACGCATCGAATATCTGAATGCAATCCGCATGCCACATTGCGATGTCTCCATCAGTTGGCTATTAGCAGTAATCAAATTCTACTGACTGATTTTGTATAGTTAAGTATACAAGTGTTTAATGTTATCAGTAGGCTTGCCAACTCCAAAAACGGCATTTCCGGGATTACCTAGCTCGACATCCGGGACTTGGATATATTACGCGGGACACAACACACCACATACAAAATGGTTAGAAAAAAACTATAGGTACCTAATGAGTTAATAAAAAAATATCACTACAAAATGTATGATAAACATTTTAAATTATTAAATTTAATTTATTTTATAAATTTAAAACTTTATTTATTCTGAGATTTTTGCGCATTTTAACAAGTTTTTGTTTTGCAATATACTTACTAACCTAGTTATAAAATTCGCTGCATTTTTGGTTAAAATTTATTTTAATTTGTAGTCCAGCCCAGGGACGTATTTTAAGATTCGGCGCCCTAGGCTAACAAGGTATGCCGTCTACAAATTAAGGTCGACGTAAGGGAGGATGTCTGTCTAGAATGCACAAAACGCCTGGTTTTTTAGAAACATTTTTAGTCAGTTTCATCCAAAATTCTTATAATTTTGTAAATTTTTAGTGAAAAAATCGAACGCGCAGCGCGATTTTTGGTCAGTTCCATCCACTAATCTTGTAATTTTGCCTGACTAAAGTAAGAAAAAAACAGCAACCACAACAATTCATAAGCACCCAATACTTGTCAGGAGCTGATTTTAGTTTTTCTTCTATTATTGACTTTTACTGATTTCCGGGACAAATGGCGTCCCACAAGGGGTCACGGCGGGACGGCCCAAAATTGACGCGGAAGCGGGACGTTCCGGAAAATCCGGGACGGTTGGCAAGCCTAGTTATCAGGTACCTACTCGTATATTCAACACGAAGTGATGGCCAACTTCGAAAAAACTTAAAAACCGTCTATGGAAAAACTTTTGGTAAAATGAATTTTATTTTATTTCAAACAAATTTAATTTTACTTGCGCATCCGATTTTACCTAAAACTACAGCTCGCATGGGTAAAAATCTCAAAGCTAAAAGCAAAACACAGTGAGTAACGCAACGACAGAAAAAAATGTTTGACTTTGTAGACTTAAGAGCATTACTGCACTACGAGTAGCTACACTAGCGCCGCCAATGGAAAAAAAATCGTAGTGCTTAAATAAAGGTGAAATTGTGAATTGTGTTCTTCTAGTGTACTCCGAATAAGATTTGTGGTACTTTTTATCGCTTTAACTATGTTTTCTAGTCTGTCGTTTAGTTTAATGGACGTTTATTGCTAAAAGTGGCCACTTTTAGCAATAAAAGTGGCCACTTTTAGCAATGTTTAGTGGCCACTGCGAGCTGTAGTTTTAGGTAAAATCGGATGCGCAAGTAAAATTAAATTTGTTTGAAATAAAATAAAATTCATTTTACCAAAAGTTTTTCCATAGACGGTTTTTAACATAGAAATAAAATGTCATAGAACAACAATGTCAATAAACACGTGATCCGAAAACGAATGCATACATTTTATATGAGATACGTAAAATATGACTTAGATTCATAAAATATGACTATATATGGCAAAGGATTTTAATAAACTATGTTCCATACTGTTTTCTTCGTCGATAAACGAATAAATGTAGTGAAATTTGGTTTTAGAGAAATGTGTGGCAATACCTTATTTACCTGTGAAAAGTGTGATTACTTGGATTGTTTCTTTTTGTTACATCACAATTACTTAGAGCACAAGACACCATTGCTCCACGATACCTTTATTTTAAATTCTAATTAAGATTAACAAATATTTTAAACAAACTGTGATTGCTCATTTGCTAGGCGGGACGCTAGGGGCTCTTACTGTAAAAAATGTTGGCACATGTCACTTGATCCCTTGTCTCTTTTTTACATAGACCGTGTCCGTATGATGTTAACTTCTCTTTTCCACGCTTTGTTGGTCTTCTTGAGCGCAGCGAAAATTTTTCTAAGTCTATGGTTTTTAAGTTTTTTCGAAGTTGGCCATCACTTCGTGTTGAATATACGAGTACCTGATAACATTAAAAAGTGGCCACTTTTAGCAATAAACTACACGACAACTAAACGACAGACTAGAAAACATAGTTAAAGCGATAAAAAGTACCACAAATCTTATTCGGAGTACACTAGGAGAACACAATTCACAATTTCGCCTTTATTTTTTTTTTCAATTGGCGGCGCTAGTGTAGCTACTCGTAGCGCAGTAATCCTCTTAAATTTAATGTGTCCTAAGTGAAGTTGTCAAAGTGAAAAAAAATAAAGTATCATTCCCATTTTACAAGATTTATTTATAAATAAAAAAAACAGAGAGACGTATGTATGTACTACCTGGAACTTATGCTAAAGGTATAGCATTTTTTTTTAACAAATTCAATACCAATTTTGTGTTTCAATTATGTTATGAATGTCGTCTGGAGGTTGTCGAATCGAACACGTCTGTATAATTTTAATTAGATAATCTTGTATGCTGTCTGGTTTTTTTATAGGTACTATGACATTACCAACATTACAGGTGATATTTTTGTACGAAAATCAGTGAATTGCAATAAAATGATTATTTTTCGATGAAAGTGTAATGAAATTTGAATACAAGAAATCGGTAAATAGTCGTGGTAGTATAACTATTTCTTATTTATGGATAGTAATTGAGAGTTATTTATATTAGCAATGTATAACAAGCTTATTAATTTTGTATTAAATACAAATACATAGCAGTAATACTTAATATTAAATAATATACTAGGAAAATAGAGCTACCGAGTCACTCAGTCGGAAGAGCATTGGACCGGACTTCCAAAGGTCGCGGGTTCAAATTATTTCTAGTATATTATTTCCTATTATATAAAAATATTTGTTAGTGCCAAAAAATCTCAAATGTGAAAAAGAAATTCTTAAGTTGGTTAATTTCGGTACCTACCTTCCACAAATTCGCAACCTTGTTCAACTTCTTTCATAAGCACCACATCACTATTAACCAACATTTCTATGTCTTCTAGAACTCCTTCGGTGTTATTTCTTGTCGGTTTATCCAATATTAACCAACGGTATGGAGATTTAAAATATCCGTCTTCGTTGGCCTGAAAAGTTTTTTTCTATAATATTATACAGGGTGTTAAAAAATATCCCGCAATGCCGAATAAGGTAGATAGGGACCATCAAACTGATCAATTTTTACGATGGGACCAACTCTGAAAGCGTAAAAAAATCTGCTGTTTCATATTAAAATTAAAAACGAAAATATCGAAACGTATGAAACAGCGGATTTTTTCGCGATTTCACAGTTCGATAGTAAAAGTTGTTCAGTTTGATGGTCCCTATCTACCATATTCGGCATTGCGGATTGTTTTGTAACACTCTGTACAGGGAGAAATGTTTTCTCCTTTTTGCTTACTGGAAAAAAATAAAATACTACTAATCGGCTAAAGTTTGAAAAGACTAATTTCGGATTATAGTTAACTATGTCAGTTTATTCATTTTTTATGTAGAAAAAGATTTAGCGAAACTTTCTTATTCAATTCCTGTCCTTAGTAATCCTCATAGCCATAAGCAATATGTATTATTATCTTTGAATGAAATTATTATCTCAGTTAATTTATCTTCCATCAGTACAAGTTTACCGACACGATTAGTGTAGAAATTAAAAAAAAAACCGGCCAAGTGCGTGTCGGGCCACGCGCCATAGGGTTCCGTAGTTACCTTATACCATACCATATTTAATACCACCTATAATTTTTCGTTTGCAAAAATAACTTTGTTTTTCACAGTGTTGGTATAAATGACAAAGTTATATTTGCGGTTTTGGGAAATGTGCTATATCTCAAAAACTAATTACTATATCTCGTTCAAACCAATTTTGGTTGAAAGTGTTTATTAAGATCTAAAGCATATATTTTTTTTTGATTTTTCACTTTCTTATTTCAAAAGTTAAAGGGGGGGGGACACACATTTTACCACTTTGGCGGTGAATATCTTTCAAACGGTTGACTTTGAGAAAAAGTTGTCTTAAGAACCTCAATGTCATTTTTAAAGACCTATCTATAGACATCCAACACGTGTTGGTTTGAAGAAAAAAAATTTTTTCAGTTTCAGTTCCATGTATGGGGAGCCCCCCCTTAATCTTTTATTTTTCTTATTTTTTTATTAAATTCGTTAAGCGGTTAACAGAATACATCTACCTACCAAGTTTCAACTGTGTAGGCTTAATACTTTCGGAATAAAGTGGCTGTGACATACGGACAGACAGACAGACAGACAGACAGACAGACAGACAGACATGACGAATCTATAAAGGTTCCGTTTTTTGCCATTTAGGCTACGGAACCCTAAAAAGCTGCAGAGCGCTACAATATCTTGACTTTTACCAATAAAAGTAATAGCACCAATAAAACAATTTGTAGATAGTTTAATACTTACTTTCACTAGAAAGTCATACGCTCCAGGACATGTTAAGTCGGCTAATACGACTAGGTGTTGTAGGTAAAACTCTTGCCTGTTTCGTTGGAAAGACTCTACTAATCTTATACCGGTTTTACTTAGGTGTTTGGCCATTAACTTTACTTGATCTGTGGTACACATATTTTGGTTATTATGTAAATCGCTTAATAAGTACAGTTATTGGTTATTAAAAAACTGGCTTAAATAAAAACTTAATAAATTCATACGCACAAAAATACTGTTACAATACAACATAAGAGGCCCGCGAATAGTAAATTTCCTATACAAACGTAATACCAAAATGATTTGCAATTAGAGCGTAATCAACTCTTCTTGTCATGTTATTCGGATTAAAACATGTTTTTCTAGGGTTTCATTAAATAAAAAATCCATTAATGGTAGTTCGCCGGCCTCTTTTTATTGACTTTGCATGTGGCGAAAAAGACACTTCGCACTTAACACAAAGACTTGAGAAATAATATAAAAAATAATTAATTAAACTACTCACATTGATCCCAACATAAATTCGGAATTAACAAAGACGTTGGTCTATCATCTCGCACCAAAAACGAAGTCAAAGCATTTAACAAATTATTATTTTTACATTTAACTAATGCTAAATGTACACAAATCAAAACAATTGCCCCTAATTTCATAGTTGTTTCGCGCGTAAAAATTGGCCAGTATTTTATATCTATAAGTTTACCAAAAAGTTTTGCATGTCGAAATTATCACCAATATTTTAATCTAAAAAGTTTCAATGCATTTTGCAGTGTCCAAACCTTTTTAATGCTCTAAGGTTCAAACCCTAGAGCATTTAGCCTAATTCAAACCTTGTTATTTGAACATTCAAACTTTGTAAAAATAATATTTTTCTTTTTTTAAGATAATAATTCAAATGTTTGCTGTAAATAGTTTCTGTTTATTTCATAGACATAGAAAAATTTTCGCTGCGCTCAAGAAGACCAACAAAGCGTGGAAAAGAGAAGTTAACATCATACGGACACGGTCTATGTAAAAAAGAGACAAAGTATCAAGTGACATGTGCCAACATTTTTTACAGTAAGAGCCCCTAGCGTCCCGCCTAGCAAATGAGCAATCACAGTTTGTTTAAAATATTTGTTAATCTTAATTATAATTTAAAAAAAAGGTATCGTGGAGCCATGGTGTCTTGTGTTCTAAGTAATTGCGATGTAACAAAAAGAAATAATCCATGTAATCACACTTTTCACAGGTAAATAAGATATTGCCACACATTTCTCTAAAACCAAATTTCTCTACATTTATTCATTTATCGACGAAGAAAACAGTATAGAACATAGTTTATTAATATCCTTTGCCGTATATAGTCATATTTTATGAATCTAAGTCATATTTTACGTATCTCATATAAAATGTATGCATTCGTTTTCGGATCACCTGTTTATTGACATTGTTGTTCTTTGACATTCTATTTCTATGGTTTATTTCAAAAGATACAAGTATGTTAAAGGTGAATAAAAGATAAATGGTTGAACAGTATTTCACGACGGTAATGTAGTAATATTTATGTTTTATTACCCACGCACTTAAAAGCAACTTAAGCATGAACCGCTTAGAAGTATACTCACAAATACAAATTATTTATATTTGCTATTGAAAACATCATTAAACTATTTGGTTTATGGCATCAACCGTCTTTATTGAATTACCTATTTAATCTTTAATTTAGTAGGTATAAAGAATAGGTACCTAAAGCACTTTATTTACACTGATTTCAGTGTTTATTATTAACACGTTTTTATTAGTTTGCTTTCTCGTTTGTTTGTTTCTCCACAAAGTTTGCGAAAGATTTTATACTATCTTCCCGATGAGCTAGAGACTTGTAACTTTAAACATAGGTCAGAACTGGAAGGCAATGCAATATTTTAGGTTTTATTAACATAATCGCATTTGTCCTCGTACTGACGAGTAAAAGACGTACCAAACAAACATCAGAACATCTCTACGAACTCAACCAAGACCAATATTGATCAAAGCATTGGACTACGGGCCAGTTTGACTGGTTACGGGTAAGTTTCAATTAAGTCATTTTGATGGGTAGATAATTTAAATAAAACACTGCGTATACTTACAATCCTTGTTATATTTACAAACAAACAATATTTACGTATGGTAAGACTTAAGACCAAATTATTGAAATAAAGTAAACACTTTTCTTCGTGACTATTCATTCTCTCAAAGGACTAAAGCATGCAAATTACATGGTAGCGTTCCCTCCAACATAATGATATGTTCTAGTTTCTACAAATCAAATAACTTTACAAAGGAACAAAATATTTGTTTGTCATGAAAAATAAAAATAATTACTCGTACTTAGTCAAAGTCAAAGTCAAAGTCAAAAATAGCTTTATTCAAATAAACTTAATTATTAAGTACTTTTGAATCGTCTATATTTTCCTACCACCCGTTCAAGACTTTTTTAACTGACAAGAAGAACAGGCGCAAGAAACTTATCAGCTTTAATAGCAATAAGTAACGATATTTACAAACTTAAATATATCGTTACCAGATAATTACAACAGGGTGACAGGATTATTGGCAACAAACATAGACTTATTATATTGGCAACAAAGTACTTATAGTAGTTATGTGTTACATCATTTCCACGCATTTTGATCTTTAAGATAATCGTCTACTTTATAATAACCTTTACCCATGAGCGTTTTTTTAACATGGTTTTTAAATTCATGCAAAGGAAGATCAATTACTTGTTGTGGAACTTTATTAATAAAGGCTATGCCTTTCCCCATAAATGAACCTCTAGTTTTTGCAAGCCTAAATCTTGGAACGGCAAGTTTATCTTTATTTCTTGTATTAAACTGGTGATTATTGCTGTTCTTCGCAAATGAATCATAGTGTTTTCTTACATAAACTAAATTTTCATATATGTATTGGCCTGCCAAAGTTAAAATATTTATTTCTTTAAACAGTTCTCTCAAGGTATCTCTCCGCCGAAGATTGTATATGCCGCGAACAGCTCTTTTTTGGAGTACAAAAATATTTTCAATACTGGCAGCTGAGCCCCACAATAGCAGTCCATAAGACATTACACTATGAAAATAACTAAAATATACTAACCTTGCCGTTTCAATATCAGTTAAAAGCCTTATTTTTTTAACAGCGAATGCTGCTGAACTAAGTCTACTTGACAAGGCTTCGATATGTGGATCCCATTGAAGTCGAGAATCTAGTGTAATACCTAGAAATTTTGTACTTTCAATAAACTCGACTTCATCGTCATTCAAATTAATATTTAATTCTGTCTGCTCAACATTAGGCAATGAAAATTTTACACATTTAGTTTTTTTGGGGTTAAGTGCTAAATTATTACTATTAAACCAGTATGAAACTTTAGAGAGGGCACTATTTACTTCGTCCGAACAGTTATTACCTCTGTTTACTTTGAAAACTAAAGAAGTATCATCCGCAAATAGTACTGTCTCACATAAATTATTCGCGTAGTTGGGAAGGTCATTTATATAAATTAGAAACAGCAATGGGCCCAATATTGATCCCTGCGGCACACCCATATTGATGGGGGCTCCAGTAGATTCAGTTTTATTTATCACTACTTTCTGAGTTCTATTGAACAAATACGATTTCATAAGGCTAACTGATTTATCAGAGACACCATAATGTTCTAGCTTCTTTAATAGTGTTTGGTGATCAACGCAATCGAATGCCTTAGAAAGGTCACAGAAAATACCAATTACATCTTGCTTTTCTTCCCAAGCGCCAAGAATATGTTTGAGAAGTGCAATTCCAGCATCAGTAGTATTTTTACCCTTGGAAAATCCAAACTGATTTTTATGAAGTATATTATTGTATGTGAAGTAATCTAATAATTGGGAATATATAATTTTTTCAAATATTTTACTAAGTGCTGGAAGTATTGATATTGGCCTAAAGTTAGCTGGGTCACTTTTATCCCCAGATTTAAAAAGAGGAATCAATTTACTATTTTTCATTAAGTCAGGAAAGACCCCTTCATCAATACATTTGTTAAAAATAAAAGCCAAGTAAGGGGCTAGTATATCAATAATTGATTTAATAATGCTTGTTGACATGCCCCAAAGATCTTCTGTTTTTTTAACATTAATTGTTTTAAAAGCTTTAATGATATCTGCACTATTTATATATTTAAAGGAAAAGCTTCATTGCACTTATCAACACTAGACTCCAGGAGGGAGACAGCGATGTTGGGACAAGCACTAAGAGTACTGGTAGTTTCTGCTGGTATCCTAGCAAAGAAATCTTCAAAAACTTTAGCGACCTCATTGTCAGACTCAAAAGTTTGATTACCAGATTTTAAACAGAAGGAATTTATATTGGATTTTGATTTGCCCGTTTCTTTATTGATAATATTCCAAGTAGCCTTAATTTTATTATCAGCTAATTTTATTTTATTTGCAAAGTACTTGGACTTTGCTAGGATACAAACCTGTCTGAATGTTTGTGAATACTTCTTGACAAATTCAATGAAGTTAGGATCACAGGAAGTAGCTTTTTCTGCATAAAGTTCGTATAATTTCCTTCTGCTCTTATATATACCGGGTGTGGCCCAGTCACTAAATTTCGTACTATCGTTACATTTGATGACTTTTTGCTTAAAAGTTTCACTAAATTCGGTTTGAACTACGCTAAATAAATGATTATATTAGTTATTGGCTTTAAAATTTGGTTCTGGTAATGTTTCAATTTTACTTGTGACATTGGTTCTGAATTTTTCAATACAGTGTTTTTTTATTGGTCTACACATTATTTCCCGTTTAGGCGGAACATGATGGTGCTCAATAGAGGCTAATTGTCCACTGTGGTCGGATTTAATACAATTCAAAATTGATTTTTCAAGAACATTACAGTTACAAAAAATATTATCTAAGCAGGTTGCCGATGTGGGAGTGATTCGCGTTGGTTCATTAAAAGTATGTAGTAAATTAAATGATTTAAATAGGTTTATGAACCTACTCGATAGCTTGGCTAATTTAGGATCTAAGATGTCGACGTTAAAATCTCCACAAATCGCGACTTTTTTATTCTTCCTACAAGTTATTTTTAACACTTCCTCCATAGTGGACTCAAACTCAGAGTAATTCGCGGTGGGGGGTCTATATACACATACTATAATTATTTGATCAAGTTCCACACAAGACAACTCAATGGTTCGTTCAATTGAGAGGGATACTACATCTTTGCGCTCTTTACAATGTCAACTATTATGTAGAATAATAAGTGAACCCCCTCTTATAGCAGATTTCCTATTAAACGAGCTAGCAACTTTATAATTATCCAAACTTAAAATTAATTCGTGCTTTTTCAACCAATGCTCTGTAACACATAACACATCAATATCTTCAGAATTTAAGAATAAGCTAATTTCTAAATCCTTGCGAGAAAAGCCTTGTATATTTTGATGGACAATTCTTAAACAGTTTGGCTTTCCTATTGTCGGCTTAGCGCTAGAGGATGCCTCTATTGTCTCAAATGGTAATTTAAATGTAATAAATTATTACTAAAATTATTTACAGAATTATTTGGAACGGATTCCAAAGTTGAATTACACATGTCAGACGCTAACTGCTCAATAGAAGCAGATGTTTGTCTAGCCAAATTATTGGCTAGTTGTTTAAAATAAAAAGATAGCGATAATGCTATTTGTCTCGTAAAAGAAGAAGGCAGATAATATTTATCTTTTGTCAAGTAAAAATTGTAAAATAATTTATTAATGTCAATTAAATGCAGCTGTTGGCTATTATAAAATGCCACTGTATTTAAAGATAGATTCAAATTAAATCTTACATTATTTTCCACCTGTGACAGACTTTTGCTTTACTTAAGTAAGTACTTACTCGGTGGGAAAAATTATTAAAACTCTTAATATTATTGCGTTCAAACCTCTTTTTATTAACCTGCAATCGGTAAACTGTCGATTCGAATAAAAAGAGAGAGTTATATATAAAGTTTGCATATAATCCTATTTGGGGTACAGACGGTACAGTACCCTTAGCACGAACAATGAACATCTATCGAGAGAAAAAACGTGCGTAAAAGTACTCAACAGAGTAGGTAATTTATCTATGGGAAATTTCGTTTCGATTTTTGGCGGTAGAAAATCGAAACGAAATTAGTAAGAAAAAAATAAAAAAACTTTTTTTTACAACAGTGTCTGAAAAGGGGTATTATTTATGATTGTACGGAACCCTCGGTGCGCGAGTCCGATTCGCTCTTGACCGGTTTTTTTATAGTTGTATACAACGGGGTACCAAATGATCTGATGATACTGAAACAGATTACAGTGTTGCTAAAACTAAACCATTTTCTCCATGGAACATATGTCGAAAAACTAAAAATAAATTTCATACTCCCATACAAAATGTATTGGTCAGCTGACCGACTTCCTATAGAAAGGCGAAAAGAAATATCGTTTTTCGACCTATGCTCCTTGGAGAATGTTGTTCAGTTTTAGCAACACTATCACCTGTTTCAGTTTCAGCACATCATTTGGTGCTGATCATGATTGGAAGACAAGGGTCTTGTTAATCACGCGTGTGTACTGAAATAGTACATTATGATATAAGTGCGGTAAGTTGAAAATTACAGCCGAGGCGATATTGCTAGCCCGAGTCGTAGGCGAGGGCTACAAGAAAGCAGAGGCTGTAATTATCAAAGCGCACGTATGTCATGCGACGTTTTATAACATATTTGCGAGGAAATAAATAATACTCGGACTTTGCACCTTAGCTTGTTTTCCATATGATTAAATTTTGATATATAATAAAAACCGGTCAAGAGCGAGTCGGACTCGCGCACCGAGGGTTCCGTACCATCATAATTGCCCCATCAAACCACACTGCAGAGTAGAATAATAAAATTAGTATTGCAGTTTTAGGTCAGCGCCATCTCTTAACCGATAGTGGAACTAATGTTAACTTGTTTAGAAATTTGATAATTTATAAAAAAGTGTGCTATATTGAGACATCGTTTTATTTTTTCTGTAATCTTTATATAAACTGCTATCACATAGAATTATTTCAGATTTTTCTCTTTTTTACATTTTTCATTATAAATCGAAAACTATGCAGCCTAAAACAAAAAGAAAAAATGATTGAAAACGTGCAAACGGCGCTCTTTCATATGATACCCCACATGCTCTAGTAGCTCCACTTCAAATTTTTAAGACCCCTTTTCAGTCCCTGTTGTAAAATAGTACATTATGATATAAGTGCTGTAATTATCAAGGCGCACGTATGTCATACGACGTTTTATAACATATTTGCGAGGAATTATTTCCTTTTTTTTATATAAAACCTGGACTTTCTTAAACGAATAAATTTTTAATCACTTGTTAAAGTACCGAGTCATAAAAAATTTAACAATTTATAATAGTACATTATGATATAAGTGCGGTAATTATCAAAGCGCACGTATGTCATACGACGTTTTATAACATATTTGCGAGGAAATAAATAAAACTCGGACTTTGCACCTTTGCTTGTTTTCCATATGATTAAATTTTGATACGCTTGTAAGTATCTTATCGGTCAATTTTTCGGGTAAGAGGCCTAGAATAGCCTTTTTCGCTGCCTCTGAGACTTCTGGCGGTGTTGAATTCGTAAATTCATCACTACTTGACGACATTTACAAATAAAAAGAATACAGCAAAAAAAAAATTAAATTAGCAATGCGCGCGCATCAGCGCTTTTTTAAGGCAAAGGCATAAAAAACAGCCAGTATTACTAATAAAGTAAATTAATATTTTTGTGTTTTTGTTACAGATAAATGGTTGTAATTTATTGTCAACATTAATTAAATTAAATAATTAAATGTTTATTTATTATATTTTATAACATATTTGCTCGTAAAGGGTCTCTTATTACACCAATTTCAATATCGTATTGTATCTCATTACGAACTTGTGCTGTAATGTAAAGTAAAACGCACGGTTTCCTTGATAAACCGTGCGTTTTACTTTACATTACCGCACGGTTTATTTTACTTCGTCTAAAACGAACGGTCCTTTTTTAATTCTTAGCAAAGAGTTTTTATGTCAGAAAAGAGGTCAACATTTTATGGATAAAATTAACTTTGGGAGATAAAATATAATAAATTTACATTTAATTATTCAATTTAATTAATGTTGACAATAAATTACAACCATTTATCTGTAACAAAAACACAAAAATATTAATTTACTTTATTAGTAATACTTGCTGTTTTTATGCCTTTGCCTTAAAAAAAGCGCTGATGAGCGCGAATTGCTAATTTATTTGAAAATTTTTGCTGTATTGTTTTTATTTGAAAATGTCGTCAAGTACTGATGAATTTATTAATTTAACACCGCCAGAAGTCTCAGAGGCAGCGAAAAAGGCTAGTCTAAGCCTCTTGCCCGAAAAATTTAAACTTACAAGCGTATCAAAATTTAATCATATGGAAAACAAGCAAAGGTGCAAAGTCCGAGTTTTATTTATTTCCTCGCAAATATGTTATAAAACGTCGTATGACATACGTGCGCTTTGAAAATTACAGCCTCTGCTTTCTTGTAGCCCTCGCCTACGGCTCGGGCTAGCAATATCGCCTCGGCTGTAATTTTCAACGTACCGCACTTATATCATAATGTACTATTATCTCCCAAAGTTAATTTTATTCATAAAATGTTGACCTCTTTTCTGACATAAAAACTCTTTGCTAAGATTTAAAAAAGTACCGTTCGTTTTAGACGAAGCATCTTGATAAACCGTGCGGTAATGTAAAGTAAAACGCACGGTTTATCAAGGAAACCGTGCGTTTTACTTTACATTACCGCACAAGTTCGTAATGAGATACAATACGATATTGAAATTGGTGTAATAAGAGAGCCTTTACGAGCAAATATGTTATAAAATTGTTTGTTACGTTGCCAGTTGGCACTTTTAATGTTGTCAAGTTATTATTATTTGTCTCTCTCTCACACTCTTGAGTGAAGGTAGGAGAAACGAGACCGCAGAGTAGTGCAGTCAGCGGCGGCGGCGGCGGCTAAGACCGTTCGTTAGACGGAGCATCTTAATAAACCATGCGGTAATGTAAAGTAAAACGCACGGTTTATCAAGGAAACCGTGCGTTTTAGTTTACATTACCGCACAAGTTCGTAATGAGATACAATACGATATTGAAATTGGTGTAATAAGAGACCCTTTACGAGCAAATATGTTTTAAAAGATATTTATTTTTTTATTTATTTCTTATTAGCAAAATTGTTGGGCAAATGTCATCTTAAACTATTCCAAATTTCAAGTTGATAGCATTAGTAGTTCTCGAGATATCCAGCTGTGACAGACAGACAGACAGACTGAGTCACACCATAAGGGTTCCTTTTTTACCATTTTGGTACGGAACCCTAAAAAGTACCGTTCGTTTTAGACGAAGCATCTTGATAAACCGTGCGGTAATTTACTAACTTTTTACACCAAATTAATATCTTGCTAATCTATCTTGCTAATGTGGTCTGGTACGAATATGCGATAGATTGAAAATGAGCTTCTGGGCCGACGGTCCAGTAAGTACGATAGCGCTTTGATATGTAACCTCTAGCATACGTTCTGTTGTATTGAATGTAAATAGCGTTTATTGTGTTGGTTGTCCTAAATAAATAAAAAAAACTCTTTCCCGCTCATAAGATGACCTTGGATGACGCAACTGTAACTGAAACCCATCCCTTTAATCATAATCGTTGTTCCTGAGTAGGTCAAGACCACAACACGTTCACAGCTCATAAGTAATTTCTTCGCAATAGCAGGAGTGGTTTCGCGGAATGCCATAAGGAAACTTGAAGAACTTACACTTTTGTAAATCTGCAGTAGGTAGACATTTACCTCCTTATTTACAAACAGTTCATACATTGTATTGTTACAAAGATTTTGGAACTTTTTACATGACTGCCCAAAAAGGAGTGTATATGTGTTCAGGGTTCATGTAGGTATATGTTTGTGGATATGTGAGTTTCTTTATTCCACCATAAGTTCTAAATGGCTCAACAGATTTGGATGTATGGGTATCGTTAGAATCGAACCCTGCCAAAAACGAACTAAAAAGTTAAATAACAAGTGTCATTGCAGTCGGGGGACCTCTTTGATTAAAAATTGTACCACAAAATGGTCCCCCGACTGCAATGACACTTATTATTTAACTTTTTAGTTCGTTTTTGGCAGAGCAGTCCTGTTTTTAATATTTTTAAATTTATTTATTTTTCCATTTTCTCTTTGCCATACATTCTCGAGTGAAGTAGCAGCGGATCACTGTTTTTTTACACGACTGCCCCAAAAAGGAGTGTACATGTAATCAGGGTTCATGTATGTTTGTGAGTATGTGAGTTTCTTTATTCCACCATAACTTCTAAATGGCTCAACGGATTCGGATGTATATGGTATCGTTAGAATCCTCATATCATTACGAGTGACATTAGCTATTTTGTTTTTGGAAAAACACTCTATGGCGACTGAACGACGCCATTTTCAAATGTGAAAAAAAAAGTTTTTCTTCTATTCTTACAATATAGGCATCAAATGAAAGGCCTTAATGAGCACATTTCAAAACAATATAATATGCCACTAAAATGTGTGAAATAAAAATAAATAAATTAATAAATAAAAAAAAACCTTAGGGCACACAAAACATAAAAAAATTGGTATAAGTATTACCAAATTCTTTAAAGTTTTTTTTAAAAAAGGTGACTATTAACCCAATTGAGATGATAATAATATCATGATGGGCAGCTTAATTCAGTTACATACCTACTTGGTACGAGTATATTAGTAATATAGTTGCCCACACAGTATTTTTGTCACCCATTTAAAATTTTCACTGTTAACTTAAATTATTTATCTCCCACATGTAGTTGCTCGTTTTACGTATTTTTGTTACCCAGAGTTTGTCACCCGTTAAAGTTTTTTGTCGCTAACAAAATAAACCGCTGCTGGGTTTAGTATTTAAGTATCCCATTAAGAGTCGCCTTTATTATTTCCAGTCACGCAATTAAAAATATCCCTAAAATTAATAGCAGATGTAGGTACCAGTACCTACCTATGTTTATGACCCCAATTTTATGATTTGTGATTTTCCTTATATTATAGTGTGAATTACTTGATACTTTGTTATTACGTTATATAGTTACGCCGGAGTCGAAGCTATGAACAATAGTTATACAACAATTTTAGCCTTAAAATGAGTAAGACTTAAGTATCAAAATGAATTATACGTTTATGACGTTTATAAGTGTGTGGGTAAAATAGTAATTATTCTTAGCTTTCAATTAAACGTTATACCTATTCTATTGTTAGAAAAAAGTTTTGTCCCACAAAATTTTTAAAAATTGCTTTTACATCTCTTAAATTTAAATTATAAGCATTGCGCACATCATCATAATTACAATTCTTCTTTGTAAAAGAACTAATAAAATGGATGTCCAAAACAATTAAGATAGTTACTCAACTTACTCAAGAAAAAAATAAAAAACCAAATAAATATGCACTTAAAACTGTTTTACTAAGGGTTTATACACGCTGAAATTTTAATCATTTGGTTTCCGCCGTGGGGTGGTTCCACTCATGATTACAAGCAACTTTTACTATGGGGTCAACTTTCCTGCTCGCAAAAAAAAAACAGCTGTTCCATACATTAAGGTCGAGTAGGTACTGCACTTTTGTATGGAACAGCTGTTTTTTTTTTGCGAGCAGGAGAGTTGGCCCCATAGTAAAAGTTGCTTATAATCATGAGTGGAACCACCACACGGCGGGAACCAAATGATTAAAATTTCAGCGTGTATACTACGTCACAGTGTGAAATTATAGCAAAGGTAAGCCGTTCTACAAAAATGTTATGATGCATAGTGAAAAATGTTATAATCTGCATGCATAGTGGACCGGTTGGTGGGGTGGGATTTCTAAAAGGTAAGCCGATGGGAATCGTCTTAATGGACCCTTCGCCTTTGCTACGTCATACATTTTGTGTGGTAGCAACCTTCTTCATTGTCCCGGACCGTTACTAATGGAATTAATTCAAGAATTTCGAGTTAGTCACGAGACACGCGTGAGTACAAGCTGCGTGACATCCGCGTCGATCTTTGGTCATCACTTACTCATCGGAGGCGGAGTTTGTACAACAATACTACTAGTAATGGCTAAAGTTCATATTAAATGCGCATTCCGACTTCGCATTCTTTTTAACATTTTCTTTTCACCAACATGTAAAAACGATAACACCAAAAATTTTAATCCTGTATTTTTATTTCAGAATTGTGTGTGAATTAAAAATGATCGAAATCTACTTACGGTTATGTTAACGACACAGTTGTGTAATCTCAAAATCTCGTCTTGTCAAGCTTTTTAAAACATTTAAATTACTGGTAGCTCTGTGAGCTGTAGAGTGTAGGCCTCGTTTTGTGACATTTTTGTAAATTTTTGTAAATTTTTCGAAATGACTAAAATATGTTCTTTTTTAAATTTTGGAAATCAGAAACGACAAAAAAATCCATACATATACTTAATTATTGTACCCCGTAGTAATAGAAGAGAACTTAAGAGAGGAGAACAGACGGACAGCCGGATATACGAAAGCATTCTTGCCAAAGCTGAAATGGAGACGCTTCGCGCTCGCTCGTTCAATTATACCTATCTACCAAAAGGCTATGGCAAAACCAATTTTCCCGTGATCTTCGAAGACCCAGCGATTTCTATATTTTTTTACTATTTCTTTGAGTGAAATGTAGAGCTTTCTAATAATAATTTCGACTGTCTATCTATTCTATACTTTCAGCTTTTTTTTACATTTTCCTCGATGTCCTTTACGACAAAAGGTAAAAAATGCAACCTACAATGAATCATTTGCAAATCAGAAGCTACCAATAACACACTCATTATAAGTTCATCAATGACCCACATTTCGACTTTGCTGAAATTAAAAAAAATAAGTATGACTCGCGCACCGAAGGTTCCGTACGAATATCACGCAAAACCTTTAAACTAATTATAGGGCTCATAAATTACGAATTTATCAAACTGTTTCAAAAATGGTTCAGTTTCATGGGCCAAACCTGCCTGAATTTGTCACGTAATTTAAAAATTACCCTGTAGAATAAAGGTACCTACTGCGTTATTTTATCAAGAACACGTTGTATTTATTTATAGTACGAGTATTTGGCTAAAAATGTGATGTTAAAATTTTTCATTATAAATGCTTGTGCTGTGTTGTGAGACCTTGTTTTCTACCTAATGTGTCTATTTTAACGTAGAAAACGTAGTTTTTGGTTTATACAGAATCAAAATATAAAATGGCTGTATCTTTTGATTCACTTGCCTTAGAAGCTTGATTTTTTTTCAACCTTTTTTTACCTCTACGCGTTTCTGAAAAAAAGGGTCTTGACAGAGAGTCAGTTACGAAGATGATCTTGCTTGAGTTCCAATCTTATCATTAACTAGCAGCCGTACGCAACTTCGTTCACATGGACTCGAGGGAACTTTTGACAAGGATAAAAAGTAGTATGTATATTAATCCAGGACCTAATCTGTATACCAACAAAATTTCATGCAAATCCGTCCAGCCGTTTAGGCGTGAAGAGGTAAAATAACACACACAAACTATCGTATTTATAATATTACATAGTAGGATGTTACGGAACCCTAAAATGTACCATTACGTGGAACTCAAAACGACCGTTTAATAAGCCAGGCTGGTTTGCAATGACCGAAATACTCTTCCATGTTCGACAGGGCTTAAAAAACATGTAATGATGCGTATACCAAAGTTAAGGAAACTATGATTTTCATTATTTAAAAAAAAATAGAAAAGAACACACAATCCAATTTCGTACCATTAAAGTAATAATTTAAATTCAATGCGGTTTTTTGATGAGAGTGAAAAGTCATTATTTTAGTTTTGGAATAATCAGTTTTTAAATTGTGATCATTTAACCAATCTGAAGTAAGGAATTTAGCTTTTGATCAATTTAATTGTTGTTGTTATTGTTACATGAAGTAAGTAAGGAGATATCATCGGCGAATAAAATGCAGGGCTCCTCCATTATCTTTGGGAGGTCGTTTATGTATACCAAAAACAAAAAACATCCAACCACACTTCCCTGCGGTATAGATGCATTCACAACTTCACAGTCAGAGCGTACGCGAGTAATGCTTTTACACCCAATTGCACTAAACTTAAGAATCGCCTAAGTCTTTTCTTAACTACAACTCGACCAAGTTAAGTAGGCGAATGACAGCTACATGACCGCTAAGTTTGACACCGTTTTAATTTGGTCGTGTTGTAGTTAAGAACAGACTTAGGCGATTCTTAAGTTTAGTGCAATTGGGTGTTAGTATCGTTATCGAAGTACTCTATCTCTACGAACTGGTGTCTATCCTTTAAATATGATGCAAACCAATTATAAGCTGATCCACAGATGCCTATACCATATAATTTATTTAACAGAATATTGTGTTGAACCCTGTCGTATGCTTTAGTCATTCGGCAGGACTGGTGGCGCCGGCCGCGCCTTTTGGCGCTGCCCGCCGCGCGCACTAAACGCGGTGCTCACGCACCCTCAAACCGCGCCTGCGTGCTATCGTATCGGGGACGCACTTGCTCGGCACTACGATCTCGACACATTTGCTGAAAACTTAGGAATTCTTTTTAATAAATATAGTATATACTGTAATGACATGACATAATTTACTGACTTATTTGTTCGATTTTTTTTTCAAAGTTTTTTTTTAATATTTTTTATTTTAATTTGTTTTAATTAAATTAATAATGGTTTTAATGAAATTACATGTAATAGTGAAAAATGTAAATTGCTTATATAATTAATCTTTTAAGCGCTTTAGATGACTCATCTGTAAGCTTATAAGATGTTTGTTTGAATAAATAATAGTAATCATAATAAAAACAAAGCATTATAACCTACAACCTAGCGGCTCCGTGAGCTGTAAACCTCGCATTTAAAAGTTTAAAAAGCTCAAATTGTATGTTTTTAAAAACAAATAACACAGAATAGATATTAGTTTTTAGGGTTCCGTACCCAAAGGGTAAAAACGGGACCCTATTACTAAGACTCCGCTGTCCGTCTGTCTGTCTGTCTGTCGGTCTGTCTGTCTGTCTGTCTGTCTGTCTGTCTGTCACCAGGCTGTATCTTATGAACCGTGATAGCTAGAAAGTTGAAATTTTCACAGATGATGTATTTCTATTGCCGCTATAACAACAAATACTAAAAACAGAATAAAATTAATATTTAAGGGGGGCTCCCATACAACAAACGTGATTTTTTTGCCGTTTTTTGCTCGATATTAATAATGACAACAGGTAGACGGTTGAAATTTTCACAGATGATGTATTTCTGATGCCGCTATAATAATAAATACTAAAATCAGAATCAAATAAATATTTAAGGGGGGCTCCGATACAACAAACGTGATTTTTTGCCGTTTTTTGGTACGGAACCCTTCGTGCGCGAGTCCGACTTGCACTTGGCCGGTTTTTTTCAATATGTGTGCAAATATACGCAGTCCTATTTTCTGTCACAAAGTCACAACCTTATTTATTTTCAAATTTCGAATATTGGCCAGAAATGTTTTGATTGATGAATTTTGAACCTGCCTAAAATAAAAATAAAAGACAAAATTTGCTTTTCACCGTTAACAAAAAAGTTTTGTTACATTTTTGATAATTTTTCGAAACGGCTGACATATGTTTTTACCATAAAGTTAATATTCCACTGGAATAGAGGAACAGAGTTCGCTTGGCTGCGACACCAAAAGTGACATGAGCCAGTGTGTGAAAATTTGTGAACGTGTGCGTGAACTTTAGAGATGCCCTGAAGTCCATTTTAGATTGTCGATAACCATATTGTATTATTGCTCTAATAAATAAAACACAAACAAGATTTTGAACAATTTTATTTAAATAATTTCTAAAAGTCTCCTTGAGGCTCCCAGCATATTCTATTTATGACATTTATCCAGTAACTTAATCACTGGATTTACAGGAAACCTGGAAATATTGTTAAATTAGTACTTAAGTAGGTATAATTTACCATTTGAAAACTGTCGGTTAAAAGCAGCTTTAGCTAAAACTATCAGTGTTCACAAAGACAAACAAAGTTATATTGGAAATCATCGACATGAGTATCGATAATATAATAATTTTTGATCAATCTCTACGTCTTATTTTCTCAAGTTCACGGATATAATATCTTTTTATCTAACACATAATGTTTAGAAATCAGCCTTTATTTAGAAAATAGGCGGTTAATAGCATGATATTAGTGTATTACTTAGTGTGTTTAGGAATATATTCAACTAAAATATGAAATATGAAAATGGTACTTGTACAATCTTATTTACCTGTGAAATGAGTGTTTATTTGGGCTGTTGTCGTAAGTAACATTACAATTCAGTACAGAACACGACACCATTATTGATTTATATAGCTTTATGAGCCAAACCGATCAGATCGCGGTCAAAATTACAAAATAATCGTGTGAACGCTTTTCACCAAGATGATAACAGACGATAAATGAAGTCAAACTAGGTTCTGCTGTCATTTTCTTTTAACTCTTTCTCGCACATCGCATAAGCCGTAATAATCGGTTTCTCACTCGCACCATTGTCCGTCTACTTGAGCGTAGCGAAATTTTTCTATGTCTATGGTTTTTACATATCTCCGCCATTTTTAAATATTTCGAAAAACTGGCTCGATTAAAAAAATATATAAAATTTTCGAACCTGCTCACAGAATTTCACGAGAACCGGTTGAAATATGCGACCTGTAGAGGAGAACAAACGGACAGCCATCCGCCGGACGGACATACGAAATAATTTTTGCCCAAGCTGAAGCAGAGACGCTTCGCTCGCGCTCGCGCTCGCTTGGTCAATAACTGCCTGGGATGCTATTCTCTAAGTTAAGTTGCTGTACCATATTGTTAGGTAGGGAGAGTCACTCTATTGCGAACAGTGATTTAAGTGACATAATTTCTGAGGCTGGAATCGCTTAATCATCCTATTTTTTACTTCTTCGACTAATCATGGACTGGTACTTCAATCTTTTTGCTGGCTTCGAAGTTTCGCTTCGTGGAAAAAGTACTTGATTCATAGGTCATAATTACCTATAGGAACTAAGTAGATGTGAATCATTTTGTAAAATTGGAATAATTATTATGTAATTGTTATTGGGACCCTCTAATATTAAAAAGTTACTTAATTGCTTATGGCTCGGCTACGCGAAAACATTTGTCTCTGTCTTTGCCTGTACGAGTAAAAAATATGGAAATTACCCAACTTTTGCACTTTTTCGATGTTTGTCGTTGTTTTTTCATAATTATTTATCACAATTATCTTTCTTGAATAAAAGTTATTGGAGCTACTTCACAGTACGATGTTTTCCTGTAATGGACCCTTAATTAAAAGTTCGTTAAGATGTTTGCAATTTTCTACACAATTATCTATATTACTTACCTAACCTATAAAGTGCGAAACGACCTGCTGAAATATCAATGCAATCCCATAACCAAGTGGACGAAGTCGCGAGTACCTAATTATTAGCTTACAATAATTAATACCATAGCGTAAAAAATAAAATAGAAAAACACCTAAGATATCCCCTTTCGAACAAAAAAAGATTTATTTAAACACTCATAAACAAGGAATTTATGTCCGAACAACTAAAAAAAATATCAATGTAATAAATAAATGATAGTATTTTCAGGATTAAATAAAAACTACTGAACGATTTCCATAAATCATGACACCAAGTTGAGAATAGACCTGATATTATAACGTTTTAATCATGGAGCTGTTTTTGAATAAGCAATGGACATGCACAAAAACATACAGAGGAATAGAGAACCTCCTCCTTTTTAAAGTCGGGTAAAAAGCTTCAACGTACTTAGTCGTAATCTTATCAGAGATTTTTTAGTTTAAAAAAATACGATTGCTATGAATTTCTTGAGCTGTTTCAAGACTTTCAAGAGATTAATATTGTAACCGCTCGAAAAAAACAAATAAACAGTAAGTAGGTAATAATCTCATAGTTCGCTTTTCACACAGAAATATTTTTGAAGTGAAAACTTCTTTAGCGGTACGCTTTTTTGTAATAGGGAAAAATGCTAAACTCGCATCAGTAAGAATCACGTGACCCTGATCGAAAATTCGTAAGACGGATGTGACGGATGGAGAGTAGACAGCTGGCGGCGGAAGTATCCCCTCTCTTTCTACGGGGCGCGGTGAAAATGGCGGCGCGTCATTTCAAGACGAAAACACTTGTGTCACCAGTAATTTTGAAAATGGAACTAATAGCAGCGATCTCTTCGGTGAAATCATAGACTTATTTATACTCTGTGACTATAAGTGTGCATGTAGAAATTGAAAAGGCCACTGGCGCGAAATCTTTAGAATTTTTCTCTAATTACAAACTGATTGAATTGTGTGACTGTATAGTAATAGGAAAGCAATAATTTTAATCCATTGCCGCTAATTTCAAAATATCAAAAATGCACAACGTTAATATTCAAGTTTTCACTTCTGCCGGCACTCCCGGAGTTAGGGATGGGCAGGGAAAGAAAAGAAAAATATGGGGAAAGAAAAATATGGGAAAATACGGAATAATACGGGAAAATATGGTAAAATTCCAAAAACGCGGGAAAATACTCTTTGCTATGAATTCAGATACTTATGGTACCAATATTTTTCTTTGGAACGTGTTTTTAGTGATATTATACTATAATATGTATGATCCAAACATATTTTTCTAATTAGCAATCAAAAACAACTTAATAAATTCAAACACTTGTACTTGTATCTGATTAATAGCATTTATTTCATCATCATCTTATCAGCCACATTTATTTAAGTAATTATAATTGTATCTTCTGTCAATTAAAGTTTAAAGAAATAAAAAATATTAATCAACAATAACAAAAGCTGTTGAGTTTAATCAAAAAGAGATAGATAGACAAGCGCTTGGCCGCTATTAGGGTGCCCGCATAAAGATAGCAGGTTACAGGTCGGTACTGGTCGGTACAGGCGGATGTATGCGCAAACCGGTACCGACAACCTGTTTTGTATATGCGGCCTCCCATAGAAAATAATGGGCTACTTTACCTTTACCGAACGGTACAGACCTGTACCGACCAGTACCAACCTGTAACCTGCTTTCTTTATGCAGGCACCCTTACGCCTGATGGTAAACGATGATGCGATCTACGATGAAACGCGCTTGCCTGTACTTATCGGGTAACACAGACTCGGGCAAGAAGTTCCACTCTCTAGCGGTACGGATGATAGAAACAAAACGCTTAGTACAAGTTTTTAAATATTTATATAAGATGCCTTGTAATTAGTGTCAAATATTTTCAGGGCTGAACATATAAGTCATATGGATCACATATAAAAAATATTTCGAAAATCTACACGTTGGTTCAGAATTTAATTTTTCAAACAAAAAAATAATGCCCTTATTTTTATAAAATAAGCTCATGCTGTACATGTACACTCACACTATCTTAAGACTACGCACGCATAGCATTCATTTCACACAATTACACAATTGTCGTTGTGTGCGTCAATGAACTTAAAGACACTCACCCACAGGCGTGTTTTTATCTGACGATGCGATAATATCGTTCGGATACGTCTTGCTGCCCCCTGCACTGCACATCCTGCACGAACACGAACACTGCGATACGATATGATGACTATTGATGACACTGAGCAGACACTGAATGACACTGAACTTGAAAAAATCCACTGTATCTGACAGTTAATGCACAATGTGTCAGTCACTGCACACAATAAAACTCACTTGGATTCCATGAACCTCAGTCTCACGAAACAGTCTACGGCTTCTGGTAGCCTGTAGTTGGCGTCATGATTATTATTTAGAAGGGGGGACGCCAGCGAAGGGGGGACGTCAGCGAAGCCGGACGGGTGATCAGTCACCTTGATCGAAACCATTTCCCTAAATCCTCTGAAAGCTGAGAGCAGGGGTGGCGTCATAATAGCACAACAACGTCAACAACACCATGTTTAAATAATCCGCGTTATTATAGCGATAGTTCGGCATTTTGTGGCTTACGGCCTTACGCACTCACGCGCACGCACAACAATACACCCGACCGAACGAAAGAATAACCGCAACTGACGGACAAGCGCGAACGAAGCGAAGCGCAGCGCGTGCTCCGCACACTAGAGATGTGACATCACATGACATGACGTACACAATTGATTGATTAATTGATTCAACGATTACATTAATTTATTTTAGTTTTATCTTAAAGGGATGCCTCCCTTTGAGAAACTAACATGCAAATAGAGTCACCTAATACTTACTAGCTCAGACCAAATTAGGTATTCAGAATCACTGTCGTCATTTATTATCAATTTACAATTTCATTTTCTCATTATTTTTTTTAAATCGGCGGAGTATAAAAAAGGCGGACTGAATGCTTTTAGCATTAAGTCCGCCTTATGTACATTAATTTATTGTAGTACAATAAAGAGATTAAATAAAAAAAATCTGCTAAATGGCAAGTTATGGTAAAATAAAAAATCAGCCAAGTGCGAGTCGGACTCGCGCACGAAGGGTTCCGTACCAAAAAATTGCAAAAGAATAACGTTTGTTGTATGGGAGCCCCCCTTAAATATTAATTTTATTCTGTTTTTTAGTATTTGTTGTTATAGCGGCAACAGAAATACATCATCTGTAAAAAATTCAACTTTCTAGCTATCACGGTTCATGAGATACAGCATGATGACAGACAGACAGACTACAGAGAATAGGGTCCCTCCCGTTTTTACCCTTTGGGTACGGAACCCTAAAAATCGTGGTGCACTCCGTGAGTGCCGGCAGAAGTGAAAACTTGAATATTAACGTTGTGCATTTTTGATATTTTGGAATGGTTAGGGAGTAATTTTGCACGAATTGCTGTCTTACGGTTACGAATTTACTCTAAATTTGAATTTATGAATACAGAACAGTAATTGTACGAAAGTCTTATCCATAGCTTGACAGAAAATCTAGAGTTTTGACATTGAATTAAAAAATTTGCCCGTTGCTATGGTGACACAAGTGTTTACGTCTTGAAATGACGTGCCGCTATTTTCGCCGCACCCCGTAGAAAGAGAGAGGGATACTTCCGCCACCGGCTGTCTACTCTCCATCCATCACATCCGTCTTACGAATTTTCGATTAGGGTCACGTGATCCTGACTGACTGACGCGAGTTCAACATTTTTTCCCCATCACAAAAAAGCGTACAACGCCGCTAAAGAAGATTTCACTTCAAAAATTATAACAGCCAAATAAACATTCGCTAATCTAATTCCAGATTATAAAAACTATTGTACAAAAACAAAATTCTGTAATGGATCGTTTTTTTCTATAAATGCCCGATAGCTTTTACTTTATTCGTAAATTGAAACTAGTGAATCAAATGAACTCAGAAAAAATAAGAGTAGGTAATAATTTTTTATCTGCTGCATATTACTAATAGGTAATTTAATCAATCCTATAATTAATTACTGTACATCAAGTAGATATTGCTTTTGCAACAAATCCTAAGCTGCTAACCTGAAAAAATTACGTCTGATGTGCACTTGATTTTATTAATAAGAATCAATCAAGAATCTTTAAATTTATCGATAATTACAGCACTAGGTCGGCTTTCATTGAGTCAGTGCGAGCCGGCCGCGGAGCGGCGCAGCGGGTAGGGTTGCCACCTCTCCCGGATTTCCGGGAGTCTCCCGGAATCGTGACCAGAAAATAAATATCTCCCGTCTCCAGGAATTATTTCAAGATAATCCAAATTATCGCGGAATTTAAAATTCATCAATATTCGAATGGAATGTAGAGTTTTTTTAGATTTGTGAATCTAGATTTGTGAATCTAGATTTGTGAATCTAGATTTGTGAATCTAAAAACTCTACATTCCATTCGAATATTGATGAATTTTAAATTTGGATTATCTTAAAGTCACAACTTTTCGTTCGGAATTACGTATGTACGGAATTCCATAACGGGATTCCGTCTGTGTGCGGCCAAGCCCTTGGCCGGGCTAAATGAAAAACATTTCAAAGCAGACAGTCCAGACATTCGTCAATTTTCAAATGGAATGTACTTAGTCTTTTTTCGAGTTGTGAGTTCTATTCTAAACCAGTAATTTTGAAATCTATAGCAAAAACGAAAAATATAACTTCAAAAAATAATAAAATGTGTTATTAAAAATTTACTTATTTTATTTTGAAGTTTTCCATCTTCCAGATTCAAACGGCCAAGAGGTGGCAACCCTACGGCGGGGCGCTGGCCGCTGATAGATCGCGCGCGCTGGCATTTCGGCGAAATCTTTCCTGGGTATTTGAAGGGTTATTCCCTAATAACACTTTTGTTTTGATAAACGAAGCGTGCAATAAATGAAGTCATAATATGATTATGATGATGTTCAGGTCATGTTTTACATAAAAGTACACTCATTAAATTCACAGCTGGGCATAGGCTTAAATTTAAAAAGTCTAGACCTAGTTATTTACCTTCCTTTTTGTTTTAGTTGTTAAAAGAAGGTTGAGTTAGACATTTATTAAAAAGTTAATCCACTGCTGAACATCAGGTCAAGTATTGAGTAGGTACCTACCAACTACGGAAGCGCTTTTCGTATTCACTGTCGGGCAAAGTCCAAATTTAATAAGTCCACTGTTGATCTTAATTAAGTCTACTAAGCCATGTTGTAAAAAGCTAGTCTTATTCTAAACAAAGGCGCTTTTTCTAATAAGTAGCTTAATTTTAAATGGGCATAGTTTTTGATATAAAAAAATCCAAGTTAAACTCAAAGTTTATTGATACCAATTTAATACTTTTTAACAAACCTACGACATAAAATTTTAGTGAATCAGGAATAACCCGCGCTTCGACGTTTGTGTGTGCGTGTGGGTTGGTGTGTAGACAACAGGCGCGTGGCAGCGCGCTGCTTTGAAAGCGCCGCGCTGCCCGGCGGGGATGTGTTACAATGCCGAAGTAGGAAAGACCGAATTTTACAAGACCCATCATGGACGAAAAACCGAAAATCAAAAGGTCAAATGGTTGTTTGGCCATACGTTTAAAATCATGAAATGACATTTTACCGAAAATACTAAATCCCGAAGCTTAAAAAACCTAAGTTAAATACCTACGTTTTATACCCCGAACTATTTAATACCGAATTAACGAGTTAGTCAAAAACAACAAGCTGTAAATAATTACAAAAGGGGTAAAAATTCAAATAAATTCACAATTATTTATTTGAATTGGGTTGGATCTTAAAACGAGTCGCCTTCTTTGAGGTTAATTGAGGCTGTGGAGGTGTCTTTGGGCTTCACTTGAAATGCTTATAGCAAATTTAGCTGCCGGAAATGAGTCTAAACCGTAGACCGTAGTTCACGAGGTAGATGCGACTGTGCGAGGAGCGTAGCGACGAGCATGTTAGGTTGACATGAACCCAGCGCGCAAGTCGAGCGAGTGAAGCGAGCGTGCCGTGGCAGCGGCCAGCGAAGCGCCAGAAAAAAACTATTTCAAACTCGATTGGTGGATTTTGTCAAAATAATGCCCATTTTACAAGCATTTTTGAGTAAAACAAATTAACAGCATCGCCTACTTCCATAAATGTATGTGTTTGTGTAGGTAGAGTAACAGTGATAAGTATCAACATTTTAACTTACGTGGTTTTAAACTTTCGGGATTTCGAACTTTCGGTCATTTGACAATCGATCTTTTAAGTTTCGGTCTATCGGATTTCAACATTTTTTAGTATGTTCGGTATTTTGAAAATAGGTGTTTTATGCATCGATATTTCGGTCGTAGAATTTTCGGCATTATAATGGATACCCACCCGGCGGCCGGCGCCCGCGTCCACGGTCGATGGCCCGGCGCATGTGTTCAGTAGGCTAGTGTGTGTAAATTGTTTGAATGTAGTTGTTTCCCAGCTGTAAAGGCTGATGTTTTTTGTGATTATGTAACCAAGTTGTTTACCTTATTATCTCGCAAACTAACCTGCAAATAGTACCTCATTTTTTGCTGACCTATGCATTATGACTTGTATGTTTAGCCCTGAAAATATTTGACACTAATTAAGGGGCTCCTTATATTTACTAAAAACAGTGGTGCTGATTTCTTTTCTTGCGATATCTTAAGCAGACATAGAACGGTTTCTTGCGCTTCTGGAAAAAACCAGTGTTGATTTTGGTCTCACTATGAACCACGATAAAACAAAAATGAAGATGTTGGATCGTAAAAATACGTAACAATCGACCTGACTTACGTGAAATAGCTAATTGTGAAGTTGTCCAGAGTTACACCTACCTGGGATCCACAATCACAAATACCGGAAGTTGTTATAAAGAGATCAAAAGATGGTATGCCATTACACGATCAGCCATGAAAAAACTCACGAAGATATGGAAAGATCACCGCATAACTAAAACACATAAGTTCGCTTGATGAGATGCTTAATATTTTCCTAGGTATCTTCCTACATGGAGCTAAAACATGGACAGTCCACCAAAAATATCATAAAAAGATTGACGCCTTTGAGATCTGGCGGTGACAGACTTAATCAAATCGTCTACAAAATTATCCCTTACTGAATGTACACGCAGTGCCACGAATACTCAGAGATGGAGGAGTATCTCAAGAGCGGCAACAAACCTTACAGACAATCCAAGACCGACCACGACAACTCCACCAGGAGTGTACGACTAAGAAGAAGACAGGAAGGATTATCATTTCCGATGAACTACCTGGCCCTCCGCTCAATGGACTCAAGCATCTGGAGCTGGAGCTGGTGTTTGGCATGGCCATTCCAAAAATATGAGAGCAGTAGGTACTCCATACACGATCACACTTGCATTTGGTAGATATAGATTAAGCAGCTGTTCCAGCGTGAAGTAGGTACTTTCTCATCTTTGCCAGAACCCAATTGTGATTTACTTTCAATGAAAGAGCAAAAATTGAATGTTGGAGTCAATGACATGCTCTAGTTGTTTAGTAATCGGCACGGATATACCTCAGAAAAGTGGAATTAGATCGAAATGACTCCGTTTAGCACATAACAGACACGCCTGGGTTCTTGACGGATTGAACCTGACGAGTTGGCATCGCTCCAGTCGAAACTGCCTACAACGATAGGTTCATGCGTCTGACCATATCGCCTCCCATTGGACCTGTTCTGCACCGGCTCGAGCATCAGATATGTAGCTCTCTACAACAGTGCTGTCATCAGCGTACCCCAAAATTCCAGGCATTAGCAGGTCACTAATATGCAGCAGGAATAGCGTTTCAGAGAGTACCGATCCCTAAGGGACGCTAGCATTGATAGCCAACTGGTCGGACGAGTTGATGGCTATCAATGACAACTCGAATCGATAGATTCCTCATGAAGTTTGATATCCAGACATACAAAGCGGTGCTCGTCCGGCGCGCCGGGTGGCCGCGCGACTTCCTTGCACTTTTTTAGGGTTCCGGTAGCCTAATGGCTAAAAACAGAGCCCATGTAGATTCATCATGTTTGCCTGTCTATCTGTCCGTCCGTATGTCACAGCCACTTTATTTCGAAACTATTAGGATTACACAATTGAAACTTGGTAGGTAGATAGATGTATTCTGTAAACCACTGTACGATTTTTTACACAAAAATAAAAAATAAATATTAAGCACGGCTCCTAATACATACAACTGAAACTAAATTTTTTCATCAAATCGTGCGGAGGGTTTAAGATAGGTCTTGAAAAATTACATAGAAGGTAGTTTCAAATATATACACTTCCAAAGTGGTAAAATGTGTACTCTACCTCTACCTTACCTCTACCTTTTAAAATGAAATGGTGAAAAACAAAAATATGCTCTACTTAGATCTTTTCAACGAAAAATAATCATTTTCAACAAAAATAGGTTTGAACGAGATATGGTTAGCAGTTTTTGAGATAAACCGCAAATACAACTTTGTCATTTATACAAATACTATGAAAAACAAAGTTATTTTTGTAGAGGAAAAACGATTGGTATTAATATGGTATGGTATAAGGTAACTACAGAATATTACTACGGTTTTTACAGCTACCTACATGTTCATAGAAAAAACGTGCCACCGTGCCGCGCCGCTAGCTAAGGTAAAAATTCAACATAATGTGGTTTTCCTTTATAAAAAGTCATTTCGCTTGAATTAAATATCGACATAAATCTTAAAGATCATACATACAATACGAATATGTAGTCGTTGATCAATTAATTTGATCAAATATTGTCAAATGAGTATTTTCCCGGCCATCGGGAATATTCCCGGGTTTTTTCCCAGTCGGTTGGAAATATTCCGGAACTTTGGAAAATTTCCGGGAGTAAACCCATCCCTACCCGGAGTGCAACCCGATTTTTTTTTTATTAATTTTAATTTACAAGAGTTTAATTTATCACTGTACTTTTTACTATATAGTTATAAGTAGGTAATACTTGAGTTTATTACTGTACTTTTGTGAAAAAAAAATTCATATTTTTTTAACATACGTTTTGAACATTGTGGCTCTTGGCATGTGTTCAAAAAAGTAGTATAGAATCTAGATTTATCTGAAACAAATAAACTAATCTCGTATGAAACAAAAAAGTTCACATCTGGCCTATTAAATACCCGGCTATTATAGTTTTAGTCGTTGAAAGTATTTGAGTTGTATAAACTTTACAGGTCCTAATGTGGTCCTAACATAATAATATTAAACTGCCGAATTTCCTTATTCCAAAATCGAAATAAACTTTATTAAAATAACTTTAAAAATAAACGCTTTTGAATTGTCTTTTTTCTCGATAATAACAACAAAAAAGAAAACCTACAGTGTTTTGATTGTATCTTTGTCCTTGTCTTGTATCTTTTCAATCGGTTTGTAGCCATAACATGTTTTAGGGTTCCGTACCCAAAGGGTAAAAACGGGACCCTATTACTAAGCTCCGCTGTCCGTCTGTCTGTCTGTCGGTCGGTTTGTCTGTCTGTCTGTCACCAAGCTGTATCTCATGAACCGTGATAACTAGAAAGTTGAAATTTTCACATATGATGTATTTCTGTTGCCGTTATAACGACAAATACTAAAAACAGAATAAAATTAATATTTAAGGGGGGCTCCCATACAACAAACGTGTTTTTTTTTGCCGTTTTTTGCTCGATATTAATAACGAAAACAGGTAGACAGTTGAATTTTTTACAGATGATGTATTTTTGTTGTCGCTACAACAACAAATACTAAAAACAGAATAAAATTATTATTTAAGGGGGGCTCCCATACAACAAACGTAATTTTTTTTGCCGTTTTTTGGTACGGAATTACGGAACCCTTCGTGCGCGAGGCCGACTCGCACTTGGCCGGTTTTTAAATCATTATAAATAATGATCTCTTTTTCGGATTTTCCTAATTTTGTTATACCTATTCGGTTATTAATAAGTATCAATAATTTTAAATAGGTATAACTTCCTCAATTGCGTTACTCAAAACATTCAGTTTGAGATAAAATGTCATTCAACTTACGAACTTATTATTTTGGTCACTCGGTTGTTGTCGAAATGTTATTAGTACTGAAAATTGTGTAAGGAAATACGTATTTTAAATAATAATACTTGTTTTTAATTGTCTTTAAATTCGCCCACTTTAAAAAATATGTCATAATACCTATATCAAAGAGATCTTTTTTTAAGGGTTCATAAATAATGTTGTTTTCAGAATATAGAAACCAAATTTACTTTTTTATGATTGTCGTTTAAAGATAAATGATTGTAATTTAATTCACGTTTAATCAAAATTCGTACTGGCTTCAAAGTTTATATCACATTGATACTAAGTGGATAAAAACTTTATTTTACATGTTTGTTTTACCTGTTAAACAAAATGAAATCTTACATTATTTGTTCAGTTTTTGTTAATTTATCAAACCTAAGAACTACTAATAAATTATTGACTCTCTTTTTCTTAACCGTAAAAAATCATAAGTGATCAATATTTCTAACGAATATTAAATTTCAGTTAAAGTTTACTCTTCATTATCTCTTTATTTCCATTTTTTTATTATATTCCTTTTATAGCAGCATTTCCCAATTAGTGGTACGCGTACCCCCAGGGGTACGCAAGGTTGCATCAAGGGGTACGCGTAACAATCTCCTGCTTTAATATTTTATTTATCATTCCTGCAATAAGTAGAGTACCTACGTACCAAAAACTAATTGGGAACCACTGATTTATAGTAATTATTATTATTTATAGTAACTTTTAATTTACAATGGTGTATATCATCATTTTTTTTTCTAATAGATAAGAACTTTAAAGAGGTCTGTAGTAAATTTGACCTCGAGAGTTTTTTTGGATCTATTTTGTGCGTACGCGTTGATTCATCGTATTGACATTGACATGTATAGATAGAGTGTTGACGTTTAAATTCTCGTAACTGTTATTTTAACATGGGAAAACTCTTTTGGATTATGTGTATTAATAGCTTGAAATTATAGAGTCATAGTAAGGTGAATATGCGTTAGGTGTGATTTGAGGACGAAATTGGGAATGATGACGTCATGATAGGAAAATAAATGCTGAAATTCGTTTTATATTAGTTATTTCTACGAGCTCAACACTTTTATTACAGGTCTTGACCAAATGAAATAGAGAATTTTAAGTATGATCATAGGCATATCAGCGAGGATATAAATAGATTGGTTACTTTTCATTCTTTAGAGACGAACAAATTGTAGTATCTACTTAAGTACTTACTTTGTTTTTGTCTATGTAATAAGTTTTCTACAATACGTTAAAACTGTAAAACATTTTTTTTATCACAGACGAACGTCAAAAATTTACATAGGTATTAAAAATCACTACCTAACAAAAAACTCGTTGCTACCTACCTCATATTATTATAAATCTTTGTCTAAACTAGAACCCAGTTTAAAATTGACATGCTGTTCCCTTAATTTTTCGTCAAGGAAATGCCGAAATAAGATTGAATTTGGAATAAGCGTTTTCACAGTTTTCGTCAATTGTTCAAATTATACTAATTGCAAGAAAAATCCGGAAATTTTCTATAAACATGGTGTACACACACGTGAGGTGATACAAAGTCATCCACAAAGATATACGAGCAGTGACAACAAAATCGGCCCAGTCTGCGCGTGCGCTGGTCCGAGACGGAGCGCCAAAATACTCGCGAGTGTGAAAAGCAGTGATTATTATTTTGTTTTGTTTTGACATTCCGTCCGGCAGTTTGATTTAAAAGGTAATTTGAGCTTATTTTATGACAGTCGTTAATTAAATTATAGAATATTTTCAAAAAGCTTTATAGTATTCTAGAGCTTTTTGATGATAGGAGCTTTTGGAAACAATTTAATTTCAGTCTTTTAAAAATAAAGATTATTTTAATTTAAAGGTAAAAAAATGGTATTTCTGTAAATAAATTATTATGCGTGAAATCAGATAAAACTTAGAACACTTTTAAGTATATCGTTTAAATCTATAATTAAACATTGTGATGAAACTCCGTAAGTGTATTATTAAGACTGAATAAGTTTTATTTTATTAAAAAAGACTAATCAATGAGGGTTCTTTCTAAAAATATTTTAACAAGAGCTAAGTAAAGCTTACAACACACAATCGGCTAAAATTAATTTTGAATTAATGTAAAAATTATTAACGTAAGAGTAACAAAAGTAGTAAAAGTTAAATTTTTAAAAGCCTCCATTTTTCTATTCAAAAGCGATCATTCAACGGCGATCTTTCCATTTTTTGTTGAACGCTAACAAGCTTAATATTAAGTAATAATAAGCCGTAAACAAGCTTGTCAATTCCATGCCTTCGTAATTTTACGCCATTTGTATAGCGGGCTACTCAAACTCCCTATTCAAATAGCCAACATTCTATACGTTTGAACGCTACGCTTAATTTTAAAGCTAAAATATGAGCAAGAGACGATTAAATCACATGTCGCAAAATTTTGTAAATCACAGAATTTGATGTACCTGTATTTGGTAGTTGAAATTTTCACAGATGATGTATTTCTGTTGCCGCTATAACAACAAATACTAAAAACAGAATAAAATAAAATAAATATTTAAGGGGGGCTCCCATACAACAAACGTGATCTTTTTGCCATTTTTTGGTACGGAACCCTTCGTGCGCGAGTCCGACTCGCACTTGGCCAGTTTTTCTATAAATTATACAGTGCCTTTGGTCTTAAACTAGCGATAATTTGAAGGCGTGAAATACACCTAATTTTATCGACAAAAACACCCACATGTTGGGGTCTATCCATGTTGGAATAATTTATTTAATGAGACAATAAAAATAAGGAATTTATGATGTTAATTAAATCGAGCAATCGTTCATCGAGCATGCGTCTTTCGAAAGTAAGTTGCAGACCCCGATTTCTGTCAGAGTTGAATACAATAAAGTCACAAAATCAGGCGGCGGGTCAATACCCAAAACTATTGATTGTAATATAAGTTTTGGTACCTAGTTATTTTTTTAGATAAAGATGAAATTAATCCTCTTGCATAATAATAATTTGTGACCTTTGGTATGGTATCTATTATATTTTTGATTAAAAACAGCGGTATTTATTTAATAAACATTGAAGATAATAAATTTTCTAGTTATGTAAATTAAGAGCGCATTTGTATGTTAATCTTTGGCGATTATCAACTTGTTTGAAAGTGTTTAAGATATTAAGGATTTACAAGTTTTGAGATAAAAAATTACGAATCAAAATAATAAAGCTTTACAATAATTTTGCAAAAAGTAAACTAGAGCCATGAATGAATCTCCTCGTTCCAGTAATTGTACATTTGACGTCACAATAATCATACAAACATATTAGACTATACGTGTACCTACTCTCCCACGTATTATTTCTAGTAAAACGGATTGTGTCATATACACTTAGAGCAAACTTACCACTGATATTGCCACCATCATTAAATTAACATCAAAGCAACGTCGTTATTACATTCATGAATGATTCAAACATGTATGCACATTAGGGAAATCATGTGTGACTTGATTCATTGAAAAAGGTCACGGAGAAATGTCGCATAAAAGATATTTATTCAAAAGAAGAACGAAGTTCTTTTCATTGACAATATCGACCATAGACATAGAAAAATTTTCGCTGCGCTCAAGAACCTTATATTCATATCAAGAAGACCAACAAAGCGTGGAAAAGAGAAGTTAACATCATACGGACACGGTCTATGTAAAAAAGAGACAAAGCAGCAAGTGACATGTGCCAACATTTTTTACAGTAAGAGCCCCTAGCGTCCCGCCTAGCAAATGAGCAATCACAGTTTGTTTAAAATGTTGTTAATCTTAATTAAAATTCAAAATAAAGGTATTGTGGAGCCATGGTGTCTTGTGCTCTAAGTAATTGTGATATGACAAAAATAAACAATCCAAGTAATCACACTTTTCACAGGTAAATAAGATATTGCCACACATTTCTTTAAAACCAAATTTCGCTACATTTATTCGTTTATCGACGAAGAAAACAGTATGGAACATAGTATATTAATTTCCTTTGCCATATATAGTCATATTTTATGAATCTAAGTCATATTTTATGTATTCCATATAAAATGTATGCATTCGTTTTCAGATCACCTGTTTATTGACTTTGTTGTTCTTTGACATTCTATTTCTATGATATCGACGCACCGCATAACTTATTTTTCTTATCTTCAGTATTTTATTATAGATAAAGACTTTTTGTAGTCGAGAATTCTCGCTATAAGCACAGCTTTTGGATAGTAAAACTGTTTGCTCGCAAGTTTATAAACTATTAATAAATTACGACGACTGCTGACGACGTATTGTATCTTGTTTTTGACAGTAAAAAAATCGAATATTGTGGGAATCGGATAAATAAGGAATCTGCCCCCCTAGCATGACCACCAAAACGCGATATATGATATAGCAATTTATCACATTTAACAATGGAATTTGACAGTTGATGTCGATAAAATGCTATATCACGCGATCAGTGGTCTCGAAGGTCAAAATGCGAAATCGTTAGATTTGCCAAACAATTTCGGTAGATTCATACCTAAAATCGGTATATTGTGAAAAAAACCATTATACCTGCTACTAAAAAAAATAAGGGCTAAAATATGGTTTTCCATACAAACGAGCTAAGTTCCGAATTGGGAAATGATAAATTTCGCGTGTTTTTGTATGAAAATCCAATTTCTTTTTATTCCAACTGACACACGGCAAATAGGAGAAATTATACAGTTGGTAAATTCGACAGTAAAGTCCGCAAGTTGACTATTACAGCTTCCGAACAATATCAAATTCAAACAAGCACTTTTAATGTTCCTAAATGAAGAAATGTGTACAATTGTAAAAGTACAAGTCGAAAACAAATGAAACATAAAGTCTGAATTATCGCTTTGAAGAGTCGTAGAGGGTTCCCCTGTAAACAAATGAATCGAAACGGGTTGCTAGTTCGATTCAGTAAAAAAACCTGGACTTCTCAGAAATCGTGAAAATATCTTTACATTTCGGTATTTCGGTAGGAGAGGCTCCATAGATATCAATAGAAATACCGAAAAATCGGTAGGTTCGAGACCACTGCACGCGATATATATCGTGTTTCGGCGGTCATGCAAAGGGGGCTAGTAGGTATGTTAGTCATCTGGTATTTTGGGAACTGGTATAGAGGAAACAAAGGCCTGTAAGTGCCTATAAGTTACATAACTCAATAATAATAAAATTTAAACAAAAGTGTTTTAAGAAACACGATACGAATAATAACGCGATTACGCCACCGATTTAATAAATTCGCACGGAAATCTTAGAAATGTGAAGAGCAATAAATATTTTATTTACTTTCCCAATGATATTTTTTTCTAGAACAAAAATCCCACATTCTATTATATTTCGATGTTTCTCTTTTTTCTAAACCTAGTCCATCAAGCTATTTCAATGGACCACACTGAAACAGGGGGCATATTACGAAAATAACGTACGCAATTGCGTAACGCAGTCACTTGGCCACGATAATCGTCCGCAGTTCGATTACAATTATCCCACATATTATTCAGTTGCGTAGACACTTGTACCACAAAACTGCACCAATTTTAAGACACAATATCCACTATGACTCAATTTGTAAATAATTAAAATAGTCACCGAACCGAACTCGAGTAAATGGCGCCAAAAACTCCCTTAGTTGTAGTTGTAACAAACATTTTGAATTTGGCTATCGTAGTTTATAAACTACTAAACGAACGATGTCGGATACGCTAGTGAGAAACTGTCAAACTCACGCAATCTCTTCGCAATATCGCATACGAAAGTGATTTGTAATAGGAAACAATCAAAACGAAGAACGGACGCGACGCAGCTGCGTATCGCATATAACTTTTCGTAATAGACCCCCAGGTTACTCACAGCTGATATTTTGCCAAGTCTGGCTAGATCATCGACGCGTTTCACCTAAGACATCACCTCTGCTTTTATCATTATTTTATAATGCATCATGATTTGTTATTGGCTATAAAATATTGTTATATTTTTATCTACCAGCTAAGAATAATGTACTCAGTGTGGTTATGAAAATTCGCGTAACGACTTCTCAATGAATTTTCTTTTATCAGACAAGAATAGGTTTACCAAAAAATTTGAAGCAAAATATAGTAGATTTCTATTTATGGAGTCAAAACAGTATCAATATAAAAAATATAGTATCCTTTATTTATGACTGAGAAACAGTTTTTTTACAACCTCTAGGTATTATTCGACCTACGACACCCTAAATTCGAAGGGTTTTTTTTTTATTTTGAGGTTTTTTTTTTTTTTTAGTTTTATTTCGCGGTAAGCCGAAATGGAATGGAAATTATTAAAATAATAACCTGACCGACAGTGTGTTACCGATGTATTGCTGAAATATTATATATATATATATATATATATATTATAGTAGATTTGCCTACTATTTCCAACAATATATGGTAGCATGGCCTAAAATATAGTAGGCTACTATGTGTTCTCGGTCCTTTATTATTTCTCCTGCATATTAATGACTTGCCAAATATAACAGAACACAATACTGTATTATTTGCTGACGATATTTCATTGATAGTTACTAGTAAAAAGACATCTTCGTTAGAACATCATAAACGTGTTATAACTTCTACACTGAACCTGATAATAGGATGGCTCCAAGACAACAATCTTAAAATTAATATATCAAAAACAAATTTGATCAATTTTAATAATCTAATAAATCAATCATTTGACATAGATTATAACGGACAAATTCTGCGAAGTGCTACAAATGCAAAATTTTTAGGCTTAATAGTTGACCCCAAATTGAATTGGAAAGACCAGATAGATAAAGTATGCAACAAATTAAACAGTTTTTCTTTTGCTTTATACAAACTAGCCAGAATCGCCAGTCTGAAGACAGCAATTACTGCCTACTTTGCATATGTCGAGTCAGTCTTAAGATACGGTTTATTGATTTGGGGAAATGGTCTCGACATGAACAGGTTGTTTATAGCGCAAAAAGCATGTATCAGATCCATTTGCAATCTGAGATCTGATATATCATGCAAGCCTTACTTCATCTCCCTCAATATATTAACTCTACCTTGCCTTTATGTACTTGAAGTAGGAATCTTTGTCAAGCAAAATAAAAGGTTGTTTACACAGGCTTGTCAACTGTATCCAAGAAATACGCGTAATCCCAATAGGCTAGTATTAGAAACTGTTCTGAAGACAGCACGATATAGAAAGAATAGCTATGCTATGTGTATTAAAATTTTCAATAAAATTCCTGACCATTTTAAAGATATTCCGATTAGTCGCTTTAAATTCCTTCTTCGAAAATGGTTATTAGAAAAGGCTTTTTACTCGATAAAGGAATTTTTGGAACATTAATGTGTACATGTCAATATTATGTCTCATTTCTTTTGTATTTTTTTATATTATTATTCATTGACATTGTTTTAATCTTTTAAAGTTGACATAATTTATTATTGACATTTTTAATATGACATTATTTATTATTGATATTTTTAATTTGACATAATTCATTACTGACTTTTTTTTTTTTACATACTTCCTTCTTTTGTGCTGTTGACATTCCGAATATATTTTTATGTCATTATGAGTGGTAAACGGTGTAATCGTTATTTCAGTAATTTGTGTCAAATCTTAATTCCAAATAAGGTGTTATTGTTGTTATAAATTTGCATGCTATATAAGATGGCTAAATAGGTTAAGGTACCATTTTTATTTAAAACATCTGAATTGTAAGTAATCACCCTATTTAAAGCAAATAAAGTATTTGTATTTGTATATAGTAGTTTTGGCAACCTTAGACATTTTTTTCCCCAAATTCCATTCTTATCAACTGAACCGATTAACTGGAAACTGAACAACTATTTTAAAATGTATGAAGAGAAGGTTTAGATTTTTTTTTCCTTAAAATGATACGTTTTGTATGAAATATTTTTTTTCCCTAAAATTGCGAAAAAAAAACGCCAATCTACCAACCCTGGATGATGTGCATAGGTGCGTACTTAAATAATGTTAATATTTGTTTGTTTTAGATTACAAAATGGATCCTCTGCAAGTAGACGTCGTATATTTTTATCCAAAGGAGAATGCTCAGACACACAATACAGTGAAGTAAGTTTTAATATATATTTTTGAATTTGTTAATTTAAACCGCCGAACTTATTTTGACGAATTTTAGTATAGACAGATATAGTAGGTATACAGACTGTTTTAGGGAGGTATTCCTCGAAGTACACCTAAATAGGTAATTTGTTTTGATAGCGCAACTATTTATGTGCGCATCATGGAATAGTTTAGGTGCGCTTGAAAATGGGTGCGCTTCGAGGAATACCTCGTTTTTGGTAATAACTTTATAAAGTCAGATAAGGTACCATGCATACCCTGGAAAATGATGAGGTATAAACCCTAAAAAAATACATGGCTCATATTTTTTATTTGTTTTCATACAAATAAAAAATCTCAGCCATGTACTAAAAACCGCAAACTGATAACCCTAGACGCAAATAGACAATTGTTTTTAATAATTAATTCTATTAATAGACAAATGCAACATAGTTTCAGTCTATTAGGGTTTCCACCTTGCCAGTTGTGTTCTCAGTTTATAATAATTTTCCGTGGTTGTATTATGCATTGTACCCTATTTACCATTATCGGCTTCATGATGTTATTAACTGATAAAGGCATCATTGGACATGAAATTCGACACTAATAAAGTCGCGGACAAGAGCCAGTTTTATAACCAAACACATTTTTCATCTCAGATTCGAGGCGGTAAACGAGGAGACCCCGACGACCACCATCGTTCGCCGCGGACAACCCTTCAACGGCGTCGTCCGCTTCACCAGGGAATATGACGAGAGTAATGACATGGTGCAGCTGCTGTTCACTCTTGGTGCGTATTTTACTTATATTATTGTTTATGTTGTATTATTTATATATTTGTTTACGTATTTGCGGGATGTCACAAAATGTATCCCGCTTGGTTAGGCGTTACTGCTGCTGGAGACCTTTGTACGGGCATTTACCCTCATTTTTCTCATTTATTTTAAATTATATCTAAAAATTTTTGATACTTATAATAATTTTTTTTATTATGGAAGTTGGACAGTACCTAAATGAATAAAAAATTAAAGAAAACCAAAATGTGTTGGAAGAAAAATTGATACTTACGAAAATGGACGATTTGTGAAACAGCTAAATTATCCTGCTATTGTACGAGTTAGATTCGAGTTTATATATTTTACCAGAATTGTAAATAGCTAGTTAATAAAATAAATATGTAATAATAAATAGTAATAAAGTAATAAGTAAATAGCTGTAATCTTTTTTCACGATTTCCATACAAAAGGTTGTTCATTATGATGAGCAACTATGAGTAACTCTACAATTGGTTTACAAAGTGCAGACGTAAAATACTATGGAGTAGATTTCTTGAAATTATCTCCACTAGGTACTTACTCTATGACCAGTGTGTGTTGCCAGTGATGACTTACGGCAGTGAAACGTGGTCGCTAACTATGGGTCTCATAAGGAGGCTCAAGGTCACCCAGCGTGCAATGGAGAGAGCCATGCTCGGCGTTTCCCTGCGTGATCGAATCAGAAATGAGGAGATCCGCAGGCGAACTAAAGTAACCGACATCGCTCGAAGGATTGCTCAGCTAAAGTGGCAGTGGGCTGGACACATAGCGAGAAGAACCGATGGCCGTTGGGGCGGAAAGGTTCTGGAATGGCGACCGCGCACCGGACGACGCTCCGTGGCTAGGCCCCCGACAAGGTGGACTGACGATCTGGTGAAGATTGCCGGAAGCCACTGGATGTGGGAAGCGCAGGACCGATCGTAGTGGAAATCCTTGGGGGAGGCCTATACCCAGCAGTGGGTGTCGTGCGGCTGATATGATGAGGTACTTACTTAATTTAGTAGGTATACTATTTTTAGTATATAAATCCAAGTATTTAACAAGAATAGCTTATCCGTGCTTAACGTAAGTGTTAATTTGATGTTAAATTCATCAATAGTTCACAATTTTAAGGCTGCCTGTACATTGACGCAGAGCGAGGCAGCGGAGCGGAGAAAGGAGGAAATATTAACCAAAAGGATTGCGGACCGGGGATTTTTTGCAATCCTATTGGTTAATATTTCCTCGTTTCTCCGCTCCGCTGCCTCGCCCCCCGTCAATGGACAGGCAGCCTTAACAAGAACCAAGACCGATAGGTATCAGTTTTTGAAATTGGGTCGAGCGCTCTTTACTACTCAGTTTCATTGGACGACCATGGCTGTTGAATGAAAATGAGTACTAGGTAAAGAGCTCACTATTTGGTTACAAGGAATTAAGTTTCCTCGTGGCCAAATTAGTTTTTTGTGGCATTTTAGTTTGGCCACGAGGAAACTGGGCACTCGACGCCCTTCAAAAATAAAGCCCCAGATGAGTTTTTTGCGAAAAATACAATAAATAACCAAAAAGTTGTGTTGCAGGTGACCGGCCCACTATGGACACCCAGGGGTCCATGTTCCTGAGGAAGGACGCCGTCACAGACAATCACAGCTGGAGTGCCAAGCTGATCGATATTCAAGGAGACACACTCTCTTTTGAAGTGAGTACTTACCTATCTACACTTCTCCCCGTTACCTACCTACATACATTATTTACATTTTGTAATGAAGGAAAATTCATGATTATCAAAATATTAAAGTTATATTTTAATTATAAATATAAAATTAAATACTAGCGGCCGCCCGCGACTTGATCTGCGTGAACCGTTTTTTTGGTGTCCCTCGGGAACTGTACGTTTTTTCTTGATGAAAGGTACTCTATGTCCTTTTCTGTCCCCCTGACAACGTGTTTGCAAAATTTCATGATGATCGGTTCTGTAGTTAAGACTTGAAGGTGTAACAAACAAACAAACGGACTTTCGCATTGATAATATTAGTAAGGATTTATGACAGAGATCCTTTTAGTAATTGTACTTTTAGTACACTGTACTGTACTGTAGAAAACATGTTGTTTCATACAAAAACACGCAAAATTTTACATTTTGGAATTCCTACTGACACAAGGAAAAATACTTCCGAAAAATATCAAATTCAAATAAAATCAGATTGTATTTCTATTAAATTAACCTTACCAAAGTTTGTATGGAAAACCATATAGTAGCCCATACACATAGAAATCTTTGAGTAGCCCCTAATTTTCTGAGCAGTATAGCACACTATGGTCAATGATTGTCGTCAAATAAATACACGTCGGCACCGGTTTTTATTATTTTCCCATTGTAAAATTGATGGTTTTCATTATTTTCTCAAGGTAAAATTTATAGAATTGTAGGTGATATTAAGTTCACAGTCCACCATGGGTCTATGGGTCCATTAGTATAAGTACTAAATAAACCTCTTTAACCTCTTTAGGTATGTCCTCAGTCTTGACCCCTACGTAACTCTGTTGCTAACAATTTCCCGATTGAAATCGCAGTTGCATTGTCACATTGGTTCTAACTAAAGCAGCAGTGTAACTGCGATTTCTGTCAGAGTTGATTGCAACAAATTTACAAAATCAGCCCACTGGTAACTACCAACTGATAACATATGGAATGTTACCAGGACATACCTAACACATACGTGATAAGTATTACTATTTTATGTATGACGAATAGAAACAGGTAACAATGAAGCTGTCAATCTTCTGTCAATATCACTTTATTTATTATGTTCGCCAGCCAAAATATTTCTTTGTTACAAAATACAAATCTAATTCTAGATGAAATATTGGCATTTTCAGTTACAGACAGTAATTATGTAGTTAAAACTTAGACCACCTTATTGTAAAACTTCGAGAGACCTCTGACTTCCTTTCAGCAAATAAAAATTACAGAATCTTTTTTAAACACAGGTTTAAAATTTTTATTTGCTACCTACAGAGTACCTACCTAACGAGTTCGTACCTACAGAGGTACGAACCTAAAAGAGCGTTAACGCAAACAGCATTTCATAAACTGTCAAGTCCTTATTTTTCAAATGAATGAATCCATTTGAATAAAATTTCATACACATAAGCAGAACACATTTTATTTTTATTTTATTTATTTTATTTTTCTTAGGAAGACCAACAGCCTACATTACATAAAATACATAGGTCTAAAAAGTTATAAAGGAACAATTTGTGTCTTATTTTAAAAAACCGGTCAAGAGCGAGTCGGACTCGCGCACCGAGGGTTCCGTACCATCATGATTGCACCGTTAAACCACACTGCAGAGTAGAATAATATAATTAGTATTGCAGTTTTAGGTCAGCGCCATCTCTTGACCGATAGTGGAACTAATGTTAACTGTTTTAGAAATTTGATAATTTCTAATAAAGTATGCTATATTGAGACATCGTTTTATTTTTCCTGTAATCTTTATATAAACTGCTATCACATAGAATTATTTCAGATTTTTCTCTTTGCAAACTTCGGAGATAAGGGGGGGGGAACGGTATTTTTTTTTACATTTTTCATCATAAGTCGAAAACTATGCCGTCTAGAAAAAAAAGAAAAAAAGATTAAAAACGTGCAAACGGCGCTCTTTCATATGATACCCCACATGCCCTAGTAGCTCCACTTCAAATTTTTAAGACCCCTTTTCAGGACCTGCTGTAAAAAAGATATTTATTTTTTTATTTATTTATTATTTGCAAAATAGTTGGGCAAATGTCATCTTAAACTATTCCAAATTTCAAGTTGATACCATTAGTAGTTCTCGAGATATCCAGCTGTGACAGACAGACAGACTGAGTCTCACCATAAGGGTTCCTTTTTTACCATTTTGGTACGGAACCCTAAAAAGATAAATGAAAATTTCTGTTTCTATGGCAAAAAAATCGGTCTAATTTAGCTGTGATGTACACAAGCATCATGAATAATGTAGTAGACCGCTACGTAATCTTTTTATAATGAAGACGACTCTACTATGTCTTTTGTTTATATGGATCTTTGTATTATCCTCATTAATCATTAATTTCAACATCATAACAGACCGACTACTGTTTTTTTCTTAAGCGTACGTATTAGGGATCATAACAATAGCAAATAACATACTAAGTTTGAATTGATAATGAGTAAGTACCTAGTTACAGATAGTTATTCATTAGTTCCATTAAATAATTACATGATGCTATAATAGTATAATTATACTTTAGTGATGCACAATTCATGGGAGCTAGCTATAATTCATACGAAATCCATTTTGCACGGTGAATGATTAATAAAGTCTTATGAATATTAAATAATTTATGCGTTTGGCTTTGTACTACTGATTTTTGTAGTTGGTAAGGTTGTGTTCTTATATTGGGTAGCACCGCACCGGTCGATGTGGAACAAGTTTTTTTATTTCTAGCAAAAAAATTAAAAAATATAGTAATTTTCGATTCGTTTCGAATAATCTTGAATGTTACTTAGGTATGTAATACTGTGCCAAACATTTTGAAACCCTACTTTTAAGTGAGTAGATAAATATTTTAAGAATGGAAAAATCTAATAGGAACTATTTTATTCTTTAGATAAAAACTTCTATAACAGTTTCTTAAGATGTACTTACAATTAAGTTATAAAAAGTGAACTATGGCCCTCCTCCTTGGATGAATTATTCATCCAAGCCCTCCTCTCGCAATTGACGTCAATAACGTTAATATCTGTTCACGTAGAAAATCGTATACAATAGTCACCTAATGCTAACTAAACAGTGCGTAAAATTACTCGCATAAATGTATTTTATTTATATCCACAAATAGCGCTATATTTTCATACAAAACTTTAGGCTAATAATTTAACACGAGATAATATAAAAGAAAATTGTTTATAAGTTGGGACAGGGCACTTCATGTTCAACAGGGTTTAATAAGTACCTACCTAAACACTATTATGTATTCTGTGCTAATAAGTCTTTATTAATTTGTACGAATTCCAAAGTATCGCCTAAGTTTACAACTAGTTAAGTTATGTATGATATCTAAGTAATATCTATGCAAAATAAGTAACTTAGATTACAATCAAATCAAGTTGGTTTTATCATTAAGTGTCGTCATTTTGTACACTAGTACCTATGGTTTTATAGGTATTGGGTGCCCACTTACGTCATCTGTAGTTTAACTTTGTTATGTTAAGTTAAGTAAGTACTTGTTGTATGGTCTGTGTGTTAAGTAAAAACGGGATGAATATAATAGTAGTTTGTTACACAAGGGATGTAAGTGAGCTATTACAGAACAAGATCCAATTTGGCGCCCGTGCGAGCGCAGCTCGCAAAGGGCGCTAATGGATCGAGTGCACCCGAGATATTTAGACGCACGAGCGAGCGAAGCGAGCGAGGGCGAATATAGTTCGAGGGTGTAATAGCTACTTACAACCGAGGTAAGCATACTATTTTACATCATTCATGCGAGGTAAATTTAATAAAAATAAAATAAAAAATAAAAATAAAAACAAAAATAAAAAAAATACAAAAACATTAAAACATAAATAAAACGTTAAAGGGTTATTTCATTGAAAACTCGTAGGGTTGATCAGACAATTAAACTGTACAACTTTCATTATGGGACCAACCTCGAAATCACGAAAAAAATCCAGCTGTTTTTGCATTGCAGAATTTTGCATACCTAGCTTCAACTGAAATGAAATGCCGCCATTTTCATTGTTTTTTTTTTCAGCCAAAAGTTTCGTCAGTTTATAATAAAAGAAATGAGATTGGTTCACTAAGGAGTTTTAAATGCTTGAATTGTAAAGTAACTTTACAGTTAAAGCATTCACCATCCTTGAATTGTAAAGTGATTTGAAAATGGAACGTTCTATCTAAACAATGCACTGTGTTGCACATGCCAACTTACACAGCCTCATACTATATAAGTAAATCCTAGTTACCGAGCAAGTATGATGTAAAGTAGTTAAACGTAACCTTCTAGCAAGTAAGGAAACAAGCACCTAGGTATGTAATTTTCCTAATTTACTGTTAAATTCGCTAGTTATAATATAAAAACAAATATTTAGCTATGATTGGAACAAGCGCTTTCGTCCGTAAGTAATTTAGTTCTATATCTATTTAAAAGTTTGCGTGGAAGTGTGTAATGTGGAAACTAAATAAGTCATGTCGTTTTTTGTATTTGTATCTTTTAATTTTCTACTATGTAGATATGACTGACAGGTATTCACGTTATTAGATGATATTGCGTCGTTGATGATTAGTTAGGTTTGTCACTTCAAAACCCGCAACCACATTTTTATCTCACATAATTTTAAATCTTGGAGCGACACAAAAACTCATTTGTATTCTAATATAATATTTGTGACATTACCAACATTCCTGACTAGAATATTTGTGCGCGAATTATGCGTAGAATAAAGTCTTGCAAATTTAATGATAATTTTATACATTTAAAATGTCTGGCTTGTAAAATCAAAATAAAAACCACGTCAACATGTTATCCATAGATAAGTGCTGCAGTTAGGTTGTTATAATATGAATATAAAAGTACTAGGACTATATAGATACTAGCAACAAATTGTAGTGTGCGTACCATGTACTCACTCACACCTCCTCCCTTTATTACTCCCAGTATCCCACTGTATGCCTTCAATAAACGGTCATTACTAGTTTTTAATAGATACCGTCTTATTATTTAATTATTCGTTGTGCGAGCATCGAACAATGGCGACCCTGCCAGTGCTGTTCATCGGTGGCTGGGCAGACTTTAATAACATAAATACATCGCAAAATAGAGTGCCATCAACGTTCGTCAAAAACCTCCTTGGTATATAAGAATTGCTCAAACAAGGGGAGACCCCCTGGCCTAAACATAAACAGTAGGTTGGTATTTTCAAGATACCCTCTTTTGTTCCCAGGTGAACACTCCAGTGAGTCTGCCCGTGGGCTCGTGGGCGCTGCGCGTGGTCACCCGCCAGAAGAGCTCCACGGCCCGGGAGATTTACGACTTCGACCAGGACTTGTACATACTCTTCAACCCATGGAACCCTGGTTGGTAGCTACGATGGCGATAAAATATACAAGGTTATTTGTAAAACACCAACAACCTCGCAGAAGTAGATTACTAATACTTATCATAAACAATAGTATTAAATGTTGCTTACATTAGTCGAGCAGAACTTTTCCTTTTTTTCCATAATACGAATTAGATAGGTACCTAGCCTACGTTTTTTAAATTATTTTAGGATTATTGATCTGATGCAAAGCTAGATCAGCGGGGTGTTCAGACAAGAAGGTAAAAAAAAGGGTTTGTTAAGCTATAATTTTGAGTAGCCCTAATCTGTTGTAACTATTCTTATGTTTTAGATGACCCAACCTACATGGAAGACTGCACCCTTCTACAGGAGTACGTGCTGAACGACGTGGGCAAGGTGTGGGTGGGGCCCATCAAGACCACGCGTGGGAAGGCCTGGTCCTACGGCCAGTTCGACGCGGTGGTGCTACCGGCTTGCATGTTCATGCTGGACAGGGCTGGCATTCCTTTCCACCAGTAAGTTTAAAAAAGAAGGAACATGTTTTCCCGTCCCTTAATTTAAGCCCGGCAGTTTCGGTTTTTGTTCTTTTTTCCGTTGAGAAGTTTAGATGGAACTATACGATTAATGCAATGAGTTCATCAGAATTGGGAACTCATCGCGTAAGTATCACCTCAAGGTCACTTGCCGTCATGATGGTAAGCTAAAAAATACCTTTGGTGTCGTGCAAAATTGGCAGAAGCTGTTGAGTGTCGCGAATCGCGGATCAGGGGTCTTATTGTCTAACTTCAAAATCTATCGCAATCGCTTTCATTTGACAGGTGGATGTGAAACATTGCTGCATTTCTTTGGTAAGTTTTTATTTGTGCCAAACAGAAGTAGGTATCAATGTTTTTTCAAATGAAAGCGATTGCGATAGATTTTAAAATTAGATAATTAGTGGGCATGGGCAGGCACTCATGCATAACTTACAAATAAAAATTTGAGTTGATTGGCTTGATTATAAATAGTCTGTGAACATTATTTGTATGTTTGCACTTCTTTATACTAAAAAACAAAAGCGAATGATTTTATTTAATGTTCTCAGACGAGGAGACCCAGTGAAAATGACCCGTTGCATATCCCGCATCGTGAACTCCAACGACGATGCCGGCGTGCTGATTGGCCGCTGGGATGGGGAGTACGGTGACGGAACAGCTCCATCAGAATGGACCGGCTCCGTGGAGATCCTGGCGCAATATCTTGAGACTCAGCAGGAGGTGCCGTATGGACAGTGCTGGGTGTTCGCAGGGGTGGTTACTACAGGTGAAAAAACTTAGTAAAATGACCGGGCCGCTAGGATGAAGAGTAATATGACGGAACCGCTCCAATAGAGTGGACCAGCTCCATGGAGATCCTGGCGCAGTACCTCGAGACTCAGCAGGAGGTGCCGTATGGACAGTACTGGGTATTCGAAGGGGTGGTTACTATAGGTAAGAAAACTAAGTAAAATGACCCTACTTTTTCAAGTGCTACCGAGCCGCTGGGATAAAGAGTAAGATGATGGAACCGCTCCATCAGAGTGGACCAGCTCCGTGGAGATTCTGACGCAGTACCTCGAGACGCAGCAGGAGGTGAAGTATGAACAGTGCAGGGTATTCGCAGGGGTGGTGGTTACTACAGGTGAGAAAACTAAGTAAAATGACGCCACTTTTTCAAGTGCTAGTGGCCCGCTGGGATGAAGAGTACGATGACGGAATCACTCTATCAGAGTGGATCAGCTCCGTGGTTATCCTGGCGCAGTACCTCAGAACTCTGTCAATCACTACATGTCACTCAGACACTTCAATATGGTAGGGAAACACGTGAAAAGCTGAAACAAAACTTATCTTCTGTAGTTTTCTAGTCTAAGGCGGCCATTACATGCTCATGCAAGCGTCAGTCAATTTCCATCAGTCATGAATTACGTTTGACTGACTGACTGATGAAAAGAAGAAATCAACTTCATGCAACCATCAGTCACCCCATTACACGGTAGGTTAATCGTCAGTCACAGCCGTGACTGTGGTTAAACTGACAGCAAAACCTACCGTGTAATGGATGCCTAAGAAGAAAAATAATATACAGAACAGATGTAATTGAAGATTATGACTATGGCTCATTTAAGTTTTTGAGAGACCGTTAAAATTAAAGTTTTATTCTTCTATCTCTACTTTTTCCAGTATGTCGAGCCCTCGGCATCCCATCCCGCGTGGTGTCCAACCTGGTGTCAGCCCACGATGCGAACAACTCCCTGACCGTGGACAAGTACTACACAGAAAACATGGAGGAGCTGGACTTCGATCCGAACAACCCTCAGGGCGCCGATTCCATCTGGAATTACCATGTATGGAACGACGTTTGGATGGCCAGGCCTGACCTTCCGCCAGGTAACCGCATCTTATTTTTGAATTTCTGAGAATTAGGTTTCTAAACCAGAAATACAAGTACCTACCTATAAATTTAAGGTAAGACTTGTCAAACAACAATCAATGTGTTGGGCTAGCAGTCAATTGTTACTTATTACGCTATTTAAGTTACTGATTTCACTCTTGAATCTCAAGTATATTACTTTTTGACTTTCATGATAACTAGGTACTTTCTCTCTCTTTTACCAAAAGGGAAGCATGAGTACTTTACATTAAGGGTCCATGATAGGAAAACATGGTTAGCGCGGGTCATATTTTTATATGTATAGAAAATATAAAGTTGTAAAAAAACAAACGACAAGCTAAAGAGGTATCTAGTAGCTACAAGTATTAAATTGCGTAAAACCTCACAGATGATTGTAAAAAAAATTAAATATCATCAAAAGCGCTTGCCGCGGGTCATATTTTTAGCGTAAAAATAGCAGAAACAAATTGAATTCTGCATCAAAATAGACTGTAACGTACTGTGAAGTTGCGATAACTTTTTTCAAGAAAGATAATGGTGCTAAAGGTAATGATGAAAAAACAACGTAAAACATCGAAAAAGTGCAGAAGTGAGGTTATTTTCCATACTCTTTTCACGTAAAGAAACAGAGACACATGTTTCCGCATAACCGAGCCTTAAGTATAAACTCCTGCAGGTTACGGTGGCTGGCAAGCGATCGACGCGACTCCCCAAGAGACCTCAGCAGGAATGTATCAATGCGGCCCTGCGTCTTTAGAAGCCATCAAGCAGGGCGTCATCGGCGTTGGGTATGATGTGGAGTTTATGCTGGCCTCAGTCAACGCCGACCTGATGCGGTGGAGGAAGGACCCTGACTCGGAGACTGGATACTCGATGGTGGACACTAACAATTTCCAGTGAGTATTCTTTGAAGAAGCTTTGATGCTTATCTTCTTACTCAAGGCTTGAATTCTGATACTGAGCTCTTGTAGAGAAATTAAGAACTACAGAAGAATTCCCCAAAAACCGTTTAGAATGGCAAAGTTTATTATAGGTAGGTTTTAAAAAGAAATATAGAGCAAACTTCACGATTCATCACTCATTCATTCATTCAGAATCACTGCAAAATTCACGATTATATTTTTGTGCTCGTCTACATTGGCCTAATTCCAATTCTGCCACATAAAACATTTTTCCAAGACGGACAACGCACGACACCCACTGCTCGGTATAGGGTATAGTATAGTAATTATACCTACTTGTAATTTCCTAAATCATAAACAGAAATCCTTCCTTACACTTTAAGCTATCGTTCGTCATGAAAGAAATGTTATCTACTGACAATATTTATGTCAAGCCTCTATGTTCTTTTTTTATGCACAACGGGGTAATGCTTGGCCTTTACCTCACCATGTTAAGTGGCGATAAGGCCGAAGGTGGAAGCGCACTACACTCGGAATCCTTATCACTGAGGAACTGGCTACCTTACTTACCTCTAACTGCTGGAAGCCGCAACACAACTATATTTAAATTGTTGTTATGGCATCAGGCTTAGGTAAGATGATGGTAGCTAGCCAGGCGGAATTGAAATAAGCCCTACCACCAACCAAACAGAGTAAAAATGGTACCTCCCTTGGGAATCGAACCCGGGACCCCTGCGTCTTACACGGCCCACCCGTGTAAGACGCAGGGGTCCCGGGTACCACCACTAACCACTACATCACAGAAGTAGTTGAAGTTGCGTTGTTGAAGCGTAGCTAAGAGGCTTATAATAAAAAACTATGGAAGACGGGGAAGACATTTGGTTTGCACTTCTACACCAGAGAAATATCCCTATCACTTATGGGCATAGACTAGTCATTATTTTAAAACAGTTGTATTTATGTCATCCACTTTAAAACTTAATTCTTCTTCTTACCAGTATTGGCCGTATGGTGCTGACGAAAAAGCCTTATGTGTTCGACCCCTTAGGAGACGAAGACCGTGAGGATATCACTGCCCAATACAAGCACAGGGAAGGCACTGCCTCCGAGCGGTTGGCCCTCATGAATGGAGTACGATTCTCAGAGAGAGCGAAGAGGTAAATATTTTTAAACAGTATAAAGTATATTGAGCACTTTCGGTAGCGGTGCGGTTCCTGTTCAAGTTTTTGTATAAGTAACTATCTATAGGTAGGTACATATATGTTGGAAGCATTAAGAAATTCTATAATTTCTACTGCCCCTGTGGGCAGTCTGGGGAGGCATATTGTGTTATGCGAGATATTGCAATTTTGCAATTAATATAGGGTAGGGTACTAACTAATTTAAGTGAAGGCCGCCGACTACTCCGTAGTTCGCAATGTAAGTTAGTGGCACAAATGTACCTGAGTTCGTTTCGCTTCCCTCTCAATTTGACCTGGACTTTAGTCCCAAGTAAATTGTGTGAATGAATGATTTTTTTTATTTACTATTTTGTTTGCTGTAGGTATTACTCAGTGGCGAACACATTGAAGAATGACATCAAGTTCAGTCTTCGAGACATCGACAACGTGCTTATAGGGAAGGAATTCAGGATAGTCGTGGACATAGAAAACGTATCCGAAGAGGTAAGTAAGATATATGGGCAAGCATATCGCATACTGAATTACTGACATTCCCACCACCAGGTCTGGAGATCGGTTGAAGGTCGCTGGAAGTGGACAGCGCCGACAATCTTTGAGAGATACCTCTATAGCCAAGAGAGGACGTCGTGCAACTAAATATTATAATTAAGGACGTTAGTCGATTTTCATACAAATGAGGTAAGTTTGAAGACTTGGTTCTCGCCAGGGATTGATCGAGCTGTTATAGCATTCTAGAAATGTAAGGAGGTAAGAGTTCGCAGTTTCAGGCTTCCAATACATTTTACCGCTATTTTCGCATTTTTTTTAAACATAATTCATTAAAACATAAACCTTTCAGAATGTTGATCAGATCAGTTGGGTAGCGATCTGGATTAATCTATGCAGGAGAACCAAGGCTTCAAACTTAGCTCGTTTGTATGAAAAGCGACTGGCGTTCAATAATGTGACCACCACTATAATACCTACTTAGAATAGAATTCACACTCCAATTTGTACGACTCAAGACTTCATTTCGTTCGTTATGTCTTTAATATTCCATAGGTAGGTACATTTAAAGAAGACTTGGGGAGCAAAATTAATATATAAGTGCATACTTATGTCTCATATCATAAGTAATTGGCAATCTCTTGTTTGGCAGCCACGTAACATCAAAGCATCTCTGTCTGCTACCAGCGTCTTCTATAATGGCGTGAAGGCTGACCTAGTGAAGAAGGTGGAGGGAAAGATCTTCGTGGGACCAAATAAAAGTAACCACTACTATACATATTTACCTACTTATTCATTTGCTTCACTTTGTCACCTAGGTGCTTAAATTTTCAAAATCGGGTCAGAAAAGTTAAAGTATGAATATCCTTTGCACTTTGCACGACACAACCTGTAAGTAGGTCCTTGTTGTAATTTCGATAACAACATGACTTATTAGTGCTAAAATTAACAGACTATTCCACTTTGTCACACCAAGCGTTCCCACTGGTGCCCTTGTTCGCTCGCTTCTTTAAAACAGATTAGCTTTACGGCATATTCTCTTTAAGAGAGAATTAATAATTTACAATAACTGACTGTTTCAGAGGAGCAGATAAGCATACTCATCAGATCAGAAGATTACCTGCCCAGGTTAGTGGAGTATTGCAACATGAAGATCTCGGCGATGGCCATCGTTGAGGAGAACAAGCAGTCGTGGGCTGATGATGACGACTTCCAAATCCTGAAGCCTAACATCACAATCAAAGTAAGAAGCTCACAATTATATGATCCTAGTGGGATTTTAACAGGGGTATACTGAGCTTAGCTCCATAAATTCAGGATAAAAAAAGCACAAAGAGTAGTAGGTAGTTCCCTATCAAATCATACATGGTGAAAAACTGGATATGATGGTTTTAAAAATTTGCTAACTTTCTATTTATTTCGACTGCTTCAGTGCATTCCCAAGAAAGCAATAATGTATGTACTCATGTACGTCTGTCTTCAGTCATCAGTAGGTACAATACGAGTTCTTAGTCTGATGAAACAGACCGAGCTTTGGAGCTTATCTAGATAACGCGATTTAAGCGCGAGTTTACAAATGCGATTTCAGGCACACGTAGTCTGGTCACTGGTCAACGAAAGATGAGATTGAAATGTTAAGTTATTGCAAATTGAACCTTAAAATAAGGCGCAAAATTAGTTAATTTCCAACGGAGTCTCATCTTTCGTTGACCAAACTCTAACACACAGCTGTAATACTGCACACGTGACTTTACAGCTGATTTCTAGCGATGTGTAATGCATCTTAGTGGCGCGTACTTCTGAGGGGTTATTCACGATTGTCGGAAACCAACTTTCCGAATCGAATCGGAAAGTCTATAGTCTTCCATCTTATTTTCTACTTTATGCTACCAAACTTTGTAAATGCATTGCGCTTTCCCATTGGAAAGTGAATCGAATGCCAGTCGAATGTAATTTGTGGATAGCAGTTTATGAATCTATCGGAGGATACGGAATCGAATGAATCGAATGCTTTCGAGTAAATTTCCGACAATCGTAAATAACCCTACTGAACAGGGTCTTCCCGATTTTTTTTTTATAAAACTAAAACGTATTTCCCCAGTTCAATGAAGACCTGATAATCGGCCAACCAACGACCGCTGTGCTGTCGTTTCCGAACCCTCTGGAGCGCGCGCTGTCGGGCTGCGAGTTCCGGCTGACGTCATCAGGCATCGCCGGTCGCACGCTGCGCTTCCAGGCACCTGAGGTCGCGCCTAAGGGTCTGGTCACTGCGGAACTGCCTGTACAGCCTAATGTAAGAAATCTTCAAACGGGTGTAACAAGACACTCAACGAAGCCGAAGTCCACGCATTCCGCCCATCATCAGGATCATTTTTTTCTTTTAGACTATACCTGGGAAACCAATAGCTACGAAGATATTGAAGGTCAACGTCAAAATTATTTTTTCAAAATTTTTATGAAATCTCATTTTATTTGATATTTCCTAATTTTTGTCTACAGAAACATTATCAAAATTTTATATATTTCGTAACAAACAATGGCTTCAAAACGTCATCACTCAATGTATTTCATGAGCACGCACATAAACGCTGCCTGTCAACTCGGCCGCACGCAGCTGTGTAGCATACACTCGCAGGCGTGGTCTATTGTACGCATTACATTGCGTGGTAATGTATGCAATGCTTTTTTTTACACCAAAAATTAAAATCGTTTCCCAGCAATAATTTTGAACAGAAATGGTCCTGATGATGGGCAGAATACGTAGATTTCGGCTTCGTTGAATGTCTTGTTACACCCGGTATACTTACCTACTTTTTTTGAGACGTGGTGGAGGCCGATCTACGTGAGCTCGATGGAGACCGGCGCGAAACAGCAAAAGATAGATGGCGAGTGGAGTACACCGTTCATTTTCTAATCGTTTTAATTAACATAAGAGAGTGTGAAATAAAACAATTTTTAACGGATACTAGCGCGGTTTTATTGAAAGTACTTTGGTAATTAGTTGGTATTTGGTTAGATTTTTGATTTTCCCGACGATTCGGCACCTTTGCAGCTGCCGTGGTTACGGGGGACTGTAGCTGCTCGTGAGTAGGCTCAAGCTATGAATTTTTAAGAACGTTCAGAAATTAATATTTAACGTCCTTAAAAATTCATGTAGGCTCACGAGCAGCTTCCGTCCCGTCGGGAAAATCAAGAATCTAACCAAATAACAACTAATTACCAAAGTACTTTCAATAAAACCGCGCTAGTATTCGTAGTGTTTTATTTCATGTCTAGTGAGCGCGTAAGTTTGAGAAGTGAATATAAGGGAGTGTTCTACCAATGAAACTTGCCATTTTTGGCAAAGAAACATGGGTCAAAAAACGACACAGCCTTTAAATATTACTTAGTGCTTAACTTCTGTAGTCTCTCTAATTTGTGACCACGGACTAAGCTATTTACTAAATTATTTTTTTTCATTCCAGAAAATTGGAAAAATCAATTTCGTGGCGACATTCAAATCAGATGAACTTAAGGACATCAACGGAGCAGCCAGTGTTGAGGTTTTCGAAGGATAGTGAACTTTGTTCCCCCGAGCTAAGGTCGAATATGTTGCTTTATAATATTTCATGTGCAATGCATTTTATTTGCAACTGTATTATTTTTGTCAAATAATTTTAACACTCGATGAAAAGGTTTAAATTGTATAGACTCATTCAATGAAGTATAAAGTATAGTATACAGGTACTTCCTATACTTCCTAAAATACGCCTTATATCCATTCAATAAGGTCGAAAATTTAATGAAGGCACCGTAGTATGTACATTGGATACAAACTACAAGTATATACATTGGATACAAACTACAAGTATATACATTGGATTTCAAGTAATGTAAGGAAGTATGAATCATTAATGGATTTCAAACTTCAACTACTGTTTAAGTTTGAAGTCCATTAATGCTAAGTGATGTGTTGTAGTGCCATAAATTAAATAAGTGACAAAGTGTGTATCAGTCACTTTGATTGAGTGACTAAAAAAAGACTAAAATGTTGCTGTTTTTCAAATGCACGCATTATTTGTAGGTATGATTTTTATTTTTGTATAAGTCAAATAATTTTATGTAAGATTACATCGTTATTATAATGATAGATAAAGAATTTATTACTTTTTGTATAAGATATTAAAATAAAAAAATGTTACATTGCTGTGCCGTGTTTTACTGATTTTTGATAAGTAGCTCTTTTACTATTTATTCGATATTTTTTTTGTGTTACGAATTAGAAGTGCATTTTTGCAAAGAAAATCTGAAAAGTAACCTGCGTCTCTACATTAATCTTCTGTGCCAACCCTAGCCTGTCAGTATCTAGACTCTAGATACTAGAGTCTAGACTGTTACGCAAAAATTAAGGCTCTGCTTTTTTTACTGTGGCAGTGTTTTTTTAATCCTCTTAGTAATAAATAGAAATTAAACTTAATTGAAATAAAACACGTACGTTATAAACAAAACTTTATTTCCAATTCCATGCAGTTCACCGTTTTCTCTTACACCGAACGTCCACAATACTTTTGACACTATTTTGTTCAGCATATACAAACCAGATTTTACTATAGACACGATCTTCGACTAGGCTACATTAAATGCATTTTACAACAGACCATACCATAGGCATATAATAATATCTCTTTAAGTCAGAAAGTTTCACTATACATTTGTATGTGAGCTGTAGACCCCGCGTTTGTTTGTGACATTTTTGAACATTCTTCGAAATGAACGAGTTTTTTTTTTCGAAAAATTTCAAACCTCGGAATCGACAAAAAACTAACCTGGTCACAAAATTTTACTAGAAAAGTTCGTTGTATGGGAGCCCCCCTTAAATATTTATTTTATTCTGTTTTTAGTATTTCTTCTTATAGCGGCAACAAAGATACATCATCTGTGAAAATTTCAACTGTCTAGCTATCCCGGTTTATGTGATACAGCCTGGTGACAGACAGACAGATGGACAGCGGAGTCTTAGTAATAGGATCCCGTTTTTACCTTTTGAGTACGGAACCCTAAAAAATGAGTCATCAAAAACAATCGTTGGAACTCTTTCAAAATTTGCACAAACTCGTGTCACTGTTGAGCCACACAAAAATGGTGGGAATCAGACCGTTTGACTATATAAGGATGAAGTCGATGGGTTGACTGAATTTGTCGCCAAGTAACGAAAATGTCCATCTTGCGTGTAGCCCCTTCTTACACGGTGCTACTGAAAACTGACGTAACCAGTTAGTAATTATAGTTACAAACTAGTTAGTGACAAAGATTCGTACACGAAACGCGGTGAGTGTGTTGTTTCGGAATAATATTGACATGGCTAAACGATTCGAGCGATGAGTAGATATTAGGTACTCTACTCTACATCAGACGACTCCACTCACTCCAAGCTTTCGCGGTCACATCCCTATGCGAATACTCTCTTAGTGTGTAATTATTTGGTAACTATACAAACACGGATGCTTTTCCAATTCTTGGACGAATTGTATATTTATTAATTAGTCATTCATTTTCACTGAACCGCAGCAGTTTCCAGTTTCCACGAGTAATCAGTCGCGCGCGACCGGCGTGATGCCGGTCGCCAGTGATTAGTTATTAACGCGTTACAAACCAGTTTGTGATTGGTAGCGTCGCCGTCGTGTACGAACCGCCATTGAAATACTAGTGCTGAGCCATTTTAGAAACTCATTGGTGATAAGAGATTGAAACTAGTTTATTTTGAGTAGCGCCATGTAAGAAAGGCCTAAGAGATAAGGCGTCTCTACAGCTGAGCCGCCTGGATCTCGGAAATGGAACATTAGAGCGCAAGTCTAATCCATAAGCTTGAGCCACAAAAAAAGTCTACAGACTTTTCGGCTCAGATGTAGTATAAGCTCGTACTTAGGGCACTTACATAAAAGTTTGACAAAGAATCCATAGTAAAATCTTCAAACCGACATGCACACGAGTCTATATAATACCAAACACCACATTAACACAAAATATAAAGTAAACAGAGGCGCTCGGAAAAAATCACGGTTAGGCCTGTCACATACAGACGGTATCCGATTCGGAATTTCGAAACAGAATATCGAGAATGTATGAAAATTCCGAACGGAAAATTACCACATGTATGTGGTAGATTTGTACTACTGCAGTCGGGATGATTCCGTTTCGGAATTCCGAATAGAAATTATATAATTTATGTAGCGGGCCTAATCCGTTGACACACTCTTACCCCCTTACTAATAAAGATTGAATAGCAGATGTATAGTTACACAATGGTTACTCTCTGTCAAACTATTTGAATTTGACATTAAAAAGAAAGTGACAAAACACTGTGTAACTATGCAGCTGCTATACAATCTTTATTAGTAAGGGGGTTAGCCAATACGTACAGGCTATCTCGGGCCAAACCGGGCTATAATGCCGATACAACTGCTTCTAGCCTAGCACAAGGAAACAAATAACGGTAGTATTTTCGAATACGGCCTGCATCCGTATGCAATACGGTTGAAAGAGGTTGAAACCTCTTTCACCTGTAGTACTCCTCCACCGCGAAACAGCGCAGTAGGTTCTGCCATGACTTGTCAGTTGTACGACAAGCGACACAAATGCGAAACAGCCTGATCTAATGCATAGATTTAACCATGATGCATGCCGTTTCTTTCACGCGCGATTCCACCCGATCAGCTCCGACCGTCTTGACACATCTCCTTCGCCGCGAAACTAATGACACGAAACCGCTACATATTGTTTCGCGGCGGAGGTGTGCTATACAGGTGTTTAAGCTGACCCTCAAGGCTATCAATATGTCTCTTTAATTTATTATACAGCGAGAAAGAGATGAACTATAGCAATTCATAAACCTGACCCCCTCTGAGCGGCGCTTGTGTCAAATACTTTATATTTTGTGACACTTGAATCTTAACCTACTTAAAGTTAAGTCCGTAAGTGATTTGCGTAAACTAAAACAATGGAAAAACACAACAAGCGTAGGAGCGGTAGGTACTGAAAACATTTGTAATTATATTATCACACTTTGATATGAGGCTTGGTCAACTATTATGTATTCTGGGGTTTGGTGTCCATCTTTTCAATATACATCATGTATCAAAAAACTCTTTGAACCGCTCATGGCGGAACTTGACAGACTGATCGTACTCGATCACGTTTGTTAAGCAACGCTCGGTCCGGTCAGGTGTCGGATGGGTGACCGTTAAAGTAGCATTACAACTGAGCGCTTCCGTGCTTCGGAGGGCACGTTAAACCGTCGGTCCCGGCTGTTGTCATCGTTAAGCCAAGTTAGAGGCCTTACAGGCGGCTTAATAAACTCTAACACCAGAGGTGGCCACTAATCCTCATTCGATAAGAAGAAGAATCAAAAACTCTGTCAGATCCTGAAACAGGTGATAGTGTTGCTAAAACTGAACAACATTCTCCAAGGCACATAGGTCCAAAAAATAATTTTTTTTTCGCCGTTCCATAGTCGGCTATCTGACCAATACATTTTGTATGGGAGTATGATTTTTTTTTATCGTTTTTCGACCTATGTTTCTTGGAGAAAGTTGTTTAGTTTCACCAACACTATCACCAGGGGCCGTACCGGCTAACGAATCGAGCTTCGGAAAATTTGCCGAGTTTCAAATTAAAAAATGATAAATTGAAGTAAGGAATTTCTCATTGTACTATTTGTTTATTTGGAAGATATGGATGTTTGTGTGACCTCATGAAGTAGGGTTCGCCATTTTGGCCCAATTGGGGCTCGATTTATCTGTTTTAATTTGAAACCCGGCAGACTTTTTGAAGCTCGATTCGTTAGCCGGTACGGCCCCTGTTTCAGGATCTGACAGGGTTTTTTGATGATTTGTTTGCCAGGTAAAAACAGACTTTATTTATTACTAGTTTATGAGGGAACTTCAAAAGTGACCCGTTGATAAAAAAAAATAGTAAAATTTTTGGAAGGTGGCGCCCTCCTGATTTCAAGTGTTCAGTTTGTTGACTCTTCATAATTCAAGATTTTCACTTCAATAATCTTTAAACGAAACACACTTTAGAGTTGGCATAACGATTGTCGTTATATTAAAAAACAATATAACTCATTTGACATCAGCCATTTTGAACGTCCAAACTGCGGGGCACATGCCTTCTTTATTGGTGGATAAGGAGGATGGGCCATAACCCAACATGCAGGCCCAATGCGGATTGGTGGGTGTAAACGACTGCAAACAGACGAGACCAACGACTTAACGTGCCTTCCGAAGCACAGAGGAACTAGAGATAATATTTTTGGTCACCCATCCCATGACCGACCATTGCTAAAGTTTTTCATCCTCCGCAATCGAAGCTCCTCATTATCCGATGATAATTAAATAAAGTATATTCAAGATGAACACTTAACCATTTCTAACATAACAAAATTGATCACTGGAAATATTATGTAACTTGATAAATTTACTGCGTTTCAAGGAACTGTCAGGACGGCGAAACTAATTAATTACTGCTCACTTTAGTCAAATATATTATTATTCTCTCACTCCAACAATATTTTATTACCGTGTAAAATTAAATTCAATACATTTGTGCCCGGTTACTATATTTGATATACCTCTAAAGCAGGGTTTCTTAAAATTGTGATCCATGAACCCCTTAGGGTCAGTTCAGACAGAACGGGAAAATGGCCGAGCAATTTTCTGGCTTCATTGATAATAGGAACGTATTACAATTATCTAAAGCAAAAATTGTATGAATATCGACGCATTGGTCGAGCATGCACGAGACCACTGTTACGGTTATTGCAATACGGTCCCATTTTCAATGAAGCCAGAAAATGCTCGAGTATTCTTCCGTTCTGTCTGAACTGACCCTTGACAAGGGCTTGTTTTTTTCTAAGATATTCTTTCAAAGGGGTCAGTGGATTTTTTAAAATTCTTAAGTGGTCTATGTATGACTGCAAAAAATTAAGAAACACTGCTTTAAAGGCATGCATCGTGAATTCAAATAAATGTAGATTTAGAGAGTGACTATATTTTTGCACACCCTTTGGCTTTATTCTATCGCTCTCTCACTTACTCACGCATGTAACGTTTGTCTCTAGAACGAGACAGATAGCAAAATACGTTAGGAGCCGATTGACTCGCACAAGCTGATCCGCTAACGCAATCTCTCTCTCTCTCTCTCTCTATATAATACGACTCATTTATGCGATAGAAAGGAATGGAAAAAATCGTCTAAAGGCGCACATAAACATGGTCACTTTCTTGCGAATGTTGAATATAAGAACCAGGCATCATACTTTCAATATCCAGAGGTAACTTCTTGCATCATTTTATGAATAGAGCAACAAAATAAGGAATATTTCTATGTTTATAAAATAAAGGAATATTAAAAAATATCAACACTTGAATTTTTGTTTTAAATAATATTATGTAACACTTTTTAAATATAGAAAATTTGATAGATGAAATTTTTGACAAAGTCTTTTTTCTTTGAGATCACATTAAATTGATAATAGATCTTTTTTGTGATCTTCATTTAATAATACTTTTGGAAATAGATTCTTATTTTTTTCTGGGAATAGAAAGGTTATTATAAATTTATTGCTTTTCTACAATTTCATAAAACTTAAACAATATTTTAATTTAACACCTTGTACCTGCTCGACAGAGCAAAAGTTTTTGGTAAAATTCTTCCCTATTTTAAGGAGATAAGATTGTAACTTAAACAAATATTGTTCGATGCTTACAAATAAATTATGACTTTCATAAAACTTGCGATAAAGACCTTATTACAAGGTAATAGAGTTTTGAAAATACCAGAAATATGTAAGTTTATTTTATTAGATCGACTATTTATTTTTGTGTCATGCGAAAAGGTTTTATTCCTTCTCTGATTGAGACACATTCATTAACATTTCATAGAAATGTAACTCCAAAAAAATAATTAAACAAATCCAACAGCGGTTATTACATATTCAACTCTATTCCTTGTACATAAGGTCCATTCCACGCTTTACCTACTAATGCACCTTGGCTTTGCCGGTGACTATTTTGGCGTACTCTTCGTAGAACCGCGGGAACAGCTGTATGGCGAAGTATACCACGGTCAGGTACGCTACGATCGCCACTGTCAGGATCAAGTCGAACACGGCTGGTTTTACACTGAAAACAACAAATTTTAGTCAATAATTAATTAATTTTCAACTTTAAATAAGAGATAGAGGGTTCAAATAGATTTAATCAAGTGGTTTTTAACTTTAAGTCAGAGATTTTTAAGGTTTAAAAACGACTGAGAAAATATGATATATTGTGATAGGTTGCGCGTTTGAATACTTATTTTATAATAATCACAGTTATATCTTGGTTCAAATAAACATAACAATTAAGCTTTTTTGAATCGTCTATACTTTCCTACCATGTTCTAGACTTTTTAATTGATTTTATTTTAATTTATTGTGATTTGATTATAATAACTCTGTATCCTGGATTTTGTTTGTTGCTCCTGATGTTATATCAATAAAATGTTGGATGACATTGAGTTAGTACACACAGTCGAAATGATTTAAGTTTTAGCCTTTTTGACAATTTCCAACAGCGCCATTTAGCCTCAAACTAAGCTAATAATAGGGGTGCTAGACAGCTGATATACTTTTTTTATACTTATTATGTATATAAATCGTAACACCCAGACCCGTCACAGAAATAAAAAATCATCATTTCAATTTCTGCCCAGTCGGGAATCGAATCCGGGACCTCTTGTGTGGTAGGCCGGCATGTTGACCACTCCACCACTCAAGTCGTTTGGTGTAATTCAAGAAAACAAGGTCTGTCAGTCCGGGAGTGACACTTGCTTATGACACAGTTGCGCTACTTTATAATAATATGCAAATGAAGGTTTTTTTCTGTCACATTCATTATACAATTATTATAGTGCATTCTAATTGTGAATTGTTTCTCTTAGCAAAAGAAACAGTTCAAGTTAAAGATGAATGAACGTAATTTTCAATAACGATAGCGGAAATGACGTAGGCAAGTGTCGCCCACGTGACTTCTTCTGTCTCGGAATGCTATAACTGGCGCAGTATATTACAGTACGAGGTAAATATCTTGAAATCGGGTGGGGATTGCGCGGAACGCGTATTTTGGGTATGCGTAGCGGTGAGGGGCGCGGGCGGCGGGAGAGGGGTGCGCGCTATTGGTCGCTCATAAGAGCACATGCGCGAACTTATCTCCACTCCGTCGAAAAAATCACCTTACGAGAGCCTTAAGGAGCAATCTATCCCCACATATCCGGGCCGTGCCGTATCCGGGGCCCAAGCTATGTTTGGCGTCTCTATGTTCTACATAAAGGACCAACATATTTTGAAGTCCGGATCCTGAAAGCCGCGCATGACGGAGCTCAACGTATATTTGTTTCACATACAGAATCTTAGAACGACCAACGTAACTTAGTCCCCTGACACGTCCTGACCCGGCCACGGCCCGGATATGTGGGGACTGACCTTTATCGGTCGTTAGCACTTTGATACATTATTCTTATTAGATTAATATGACCTTTATGCAAATAACTATAGGGTCGATTTTTACACGTACCTGTAAACATATAGCATAGCTCTCGTGGGCGAGTACAGGGTATACTCGGGTTCTCTCTTGTCGACTGTATGAACGCTAGAAGTGACGTCCATATATCTTGATAGTGCGCGTTCTAACGCGGCTGTCACGCCTGCACAAGGTAAAATTGAAAGGATTTTATATGCAGGCTGTATTTTTATTTACTCTCCAAATTTTAAGGATGTGTCAGTCCATGAAAATGAGCAACTTTCTCTAAAAACATAAGGTCAAATTATGTAAAAAAATTACTATCTATACAAATCGAATAGATCATGTGATCAGTTTAGTAAGGAATGACCAACATGTTTTGGTGCATTTCGACACATGTTTCTTTGAGAAATTTGTTCAGTTTCAAGGACTAAACAAATACTTAAATTTGGAGATTGAATACAGTCTGTATAATTAATAATTATAGTTTATGTTTTATGAATAAGAGCTTGTTCAGATGAAGGCGATTAACGCGCATTTTGATACGCGATTTTTGTTACAAATTGTAACAGAAGAAGCATTGTAACTTACAATGCTTCTGAACCAAGTCCCTTGGTCTCACATTTGAGATAAAAGTTGCTACGGGTACAATTTTGGGGGTCATCTCAGCTATGAGAATAAGCACGTCACTGGTGCATTTTTTTCGTATAAGTTGAGTCGAGACGCGTTTCATTGTATCAATAGACAACGAAACGCGTCTCATTAGCGCGTATGCGCGTATATAAAGAGGAAAAGGTATGAAAAATATTTTTATCTACTCTCATATCGTAAAATTCGAATTATGAATTTCAAAACGAATTTATATTGACGTACTTTGTAACTTACAATGCTTCTGAACCAAGTCCCTTGGTCTCACATTTGAGATAAAAGTTGCTACGGGTACAATTTTGAGGGTCATCTCAGCTATGAGAATAAGCACGTCACTGGTGCATTTTTTTCGTAAGTTGAGTCGAGACGCGTTTCATTGTATCAATAGACAAAGAAACGCGTCTCATTAGCGCGTATGCGCGTATATAAAGAGGAAAAGGTATGTAAAATATTTTTATCTACTCTCATATCGTAAAATTCGAATTATGAATTTCAAAACGAATTTATATTAATGTACTTTATACACGCAATACCGAAAAAAAATTAAAAAGTTATTTTATCTACTCTCATATCGTAAAATTCGAATTATGAATTTCAAATCGAATTTATATTGACATACTTTATACACGCAATACCGAAAAAAAATTAAAAAGTTATTTTATAACATACCTTCGCTATACTAAGCAATGTTATAAAATAACTTTTTTTCTCATTACGATACAGGGCAAATCCAAGAAGAAGGCAGTGCCGTGATATTAAAAAGTAACAACGATATTTCCACATACTTTCCATGATTAAAATGTACTTTATGGTGATCGATGACTTATCGTAGCGATTAGTCTTCTGGAATGCAATCATCTCATTATTTATTTTTCTAATTGAATACGCGCCATTTTTAGATTTTAATTTTTACTTTTGCTTAAAAATGTCATAGTAGTGAGTGAAAATTTGGCTCCACCCGATATTTTAGATGCGGCGACGGAAAACGTCTTAATTAACTTATGTAGGTAATGCCGACCTACCGAGAAACTACAAACTTACTCTTTTTATCATTGATATTTTATTTTGTAGGTTCAATCACAAATTGTATGAGAGTAGATAAAGTAGTGTATGAAACTGTACATAACTAGGTATTAAAACACTCGTGTGATACTATTAAAAACCTCGCCTACGGCTCGGTTTTTAAACACACACTCATGTTTTAATACCCCTCATTATGCATCAGTTTCATAAACTACTATTATAACATACCTTCGCTATACTAAGGTATGCTATAAAATAACTTTTTTTCTCATTACGATACAGGGCAAATCCAAGAAGAAGGCAGTGCCGCGATATTAAAAAAAAAACAATGATATTCCCCACATACTTTCAATAATTAAAATGTACTCTAAGGTGATCGATGACTTAGCGTGACGATTAGTCTGCTGGAATGCACTCATCTCATTATTTTTTTCTAATAGTATACGCGCCATTTTTAGATTTTAATTTTTACTTTTGCCTAGAAATGTCTGATAGTAGTGAGTGTGAAGAATTTGACTCCACCCGATATTTTAGATGCGGCGACGGAAAAACGTCTTACTTATCCAAGGTAAGTGCCTACAGTCTTACCTACGTGCAAAGTTGAGAAACTACTTACTCTTTTTATCATTGATATTTTATTTTGTAGGTTCAATAAAAAAAATTGTATGAGAGAAGATAAAGTAGTGTATGAAACTGAACATAACTAGGTATTGAAACACTCGTGTGATACTATAAAAAACCTCGCCTGCGGCTCGGTTTTTAAACACACACTCATGTTTTAATACCCCTCATTATGCATCAGTTTCATAAACTACTATTATTTTACACTTCCAAAACAATGTAAAAATTCGTCTTAATTTGTGTATTTATTTTGACTATAAATATAATAATATTGTAAAAATAAATACTTATAGGGCTTTATTACAAGTATGCCTGACTAGCTACAACGATCTTACCTAAGTCTGACGCCATAACAGCAATTTAAAAATGGTTGTGTTCCGGCAGTTAGAGGCAAGATAGCAAGTTCCTCAGTGATGAGGATTCCGGGCGTAGTGCGCTTGCACTTTCGGCCTTATTGTCTCTTTACATCAGGTGAGGTGAAGGCCAAGCACCATGCCGTTGTGGTAAAAAAACCCTAATTACAAGTGACTAACCTGAAGTGGGCGGCGAGCCAGTGGTGATGGTGTGCGCCGCTCTGGACTGCGACGACAAATATTTGAACCAATGTTTGACCGATGCCTCTTCTACGCCCTGCAATGGAAGATTGTTTTAAAGACGCGATTCGTAGTACTTAAGAGCCCGTAGCGATTTTGCTGCTTTTCTCAAGATTTCTTAAATCTGAGTGCGTAATTGAAAAATGTGTCTCGGTCACTTTTCGCTATAAGTTCACAGACATTTTATAATATATTTAAGTTTTTTGTTGCTAAAGTACAAAAAGTTGTCGTTTCTTACAGTTATTTGAACTGGCAAACACGATAACTTTTTGTACTTCAGCAACTCGAAAATGAAATATCTGTTGAAATGTCCGTAATCTTATATTGCGAAAAGTGAATGAGACACATTTTTCAATTACGCACGCGCACGCTATACCACCTATGTTGGACACCAAGTTCTTGAGCGAAGATTCCTTCAAATTCACCTTGCACTACGAGGGCGGTTTGATAAGTCCATGACTTTGAAAAGAAGAAATACTTTTTTTCATAATTTATTTTTGAACTTATCTTAAAAGAATCTTTACACTACATTTTTTTCAAATTCGGCAAAAGATTATTAATTTTGGAAAAAGCTCAAGCGACTTCCTTTTCTTAATGACCCTGTCGACCCTCTCGGCGGCACTCGTGCCATCAAAACTCGTCGAATGAAGATGCGAATCCTTCCTATTCTCTAGATTCAACCCACTGAGATTTTTTCTTCTACCAAACATGAATAAATCGTCTTGGCGGGCAAAGATTTTCATCAAACTAAAAGGTGGTGTCTGAAATGGGCCCTCGTTTCATTTACCAGTTTTCAGGCAATGAAAGAAAAAAAAACCGGCCAAGTGCGAGTCAGACTCGCGCACGATGTTTTCTGTACCAAAAAACGGCAAAAAATTACGTTTGTTCTATGGGAGCCCCCATTAAATATTAATTTTATTCTGTTTTTAGTATTTGTTGTTAGAGCGGCATCAAAAATACATCATCTGTGAAAATTTCATCTGTCTACCTGTTGTCGTTATTAATATCGAGCAAAAAACGGAAAAAAAATCACGTTTGTTGTATGGGAGCCCCCCTCAAATTTTAATTTTATTGTTTTTAGTATTTGTTGTTATAGCGGCAACAGAAATACATCATCTGTGAAAATTTCAACTTTCTAGCTATCATGGTTCATGAGATACAGCCTGGTGACAGACAGACAGACAGACGGACAGCGGAGTCTTAGTAATAGGGTCCCGTTTTTACCCTTTGGGTACGGAACCCTAAAAATAATGGGTTAAAGAGGTAGAATCTTCGTTGGACTGAATACGCAGAGCTAAAATAAGATTATGTAGAGAAATAAAACAAAATATTCCGAAAAAAGTGATTCTTCATTACAAAGTAATAGACTTATCAATTCACCCTCGTATACTCACCAATGCATCGTCATAAAGCGCGCGATCGCCGGCTGCCGGCTCTCCCGTCAGGTTGTAAGCGTGTGAAGCGAGCGCGCGCGCTATACCACCTATATTGGACACCAAGTTCTTGAGCGAAATCCCTTCAAATTCACCTTGCACTATACTCACCAATGCATCGTCGTAAAGCGCGCGATCGCCAGCGGCCGGCTCGCCCGTCAGGTTGTAAGCGTGCGAAGCGAGCGCACGCGCTATGCCACCTATGTTGGACACCAAGTTCTTGAGTGAAGGTTCCGAGTACGTGTCTAGAACTGAACTGCGGGATGGGTCTTTGTGGCTCTGAAATAGAGGATTATGAATTAAAAGACAATACTCTGATCTCAGTGGCGTCTTTAAGTAGATACAGCCAGGGACATAGCTCCAATATGATCGATTTGGAAACATACAAAATTGTAATGGTAATTAAATTTAAGTCGGCCACATACTCTACATCAGGGGTTCCTAAACTATTTTGTACAAGAGACCCTTTTTCCATAATGAACTGATATCTCAGACCCCTATAGCCAAGTAACTTCAAAAATCCTATGAAATATCAAGTTTACTTAATTAATTATTCATTTACTGGGTAACCGATTTCGACCCAAAGGGGTCGATATCGGCCACTTTGGGAATCCCTGCTCTACATACTATAGAGTATAGACAATTCGGTACATACCTGCAATGAGCTGACAGTGAATGCAGTAAGCCTCCTAATACTGAATCTCTCATGATGCCAGGCTAAAGTCTCGTCGGCCAAGTTAATCTTCTTGTGATTGACCGGCGCCCCTAGCCGCTCTTGTAAGGAATGCGCCGAACCGCCCACCTTGGGCGGTTTAGACACGTGCATCGTGAGCGAAGGCGAGGACGATACGGAGTCAAGGCACATTACGAAGGAGACGTCCTGGGGAGAAAAAACACAAGTTTTATTCGAACCAAAGCAGGAAATCTACAAGGACAAGAATAGACAAAAAAAATAAACTTTTAAACGACAACGATGAAGTTCAGAAAAAAATTGCCCTATGCCGACTTTAACTGTGAATACCTAAAAAAAATATTATGTTCCAATAAATGGTGATTCCATCATCAATCAAACTCTGCATTGTGAGTTACCACAGGTTTTCATTACTCATTTTAACGACCACATTACACTAACTCATCCAAAGTGTAATAACAACCAAGTCTTACCTGCAACAGGGAAGCATCAGCCGAGTCCAGTTGTTCCTCCAACCATTTCTTGATAGAGAAGTAGTTTAGCGAGTGTCCCGTGGCGGTCAGTACGAACAGTAACGACGGACCACCGCGAACCGCCGCAGTGGAGTACAGACGCGAGAATATGCGCGCGAGCTCGAGGACCGCCACTGCGCCGGACGCGTTTGAGTCTGCGCCGTGGGACAAATCCTGGAGGAAACGAAGTAAAGTTTAACGGACAAGTTCTTCCAGTCACTATGTAGTTAAGCGAGTGTCCAGTGGTGTTCAGTACGAATAGCAGCGACGAACCGCCACAGAGGAGAACAGATCGCCATAGTGGAGTACAGACGCGAGAATATGCGCGCGAGCTTAAGGATCGCCACTGCGCCGGACGCGTTTAAGTCCGCGCCAGTGGGACAAATTCTATCGGAAACGAAGTAAAAGTTTAATGGACAAGTTTTTACAGCCACTACGTAGTTGGGCAAGTGTCCCGTGGAGGTCAGGACGAACGCAGCAACAGACCGCAGTAGTGGAGTGAGTACAGACGCGAGAATATGCGCGCGAGCTCGAGGACCGCCACTGCGCCGGACGCGTTTGAATCCGCACCGTGAGATAAATCCTGGAGGAAACGAAGTAAAATTTAACGGACAAGTTCTTCCAGCCACTAAGAAGTTAAGCGAGTGTCCCGTGGGGATAAGTACGAACAGCAGCAACAGACCGCCGTAGTGGAGTACAGACAGACGCGAGAATATGCGCGCGAGCTTAAGGACCGCCACTGCGCCGGACGCGTTTGAGTCCGCGCCAGTGGGACAAATTCTGTCGGAAACGAAGTAAAAATTTAACGGACAAGTTCTTCCAGCCACTACCTAGTTGAGGGAGTGCCCCGTGGCGGTCAGTACGAACAGTAACGACGGACCGCCGCAGTGGAGTACAGACGCGAGACTATGCTCACGAACTCAAGAACCGGACGCGTTTCTCCGCGCCGTGGGATAGGTCCTGAAGTAAATTGGTCAGGTTGTACTATTGTCATCAGCCCCCTGCCCTGTTTATTTGCTCGCAGTAAAAATATGTAATAATAAATATTTTGGATATATCAAACCCATCCCGCCATTTAGTACGTCCTTCTCTTCTATTCTTTCCCATTAACTGCAATCTTAATATTAAATTGTTTCGCATACAACTCATACCTTCTTTTCAGATGAGATTTAGTTTTACAGCTAACTAATTGTTAATTACGTACAAATAAAAAAAACATCCTCAACATAATAATTTATTTATAAAAGATAAAATATAAATCCTGAATTCTCTGAAAAATGGCAACTTATACAGATAAAATTAATACCCACATTCTAAACTGCTGAATGTATTTACAGTTATAGATGTTTATATCCCTCATAACGTGACATTAAAGATGCTGGCTCGCACGGTCCGGTCAGGTGTCGGTTGGGTGACCGTTAAAGTGGCATTACAACTGAGCGCTTCCGTGCTTCGGAGGGCACGTTAAACCGTCGGTCCCGGCTGTTGTCATCTGATAACAGTCGTTAAGCCAAGTTAGAGGCCTTACAGGCGGCTTGATTAACTCTAACACCAGAGGTGGCCACTGATCCTCATTTGATAAGAAGAAGAAGAAGATTGTATTAAGCCAAGTTTATGTAAAATAAATTTAAAAAAGATGTTATATGACTAGATACTCACGGGAACAACACCTGAAGAGTCATAATGTGCTGCTATGACGACAGTCTGAGGAGACCCGGAGCGGCCCACTAGCTTCCCATGCAAGGTGACCGGTTTGGACTCTATCTTCTGAGGAGTGGGAGCTGATACCACTGTTGAGGGAAATTAACATACTTGCCTATTTATTTCTATAAAATAAAGTTTAATAAAATGGAAAATTTAAACAATAACTACTTGCTTTGTACAAATGACTTCAAACTTAAAATAAATATTGCATGATCCTTTTTAGCTTTTTAAGAGCCACATTAAATAATAGGGAAGAGTATTTACAAAAATACAATCACTCTTTGTTGCAAATTTTGTTTTGCTACATTCTCACCAATTTGATATCCATTAGAAGACACGCTATTGAACATAGCCTCAAGAGCAGTGCCCGATTTATCATCAGTAATGAAGCTGTGCTGCAGGTCCTTCAGAATATCCTCGTACTCCGGTGTCCATGGAGCGAAGTACACTGGGGCGCTGACTTCCTGCTGGATCATTGCCATCTCCAGCAGTTGGATGTGCTGATGAAGGAATATAGTTAATTTTGCGACCCCTTGTATTATACAGATACAGGGCAAGATAATTAACTATTAATGATTTCTTTTTCAATTTACAGTTTGTAGCCCACAGTGGCGATGGGTCCATACAAGCCGATACCCATCGGCTTACCTTTTAGGAATTCCACTCCACTGACCAACTATGCAGATCATAATATTTTAGTAGAACAGTTTACCTTCGCCATAATTTCACCTCTCGCCACTTTTTTATAATATTTCAATAATTGATTGTACTACTATTATAGAATGACCTGACAAAATTTGAAAAGGGGTAAAAAAATAATTCTGTTTAGGGAGCTATAATAATGTTTCTGTCCATACCTTTTAAAAAGTAATACAAGAATAGAACAGAAAATTCATATTAGAGCGAAAACCAACTAACTCGAATTTTTTGCCAAAATCACTTTTTTGCACTATTTCCGCTTTTTCTGGTGGTAAAACCGACTAAGCGCTGTGACGCTTAGTTTCGAAGATAGCGGGTGTTAGAACCAACTAAAAGAATGTTTTTAGCGAAAAACACGAATTAAAAAGTGATTAAATGGATATAATATTTTTGATTTCATTTTTAGACAGTAATAAATACAACTAATTCCTTATAAAATGTTTTTGCTTTGATAAGTTCTTAAGTACTTAGTGCTTTGTTTAAAAAGTAAATCCGATTAAACATTTTTAATATATATTTTTTACTCAAGGTATATTGCCAAGTGTTCACCAAATCTGATAGTATAAAACATAATAAGCAAACTTAAGGGTTTTTAGCACTTAAAGTTATTGGTTATTAATATAGACAACTTAGTAAAAGAAAACATTAACAAGATGTAGTTGGTTTTAGCACTGCTATTTAAAAAGTATCTTAACTTAGAATATCAAGTGCGAAAACCAATTATCTTGTTGGAGTTGTTTCATTTCGCGAGTAAGCGTGCGCGCAGTCTTGTGTTGTTGCACTTATTGTTCGGAGTTTTTATGGTTTTGATGATTCGGAGCTTAGAGTAAGACGCGCTTCTGTCCCAGAAAGAGAAGCCATACGAAGCTTTCCCCTCTGCCGAAGTACAAGCCCAAATGGGCATATGCAGTTGATAAAACCAGTTGCGCCCGGATTTCTTTCTAGACCGAGTCCAGTCGCGCATGTGAACGCTGCAGTGTTTAAAATGCCGGATTGATGAGTTTTTTACTGTTAAAAGAGGTCTGGAACATCAAAGTTTACAAAAAGTCGGTGTTAAGGCGTGTCTCCTGCGCTTAATTTTCAACAAAACATGTTGAAAAAACATTGTTTTTAAAACATTGTTTTCAAAACCGCACGTCCGCTGCGCCTAGGTTTTGTTTTGAAAACATGTTTTGTTAGAAAATTTTCGGCCAATCACGGCTCAGTCTCGAAAATGAGTTCCGACGAAGAAGACGTCGTCAGTCACAGCCCGTAAAACCTACCGTGTAATGGCTACCTTATACTTTGCCACCGTAACATCCCAAAGTAGCGGTCTTTCTCTGAGTAACTCAAATAAAAATAAAGTACTCTCCTTATTCCACTCCATCACTACAATTACACGAATCACACAGTGGCACACGAACGCAGGCGAGACGTCTGCATCTAGTGAGCGCTAACACAAAATGAGTTACTTCCCCTCCCCGCAGGCGAGAGCGGGGGATGTTTTCCGTTCGTCGCGGCAAACATAGGGATGGGTCCAGTGAAAATTTCAATGAAATGAAAATTAAATTTATATGAAATTTATGAAATCTTTCAAAACGGGTTGAAATATTTCACTTTTGAGTGAAATTTATTTCCAGTACTAGAAATCCCTTATTTTCTGAATTAGTTTACTATTTTAACGTATTAAATGAAATTTAAAGGCTTAGGTAATTGACCGAGTGAGCGCGAAGCGCAAACGAAACGTCTCTGCTTCAGCTTGGGCAACAATTCTTTCGTAAGTCCTTCCTGCTGTCCGTTTGTTCTCTTCTATAGGTTACAGGTCGCATTTCTGCAGCAGGTTAAAAAATTATATAGAATTTTATGGTCGAGGCGTATATTCTTCAAAATGGCGGAGATATATACATAAACATATTTTAGTCTGACTTTCTAGCTGTCTGTTCTCTTCTACAGGTCCCATTTCTCAACCGATTCTCGTGAAATTTTGCGAGCAGTTTGATAATATTATAGATTTTTTAAGTCGAGCTAGTTGACATTTATCAAAAATATCACCCATTTCCAAAAATAAGTATTCAAAATTAGAAGCGCCATCTAGCTGCGCATAGCTACCAAATAATATACCAAACAGCACGTAACCAAATAATATATCTAACCTACTATGTGCTTTGAAAGACCTCGTGAGCAGTGAGGAAAAAGGGTTTCGATTGCTCGGCCACGGTGTCGTAGAAGAAAAACGACTACGTCAACATTACGAAGGAATATGTAGAAAACTAACAATGAAAGTCGCAAATTTGTAGGTTCAATATTCAGAAAGTTTAACCATGACCTCTATTAAGCTCCGTTTGAGAGAACTGTGTGGCCGCGCGGTTCTCCACGTTTCGACCGCGCGGCCATAGCATTTAATTTCTGTAGCAGGTCGTGAAGTCTAAACATTAGGGCTTTATTTATACTGTCTATATTTTTCTACGAAATCGTATCAGCGATTTATATCAAAAAGAATGGGACCCCTACTAAGCTCCATTTAAGAGAACTGTGTGGCCGCTCGGTTCTCCATGTTTCGACTGGCCACGGTTAAACTTACAATTTTCTGAATATTGGTCCTACTTTGCGACTTTTATTGTTAGTTTTCTACATATTCCTCCGTAATGTTGATAAAGTTGATTTTCTTCTACGCCATCGTGGCCGACAATCGAAAGAGACATTGAATATTTTGTTATTAAAAGTTGTAAAATAGCCAAAGCTATTCGTAATTTAAGCCAACTTATTTGTATATTGTTTTGTTCTATAATTATGTTAATATATTGACAAAATGCATGTAATTTTGTTTTATTTAGGTCAGATAAAACTTAAAAATAAATTTCACTCTAAACTGAAATATTTCAAACCAAAATGAAATTTATTCTAAATATTTCACAGACCGAAATTTTTCGTGAAATTTACCCAACCCTAGGCAAACATGTTTTGTGTTTTTGCAAAACAAAACTCATAGGCCACGCCCCAAACATGTTGAGAAAACATTGTTTTGATGTTTGAAAACACAAAAACACGGCGCAGGAGACCCGGCCTTACATTTCACATGAAAGTAATTTTTTGTCGTATTATTGCTATTTGTTTACATTTAAACATTAAATTCGTATATTTTATTCTTGATTAGTTGTCAAATTTATTCATTGACATTGGGTCTGCTCGTCCATGGCTCCTCCGTACAAATTTCAGATCTGTCGCTAGATAAATCCGAGTTCTCGCCGATGAGCAACTTAGTGATGTTACCGTATCACAATGTTTGTCGATAAAGGATATGGCCTGGTCCTGCTCCAGGCATTCTCATAAATGTGATATACCTAAAAATTCTTAAATATTTATTAATTCTTTTTAACTTCTGACAGACTCAATTTGGTCTTTGCAGTTTTGCACTGTTACATTCTGCGTCAAAGAGTAAAATAAAATCACAGCATAATTGGTTCTCTCACAGAATAAATAATCTTTTTGATACATCTTATATTATTATACAACCTGTTACAAAAGTACCCCTAATCCCTGAAATGCCAATGAGTATTAATGAAATAGAAATGATGGGCGCTGTTCTTTATTTTTTAGCTATAATATTTACGGAGAAAAACGATGTCGAAGTTTTGCAAAAATATCGACAAGAATTTGAAAGATTCCCAATCAGCTGTTCCGGTCAGTTCCGGTCATTGGCTTCTAAATCAAAGACTATTCGTTTTTCAGACTGGTCACATCTGTAGATATTTGTACCTACGTTTACATTACAGTGACCTAACTAAGCCAGTTATGACATAAGCGTATTTAAAATAACATAAATACCTCAGACATAACAGTGACGTAATTTCTAAATTAAATAGTTACTGAATTAATATTTATTTCAAAAATGTAAAATTAATCTCTGCACACCAATTCGAAAAGACACGTAAGCGTCATCTGTATTTAAATACCTACCATGGATAAGTTAAGTAAATTACTAATTTTACCTAGAGAGTTCTTGCTTTGATAGATAATTTCAAGCAGGTTCCAGAAGTCCTATCTGTTGTTGTTTAATCTTTGAAATCGTGTTTGACTGCGGCCGTGTCCGCGGACACGTCCGCGGTCATGACCGCGGACAAATATCGGCATCACACAAAGCATCAAACGAAGCCGCCGCGACGCGCGCTAATGTACAGTAAAAAAATGTCAGTAGTCTTAGTTGTTCCGTTCCGTAGTGTAAAATTCGTTAATAGTTTTTATGGTATTAAAATATCTGTAGGTGCAATGCGATTAATTTAGCTTTGTACAACAGAAGTGAACACCTTCAGAGCGCTTGCGGTACATAAGGATGTATTTTAATTTGTTGAAATCTGTGCACACCGCACCATAGCTACATTCTCGAGTGAAGCTGCCGCGGATCACAGTCTATTGTCAATTTAATCGCATGTTTAGTATTGATAGATTCATTTTTTTACCTTTCGGGATTAGGGGTATTTTTGTAACACCTTGTATAAAAATGAATGGAATAAGATCATTTATAATAGAAAAACGTCATAAAATGCTCTTAATACGTATATGAGACTTGACAATGTGCGCTTTTATAATTCTCAACGGCCCGGCACGGCACCGCCCGGCAGCCGTCCAACGGCACAACAGGGGAGTGAAATGTATGGAATCATATGGAGACGCTTTTATATTTCCTCAACGGCACCGGCAAACCGTGCCGTGCCGGCCAAATCCTACGCTGCCGTCGAACTTTTACGATGTAGTGCGTAGCTACAAGGAAGGGCCGTGCCGTGCCGGGCCGTCGAGAATTATAAAAGCGCACAATAAGACTGAGTGTTCTTGAGTCCGTATTAACTTTTTCAGAAAGGTTTTTGCTTGTTGGGCTCTATGTTGTTATTCACCCCATGTAAAATGTTTGAGTTTGTTACCTTTATTCCTTTTTCCGTATCGATATTGCTGCAACGACAATTGAGCCCAGCCCTTTATGTCAAAAACGTGTCATATTTTGATGTGTGACTCATCCGTACACAAATTTTTGCTGTTTTGTTTTATTTTTTATGTGTTGGTGTCGTCTTTACAGTGTTGTTTTTGTATGTGAGTATGCGGAACTGCACTTGTGTGCACTTTCCCCCCCCGCAAAAAATGCCAGAAAAAATTGAATAGAGTAATAATCGCTAAGGCTGCTCCCTTCCGCGATGCTCTAAGATTCGGAGTGATTCGAACCTGACAGAAAGTTCATAATAATCGTTATAGTACATTAAGAGACATTAGCTTAGGTTGCTCATTGCACACGACACTTTTCATTTTTATCTACTGGTAAAACCAACTAAGTCAGTCACCCAAAAAAAGTATTTAGCTATTATAACAATATTGTAAGCTGTAATAGTTCAATTTGAATTTACAAACTTAAAGTTTATAAAATAACTACACAACTACCCGCTTTTATACCTCTAAATGTCTTGACAAAAGTGTGAAAAAAGGCCACAAACTTTCAAAACGCATTTTCTCAAAATATTGTTTGTGCCAAAATGACCGATTTAGTTGGTTTTCGCTCTAAGCCGGCGATATACCTAAACGGACAGTGAGTCTTGATTCCGTCAATTTATTCTGAGACAAAGGTATCTTTAGCACAACAATCATTTGTAATAAGAACATTTTACTTTCCTGTAATTGATATTTTATTATCAAAATGATAATTACAGTACGAGGCATATAACTTGAAATCGGGTGGGGATTGCGCGAAACGCGTATTTTAGGTATGCGTAGCGGTGAGGGGCGCGGGCGGCGGGAGAGGGGCGCGCGCTATTGGTCGCTCACAAGAGCACATGCGCAAACTTATCCCCACTCCGTCGAAAAAATTTCAAGATACGTGCCTAGTACTGTACTTGCTTTTGAAAATGAGAACAGTGTATGGTTGTTATGTAATGCTACATAGCTATGGTACAGGCCTCGGCACGGATCTTGAGCAGTGACAGTTAAAGTGCAGAAGTAATTTTTGGGTCTCATTGGCGTGAGACGGGGTGCAGGGCTACTGCAAACATGCGCAGTAGTCCCCTCCAATTTCGCTCACCGCACAAGACCCGTGCCGGCATCCATACTACTGCGAATTAGTTTTATTAAACATGTCAAAAAAATATGTGCATTTCTTAGGTTACTAATTACCTCCTTCTCTTCAGGTGTAAGAACGGTATTGTTCTTAGGCAGTACCAGCAAGAGAGCTCCCGCCTTGCTCCTGATCTCCATGAATTGATCTATGGTAATGTCCTGGACGCGAGCCACCACGCAATGGCGAGATGTGCTCCATGAGGTGAGGGAACGACCTTCAAGGTTGAAGCTTGAGCTGCGGCAACCTGGAACCACTTGCCATATTAGTATGGTTTATTATATTGTCATTTTATGAAATTAAATGAAGATGTGACTATAGAATTTCTGATTATAAATTATATTAAAATTTAAAATCCTTGTATTGTTTGATAATGCTATTAAAATTGAAAACAGCACTTTATTTTAAGCTTAATTTATAATAATTGATTATATTTATTATATCGAAAATAACATTTTAACTACAAATAAAGAACATAAAATATAATATATTTTTCTTGTTTTGTTAAATTTATTAAGAAAAATGGACCAGCCTCTCCCAGTAAAGGCTTTAATAAGATTACAATTTCTAGGTCACAACTTAAGTTGAATTAAATTTTAAATTCTTATGTATGATGGCTGCGTCGATCACAACTTATTTATTATGATTTTTATTTGTGTTGGCATATGTAGTTGTATGAGCGTGGTGCACACACACACAACACAGTATATTGGATCTAGTAAAAATATATCAGATACATAATTATTAGGAGATGGGAGTATGTATGTAGTTGTAATGAGTGTGTTCACATACAACACAGTACTTATATCGGATCCAGTAAACACAAAATCCTATGCATTAATTATTGTATCCAATAGTAACAGATTTGATAAAATGGCCCTGTATAGGTTCCGGCATGTAATTTGGCAAGACAAAGATGAGACAAAACATGCCAACATGCACAACCGAGTTTAGTGTTTGAAGCTACTGCACGTCTTTTGTCTCGTTTTTACCTTGCCAAGTTACGTGCCGGGTGGTATAAATGCGGACTTGCTGTGTGAATGCACGGTTAGTTAGCAAATGGGTGTCAAATGAAATTTCTGACTGAAAATGTACCTAAATACATTTTATTCATTAAAAAAATACTCTCCACACTAAATGATTATCTAGCACTTAACAGGTTTGCCTTTTTTGTTTTGTTGTAATATAGCAGTTCAAACGTCATTGAGGATAAACAGACAAATAAATACTTGTTCAGCCAGTAAATCATAACCTCAAAATGTATGCTCATTGATTTTTGTTTCTTCAATTAAAACTTATAGTATGCGAACTACTTACCATGGGGTACGGTATGGAGGTCATATTGCTGCATTCTATACACGGAGAACTCATGAGAAGCAGCCACTGGGTTCACAGGAGACATTATGATAAAAATAGGCAAAGCGACTAGAAGGTAATAGGGCAAATAACCCCTAAATATCTCGGCGAAGCCGTCGGCCTCGTCTAGCCACATATTGGCGACTAATTATTATGTTAAATTGGTAATAAAATTAACCGAAAATCAATTTTTAGCACATAATCCAATTAAAAACCATACGTGTGATAAACTCGGTCAATGACATTTGTTTTTTTCAGGTGTGCTGCTGCCTCTTTTTTAAAAGGATTTTAACGGCACTGGGTTCTTGCGAAAAAGCAATGTGGGGTCTAAAATCGTGTAAAATTCGATCACTACCTACCTATCAACCAGTTATACTTGTACTGTTATTTGGGTGAGGCCGCCATTTTTTGCTGATTCCACAAATATTTTCTTCCGCAGTCAGTATTTTGAAAAGTACGATATTTATCTTTCCGATAACGGCATAATAGGACTAAGCAACAAAGGGGCTCAAAATGTTACTATATTATATAAATTATTCACTTCAGATACAAGATGCCGGCATATATATTGGCAAGAGAAGGAAAGAGACAAAAGATGCGCAGTAGCCATAAACACTAAGTTTAAGGCTACTGCGCATCTTTTGTCTCTTTCATTCTCTTGCCAATATATATGCCGGGCAGTTATAATCAACTAAAAATATATTTCGAATGAAACTTGAAAAAAGGGAGGAAAATTACACAAAAACTTCCATCCGCTGTGGTAGAGGTGCACTTTGATCATCGGTGTAGTAAAAAGTATAAGAGTCTTTGATACACTGCTAATATGTTAAGAATGCTTATATAAATGGCTAATTATGCTTTTAATTTTACAACGTCTTTCCTAAGACTTTCTTTGAAAAAACTTCAAAATCAGTTAATGTTGTCAATCAGTTAAACTTGTCTACGCTACCAATATTTTTCATGTCTTCTATAGATTGGATTCAGGGAGGTTTTAAATCGGAAGGTGGCAACACTGAGTTTCTATAATGTCGACGGCAACCCACCGATTACGTGTCTCTGTTGCTAACAATTCTCGATTGAAATCGCAGTTGCATTGCTGCTTTAAGTAAGATAGTTGTCATATTGGTTCTTACTAAAGCAGCAATGTCACTGCGATTTCTGTCAAAGTTGATCGCAACAAAGTTACACAATCAGCCTGCAGGTCGACGGGCGTCGGGCGCACATTTTTTTGTCAGTTAACTTGTAAACGTTCTGCGGAACCTGTACACAGCTTTTTCGAAAAAGGATTTTCGTCGATAAAAATGTAAGTTTAACTGTTAAACTGAAAACTATTAGTGAACGTTGTAAGTAGAAGTTAAAGCTATGTTTGGTGCTATAATGCAACTCAAATTGTACGTTATAAACAGAGATATAAGTTGCTTTCTCTATGCGACAATAGCGCAGAAGTAAAAATACGCCACCGTTCTGGTACTTTAACGCCACCATTTTGGTACTTCAACGCCACCGGTAGCGCAGATATTCAACGTCACCAAATTAAGGCAGGTGTGCACTCGTTTTTTTATGAAACGACAAATGGTGTGCCCTTATATAAAGCTAAGAAGTAAATAAAGTTCATTTTATTCATTCAACGGGTTTCCTTGTGCATTTATATATCTGTATATTAATGTAATTTAACAACATTCATAAAAATAATATGGCATGTGTATGCGGACCTTTACATTTATTCGTCACTCTACGTCACTCAACGCCACCGACGCGTAGAAGTTTCTACGCCACCATCACATCAGTGAAAATTGGCGGCCTGACCCATTTATTTTATTCTGTGGTAGAATTAATTCATTTATGCTGTGATATTATTTTACTCTTTAACGCAGATGATCTGTGATGTGACAGTGCAAAGAACAAAATGAAGTAGTTTTTAAATGAACACAATATCTTTTTCATCCCGTCTATTCGAAAAGGACGACTTGGTTCGCCTTTAAGTGTACCTAAGGCCGGGTCCATAGCTCATGTTTTGCTCTACACAATCAACAAAAACATCTACACAAAACATTGTTTCCGAAACATGTTTCTCTATAGACGCCGTCCACAGCGATTTCGTGGCTTGTGTAGACAAAACTTCAGTGTTGCCAATTTAGTATTTTATGTTAGCACTTTATTAAAAATAAATAATTTTTTCAGCACGTTTCGTATTAGCCTAGTTAGCAAGACTGAAAAACTTAGTTTTCTAGTTTAAATATCTTTCTCTGTTTCACGGAGTAGTGAAAAAACGTAGTGATCACTTACTTGCTCAGAGCTAGCATATCAAACAAAATAAGTTTGGATGAGGAGGGTGTAGTTTCAATTTTAGTAATTTTAGAGTTGTTAAGAAAAAAAAACCTTCGCTTTCAAGTTAGACCTTATTTACAGAGGCGAAATTTTAATATTTATCAGGAATTAAAAATAGAAGATCGATTTGGTCTAAGAAACTTTTTTCGCTGCTCTGAATCAGATTTCGAAGATAATTCTTCAATGATTAGAATGGATGTGGAAAAAAGCACAAAGTGGCGGAGTGATGTGATCACACCTGAAATGCGTCTCTTGGTATAACATTTAGATTTTTCGCCACCAGAGACTCTTTCACAAGTTTAATGTATTACCTGAAAATTTCTAAACAGCAACTATCATGAATTATTCCTTAGGTTTGCTGGGCTCTGTATAATAAGTTAAAAGGACTTTAATGTCAAACTGTTTTTGTGCCTATTTGATTTACGCCATTTTGGCGCTGTAGGACGTAGCGTGAGCATAGCGTGCGTACATGGTACTAAAGTTCGAAGTCTGGAGAGACCATCACGGCAACCATTTTCATATTGTACGTCAAAATTAGTTCTTTAGACGCACCGCTAGTGGCGTTTCAAATAGGCACAAAAACTTAGCTGTCAAATCATACAGACAGCCAGTCCAGATAAATAATAAACATTTTTTCATGTCAGTGGCCGCAAATATCTTTGCCGCGCACTTTTTGAATTTGGAACATCTTAGCACAGCGTCAAAGAAATCGGAAGCAAATATTGTTTGAATAAAGACTGGCTGGTACGAACGGCCCTATAGTCACATGAGCTAAATAAAAAAAAAAAACAAAGTATAAACCTGCGAACTACGGGCCGCGTTTTCATCAATTTTTACGGATTGTTAGAAATTCATGGTTTTGTTATGAAAAATGAGTTCTTCAAGTGACAGTGAAAGTATAAAATTAACTCCTGAAAGTACCTATTAGAATAAGAACTAATCAACTGACGCAAGAAATAATCTATTACCTGCAAAATCGCGGGAGAAATATGAAAGTCTATGGTAATTTTATTGAATGGAGAAATGCAATGCTTTCATAATTGCGAAAATGTCTCAAATGTATACCTATATAAGTTTTTAGTAGTTTATTATTAGATACTATTTAATTTCAATTTAGTTGTTACTCTATGTTTTATTAAATAATAATATTAAAATAAAATATGAGGTGCCTTTTATTTTCTCATAGAGGGTGATGAAAAGTAGAGTGTATCACTCGGGCGCAAATATATTTTTGGCTCGGGCGACGTACTTTGAATCCCTCGCTACGTTCAGGATTCTACTAAAGAATCCCTCGCTACGCTCGAGATTCTACTCTAGAATCCCTCACTTCGCTCTGGATTAAAAAAAACGCCCTAGCCGTAAAAATATTATTTTGCTCCCTTATGGTACAATCTACTATTTTATAACTACTTTTTTCCATTACTTTAACAGTGATTTACTAAGGCTTAAAAATAACTACTAAATATTTAAAGATTTTACAGATTCATATGTCTCATTATTTCAAACCTTCAGCATCATAATTTGCGGAAGTCGCATACAAACTTCCATCCCCTAGTTTAAGGGGTTGGGGGGTTAAAGTCCAATTTCACAATTTTTTTGTTGTTTGTGTCCTAATACTAGCTTACATACCAAATTTCAGCTTTCTAGGATTTCAGGAAGTACCCTATGAGTTTTGATGATCATGAGTTTCATGAGTGAAATCGGGGTTTTTTAAATATCAACAAAATCTATATTATAAGAGCTATGCAATTGAAACTTTGATGTTTCATAAATCTACTACAGACATCATATCCTGAGAATTTTGTGCTTCTGGTATAATCCAAACCCAAGTTATGAGGGTTAAACGGTTGGGGGTTAAAGTCCAATTTCATATTTTTTTTTGTTGTTTGTGTCTTTATACTAGCTTACATACCAAATTTTAGCTTTCTAGGACTTCTGGAAGTACCCTTTGAGTTTTGGTGGTCATGAGTGAGTCAATGACGAAATCGGGGTTTTTTACATATCAATAAAATCTATATTATAAAAGCTATACAATTCAAACTTTATATATTTAATAAGTCTACTACTGACATCACATTCCGAGAATTTTATTGATCTAGTATACTCCAAACCCAAGATATGTGGGTTCAAAAAAACGACGAAGCGCTTCGAGAAAAGGTAGGTAGTGCCCTTGCGCTTCGCTTCCTCGTCTTGGCGGGGGCATCCCGTGCCCCCAGATTCTCGAAAAAACCGGCCAAGTGCGTGTCGGGCCACGCGCAGTAGGGTTCCGTAGTTACATTATGCCATACCATATTTTAATACCGCTATCATTTTTCACCTGAAAAAATAACTTTGTTTTTCACAGTGTTTGTATGAACGACAAAGTTATATTTGCGGTTATAGAAAATGTACTATATTTCAAAAACTTTTTACTGTATCTCGTTCAAACCAATTTTCGTTGAAAGTGTTTACTAAGATCTATAGCATATATTTTTTTTAGATTTTTCACTCTCTTACTTTAAAAGTTAAAGGGGGGGGGACACACATTTTACCACTTTGGCAGTATATATCTTTCAAACGGTTGACTTTGTGAAAAAATTGTCTTAGGAACCTCAATGTCATTTTTAAAGACCTATCTATAGACACCCCGCAAGTATGGGTTTGTTGAAAAAAAATCTTTTCTGTTTCAGTTCTATGTATTGGGAGCCCCCCCTTAAGCTTTTATTTTTTTTATTTTTGTGAGGAAATCGTAAAGCGGTTTACAGAATACATCTACCTACCAAGTTTCAAGTATGTAGTCTTAATACTTTCGGAATAAAGTGGCTGTGACATACGGACGGACAGACAGACAGACAGACAGACAGACAGACAGACAGACAGACAGACAGACAGACGGACAGACAGACAGACAGACAGACAGACAGACATGACGAATCTATAAGGGTTCCGTTTTTTGCCATTTTGGCTACGGAACCCTAAAAAGGTTTTTGAGTAGGCACCTTCAACATCAGTGAGGATTGCGGTGGATAAAGGAAAAATGTCTTAATCAAATGTGGATGTATTTATATAGTTCAATAGTTAGGGTTGAAAGCTTTTGTAAAATTATCCACCCCCAAATAAGTTAAAGATCAGGAAGCGCGTCAAAGTTTCCAATCACGTTCACTCAAAAAAGGATGCCGAATTTATTTTAACTAACAAAACGATGCTAATGTTCTTTTTAGCTTTAGGTTTCAATAAGTTGTGGGTATTGTCTAAAAAGGAATGAAAAAGTATGCAGAAAAGCCAAAAATCCACACAACCACATCTTTCAAACATAGATTAGTGAGATAGCCACAGCGTCAAAAAAGGCTGAAAAGCAGTCACGACGAGATAAGCAGGTACTAATTTTAGAAATCCTTCACACCATTGCTTAATATCCATGAAAACTGATTTCCAAATCATCATTGTCTGTAATTAATATTGTTTTCGAGGGTCAACAGTCTAGGACTCTATACACGCAATCGTTTCTTATAGAACAAGATCTCAAAAAAATATCTTCAATCAAATGAGTCTTTAGAAAAATTAACTTTCTAAATTAAAATGTCTTTAGAGGAGGTGCCAAAGCGTCGACGGCTTCTCGTGTTAAGAGTGCGCTTAGAAAGTGGCGTCCGCTTAAACCCTACAGCTTCTGCGGCCATTTGTTTAGTACTAGGTTTTACGAGGCGGCGGCGGCGTCCGGATAGGCGAATGGGGGTAGAGGCGGCGGCGGCGCGGCGCAGTGCGGCGCTATCGAGCGGCGGGCGGCGCGGGCCGTGGGGCGCGGCGGTGCGGGGCGGGCGCGGCACGCGGCAGTGTGCTCGGAGCCCCCGGGAGCGCGGCATGGGTGGCGCGCTCCTGCTGGCGCTGCTGGCGGCGGCGCGGGCCAGCGAGCCCAACGCCACCGACGCGCTCGCCTCATCACCCTCGCCGCCCTCCGAAGAGGACAAGCCAGCGCCGCTCTTCCCCCCGGACCTGTTCACGGAGGAGCAGCGGCGGTCGGGCGCCGTCTTCTTCCACGTGATCGGCATGGGTTACATGTTCGTCGCGCTCGCGATAGTCTGCGACGAGTTCTTTGTGCCGTCGCTGGACGTGATCATCGAGAGGTTCGCGATCGGCAACGATGTCGCCGGCGCCACCTTCATGGCAGCGGGCGGCTCCGCGCCGGAGCTGTTCACTTCCATAATCGGTGTGTTCGTGTCGTTCGACGACGTCGGCATCGGGACGATCGTCGGTTCTGCCGTGTTTAACATCTTGTTCGTGATCGGTGCGTGCGCGCTGTTTTCGCGTACGACTCTCTCCTTGACTTGGTGGCCGCTGTTCCGTGACTGTACATTTTACTCGATCAGCCTGATAGTGTTGATATACTGTTTCCAAGACAGCGAGATCTTTTGGCACGAGGCATTGGCGCTGTTCTCGTTGTACGGGGCATATGTGATATTCATGCGGTACAACCAGCCGGTGGAGCGGATGGTGAAGAAGCTGATCTACAAGAACAAGGTGACCAGGGTCCGCAGTACCGACCAGCTGATGCCAACGGTGAGCTCACCCGCACATCCTCGCATGACCCTCGCACTGCCCGTATGCGGGACGGTCACGTTTGTTTTTCCAACACATAAAAAACTTGTTCTGAACTGCCTTGTTTCAAAACAGGCAAGCGTGAGTTTTTATGAAAGATCGATAATTGCAATCGTATTTCACGTTCAAACTATACAGTTTTCTATTATGATAGTACATATTGATGAAACATAAGTCTAATTTTAACTTCGTGTTTTGTAATAAGGCGGAGTCTGTCTAATATTACCATCTCGTTTACCTGAATGGGTGTTTCATTAAACGACCCTCCCGCATGACTTCGTTTGTATACATATACTTATATCTACTTCATGCATAGTTTTGGACGCCAAACACTTGATTTTCATATAATATGATACCCAAAAAATATAAAACTTGTAAACATTCGAAGCATATTTACTCATGTTGACATTATTCACTTAGCTGTTTGAGAACCAAATCTTATTACTTAATTTTCTTATCATGCAGCAATCTAAATCTATGCAAGTTGCAAGTCCTATCTAGTTACTTAAAACTTCCCATAACTAATTTATATACTTTACATTCAATGAACATTACACTAGAATAGTACATTTTTAGTAATTAGATGATATCTCTTGAATCATAACAGTTAAGCATTTTAGTGATAGTCATAGTTAGTGTAACCAATGAATATGTAAACACCACAAATTCCGTTATTTGTTTTCCCAAATTCATAGACAAGTTAAATTTCTTGTTCGTAATTTCACCTGACAAAGATATTTAGTGAAGCATGAATAATGGCAACCCTTAAAATATGACACATAGTTTTCAACATAAATTACGACTAGTATCACCAACATACTCCTCTAGATTTATTTATAGCCGTAGAATGTAGTAGTAAGTATAAATGTTAAATTTTTTAAATAGATAAATGGATAATGTAAAATATTCGTTTGGAAAACTAATGGAAAAAAATATATAAATGGTATTTAAAGGAATTGAGTCTACTACGTAGATTTAATAAAGGTAGTGGAAAATAATATGTAATGCTTAAAAGTACTTAGATATTTCAATGGATACCTAACATGGTGAATCTCTTCAAATAAATCGTTACATTTCACCCGTAATTCAAAAATTCAAAATCTCAATCTCCAGGCCCCAAGAACAATGAATTAGTTTTATTTTATATTTTATTTCAATTAATTCACTTATCAATTTTATGGATACAAAAATAATAAAGTAAAAAATATTATAAACAAAAACAACTACTATTTTGTATTGTACTAGTTCGCAAATTAAATTTAGTCAAGTAAAAGAAGTAGACTTTTCTTTGCAAAGAATTTCGTAGTAATAAATTAAATTAAAACGGTTAAATTATGACAAAGAAAATGTTCCTCTGAACACATTAAATGCAATTTTTATGAAAGTTTTGTGGCAACAAAGCCAACTTTGCAAGCACGAAATGGTACAAGCTTTACGGTCGGCGTAATAACTACGTTTATTTAAAACATTGCAACATTACATGCACAGATAAAAAAAAAATTGAACAATTTACTAACTTAAAAGTCCAATTATTTTAGAGTTAGAATCAGGTAAAAAAAAAGAAAATCAATGAAATTTATCTCATCACATTATGCTATTTCGATGAAATTAAAAAAATACACTACTTTTCTCACGTCATCACGCACGGCATACAACATGTTACAAAATCCTCTAATGCCGAATATGGTACATAGAGACCTTTAAGTTTAAACTGAACAACTTTTACTATGGGACTAACTCTGAAAACGCGAAAAAAAATTGCTGTTTCATACAAAAATTAATATCGATAATATCAAAATGTATGAAACAGCTGATTTTTTTCGCGATTTCAGCGTTGGTCCCATAGTAAAAGTTGTTTTGTTTGATGGTCCCTATCTACCATATTCGGCATTAGGGATTATTTTGTATTACCTAAGAAATCAAATAATTATATATTTTTTCGTTATTAAATGTAAGTGCAAGTATTCGTAAAGGTCTTATGGCAACATTGAAATTGAGTTACAAAAATTAATATAACTTTTTTTCTGCAATTAAACTCACATCATTTTTGCCATCAAATCTATATTTTCATCAAAACTTTTAAGTAAAAAATTATAAGAGAAAACGTAATAACCTTACAGTGTAGTAAAAAAAGGAAATGCGCCCCATCAATTCTCCGCTCTTGACATTTAAACACCTGGCCGATGGTGGGCTTTACGTAACACGATCAGCGATAAGAGTCCCTGTATACTACACTGGGAAAGTAACTAAGTCGTGCCACTTTACGACCCGTTGTAGTGATTGTACTGACCAACTAATATTGGTATATGGGTCATTGTCAAAACGGGGCTCGAAAAATTGTAAAAAATAAAAGTCCAAAATTAAAGGAAATATGTTTTTATAATAATTTTACATTAGCAATCTAAATCAACATAAATTAGAGGTCGATACAGCAAAATAAAAAAAAAACTATGGAAAATAGACCACCGAAAAGAGGACCACCGCATGGATTTTCCTTACTAAAAAAAATCATAAAACCAAACTTTTTGAGGATAGTGATAAAAGCACTTTGAAATTAGTAAAATGGCTTAATAATCAAGTAGGCCCATGTACCTTGTAGTTTAGTAAGTTGTTAACTTTTTACAGCTGTCACCGAAAAGTAAAGTCATCTTTGACAATTTCTTTGTTTTGTTCCATTTTGACATGATTATCTTTGCAGCAGTGCTCTCACTCGCACTACGAATTATTCATGCATTCACAGTTAAGCTGCTATGCAATTTAGATTAGAATGCGTTCCAAAAAATAAAATATTTTGATTTTTCAAGTAATAAAATAGGGTAACCGGAAAAATCTAAATCTTCGGAACAAAATTGAGACTATGATAATAAAATAATTAATGATGGTATATTGATGGATAACGTTTATATGGATAAATTATAGTCTTAGATTTTTGAATGGTAACGAAATTTATTAATTGGGGTTGTTTTAATATACATTAAGATAACAAATTAAAACCGAATTGGTTTCCGAACAGACCACCGAAGAGGACATTTTGAGACAAAAATAGGATTTTTGGAAAAATATGATTTTAGGATTTTATCAGAACACATTTTTTAGTTTAGTTGGTATATTTTGGTAAAGTTTTCTCTTCTAAATGTATAACTTATTTAATTTTATAGCTTTCGAACAAAATGACCACTTAATTTGACAATGACCCATATGCAGAGAGAGAGTTATACGAGTTTAAGCTTGGTTTTTACTTGCGTCATAATCCGTAATGAGAGTGTCGATATAAAAACCAAATCAACCATTGAAATCAGCCCCCCTGGCCCAGTGGCCAACATTCTAAGCGTTTGAACGCTTAGCTTACTATTAAAGCTTTAAAATAAGCAGTAAACTATAAAATTACTTGCCGTAAGCTTCTCGATTGCATACAAAACATCAAATTCTGTGATTTACAAAAGTTTGCGACTTGTGCGTTAATCATCTATTGGCCATATTTAAGCTTTAAGGGTCCATTATAGGAAAACATGGTTTGCGGGAATCATTATTTTTATATAGAAAATGTAAAGTTGTAGCCACAAAAAAAAACATAAGACAAACTAAAGAGATTCTCTAGTAGCTACAAGTATTAAATTGCGTATAAACCTCACAGATGATTAAAAAAACTGAATATCATCAAAAGCGCTTGCGTAGGTTCCTATTTTTGGCGTAAATAGTAGAGGAAAGTTATTGAATTCTACATCAAAATACACTTTAACGTACTGTGGACTGCTTCCAATAACTTTTATTCAAGAAAGATAATTGTGCTAAAGATAATGAAGAAAGAACAACGAAAAATATCGAAAAAGTGCAGAAGTTAGGTTATTTTCCATACTCTTTACATGTGAAGAAAAAGACAGATATAAATATTTCCGCATAACCGAGCCTTAATAGTAAGCGTAACAGTCAAACGTATAGAATGTTGGCCATTAGAGTAGAGGGGCAATCAGCTCAACCAATTACTTGCAGCTGGTAGCTGTAATTCAGTAGAATTAAACCAAAAAAATCTCCAAATCGGATTTAATTCCTACAAAAGATTTTATTATTTTAATGGCATCTTTTTGCCCAATATGACTATTCTAGGTTTTCCCCCCGACGGAGTTGTGCTTAGTGGTGGGGGGTAAAAATGTACCCCAAAAGGGGATTTGATCCGGAAGGACTGTGGCCCTACCATGAGTTGATGCAAACTGTTTACGTTACAGTAAACTGTCGGATATACTGCTCACAGTCAATACGAGTGAAAGAGAGAAAACGATAGTTTACTGTAACGTAAACAGTTTGCAACAACTCATGGTAGGGCCACTGGTTGTTAATCAAGATTATGTAAGAAAGTTTTTAAAGTTAGTTAAATTTGAAACAATTTGAGGGTAGGACGGTTTTGATACGAGCGATAGTTTTGGAGACACAGCTTTTCGAAATTAGGCCAATTTTTTAAATTACATGATTTTTACCAAAATTTCCCCTGTCCCCCCCACGTCTAACTTTTGAAATAAGAGAGTGAAAAATCTATAAAATATATATGCTGTAAATCTTAATAAACGTTTTCAACGAAAATCAGTTTTCGAGATATAGCACATTTTCCAAAACCGCAAATATAACTTTGTTATTTATAGAAACAATATGAAAAACAAAGTTATTTTGCAAACGAAAATGATAGTAGTATTAAATATTGTATGCTCTGTGTCTCCAAAACTATAGCTCATATCACAAATCGTTCTACCCTCAAACCGTTTTAAATTTACTCAACTTTAAAATCTTCTTATACAATCTTGATGAAAAACGAGATATTACCAAAACACCGCAAAAATACCCCTATTGGGTTACATTTTTACCCCCCACCACTTAAGCACAACTCCGCCGAGGGAGAAACCTAGGACAGTCATGTTTGGTAACAAAAGAAGCTATTAAAACAATAAAACCTTTTGTAGCAATTAAATCCGATTTCAATTCTATTCAATTACGGTATGTGTGTGAATATAAATGTTTAATATTATTAAACTTTTGTTATAAAATAGAAGTTTTTACTTTCAGCATTATGAAAATGTGTTGTATAAGCATAATAAACGTTTCTCTTTATTTATTTCATTTATTATTGAAATGCTATGATATAATGATAATAAATGAAACAGGGCCTGCAAAAATGCAGCCCATACCACTGAGAAGCAGATATCTACATACCTAGCCCTATTTCATTTGTGTACGCCGTAGGTCAAATGTTCGAACAAAATGCCCAATAACCTTTAATGATTATAAAATTTCATGATGATCGGTTACGTTTTTAAGACGTGAAGGCATCACAAACAAACAATAATAAATAAACAAACTTACTATCCGTGTTATAATATTAGAATTTAAAACTAAATTACTCTTTTATTTTTGGTCTTAATGTCTTATTTCATGAAAATTTAACCACAAGAAAAATAAACTGCATTGTTGTTACTTCTAAAGCTACACCTGTATAGTAAAATTCATATGTGTAGTAGCGCTGTTTTAGAAACTTAACACTGACTTAACAAAAACAAATAAGATAAAAGATTTTAAGAAAAGAGTTTCAAAAGGATCATAAAGCCAAGGGGATTGTCACTTAGACCGGATTTTGAATATTATTGATTATCATAAACTATTTTCTATGAAACAGCGCTGATTTCATTCCATAGACGAATTGTAACCACCACATTTACCCTGTAATTACTTAGTAAATTAAAATAAAGGACATTTCCATCACATTCTAGTTTACGATACGGTCGGCATGTGCCGAGCTTTTTGCTCTATCCTATCTTCGTAGTAATCGAGTGAGTGGCCCCATGTGGTCTGAGGCGATCCGATTGCATGATGTATTTATATAGCAACGATTACCGAGTGGAGGGGGTGTCCATGAATTGGGTTAAGTTATGCTCGATCTTTTTTAATGATTCAGGTCAGCTGGCTTCTGTTGTTGGTCCTTTTAAGGTTTTAAGGTGGTTTTGATCTTTGGCCCCAAACATTTTTTTTTTTCATTTCTTTCCATTTACTATTACTGCTACTACAATTACTATTACTGTTATATGGAACTTTTCTTAGCGCGAAAGTTTGAATGATTACAAATTGATAGGTAACATTTGTTTTATTTACGAAATAAAACAATTATGCTTATTTTATTAATACTTATACAGCGTGAATAACAGCTCATGATAACAAGCAACTTTTACTACGGAGCCAACTCTGATATCGCGAAAAAAAAATCTGCTGTTCCATACATTAAGGTCGAGTAGGTATTGCGCGTTTGTATTAGAAAAATACTGGAAAAAATCGACTCACCCGTAGCACCTCAGACGGGATGCTACGGGTGAGTCGATTTATTCTTGTTTTTTCTAATATATTAATTAACTTGATAATATAAAAATAGCATTATGAATGCCTAAAATCTAAAAACTATATAAATTAGCAATATGTTTAAAATTAGATATAAATAAACTTAGTAAAATCAAACTTCAGGAACAAAAAAGTAAATCCGAAACGATAATAATACTTTTTATAAAATTCCATATATATATTTTTATTTATATTATTAATTTTAATTAATTACTTACTCAAAAAATACCATTCTTCTTAATATTATAAATGTGAAAGTTTGTGGGTTTGGATGTTTGTTCCTTAATCACGCAAAAACTACTGAACGAATTTGGTTGAAATTTGGCACACAGATAGTAGATAGCTTAGATTAAAATATGTATAAGATACTTTTTATCCCGATATTCCCACAGGAACGGGAACCACGCGGGTGAAACCGCGGGCGGCCGCTAGTTTAATAATAAAGGCAAATTTTCTCAGCTCGATGAGAGCTCTATTAGATTTACTAAATCCACGCAACAGGAAGTTATTTCGTTTACCCTTTACATTACATAACACACAAGTCATTCTGTATTTCAGTCAAAAGTAGTTTACCATAAATAGGCGAACATTAATTTACCGACTACGGTTGTTTGCTACGAGCTACGTCGTAGACAGCTGCGTAGTCGCTACGAATTTCTCATTGAAATGACAAATTTGACGATTAGCGATGTATCATGATTCATGATAATTGAGGGCTGACAAATACAAAAGAATATGTTTTAACATTTTGAAAACATAGGAATATAATATCGACATAAGCCTTTTCAATGTCCCCACTGCTGGGGCACAGGCCTTCCTTGTGGGTGGATAAGGAGAATGGGCCATAACCCACCAAGTGGTGGGTTACCCAAGGACCCAAAGTTAGGACCCAAGTGGGTCCTATGCAGATTGGTGGGTGTTAACGACTAAAAATGCAGTCGAGACCAACGGCTTAACGTGCCTTCCGAAACACGGAGGATCTCGAGATAGTAAATTTTTGGCCACCCATCCCATGACCGACCCTTGCGAAGGAAAAAAGTGAAAGAGGATTTTTTTATTTAATCAATCATACTCTAGTTTTTCTCTTATTGTGTAGATAATATTAGTAACGTATATTTAACATTTCCATCACACAAGTATTATAAAACACTAGTATTGAAAAGCTTAATTGATCGTAAATATACGAGCACTTCGTTCAGATTGATTGGTTAAGCCTTTGGTCCTGTCATATCCGTCGATCCATCATAAACCGATATATTTACTCAAATGTATCAGCTTATGATGAACGCTTCGATAGCAAATAGGCTTTGTTATTTACATACGTAATATGACTAAAGATATATTAAAGTCTGTTGAACCTAGCCATTGTATTAGCTTTTACCTCTGACTTTGTCTACGTAAATTTTGCTCATTGAAAATGTGGATAATAGATGCCAATTCTATTTTAAAGTCCTATTGAAGCCAAAGTCAAAGTAATCTGTGTTCTAATAAGCGCTTTCGAATTGTAATTATTTTTTCAACACACTTGCTCGTAAAGTGAGCCCTAATACATCGCTTTTAGGGCCATAAACCGAACTATAACAAACGCGTGCAATAATATATAAAACACTAGTTGGTTATAGAATTATCCCTACAAAGTTAAATAGGTACCTTACTGCAAGTTCTATGCGAGTAAACAGAGCATTTTCAATTTAACCGGGTTATACAGTTATTTTTTTAGTAAAAAGAGGTTTTATGCCGCTGGCAATTTTTTGGAATAAATAAATGTGTAGGTCCTTAATTTAGTCAAACAAACATTTATTATTATCAAATTATTCCTAATTTACAATATTTTGTTATTAAATATTAAAATATTAGCATTTTATCACTTAAATTTATAATTTTGAAGTAAGCTGTATGCTGACAAACCCCTTTGTTCGCAAAATATTCTTGCATTGGGCGTGTAAAAAAAAAAACAAAAAAAAACCCGCGCGCCTTTTCTTTCTCACCATGATTATCATTTTGTTTTTGTCGTATTTGTTGCTGTGTGGTAAATTACTTTGTTTTTTCCTCGCAAATGTGTTGAAAAACGTCGTATGAAACTCGTGAGCTCTTACTTATTGCACACTCGGCTGAGTTACGCCCTCGCCTGCGGCTCGGGCTGCAACCCACAGCCTTGTGTGCAATAAGCAACCTAAGCAAACTTGTATCATAATGTACTATTCTTCTATCTATCCCTATTCTAAAGGACCACTGTTTTTACCACCACGTAACGAATATACAGGCATTGTATTAGTGGAAATGTGCAGCTACTATGACGCAAATAGTAGGTAATACCATCATATATTTTTTGGGAAAACCAAACACAAAGCGAACCAAGCCAATCCCATCTTTGTTAAATATTTATTTTTCAAACAAACATATTTTTTTTCGTTTCTTTTTTTCCGGAACGGCACGCGGCGCTGCAGTCACGGCACTAGTTATTTGCCGAGCACAAAACAATGCATCATTTTTATAGCCTCCGTAGATACGTGGTAGCTAGTAGCTATCTACGTTGTAGCTCGTAGCTATCTTTTGTAGATAACAGCCGTTTAGGTAATTTAATACACATTTATGGCGAGATTCTTCACAGTAAGTGGTTGTAAGGTAAAATTCTGAATGTTTTAAAGGTAGGGTACGTTTTAATAGGAATGTTGAAGCGTACTTTAAAATTAAGATTCTTGTAGGACTAGCAGTAGGTGTAACAAACCAAACAAAATGGAGAGTTGCATGTTTTTAAATTAAAGCAGTTGTATGACCGAAAGTAGCGCCACGATGAATTTATTATTTAATATTGTAATTCTTATACACAATTTTGATAAAACTTTACGTGGATTTTTAAGGGCCCAGTCTTGTATTTTTAAACTTTATCATTACATATCCTCATAGTCACTGCTAGAAGTAGATAGCAAAACTGCTAAAAGTGGCCGTTTTTGACACATTTGCTATCTACTTCTACGAATGACTATACGATAGAATATAGTGGTATTTCTAAAAATACTAGACCATGGGCCCTGACCCAAAATTCCACTAAATGTTTTATTAAAATCATTTTCTTTTAACAACTTATGAAATAAAAACCTCTAAGGGTGCCAATTTGGTGGTATAGCCACCGGAAATCAAGATGATTTTATCGTAAAAGTTTGGATAGGATAGTAATAAATTATTAAAAATCGCATCCATCTCAACAAACTCAAATTAACCCGTCGTAGACTTAATTCACCTGGGCCAAATCACCTGGGTGAATTAACCCTTAACCAGGCTATGGGTTGAACGTCTCCCACATCGATTTTTGAAGGTTTTTACCAGGTTTTGGTAAAGTATCTACCACAAACTGTCAAAAACGCCAAAATAGAAATATAACCTATGGTCACACAAAAAAAATTTTGGAACGGAACGCAAATGTCACTTTTACGGCCATTTTTTCTATAGTCGCCCGTGAAACCGTTGTTTTTATGAAAAGTGCAACCAATTTTATTTCTAATGGCGAACCGGAGAAAGGTAAGTCGTGCAATTTTTTGATATGTTGTAGTATTTGAGTTTTTCTAGTGATATGTGCATAATTTATACCATGATAATAACACAATATCATAATAATAACAAAATAAAACATGTGGGAAAACATATGACCTTAGCCTGTCAAGACCTAATTATTGTGGGAGTTATATGTCCATTGCCCGGTAAAATTAAATCTTTATTTTGTACTAGCTTTTTGCCGCGGGTTTCATTATATATATATATAGATATATAGATTATATATATATTATATATATATATATATATATAGATTATTTATATTATATATATATATAGATATATAGATTATATATATATAGATATATAGATTTTATATATAGATATAAAAGTCAACTTTGAGACCGGCAATGGAATTATGTTTTCCCACATGTTTTTTTTAAGGTTTTTAGGTAAATGTCTAAATATAATTGATGAAAACTCAAACTAAACGTTATTACTCATATAAATCTATAAAAAAAATCAACATTACTACAGGATTTGTCCGAGGCCTGGTTAAGGGTTAAGTATACTAATTGGTATTCACCCAAGAGAATAGGTGAATTAAGTATACCGATTAGTATATTTAATACATGTTCTATTTTTTTCAGTATTAGTTAATGTGAAATGTGTCTTGCTAAATGAATAAAAGACGACACAGCACATACAATTTTAATGCAATTAACATCAATTTTTAAAAAGAGTGAGAGAGAATTGCATTGCATTTAAATGAGAGAATTAAGAGGCAAGCGCTTTTCCAGAATTAATATAAAATTACTGACAATGTTGGACGCTAAATGAATACATATTATGTGACTATCAAGCTCGACTGGCTGGCTCGTGAGGCGAACATTTTGCAGTTATTATCAAAACTGGACTTTTGGCCTAGCGCCAGGTAGAGGCTGAGGTAAGACAAACGGAGTGGGAAGCGATACTGAAAATAAAGAATTTCTAAGAGACATCCAAATTAAAACTTCATTTAACATTATTTTAAAGGAAAACTAGCGACCACCTGCGACTTCATCTGCGTGGACAGTTTTTTTGCTAACCCTTCGGAAACTGTTATTTTTTTTCTGGATGGGTACCCTGTCTTTTTCTGTACCCCTGACATCGTGTATGCTAAATTTCATGATGATCGGTTGAGTAGTTTAGACGTGAAGGTGTAACCAACAAACAAATAAATGGACTTTGCATTTATAATATAAATATGTATTGAGTATTATTATATTAGTAAGGATACTAGGTACAACTTATCCAGCATTAAAAACAAACTTTGTATCGTTTCTAAGTCGCGCGGCTGTGTGAACGTGACTCTGATGGAAGTAGGTAAACGCGTCTTTCTTCTTAGATAATGGATATTAGAATGTCTTGGCTCAGGTTTTAAAACAATTAAGACAACGTTTAACGGCCGATTTTAATAACCTATGCTTATTAAGAGATATAATTACTAAAGATTTGTTGCCTACATAACGGAAGGGAAATAACAACAGTAGCAGATCCATAGAAGACCTATCTTTTACAAGTTGGCACCCTGAGCGAAAGTTGCGCCACGGTGAATTTTATTTAATACTAGCGGCTGCCCACGGTTTCACCCGCGTGGTTCCCGTTCCCGTGGGAATATCGGGATAAAAAGTATTTTATGTTTTAATCTAGGCTATCTACTATCTGTGTGCCAAATTTCAACCAAATCCGTTCAGTAGTTTTTGCGTGATTGAGGAACAAACATCCAAACATCCAACCCCACAAACTTTCACATTTATAATATTATAGTAGGATTACAATTCTAATACATAATTTTAATAATGTTTTACGTGGAATTTTAATGGCCCACAGTCTAGTATTTTTAGACGGTATCGTTACATTCCCTCGAAGTAGATAGCAAAACTGCTAAAAGTGGCCGTTTTTGACACATTTGCTATCTACCTCTACGAATGACTACGAGGGCATCTAGTGATACCTTCTAAAAATACTAGACCATGGGCCCTAAAAACTCCACGTAAAATAGTTTTCTATTAATAACTTATTAAATAAAAACCTCTGAGGGCGCCACATTCGGTCATACAACCGCCCGAAGATAAATTATTGAAATCGGCTGTGATGTGAGTAGATATATTGAAGAAGCGTAACTGTGTCCCAAGTCATTATATTAAACTATTTATATAAACTTTATGATTAATTCAATAGAAAGTGATGACTCACGTAGGTCTTGAGTACCCAATTGACATATTATCTACTTGTAGTATAATATACAAAAATATTTATTCATTGGATGACTTAAGTAAGATGGTGTTAGCTAGTCAGGCGGACTTGAAATAAGCCCTAATACCAACCAAACCGAGTACAAATTGTACCTCCCCCCCTGGAAAGCGAACCCGGGACCCCTGCGTCTTACATGGGTGGGCGAACCACTAGACCACAGAGGCGGTTTAACTTCTGACTCTTTTTATCTAAGTATATAAGAATAGATAAAAAGATTATCATGGAACGAAGTCTGACTGACTTCGTCCCCTGATAATTTTACCGCATATAAAAAAAAATTGCTTAGTTTTTAGAAAGAAAGAAAGAAAATGTTTTATTCAACACACGCAAATAGGTACAACATTATTATAAAAGCAACTTAAGTTCTGAACTTTTACTTTTTATTATTTATTTTTTAAATAAACGAATAAGTGATCACACGCTCATGATGAAAACACGCTCAATAAATTAAGATAATTTAGAGTATGTCCTTGTTTCTTTAGCAATTTGACATAGTAGGTACTGCGATCTTATCGTCATTGAGATGAGAGGTCATTCGAAGAAAAGCTCATTGAGTCGCAGGTGCTCTTAAAACAATCGAATAAAAAGAAACCTAATTTAATAAATGAATTGGTTCGAAAGATTTTCCTGCACTTTTCCAATATTGTGAAATAAGGCTTAAAGGCATTAATGATAATTATTTGGAATTTGTATGAGAGTTGAAAAAGTACTCGAGATTTCTAGCAGAAATTAATAAGTCATTCTTCAAAGTTTTATTCTCGATAGGTGCCTTATTCACGCCATAAATCTTATCTATATGTTACCGGCAATGTGTATAATCCGGCATTGTATACAATGCCTAGGCATTGTATACAATGCCTAAAACGATCAGGCAATGTATGAAATATAATTCATTTTATACTTTGCCTAGGCATTGTATACAATGCCTGCTGGTCCATCGGCAATGTGTAAAATAAGTATATTTCTGTTGTCTGTTATAAAAAAATAAAAAAATAACATTTCTAACCTATACGCGGGACCTACAGGAGTAAAACAGGTTCGATTCTAAAGAGCCCCCCTCGAGCCCCCCTCGAGCCCCCCTCGAGCCCCCCTCGAGCCCCCTCGAGCCCCCCTCGAGCCCACCTCGAGCCCCCTCGAGCCCCCCTCGAGCCCCCTCGAGCCCCCTCGAGCCCCGCTCGAGCCCCCCTCGAGCTCCCCTCGAGCCCCCCTCGAGCCCCCTCGAGCCCCCCTCGAGCCCCCCATTGAACCCTCCTCGAGCTTTCCCCGAGCCCCCCCCCCTCGAGCTTTCCTCAAGCCCCCCCCTCGAGCTTTCCCCAAGCCCCCCTCGATCCCCCCTCGAATCTATTCTCGAAAATCTTTTTATTATACACATTGCCGGTGGACCAGCAGGCATTCTATACAATGCCTAGTCATTGTATACACTGCCTAGGTAATGTGTGAAATAGATATCAATATTCATTATATTTCATACATTGCCTAAAAGGGCCAGGCATTGTATACAATGCCTAGGCATTGTATACAATGCCTGCATTTCATACATTGCCGGTAACATATCTATATATATAAAAGAGAAAATCACTCACTGACTCATCACGAAATCTCAGAAACTATAAGTGCTAGGAGTCTCAAATTTTGCATGGGGGTTCCTTTTAGGATGAAAGTGCTCACTAAGACGGGATTTTGCGAAATTCAACCCCTAAGGGGGTAAAACAGGGTGGCAAAGTTTGTATGGGAGAAAGCGATTCCTTGACCCGATTGGCTTGAAATTTGGCATAGACATTCTTTAACAAAATTAATTGAATATGTGTTTCGTATTTTCTTGAAATGTATCCCCTAACAGGGTTGAAAAGGGGTAGAAAGCTATTTTTAGGGTAGTTGACTTCGATATCGGAATCAAAACTTCTTAGTGCATTTGTACGATTAAGAAAAATAAATGTCAGTTGTCAGGTTCTGAGATTATAATTATGTCACCGCACGAGCTGACATTTCATGTTGTGTTATCCTGATTTTCACTACCTATTTTACGAAATATTAGGTAGTCTACTTATAAAACGTGGCAAAATCTATCAGATATCTAATGTGGCAAGGAATGTGGTGTAAAGTGTTAAAATTGAGAGCCGGATAATAATGCACAACATAAGTTGCACCCGACATAATTTGCAATGTCACGTTATTTTAGCCAGGAACCAGGAACAAATAAACATACATAGATTTTTATTTAAAAAGAAGATACCTACCAAACTATTAAGTATGAGTATTAAATGTTACATAATATTATTATACTTATTTTGTTATATTACTGCTAAGAAATTTTATTAAGTACCTACCTACCTAATACAAAATCGTGAACAGTAGGGCGTCGGTTCTGTAACCAAACTCGAACCCCACTTCGAATCTCACTTCACTGCACGGGACGGGAACTTTAAATCATAAATAAGATAATGATAAGATTTTTTTTTCATCACAAAATATTTTAGATAGCTACCTAAATTTATTGTAATCGGTAAAATTGCTTATTTAGTTAGCTAATTTCTAATAACAATTCACGCGAAGTGAAGTGAGGTTCGAAGTGAGATGCGAGTTTGGTTACAGAATCAACAGATTGCGCAGGTAAAACCGCGGGGTGCAGCTATTACCTACATATCACAAAGTTGTAAAAATGTGAAATTTTTGATGTTTGGATGTTGTTCATTTTGTTACTCAATCACGTCTTACCCGGGTGAGCGGATTTTGACGAAATTTGGCACAGGGATAGATTATAGTCTGGAATACTTAACACAGGCTTCTTTTCATGCCAATCATTGGTTTCCAAGGGAAGACTTACAACGATTACCGACTCCCACGCGGGCGGAGCCACGGGCAATAGCTAAACATAGTATAAAACAAAGTCGCTTCCCGCCGTCTGTACGCTTCTCTTAAACTATACATAAAAATCGCAATAAAATCGATCTTTAAGTTTGGGAGCTAGGTTGCCTCAGAGTCCTCAGACAGACACACACACACACTTCATTATATTTTAACACCCCTTGCGTACGTCGTATATATGTTGATATGTTTTAACGTCTACTGCTTACACTGAGTTGAGGTCACTCTTGGCATCACATAGCGCTGCACAGTGTAACATAGTAACTCTGTTAATTTTTAGTAACTTAAGTATATATGTATATATAAATTATTGTTATGCTTTGTGTATGTGATATGTGCCGCCAATAAAACGATATTCTATTCTATTCTATTCTATTCTATATTCTGTAGTATAATCAAATAACTTCACACTGACACCACATTAGCACAGTTTTACATTAGTAACTACATTGCACTGCACCCGTGCGAAGCCGGGGCGGGCCGCTAGTATATATATAAAAGCGTAAATCACTCACTGACTCATCACGAAATCTCAGAAACTACAAGTGCTAGAAGTCTCAAATTTTGCATGGGGGTCCCTTTTAGGGTGTAGGTGCTCACTAAGACGGGATTTTGCGAAATTCAAAGACGGGATTTTGCGAAATTCAAGAGGGTGAACCAGGGTGGCAAAGTTTGTATGGGAGAACGCGATTCCTTGGCCCGATTGACTTGAAATTTGGCATAGACATTCTTTTACAAAATTAATTGAACACATGTTTCGTATTTTTTTGAAATGTATCCCTTAACAGGGTTGAAAAGGGGTAGAAAGCTATTTTTAGGGTGGTTGATTTCGAAATCGGAATCAAAACTTCTTAGTGCTTTTGAATGATTAAGAAAAATAAATGTCAGTTGTCACTGCACGGGCTGACGTTTAATCTCTAATTTTCCCGATTTTCAAGACAAGCTTTGATTCTTATAAGTATAAGATTTATCCCTATTTTCACTACTTTATGAAATATTAGTCAAATAAAACGGCAACATCTGGCAAATATCAGATAACGTGACAAGGAATGTGGTATTTAGAGAAGTGTTTCGATGGAGAGCCTGATAATAATGCACAACATTAGTTGCACCCGGCATAAATCTTTGCCCGGCATGCGTTGCAATGTCACGTTTTTTTTAGCCAGAAACCTTTTCAGTAGTAAGCAGAACAATTCACCAAACATTCACCAAAGTTTCATCATAATCCGATGTGGTTGAATGGTTTAGGAGTGCAAAGGAAACAAATACACATACATCAATTTTTATTTATAAAGAAGTTAAAAAGAGATTAAAGTCTGGAATACTTCACACAGGCTTCTTTTCATCCCGATCATTGGTTTCCAAGGGAAGACTTACAACGATTACCGACTCCCACGCGGGCGGAGCCACGGGCAAAAGCTATACCTACATAGTATAAAACAAAGTCGCTTCCCGCTGTCTGTACGCTTCTCTTAAACTATGCATAAAAACCGCATTAAAATCGATCCATAAGTTTGGGAGCTAGGTTGCCTCAGATAGACAGACACACACACGTCAATTATATTATAACACCTCTTGCGTATGTACGTGGTATAGGTATATGTCGTCCTCCTAGGTATATGTATCCTGTAGTATAATAATCTGATAACTTTACACTGACACCACATTAGCACAGTTTTACATTTAGTAACTACATTGCACCCGTGCGAAGCCGGGGCGGGCCGCTAGTAGTTAATAAAATAGTTTCTGCTAAATAAAGTCGGGGTGTATTACCACAAAATAGAGAGACTGTTTTAATATTAGGAACTCGCAAAAATGCAAAACGTATCTAATAGAAATTATTAAAAATATAAAAAAAAAACAATTATCAATTTGTTTTACATTTATATTTATTACCAGAATGTGAGCTGTCAAACAATATAATTACATATTACATTCCCGCCTAAGTTAAGTATTTTTAGAAATATAACACTCAAAATTAATGCTTTAAAAAAGGCCACGAACTTTTCCGACTACTTAAGAGCGGTTAAAACGTTCAATAGGTATATTGTAACAACCATCAGCCTTCGATAACCTACGATAAGCCTTCGAAATATTAATCAACAAGCATGCTCAGTGACCCATAACGATAATCCATGTTTCAATCTGACCGCTGGCGAATCGCCCAACTCAAATTATCTCCACGATAAGATAAGTACATATTACAGACCAAACGTAGGAGAGATTAGGAGAGATTTCGGGATCACCGCATCTGCCTTATCGGCGAATTGGTCTGTCTTCACAAAGTCGCTTCAACTTTCAAGTCAACTTGTGTCAGACGCATGCAATATTGCCTCCAAACCCATTTTCCCTTTCAACTTTCTAAACTTGCGTCAAAAGTATGCAATATTGATTGCCTCTAAACCTTTCACGTTCACTTCCACTTTTTGCCATACAAATTTGACGAAGATAGGGCATTCGCTATTGTATGTCCTGAGCCATACTCAGGCCTCTGTTGAAAGCGTAAGACGACAACGAAAGCGCACATTCAGCTTGCTATTTAATGCATGAGATCAAAGTGAAAGGGATTGGGAAAGCGATGGGGAAAGCAATCGTATGAAGACACACCTAATGAACCTCGAATTTGCGCGTCAAAGGAAACAAGTGAAGTGGTTATCGAACCGCGTACTGCTCGTGATAAGCGTCAGAAATACGTTACATCTTAACGTCACGTCACCGACTAGATTAATTTGTAGAAGTCAGAACTGTATTAATGGTTTTCAGCCGTTTAATTTTGATCCCGAATGTGACGGTTGTAAGTAATGGAATTTAGTTAAATCAATCAAAACGGGCTTGAAATGGGCTTGAACAAGACTTGGTAAAAGATAAATCTTATTTTCGTACTAAAGTACGTGTTACGTTACCTTACTTACGTTAGATGTGTTAGCTATTAAAGTTTTAAAAAGCTAGCTTTCAAACTTTTTGTTTTTTTATATGTTTTTGTAATATAACGTTGCGTACTTTTTGGTGTCAATAAACTCTCTCTTTTTCACTCTGCATCTCTCATTATACTTGATTTATACCTGTTAGTAGTATTTTAGTAATGCAAACTTTAATTTGTGGGTTCCATTCTCAGACGAGAATTTTATTTATTGTTATTCTGAAACTGTGCGAATATAATACGAACCCACAATTATGTCAATTGAAAGCCTCCAAAAAAATTGGAAACACTCGCTTTAATAAATACCCAATTACCAATTTATTTATTTATTGATAATAACTGCCGGCATGCAGCGCTGGCCGCCCGCCAACCAATCCGGTCTATTGCCTGTCCATGACAAACGCGTTACAACCGTTTCAAGTTATTTTTATTGACCTTTTAATTTGGTGTTTATGTCACAGCGTAAACAGTTGAAGAGTAGTTGTTTAAAGGTATTGAATTTTTAGATTTTAGGCATTCACAATGCTATTTTTATATTGAGATAATTAAAAAGTATATTAGAATAAAAAAAAACGACTCACCCGTAGCAGCTCTGTCCGTCTGAGCAGTACGGGTGAGTCGATTTTTTCTAGTATTTTTTCTAATATACATATGATTATCTTGTTTAAAGGCATTCCTTATATCTAGCAGTTACTAAACATCATTAGGTACCTGTAATCACTAGCATATTATAATATAATCAAGTGAGTTGTGAGGGGTTAAATCACTGAAAGTGTCCTAAAACAGTTTAAAATTAATTTGAGGATGAAATGTTTTTTGTTGTTTTTCAATAAATTACCTACATAGATTTTATCAAAACTTCGCTGTTCACTTTGTACCCGTTTTAGAAGATTATAAAATAACATCTGTTCGTGTATTATTAATAGCTAAAAATCCAATTTTATTCCATACTAGCGACCGCCCGCGACTTCGTCTGCGTGGAAAGTTTTTTGCTATCCCTCAGGAACAGTACTTTTTTTCTGGATAAAAGGTACCTTATGTCCTTTTCTGTATCCCTGAGAACGTGTATGCAAAATTTCATGATGATCGATTCGGTAGTTAAGTCATGAAGGCCTAACAAACAAACAAACAAATAAACAAACAAACAAACGTAAAGATTCGTTGCTATCAACCCTTAAAGGTCCCTTCTAGCTCTTTATATTATGCTTGTTGCTCGGGGAAAAGTCTTTCTTACTTTTGCCCTATTCTAAAGAGATTCTTCTTTTGATCTCTGCCCATCATCACAGTATACAGGTGTCCCAAAACTTTGCCACAGAAGGGAAAGTACCTTAAATATTGAAGATAGGAAATTTTACTGAAAGAAGACTTCATTTTATTTATAAAAATAAATCGAACTGCATTCAAAGATTTTTGAAAAATCACCTGCCTTAACCAGGAATCGAACCCACCAAATATGAATAAAAACCTTTTTTATTTTTACGATACTGATCGAAAGAGTCACTCGTTAAAATTATTATTTTTTAATTAACACAGCATCTTAAACAAAAAGAATACCATGAAATTTAATATTTATTATTACGCATTGTATGAATTTGTCTGGTAACGTACGCGATTTTAAAAAATATCTTTGAATGCAGTTCGATTTATTTTTAAAAACAAAATGAAGTCTTCTTTCAGTAAAATTTCCTATCTTCAATATTTAAGGTACTTTCTCTCCGTGTGGTAAAGTTTTAGGACATCCTGTATATATACATCAAAAAAACTTGTTTACTGTGCCTTCATTTATTTCTTTAATTTTTAGCTTTCCACGTCAACAATAATTTAATATTGGTTTCACAACAACAATTAGATCGAGATATTTCGTAGGTCAACTTAGTAAATACTTTAGTGCTTTTTCACATTTCGAAGTTAAGTACCTACTACAATTTACTACATATTGCTTAACTTTAAAACCTTATTTGACCTAAGGTACTTTACTGCATTCGCAATCACGCAATATCGCACTCTAAGTTCACGGCAATAAGCTTGGGAAAGGTCTATTAGAATATTTTTATTGTGTTTTCGACAACGGCGGCGGCCCGATAAAGTGGGTCACAGAAAGGTTTTCAGCTAGGGTTGCCAAAGAGCAGAGACAGAGTGTTACGGGCCTCAGAATTAGTTACCAAAGGCATCACAAATAATAGAGATGGCACCTGACAAATATTTTTTTGTGTGTAATGCGGAACCGTGCATCTAGCTGGCTCACTCTTGAAATCAATCCCGATTAATCGCTATTGGTATCGACGTTGACGCCAAATTTGGTCATACGTGAAATATACGTTACGTTATACGGGTAATTTGTAAAACACCAACAACCTGTAGGTGGAGAAGATTATTAACATCATTAACAACAACCAACGTTTGTTCTACCACTTTTCCGAAAACAGACAAAAAATCGACTGTCTAAGCTCGATCGGCCGGACATTTGTACAGAAAGTAGATTTTTTTGTCTGTTTTCGGAAAAGTCGTAGAACAAATGTTAGTGTTTATGATGTTGGTAATCTACTCCAGCGAGATTGTTGGTGTTTTACAAATAACTCTGTATATTTGTTGGCACTCGATGTCTTCGTTTAGATTATTGTACCAACAAGTTTTGTAAAAGACCGTCTGTTGTCGAAAATAAATAAATTAATAATTGCGATTAGGTATTAATGAAATCATTTCATCGGATAAAAGACGCTTTCAGGTTCAAGTTTTTTTTATCAATATTGAAATCGACATTGATTGAAATTGACATTAGTCCTTCTACTCAAATGTCCAACATTATATACGTTTGAACGCTTCGCTTAATTTTAAAGCTTAAATATGAGAAATAGACGATTAAACAACATATCGCAAAATCACAGACGTACGTACGTACGTAGCACGTAATTCTAGTATACTGCTTATTTTGAAGCTTTAATATTAAGACTAAGAGAAGCGTCCAAAAGAATAGAATGTTGGCCATTTGATAGGGGGGCAGATAGGATAATATAATAATAATTATAAATTATGAATGGAAATGTAAGCCTGCAGATCAAAAGCTCAATCACAGTTTATCACTACCAAACTCCCCTGTTTGTTTTTTTTTACTCGCATTTAGTCAGATTTGGCAACCCTCTGTTTTCAACCATAGCCACTGCGGTTGAGCCTAGATACATTTAGTTTGACCTGCTGATAATATCGGCCTGACAGGTGCTGGTGACTTTCGATACCATCTACACTTACCAAATTTATAGTAGTTTAGTTTCGTAAGATTTTGTTTTCGGCATCAGCCACTTAATGTCCCCGTTGCTGGCGCACAGGCCTTCCTTATGGGTGGATAAGGTGGATGTAATACTAATTGATATTGATAATAGTGGTACAAACAAACAACACTAAAATAACAAAATAATGCTTGTTTTTTACTAGTCGTTAACATTTGATTGAATCAGGCGCTACTTGGCGGAAGTCCTAAACCATTTAGAAAAAATAAATATTAGCTTACTTCCGTAAACAATATATGCAAGATGCACCGCCCGCCCGCACGCAAAAAAATGTATCGAGTCCAATTCGAATTCGGTGTTGGTTTACGCACGATCTAACTTCTGAGGATGCTCCGGGTTGGGGCGAAACACGTGTAGAGTGGTCTAATTGGTGAAGGTGCAAGGTGTGTTGCTATCTGGCTAAATGCAGGTATTGTGCACTGATATTTTGTGGTGTGCATGTGTATTTTTTTGCGGGCGGGCGGATGGGTGATGCATCTTGCATAATATATTGATTGCGGAAGTAAACAAGAATATTTCTTTTTTCAAAATAGTCGTAAGCAGGTATAGATAAGTATAAAAAAGTCTCGCGCTAAAGTCATAAGTAATCTGGTGGTTATGACAAGATCTTGACTCAAGGAGTCCGCTTCAATAAAACTTGAGTTATGAAAAAAGTAGCAGGATGATACCAAAGTAAGCATTAATGAAGAAAAAGAATGATTTATACTGGGCCGTGACGAGCGCGAGGCTTGGGCGAGGCACACGTTTTTATTTAGTACATTGAATTATTGGGAAAACAATAAAGTTTGAAAAAGCTTGCAATTTGTGAGCTTTTTAGATTGACGTCTTGGCATCTTCACGAAGACGCCTTGTTGAAAAGGTAATTGACTTGATATTTCATTTTATATTAGGTTGCTATGTGTGTATAACACTAAACACTAGTCGTTATATTCGACGAGCAGTGCATACTTATTGTATTCTCGAGTCCTTCCATACTTGTTGTATTAGCCTTTCAAAAGAAGGTTGTTATTTCCGGTGCCTACCTATTCGAATCCCATACACCGTTCGACCAATTTTAAATCCTAATCATTTCCTTTACATTGCAACTTATAATGGATTAAAAAAAGTTTAAATAAACTTTCGATGATAACAGAAAATAAATAAAACTAGGATTAGTTATTATATTCCCTAGTGGATACTAGGGAATGCGTGTAGAAATAACATCGAATCGAGCTCGGCTCGCGCACGTCACGGGCTCGGCAGTCTAAATCATTCCTGAAACGAAAAAAATGTAACCTCAAGAGATATTTAGCGAGCAGCGACGCAAAACAAGGGTCGTCCTCGCGAAATATCATCTTCACTCGTAAATCATGGCGGATCGGTGCGCTTGCGGGCACGCCACTCTGGGGACAGACGGGGGACTGCTTTCTGTCGGGACAATTGGTTGAATAACTCTTGAACACTGTTCATTCTTTCTATTAGTTTTAAAACGGTTGTTAGAAAAAGTGACCACTTTTAGTAATGCATCATGATAAGGTTTAATCTGGTATCGTAACCCTCTGCCGAGCTATATATACTTATACTTAGGACTCAACATAATTTTCAATATTTTTGTTGAGAAAGGAAAATTTTTTTTTTGGAAAACCTATATAAGGTCCTTCTTAAATAGTGCACATAATTTTAAGGGGTCAATGTACTCATGCATACAAACAAATTTTACTATGGGAACAACATTGAAATCGCGAAAAAAAGTCAGCTGTTCCATAGACAATTTTAAATCGAATAGATCAAAATGTATGGAACAGCTGATTTTTTTTGCGCGTTTTCAATGTTGGTGCCATAGCAAAAGTTGTTTGTATGCATGAGTACATTGACCCCTTAAAATTTTGTGCACTATTTAAGAAGGACATTATATATTTTTACAGTTTAGATATTATTTCGTTATTATTCTTTGTTATTTATGTACAACTGAATTACATCGATTTTTCCAATAAAATTAAATAGTTCCAGTACTTAAGACATTAAATTGGTTCTAGAAAAAGTGACCACTTTTAGTTAAATGTATTGACGACGCTTGTTGAAGCAATATCGTCATAACTTGTAATCTTTTAAAACGCGTTGTGATAGATTCGATCCGATGATATGCCTTTACTTACAATCCCTTTATCCCTTCCTCCCTTTATTCACAGTTACATTATTTTTCCCTCAGAAGAAGTATTAAATACTTAGGTACTTACTATGTTGAAATTACATTTTCAATGGTAAAATAATTGTAAACAGTATGTGAACGCACTAGATATTAATTCTCCCAATTAAACTAACGTTCTCTTTTTTAATCGCAGGTCCAACTTAAAATGAACGATTAATTATAATATTAATTAAAGGTTTATGTTTAGTTATCAATTCATTCGGCACTGTATTTCTTATGAAATTAATTTAGAGTTATTTTACAGTTTTGACATTTAGCAGCTAGATTTAAATATCTATTTAGGAAACGTCTCGGTATTTTTGTTACTATTATGTTCTATTAGATTTGCTATTCTTAGTTACTTGAGTTTAAATAGAAAAACCTTTCATGACATTTTTTTATATTCTATCACTACAGTAGAACATTCAGATATATTTCTCTTATTTAACTACGCCTATGTCTACTTGATACTAAATACCATGTACTTAAATATCTCAATACAGTATACAACACATGTTTAACTATTTTCAGATATATAACTTTAGTCTAAACCTTACTGTTTTCCTCACTGAATTAAATATACATCAGTGATTTTCTTCATGGAAGGCCGATTTACACTTGAAATATTTTTTCTATTTAGTAGTAAATGTATTTTTTACTTTATACTTAGGTAAGTATTTATTATTTATATAGTACGACTATTCAGATTTCTGGACCATTATAATAAGTAGAGTATTTCTAGCTAAATATCTAGTTTTGCAATAGAGTTAATTTATGAAACGTGTCACTTTTTTACCTTTTACAAAATAATCCTAACGAAGCGATTGTTCTCAAACAGTTACTGAATTAAATTATAGTATGTGTAGCACATGTATAAATACTGTTCTAATTATGTTTTTTTTTACTAAATAGCAGCGAAATGAAATACATTCGGTAAAAATTCTAACAAAAGCATAAAGAAGCTATTGTGGCTTAAATAAATAAAAAACTAAAGAATGAACCTTCTTTCCAATGGCTTATCTTTGTCTCTGAAGATGCTATTCATAATTTATATTTCAAAACAAAATTTATTAAATAAACTGAGACTGCTGTAATGACACACTATGTGATGTGAATAATATTGTTTATTTTAATTTATGTACATATTTTTTTCTTGGACAGGGAAAATTTTAATGAACTTTTTTTTCTAAAGTGTAAATCGGTCTTGTCTCTGTCTAACTAAAGCCTGATTCACACATATCAGTGATGTCACAGTTCCGTCACAGTACTACCACCGTGATAATTACTCTTTCATACATTCTCTATGAACACGCGTTCACTGACACTGAGAGCACTGTCTCGTCACTGACACTGACAGGTGTGGACGCGTTCATAGAGAATGTATGAAAGAATTATTATCACGGTGGCGGTACTGTGCCGGAACTGTAACGGAACTGTGACTTCACTACTATTGTGAATCAGACTTTACTGTACTTAAACTTAACTGGCTTAACTGACTGAAGCCTGTTTTTCCAGCACCAGACTGCCGCCCAAACATTGGTGAGTGAATACTACCTAGCACCTTTCACTTTTTTTCCTATTTTTCTCTTTCAATTTCAATCTACTGAGCTTTGACGCATTTATGCTTATAGTATAGTTTGTAAACAGTAACTCGGCTTTATTTTTGTCTATAGGTAAAATAGATATAACGATTTCTTTATCATATTTTTTTTAATTCAACGTAAATATGAAAATATCCAATAATCTCTGGCATGTTTTTTTAAACACTAGTTTTAGTATGTAAAAATTATATAAAAAAACTGAAGATAATAATTAATAATTGTTTGTAATTTTACTAACAAATTACAATCAGCCATTTGATAGGTACACCTAAGTTCGTTTCAAATGGATGCATGTTAATAAATAAAAAAAAAAATCAATGCAAATGCAATTTTTCTCTTTGATTTTCATCACATTGGTAGACAAAGAGCGCAGACGTAAATCATTTGTCTCAATCTGTCATACCTACATCCGGACCTTATTTTAAGGGTCGTTGCCAATCGATCGTAGCGTTTCAGGGAGGGTTTTTTATGACATTGGAAAACAATATTTGTTTACATTGATATCAAGTGAGAAACACAAAAAAAAATATTTATATTGACAATTCCGCACATTATTGTAAGGTATGGAATAACCTAGAAATGGAATGGAAGAAGAAGAAAGAAAGAAAGAAAGAAGATTATTTTCTCTTTCTTCTTTCTTTAAATATAACATGATTATTTATAGCTAAACAAAGTTGAGTTACTGTTTAAAATTATACTCTGCTTACGAAAACAGCTTTTGGTCGAGCCAATTTTAAAATTTAATAGGTATTATTTTAATTTTTAAACTAAGGTAGGTACACAAGTACACAACACAGAACATGTAAGTACAAACCACATACATAAATATGTATCTTCATTTTGCATGGTTATTTTTACTTTATTTATACATCACTTATTTTTCTTTTCACATAATTTAAATACTTTTGAATTTTGAATATTTATACGTATGCTTTTTACATTTGAAAGATTTTAAATGTAGGCAGATGGAAATGGAAATAAATAGTGAGTTCCTTAAATATATGTTCATTTATAACAAAAACTAGCGAATAAAAAAATATCATCGACTTATAAAGTGCTTTTGGCAGGTTTTGTTTTGTTTTAGGGTTCCGTACCCAAAGGGTAAAAGCGGGATCCTATTACCAAGACTCCGCTGTCTGTCTGTCAGTTACCAGGCTGTTTCTCAATTCTTATGAACCGTGATAGCTAGACAGTTGAAATTTTCACAAATGATGTATTTCTATTGCCGCTATAACAACAAATACTAAAAACAGAATAAAATAAATATTTGAGTGGGGCTCCCATACAACAATTATGATTTTTTTGCCGTTTTTCGGTACGGAATCCTTCGTGCGCAAGTCCGACTCGTACTTGGCCGGTTTTTTATATTTATTGAATCGTACAGATGTCTCTCGATTTCAGAGTTGCAAAATCATAATTCATTGCCGACCATGAAACAGGAGTGAAACCAGTTTCATCATCATTCAGATCATAGAGACTAAAGGTTTAAGGAGTATTTTTTTATTCTTTTTAGATATTTGATACAATTTACAAGATACAATAATGATTCCTAGTGAATAGTGAATAACACCCAATTAGATTTGTTCAGTCACTGCGAATTTGTCAACTTGAATAATGTCCTACATTTATCAATTAACAAATTATAACTTTATTCATCGAAATGAACAAAATTACAACCAGTTACATTATTTTTACAATGCAAGCACTTTAATGCTATTAGAAGACTAAGGCCACTTTCTCCTCGGCTCGTTACGTTTTCGTTTTAGTGTTTTTTAAGGTTCCGTACCTCAAAAAGAAACAATGGAACCCTTATAGGATCACTATGTTGTCCGTCTGTCTGTCTGTCAAGACCCTTTATCTTGGGGACGCGTAGAGGTATCAAATAGAAATTAAAACCATATACTCAGGTCTACGGTCCCTTGAAGCTGAAAAAAAAATTAAACTTCTAATTTTACGTAAAAAAAGATACGGCCGTTTATGCCGCAAAAACGCATATTTAGACACTCTCAAGGGAATAAAAATTCATAGGGTACTTTCCCGTTGACCTAGAACTATGAAATTTGGCAAGTAATATCGTCTTATACTACAAGTACAGGGAAAAATCCGCGTATTCCCAGAAGTTCCGTTGAAGTTGTTCCGTGATGGAACTACTGGATTTTTTAAACTGGAGTACTAGATAACGGAACCTCTGGCACTCTATACAAATGCCGCGTTTCAACTACCTATTACACAGACGCTACACAGTGACTTTTTGTACACGCGCAACTGTGTGCGTGAAGTCTAGGGCTATTGTATGAGCATACAAACTGGCCTACGAACTCGCGGGGCGCGGTGAGGTAATTGATTGCGGGGCGGGGCGGAGAGTTTCCTTTCTGTACGGTAGTACTTATATCTATTCTGTGCCTCGGGAAAAAAAAATAGTAATTCCATCACGGAACAACTTCAAAGGAACTTCTGGGAATATTAACACGAAAAAATCTGAACACTTTGTATTTAAATCATAAAAATATAGTCTTTATTTAAAGTACTTACGTAAACCGTAACCTTCTTTGTACGGAACCCTCGGTGGGTGAACCGAATCGCACTTGTTCCATTATTTTCTTCTATGAGTTCGGTACAGATTCTGTACAGAGCCCATACAAAGAATATCGTACCGAACCGGTAAGGAAGTGGCCTAATCGGCCAAGTTCAAATTAAGCTTCGAAAGTAACATGAAACTCCCAAGATGCTCCACATTAAGATTCAATACTTAAGAATTCGTGGACGATTATGAATATCACGGTGACATGAAATATGGCCCTGAGGGTGTCAGATTTGGGCCACAAAATTTGGGAGGCGCACTGAATTGAGTGACCGATTTCGGAAAGCACGCCGCATATTGTTGAAATGAAGTTAAGAATTTTAGCTTCCAATAATTATAGCCACCCGTTAGTATTATCTAAAATTATAAGAAATTTTGGCTCGCGTGGTGGGTGTCTATGCTATCCTTATATACCCATTTCTTATTTGCAAAAATGTAGTCGAGATTTAACTTTTCTACCTACAATCAAAAACTGTTCAAAATTTCTAGCTAATCCCTTCGTAATCCCCAGATAACTGCATCTAAAATACCAAGTCGAAGTTTAAGCGTTGATCAATACATATCAAGGATACCCGAACTGGGTCGGGAATAACAATATTGAGGGGCAATGATTTATGCGAGAATAGCACGCAATCCCAAAAGCCAACGTGCAAATAGTAAACTTCTGAATGTTTCGGTGCCTTGAGAATGGTCGTGGTAAAGTTTTACGAGTATTTTACTAGCCCTGTGCCATGTTTAAGACCATGTGAGTGATTGAGCACAATATATTCAACATAAAGTTACTTACAACTTTGATTTGTTCTTTTTCTTTGGTGCTTTCGGAAGAAAGTCACTTATGAATGGAAGAGAGTAACAAAATAATAGTTGATACCCAGAATTATGTTTTGCTAATAAATAATACAAAGTTTATATTTAATTAGAGTTATAATCAATCACCTAAAAGTGTTATTTTAACATACAAGTATGGAGCAAAAAAGATAAATCTAAAATACCAACCGTAATACCATAAATCGAAAAACAATATTTCACTTCAATCTATCAGCGTCTGTCCAACAAAACCTTGCTGGTATCCTGTTTGGACGCTCAGGTTTTACGGCCTGCTGGCTGTTGGAGGAGGACGCATTCAGCACATCGTTGCCAGGAACCTCTTCACCGCGTCCCGTAGTATCTTTTACCTTTCTATCTTCCCTCTCACAATGTTCATTAATCGCAACTACTACGCTTTTGCCGCTACATCGAAATCTTCTCTTAGGTAAATTGTATTCTTCACTAAAATCTTCTTCCGACAATTTATCTTCTTTCACCACAGTGAGGTCTTCGCTTAATTCTTCTAGTTTTGAAGCTTTTGCACTTCGCACGCGTGGAGTCGTTTCACCTCTTGGAGTAAGCTGGGCTGTAGCTTTGATTCTCTTTTCTAAACATGTGAGCCTCTCTAAAACTTCGTCTAATTTTTTATTATTAGATTTAATGTTTCTCTGCACTGTTTTTAATTCAGTATTTATTTCGTGATTATTGGTCAACTGTGATAAGCAATCTTTGATAGCATTTATAATGGGATTTTTTATGGATTCACTAAACACGGCTTTATCAGAGTCGTTCATTAAATGTATTTTAATTTTATTGCTATCGCCGCCGTTCATAGATTCCGTAGCTAAAGCATCAAACGAATTTGATACAAAATATTTTTGAGTGTTTTCATTGGCAACTCTCGTATGTTCTCTTTTATAATATTTTACTTCAGTGGATTCTGAAAATGAGCAAGACTGGTTTATGTTCAAATTTAAGTCATCCAGAGTATTTTGTGAGGAATGATCAATCGATTCCCTAGCACTTTCGCGATGTGGTTTGGTTTTTCTTTTTCTCTCTGCTTCGAATTTATGCATTTTCTCTTTGCTGTATGTTAAGTCTTTTCCAATGCTGGGTTCGTGATGCTTAATGTCTTGTTTCTTTATTTTCTTTGAAGTTTTAATAGTATAGTATATAGGTGATGAAGAGTCCTTTGCTGGTGGTATAACTAGAGGTACTAGGTTCTTCGCAAATCTCAAGGTATGCAGTACTGGATTATAGTATTCTTCTGCTGTGCTATATTTATTCGTTTTTTCATTAACAGCTTCGTTATTGAACTGTTGCGTCTTGTCATGTTTTACGCCAACCTTTTTCTTTTTTTGTTTTTGTGTTTTTTCAGCAATTTTTGTTTTTATAGGTTTTTCCTCTTTTGCATCTTTTAAAAACTTCTTATGATAGTATACTACGGAGTTGTATGAACGTTGATTAGGGAAGTAATTATCCAAGTTGATCCCTTTAATTCCACCAGCCGTCGGGAGCAAGTCTGCAAATAAAACACAAGTAGGTACTTGAGTTAACGTTAAGCCTCCAACAAAGTTAGGCAACAAACTTCATTGTAAATATTTATTTACTAACGAAATTTCCCAGTGATTTCCCAAAGTGAATGAATTAAGGAATCATTAGTTAATTGCTGAGCTTTCATAAGGATTATTCTTGAAGGTTATTTCAGAGTTAGTCGGCCCGAACATAGACTTATGGCCCGGGCCCGAATAATAATTTTTCGATTAACCTACTTTCCTACTACAACCGCACACTGCTGCTCATTATTGACGACTATTAGGATAATAAGAATTTGGTCTCTTACCAGATTCCATAAGGAAATATCAGTTTACGATAATAAATATTCTCAATTTGATGTAATTGATACTTATTTATAAAAATATAATAATTAAAACACAGTTCTCAGTATCAAAGCAAGTCTTGTCAAATGTCAAAGTGACATCTTGGGACAGTTTTTTATTTTGTAAAAAGTTTTCGTGTAAAAGTTAATGCAAAGTATTCACTGACATGAAAAAAATCAGGTCAATGAAAGTATTTTATTAGACTGCCATTTGCAATAAATGTAGGCATAAATAAAAAACAAAAATCTAAACGGCCTATTTGGAGCCGATATTAGCCACCATAGAACAGCTACTATTGCAAGAACAAATAAATTAATCTTTGTGTACAAGTTAACTATGCGTTTTTTAAAGTCAAGTAAATAAAGACTTTATTGTCCATTCGAGATAAAAACTAAACTATAATTTTAACACTTACCAGTCACTCATGCTTAGTTTAAATAGAAAACGATTTAGTTGGCATAACAAATAAGTTTAAAAGCGCAGTTCCCAAGAGCACAAAATCGAGCAAGCAAACTACATTAAGGTAACTTTGACAGCGGCATATTAAAGCACAAATTGCAGTAACCAGTAACTATAATAATGTCGGACCCGGCCAGAGCTGGACGAACCCACAGTAATTGTACGGTAAATACTAATTAGATGCCAAAACAGATATCAAAGAGTCTGCAATCCCGCAGACGAGAAATTCTGTTCCATACATTGAAACAATTAAATTCTGAAATCATATTATACAGTTGCATTAATGCTGGCTCGAATCCATTATTATCTTCTCTATGTTAAAGCTTTAGTACAGGACGCAAGCGCCGAGTTTTACTAAAAGATAATAGACCTTGTACCGACGGTTGATGGTTGGGTTTCCATCCAACGATGTTGATGATCGGTTTGATGGCATTTTCCTTGTGACAAACTGCAGGAAATCCCGTCTGAAGCGGAGCTCAGCATTGTACGATGACCCTACCACGGGCTTTTTGAATAATTTATGGGGGCTTCGTGTACAAACATTAGGAGGTACAAGTTTTTTTTTTTGTTCAGCTAGAAAGTTAAAATTTTCACAGATGATGTATTTCTGTTGCCGCTATAACAACAATTACTAAAAACAGAATAAAATTAGTATTTAAGGGGGGCTCCCATACAACAAACTTGATTTTTGCCGTTTTTTGCTCGATATTAATAACGACAGCAGGTAGACAGTTAAAATTTTCACAGATTATATATTTTTGTTGCCGCTATAACAACATATACTATAAACAGAATAAAATTAATATTTAAGGGGGGCTCCCATACAACAAACGTAATTTTTTGCCGTTTTTGGTACGGAACCCTTCGTGCGCGAGTCCAACTCGCACTTGGCCGGATTTTTTAAATTTCTAGTACCAACTTTTAAAATAATGAAGAAAAAAGAAAAAAGTGACAAAGATGAGACTTGTAAAATTGATATGTGAGAAAAGGATAGATAGAGTGCATTATGGTGTCATACATGAATTAAAAAGTAAAAAAATAAAATGCACGGATATACCAAGGAGTTTTAAATAAGGCTTGTTAAAAAAGAAGGTTGATAATTCGAAATAAAGAGTATGGACGAAATGAGGTCGCATGTATGAAATAAATATAAAATAAGAAAAATTAATGAAATTCATTAACAAATTAGTGTTTTATGTTTATAAATAAATAAGATGAGATATTAATGTATTAGAGAAAAGCACAACGTAATAATGTAAAATGAAACGGCGGGAATTTACTTTATGAATAAAATTTTTCAGCATAGGTTTGATCGAACTATTTTTGTGATAAATTACAAAAAATGAGTGCGTCCAACGATGAAGATAGTTGTCTAACTCCAAAAGAATTGAGTGAACAAGTTTCTAATGCTGAAATTTAGCTTTTTACCAGGAAACTCACGTAAAAATTTTCTCGCTAGTAGAGGTGAAAAGTTGTATGTTTTACACGAGACCAAAATTTTGTTCTGCCTCGTGAGTTTAAATCACTCACTGTGCTCAGTAGTCTATATTATGTAGAATCACTCGCTACGCTCGTGATTTAATTCTAGACTACTTCGCTAGTTGGTGATTTAAAGTCGGCACTCGCAGCCCAAATTGATTTTGGTCACTTGTATAACAAATAACAATTGTTTTCAATAAACAATGAATTATTTAATATTTCAAGAATATTCACTTAAGAAATACCATAGTAGAAGTGCAATACTCTAGTTCAGCAGTATAACTATAAAATCTGCCTAAACATTTTAAATCAAAGTTGCTGAACTCCTGTTTTCATAAAAAGGAAATTGTTATTCTTTTATGACGCTACAAGAACTTAATTCCTCTTTATCTTCTAAAATTAACTAAATCTTTATAACCGCTGCGAATGCTGTTTTATTCATGAGATAATTACGTCCAGACGAAAAGTTTTAGGAGTTTGCGAATTTCAGTACCTACCTATTAAAAAGTCAGCCATTTTTAACGAAAAACAAAAGACTGTAATCACCTTGCAATTTAACAAAATTACGATACAGAGTACAATATGATTTCTAACACAGAACATAGAAGTAGTTAGAAGTAGTATGAGCTCAATTTAGTATTAAAACCAGGGTAAACCAAACTAACACATTAAAAATCGAAGCCAAGCCCCCCATTTAATAATTACATGCTACGCACACATACTTTGTGAACACGTAATTGGATAAAAATTAAAAATGAATAATATCCAAAAGGTCATAAATCACAAAGTTTATTTATTTAGATTCAATCGTATTACCATAGCACTTGGTGCCAAATAATACGTATATTTATAACGCTGCTACTCAGCCGCTAGATGGCGCAGGCAAATTTTAATAATGCGATTTACCACTTTATTTGTTCCTACCACCTACCACCTAAACGCTAAACGTTTTAATAGGTATATTTTCGCTGTTGTTATTTTTGCGCTAACGGCGGCGAGTATTGTCAGTTTTTGCAGCGGGTTTGAGATGACACGATTCTTGGCCAGACTCTAATACTTTTCAACTCTTCACTTCACAGTCACAACTTTTCTCGGTCTCCCCTTTTGAGTAATATTTCCGCTAGTCTATATTTTAATGTTTATGAAACTTCAAGAATATGTCAAATAGCGCATTGGAATATGGATCATAACTGCCTTACTAATAAAGAACTGCAACCCACCCGTTTTACGAGTGTGTAACTATGACAGTGATAGATGAGTTATAGATCGCGTATACAGTCGGTTACTAATAAAAACTTTTATTGTATTGGGTAGTTACACAAAGGTTATAACGAATATCACTTGCTCGCAACACTGGTGCTCACGTTCTAAAACAACATTATCTTTTATTATTTTCTAGTGAAATATGAATAAATAAAAAAAAATCTTATATTTAGGCATATTTTGTTAAAATCTTTAAATTGTAATGGGTTTTTTAATTTTTTGGTTTTAATTTACATGTTTTTTTAGGGAACTGTCTATCGTGTTTTTAAAAGATCACAGGAAATGTCATACGTTGTCATAACAATAATAAACAAACACTTAAATATTGTCAAATGTTCAAAATGTACATACACAACGTTTTATGCGTTTCTTTAATTATTTTCAGTTGCTTTGTGTTTTTCTCAGTAATAGGCAAAATTTGCAATCTTTGGAATAGCCACTTCATTTTCACAGTTTGTGATTTACGCTCACGAGTTGTATATTAATGTGATCCCAAGGGAATCAACGCTGAAGAGATGTAATTCTTACCAATTTTAGAAATAATGTTTATTATTAACTTGATCTCAAAACAATCTAACAAGCACCAGATCATACCTAAGTCAAGATCATGGAAATAAGATCGAGGAATCGAGCACATGAAGGAAACTTATATACCTACTACCCTATCCCAAAGATTTCAATCTTTGCCCTATCCTAACCTGAAGAAAGCTGCATCGATTAAAAACTTAAGAACAACGAAGAAATATTTTCTTTTAAAGGTTATGTATGTCTATAAAATAAAATATATCGAGTTAAAAACTAGTGCATTTTTATTCGATATTAGATATGATCTAGCATTGCAACGGTTGGTTTGTTAGTGATCTTATTAAAATGATAATGGGATTATAGAATCAATCTATTTTGCTTAATTCATAAAAAGGAACAGGTCTTCAGTAATACGGTTTCTTATATAAATTGTAGGCTGATTGACCAGTTTCATTGCCTTGTATGCAGTAAAGACTTCTCCTATCGAATTGTTCTAGAAACAACATCGAAATAATCATAAAACTTTATTTTTATTCATTTTACGTATTTACACATCAGTTAAACTAGATCCCGTGAGTGACAGTTTAAGTTTACATAGTAATTGCTAAATGCTAAAGATAAGAAATATACTTACGTTTGGGTAAAATTTGGTCGCATATTTGTCAGAAAGGACGAAGAGTCTAGTTCTATTCATATTAAGAGTTCATCATGTCTAAACAAACTTACTTAATTAAGTTTATAATGTAATTTTCCCTTTTTCTGATTAATTTTGCTCATTATGTATTTGACGTTTTTGTTTCCCATTATGTTAATTTAGTACCAAAATGTCAACCGTATTAGAAGTAAATTGAATGATGTTTACCTTAACATTCTTAACAGCACTTATGATGTAATCTGTTTTACAGAAACAAACCTAAACTCCGGTGTGTATGATGCTGAATTTCTTGATTCTAGATATGTAGTTTTCCGAAGGGATCGTTATAGTACCAGTGTAAATAAGTCTGAGGGGGGTGGAGTCGCTCTAGCAATAAAAAAAACTCTAAATGTACAACGCTTACCCGACTGGCAGTGTGAAGTTGAGGATATTTGGGTCAGAGTTAACATTCATTCTAGTAAATACCTAATTATTTGTCTATGCTATTTGCCACCTGATCTTGAACTTAATAAGCTTAAAGCGTTTTATTCTAATTTCCAACGAAGAATGGTCAACATGAATAATGACACTGACTTTTTGTGCATCGGGGACTTTAATTTACCTTCTATACATTGGACTAAAACCGCTGATTCCACGCATATGCTACCTACTCTTGTGTCTGGACTAAAGTCAGATCTTCTTTTCGAGACGTTGTCTGTTTGTAACCTGAAGCAATTCAATAGCATCCCTAATAAGAATGGTCGTTTCTTAGACCTGGTTTTGTGTACTCACAGTTCTCTAAGCGTTTATGGAGCTCATTCCTTGAGTCGTAATGATAACCATCATCCACCTTTGCTTATAGACATAAATTACCAAATCTCTTCTCTTGCAGTGATTCCTCGGGCCCAAAGTAAAAGACCTAATTTCTTTAAGTGTGATCTTATTGCTATCCGTCAGGAATTGAATTCTGTAAACTGGAATGAGTACTTAGACTGTACCAATATTGATGAATCCGTTAATAGATTTTACAAGCGATTGAATCACATTATCTTAAAACATACACCTTTAGTAAGCAATAGAATAAATCATTTCCCGTTCTGGTTTAGTCCGGCTTTGATACGCTGCATGAATTAAATACTAAAATATCACAGACTTCATAAAAAATACGACAACCCACGTGATTACGACGCTTTTAGTTGTCTTCGTACTCGATGTAAGTCTCTCATGGATAAATGTATAAATCTTATCTTGAAACGGTTGAGGAATCTGTTAAAAGAAATGTAAAGCACTTTTTTAAATACGTTGATAGTAAGAATACAAACACAGGTATGCCACAAACTATGAAATAAACGTAATATCATCCAATGTGGAAGAAATTTGTGAAATGTTCTCTGAATATTTTAGATCAGTTTTTGAACGAAAGGATGGCCATTATACGCCTTCTGATAAAATCGCTCATCATGGATTGTGCTTGTCTGCTGCTAGGATTGACCTGCAAAGTATTGAGACAAAAATAAAGGGTCTTGATAATAGTAAAGGTGCAGGTCCGGATGGAATCCCTGCTCATTTTATAAAGATGTGCTGCAATGAACTAAGTTTGCCCTTAAATATTCTTTTTAACAAGTCCCTTGAATGTGGCACTTTTCCCACTTGTTGGAAGACTGCTTATGTCTTACCGATACATAAGTCTGGAGAAAAAGATTTAATCAGCAATTATAGGCCAATCAGTATTTTATCTTGTTTTGCAAAGCTTCTTGAATCTTTAATATACGAAATACTCTATTCACATTTTAAACCACGCTTATCGCCTTATCAGCATGGTTTCATAGCAAATAGATCAACAGTAAGTAATCTTTTAGAATACAAAACTTATCTATGCTCTGCATTTGCAAAAAGGCACCAAGTGGATTCGATTTATACGGACTTTTCGAAGGCCTTCGATAAGGTCAATCACCGGTTGCTCTGTCAAAAGCTAGAAAGCTATGGCATTCATGGAAGCTCGCTAAGATGGTTCATATCTTATTTAGAAAAAAGGAGTCAACTTGTTAGTGTGCAAGGATATCTTTCTTCTCGATCTGAAGTAACCTCTGGGGTTCCTCAAGGCTCCCATTTAGGACCATTACTTTTTGTCATTTTTATAAATGATTTAGCTGAAAAGCTTACTTGTCCTTGCCTACTCTATGCGGATGATCTCAAAATTTTCCACACTGTAAAAGACACTCAAGATTACCTTAAACTGCAGCATAATTTAGCGCTTGTAACTAAGTGGTGCTCGGATAATCAAATGTTCATCGATTCTAGCAAGTGCTTTGTTATTTCCTTTGGTTCTGCTAAAAACAAACTATTATTTGATGACCATATCGGTGGTTCAACACTGCAACGTCCATCTGTTGTTAGGGATCTTGGCGTGTACTTTGATGAGGGTTTAACGTTTCGACCTCACTACGATTACTTAATCTCTCGCTGTAATCAACTTATTGGTTTTATATTACGCTGCACTAAAGAGTTCACAAATCAATCGACTCTTATGTATCTTTACTATTCTTTAGTGAGAAGTGTATTAGAGTATGGCTCGGTTGTTTGGTCCCCACATTATGCCGTGCACTCTAATCGCATAGAAAGAGTTCAAAAGAGATTCCTAAATATCCTTAGTTTCAGACTTCACTTAGGTCGAAAATACAAATCTTATGATATGAAACTCAAAAGATTTAAATTATCATCTCTTGAATCTCGGCGTAAATGTCATCAACTACTATATCTTTATAAAATCGTGCATTCAATTGTTGACTCACCATCTCTTACTTCGTCGCTTAGTTTTAATATTAGATTCAGATTACGTAAATGCTCTCACATGGTGTTTGCTTTACAGGTCTACAAAAATAACACGTCCTATTACAATCCCATTACAAGTATGTGTCGTTTGTACAATAGCCTACTAAATGAACATTCTTCGCTGGACATTTTTTGTCCAAAACTTCTTGAATTTAGAAGAGAAGTAAAAAGTATTTTGAAGGTTGTATAAGAATTCATCTCTTTTTTGTACCTACTAATGTTTGAGTTAAATTTTATTTAATTTGATTTGTCTTATTTAACTTATTTTAGTATTAAGTCCTAGACAGAAAAATGTTTACTTTGTTTAGATCATACTAGGCCCACATATTTAGAGTTGCAATTTAGATTTATATTAGCGTAACTTACTTATTTTTTTATGTAATTGTAACTTGTTTTGTGAGCTAAATAAATAAAAAAAAATTACCCACTCGTTACAACAGGCGTATGTCACGGAATTGTCAAAATTGGTTTATTAGTCAAGATTTCGCTGTATCACCCGTATACATCGCGGGTAAATGTTTATAAGTGTATACCGCATAAAGGTGGATATTTATTGTCTTGAAATTTAAAAGGAAAAACTCAGTTGAGTTTTTAATTGAAATCAAAATAAATGAAATAAAGCTTGCCTCTGATATTTTATGCACCCGTTTGCTAAATGATATGTGTAGATATTGTTTTTGATCTTTTATATAATGCAAATCGGCATTTTTATATGTTTTTTGAAGATGTTTTTGCTTGGCGTTCGCTCACACGACTGACGTAGCAAAATGCAGAAGTATGCGGAGCTACGCTCACTTGAGGTTACACGGGTCCCGCCTACTTGCGACTTCTACTGGGGGAAAAAAAAAAAATTCTTTGTTCTGTGATTTCTAAAAAGGTTTTGACATTTAATATAAGTTGACAATTACAAATAATAATATCTTCTCTATTTAAAGAGCTTTAAAATTGCAGTTGAATACTTGTTATTATTATCACAATCACAATATTAATAAATTGTCGATCGCTTTTGATTATGTTTTGTATTGTTAGAAATAACCCTTATTATTATATTAACTTGTATTATTTTGTGTTAAGTAGAGGATCCCTGGCGTGTCAAATCCAAATTCAAAATAAATTTAGAAATTTTGAATTTGTGATGTGAGTGCAGATTTTAAATCACAAACTAGCTAAGAAGTCTAGTATTTAGTAGTGATTCCAATGCCGTGAGCACATCGAGTGAAAATCGATTTTGCTGCGAGTTTTTACGCGCCAAAAGCGCCTTTTTCGTGCTGGAGAGGTGAAAAAGTATTTTTCAAAACTTATTGTTTTATAAATGACTGGCATGTTTTTCACAAATATCGTGATTTCCCCTCTCCTGTGAATAACTCTTATTTCTAGAACTTGTAGTAGTGAAATCCTGAGTCGTATCGTTTGCTCGCATCCTCTGCAAACATCTCGAGCGCGGATTTTCTACTTGTTATTATATCTTAGATTCGAATTGAGCGTGTTCCGTTGAGTGCCTACCTGTTGTGGAGTGACTCAACAATTTCAATTATTTGGATTTATGAGGAATTTCTCATTATACCTATCTCATTGGGTATACGAGAGCTGGGGCCGATCGCGCTAATTCGAACGATAATATCAAAACCGTAATAATTTAGGTTACATTTAAGTACCTACCTAAAAATCTTTGGTTTAGCATATATTAATAATACTCTCATTGTATTATCCGAAATTGGCATCCTAGGCTTCCTAGGCATTAGTTTCAACAATTTTATAGAGGGCTCTACACTCGCGCCGCGAACCGCGGCCGCGAATCACGGGCGCGGTTTGCGCATGAAAACGGTGCGAAAAATATAGCTCTCCAGACTCGCGCGTGAACGGCGGCCGCGAATCACGGCAACACTAGTTCGGCACACAAGTTCTTTGACACGGACCAAAAAACCGCCACCGGACGGGGAACGCCGCGAAGCGCGAACGCGAAGCCGCGAAACCCTCCACACTCGCGGTTCGCATATGTTCTCAACCGATTCTCGTGAAATTATTGAACAGGTAGATGGTAGAGGAGAACAAACGGACAGACATACGAAAGCATTTTTGCCCAAGCTGAAGCAAAGATGCTTCGCTTGCGCTTTGCGCTCGCTCGGTCACAAATATATTTTTACTAATATCTAAGTATGTACACTATGCCTTCATAACCACCACATGAAAGTTAGTAATGTTGAACAGAGGTGTATTTACAATACTTTTCGAACATAACGTACTCCCGTATTCACAAACAATACTCAAATGACCCTTGAATATGCGAACGCACTGCGTTGAAATAGTGCTCTTGATTAGTACGTTTGTTTTACATATTAAAATTACCTGTGACTGGTAAAGTACGAATCACGAAAGATGACCACAAATGGCGCCAATCTTCGCATCATAAGCATAACTCATGAAGAAAAGACGTAAGACAAAATAATATTTCATATAAGTATGTGTGTAAAAAATTAATATTTTTTATCTAAGTATAACAGGTGAAATAAGAACCTCAACGAAGCCAAAGTCCACGCATTCCGCCCATCATCAGGATCATTTTTGTCTCTTAGACTGTACCTGGGAAACCAATAACTACGAAGTTATTGAAGGTTAAAGTGAAAATTTTTTTTTCAAAATTTTTATCATATCTTATTTTATTCGTTATTTGCTATTTTTTGTCCAAAGAAACATTATCAAAATTTTAAGTATTTCGTAACAAACAATGGCCTCAAAACGTCATCATTAAATGTATCTATGTTGTACGCGTTACATTGCGTGGTAATGTATGTAATATTATACAAAAATTAAGATCGTTTCCCAACAGTAATTTTGAACAGAAATGGTCCTGATGATGGTCAGCATACGTAGACCTCGGCTTCTTTTTGGAGGTCTTGTTACACCCGGTATGTATATGAAATATTATTTAGTCTAAGTCTTTTCTTCATGAGTTATGATACAAACTTTATGTGGGGCGTTGTGCGTCCCCGCGGACACTGTGAGACCTCATAGTAATGTTTGTGAATACGGGTGTTACAGTTTCAACTTTTAAAAGAGCCACTATAACATAGAGATGTGTGTCAATAAGTAGCTCTGGAGTTTTGCGTGGCTGGTGTTATTAAAATTTGGATACGATCCAACTGAAAGACAAAGCAAGTGGCACTTAGTCGGAAATTTCAGCATCGAAACACATGTATTATGTAAGTCTGTGAGATTAGTACTACTTGAAAGTACTTGGAGAATCTTCAAGCACCAATTTAGAGAGATCCAATATGAAGATCTGACTGGAATTGGAAGATTTCTTTTTATTTAGAAGTATTACTTAAAATACTTTACAATGAAATTCAATTCTTCGAAGTTTTTTTATTTGAATTATGGGTATAAATATTCTTATCTTGAAATAATTATCTACCGAAAATAACACTCTAAAAATACACATCGTATTTAAATAAAAATTAACTAAAATTGCAAATTACTAAAAGAAAATCTTATAAACTTTTTTTCCGTTACACAATCATATTGATTGACGAAATTAAATTTTAGTAGACGTATATAAACCTATTTGTTTTCATTTCAAGAATTATAATACAAACCGTTACTATAGGTACCTATTTATACCTACCTCCCTAAAAGGGTTTTACACTGGTCTTAAAACCTTATAGAAGGTTCCTACTTATTCCGATTAATTTATTTCAGTCGTGAAAATAAAATGTTTTTTCTTTTTTCTTTGTTAATGTCACAGACTAATAAAACTACCTTTAAGTGTTATTAAATAAAAACCGCAAAGCGCCGGCAATTAAAAAGAAATCAGGTTACTTAGCAGGTTTGTGTACGCGAATCAGTGTTGCAAACACCGTGGAATAAATTAACACTACACAGCTTAAGGCAATTAATCACTCGCTACGTAAAGTGAGCCTTTGTCTGGACGGTGAATGCGCAAATGTAGGTGTAGTGAAAGGTTTCCTTAAAAGCTGTAGTTAATATCGCTAACTTTATTATTAGTAACAAAAATTATAGAGGTAATGTTAAATAAAGTTTTATACCTATGTAAATATTCCAAGAAACTTATATTCCGATAACTTTAACTACGCTAATAGAGGTTTATACATAAATGACAGAAAATTAAAACAATTGTAACTAACCGCAAATAAATAATGCAAAAGTAAAGATGTGTAATTTTCATACAACAAAAATGACGCATTAAATTCATATGACGTTACAATGCCTTCCGACTTTCGTCCTCGTATTGTCAAATAAACATTCCGTCATCCATCAACGTAAGTGACAAACGAAAGTTATTCACAAAAAGCGTTTATTGTCCAATAAATAGGCCGCTATCTCATGTCAAACAGTGTTCCAGAATGTCTTAGATACTGCACATGTCAAAGCTACTGCAAATAAAAAACAATCGAGAACCGTCCAATAAAACAAGTACGAAGATAAGGGTGCGTATATCCTCTCATCTATACGGATTTTACGATTCTTTTAGCTCTAGAGCGTATTTCAGCTACGAAGAAACAAAATACGGTATACGGATAATCTTCAAAACTGATTCGCACACAAAACGACACAAAAGTACTCTGTGCCGGCGGGACGCAAAGACTCTTCGCTGAAAGGAGGTTCTACCCTTGAAAACGACTCAGCATGCACTGAGGAGAAACAGGACTTCACACTTACTTACTTAAGGTTCAAATTCCTGCTACGTACAATGACCTACAAACGAAATGAGCAGGGAATTTGGGAAGTGTCGAACTTTACGAATTAGGTCGGTTGATTTTTAAAATCGGACATTTCGAACGTGTCGAACGACGAAGTTCGTTAAGTTCTGAAATTGCATTGTAACCCTTTTAAAGTTTTAGTTACTTGGCTTCGTTACATTGAACTTAATTAAGACATGAGTTTGTGTACAAACACCATTAAGCCTATTATAAAATAAATGTAAGTACTAATCGTTTCGATTTTTTTTTAAATGATGTATCTAATACTATTTGACTGAGCGAGCGCAAAGTGCGAGCGAACATATGTCAGTCCGGTTTTCCAGTGCTGTTTTTTCTCCTCTACAGGTTGCATTTCTCAACCGATTCTCGTAAAATTTTGTGAGCAGGTTTGAAAATGATTTAGATTTTTTTGTTGAGCTTGTTTTTCGAAATTTACCAAAATGGTGGAGATATGTAGAAAAAACATATTTCCGACCGACTTTCCGGCGCTGGCTGTTCTCCTCTACAGGACGCATTTCTCAACCAATTAACGTGAAATTTTGTGGACAGGTTTAATTATTATATAGAAAAGACATTTTTCAACAGTTTTGAAAAATAATCAAAAATGTAACAAGAGTATAGCGGTGCAAAGTAAATTGTGTTTTATTTTTTATTTTTAGAAGACTCAATAGTTCATCAGTCAAAACATTTATGGCCAATATTTGAAATTCGAAAATAAATAAGGTTGTGACTTTGTGACAGAACCTGCGTATATTATTTGCATAGTATAAATAGATACTTATTAGTTAAAAAATCTAATAGTATTATCTATCCTGTGTTATTGGTTTTTAAAAACATGCAATTTGAGCTAATTTTTAACGCGAGGTCTACAGCTCACAGAGCCACTAGTACATATTGCTTAAAAATATGACGAATATTTATTTAATAACGTTTATCATAGGGCACGTAAGGGAAACCGAAAATTAAAGTGATGAAAATAATTAACACATTTAGGTTATCATCTAGCTAACTTTTCGTGTACCTCGCAAGCAGGAAAGAAATTGTCGCAAGAAGTCACTCTTTTTCATCAAACCTAGTCGGCCTGGCTATGGCAGAAATAGTTTTTTAAAAAGATCGTGTTCATCGTGATCGTGTTATGATAATAAATATATAAATAAGTGGAAATATTTGATAAGTCATTGAATGGATTTAAAAACCGCATCACTGAACTACCCGACACTGCAGAGTAGTATATATTGTAATTAACCCTGTTTGTCTTTTAATCTGTATAGTAATATTGTTTATATTATTTTTGATTTTGTTTTTTCTGTGCATTGTTTTTGTACTTACTTTAAAGATAAGTTTTTTTTCCATTTCATTAAATTAAGTAATTAAGATGTACTTATATTTTAGAAAGTGTTTCTTTTAAATTGTATAGCTTGTCATATTTTTTGTTATTATTACCTAACATTTTTTATATATTTTTTAAATAATTAGGGAACTATAGGTTTATTTTTAGCTCTTCGTATGTAATCAATTTATGTAAGTAACTGTTTGTTCCTAAATAAAAGAAAAAAAAACAATAAAGTAAGAAAATGAGATTTTATTATAATGAGATCTAGTATGTACACACGTTAAATCTTCAAGAGACGATAAAAAATAAATCGAAACCTTATTTCAGAAAAAGTGCACTAAAATATCTAACAAATACGTCACAAACAATACGTAACGTGACGTCACAAATAAGTCATGTTAAATACATTACATTACCGTTAAAACTTAGAAACGTACAGAATACGTAAGTGGAGATTCAGTGATAATAACTTTACTTACTTATTAGAAGTGACTGCCCATGAGCACAACTTTGTCGAGTACTGCCTAACTAGTTACTGCCAGCTGCCAGGCCACGCGAAGGAGCGAACGGCGACACGAGCAGCGAATTGCGAAGGAATTACACGAACTAATTCGCAGATTAGCGTATCACCGTTATGCAGTTTATTGGTATTCTTACAATCCGCACAAAGCGTTTTGCTAGTTATTTTATAATGCAAACATCTTCAGTGGAACACGTTGCTTGCTGATATGTGTTTCCCAGTAACCATGACTAGGGCATTTTCGGTAAGCAAGCTGTTTCTAGATGAGCATGTCGTAGTTAAAATCATCACTTAACACCATGTTTCATTGTGGACAAAATTCACTTTAAATTCAATTTAAAAAATCATGTAAATCGGTTCAATATATAATTATGCCTGAACATCCGTCCGTAAAAACTCGTGCGATAGTAAGCTAAATAACTGATATTTTTTAGGATTATGAAAAGCTACTAGCTAGAACTCTGTAAAAAAAAATATAGGACCGCGCCTGAAAAGTTCGCCTGAACTACATCATTAATTTATTATTATATCAATAAAAAAATATTTAAATCGGTTAACAACTGGCTAAGTTATAGTAAAACACAAAATAAAAAAATATCATCGACTTGAGAACCTTCTCTTTTTGTCGAAGTTGGTTAAAAATATGTGCCGTGACGACGGCGAGCGTGTCGAGCGCGCCAGTAATAAGGAAATTTTGCTTCTCTCTCTCTCACCGCACCGCCGTTCGCCGCTTCGCGTGGCCAGGCCATTACTGTGCAGTTCCACAACTCTCGTGGATTGTGCACAACTTCTGTAAGTGACTAACCATTATCTGGATCTAGATATTAACTACTCAGTATCATCATTTAACTTCTGAGATTTCTGTAATGGTATTTATGTAACTTATCAATTACTTACGTAGTTTCAATTCAAAATTGTAAAATGATTTACCAATATTTTACAAAAACCACTGGTAGATGTCTTAATTTTTTTTTTCAACCTCTAACCTGTAGCTTTCTTATTTTAAGTCAGTCAACAAAGTGTAAATAGATTAGGATTGACATAACGAGACTTTATCGTTAATGTCAATACCAAACACAAATAACGTGTAAAGAAATGCTAATTTCATTTTTAACACGGTCACGTTTTTATCAACCCGGAATAGAGGTAACTTGAGGAAGGTTATAAAGTACAATAGATTAGATAGAAAAAACAAGGTACTTAGTTTTTTTTGGTAATCCTGAAAGGGAATATTTGTATCAACTGATAAGCGTCCAAATAATAATAATTGGCTTTTTGTTGAGAAAATTAAGTGGCATAAAGAAATCCTGGGTGATAAAAAGTAACCGTGTAAACTTACTACAAATGTACACCATATGTGACAGGCTTGTGACAGTTTATAATAATAAAACTAAACTAGATTCTTGATTTATTTAGTTTAAAAGTTGATAGTTCTTTGTTTGAGACGTTATTTAGTGCCCTTATTTCAGTGATCGTTCATGGTTGTGACTGCCCTTAGAGCATGGTTTAGAACATGAATAATTATTTTAGTTTTTAGTTTCATAGTAGTCTCCTAAAGCGGGTGAGCTAACCATCATCAATTTAATGTCATTTAAGTTAAGTTTTATCTTTTACAGAGTTGCTACGTAATTTACTCTGTAAGTAATTACATTTCTATAATTTATTAACTTATGATTATATTTAAGGAGGTACTAAGATTACTTACGAATTGGTTACAGTATATTACCGATATGAACCAATATGATGAAATTTGACTAGAAAAATACATAAAAATAAAATTCTCGTGGCATTTGAGGACTTTGTTACTATTATTTATTCTGTGAATTCACACGCGCCATTGCTCTCCGTGCTTCTTCACGCATCTAATTTAAAGGCACCTTTAAATATCGACAGAAATATCTTCATTTAAACGATTCTTAAAGAAATATTCAAATTAAACATAATATTGGCAAGAAAGGAAACAACTCTCATTTACGCCAAACATTCCGGTAGAAAAACAAAATTACGATGTACATATATGTCGCAGGCAAATCGTATTATTCCGCGTTTTACAAACGGCGTCGTTCGTTTACAAACGCTTGCTGTTTTGCAAAATGCCGAAGGCAAATTGTAAATTGCCTTGTCATTATATAAAATGTCATAATCTTTGATAGAAAATTCATTAACCATTTACAAAATGACGTGGCAAATTGAAGTATTTAGTTCTTTTTCTTACTACGCGCGGCGCTGTTAATCAAAACAATAAAAATGGCGTCTCGTAGTGGTTTTATGACACAGATAAATATCGAAAGCAGTGCAAATTCTACGTGTTCAAATGACATTTTACAAAAAAAACATTGTTTTAAAGACTTTTGTTAAAGTGAATTAAGGAAATTTTACGATTCACAAGTAGGAGCAGTAAAAAAGCCGTGGACAAATGACAAGATTTTTGAGGTTATCCGGACGTAAAAACCCTAAGGTGTCTATGGAATTTGGTACTCGGAGGACTCAGATTTGCCTTCGGCATTTTGCAAAACACCGAGCGTTTGTAAACGGACGCCGCCGTTTGTAAAACGCAGAATCATACAATTTGCCTGCGACATATATAACGTACTCACGATCGAAAGTACTTTGCAATTTGTTCAAATACTTACTGCCCTGCCGTAAAAATAAACGAAGAATAAGTTTAAACCTAGTTTAACCAAAATATTGCTAAGCAATATTATTCCTTACGTTTGACGTCTCAAAGCATCATACTCGTATTCCTGAACAAACTTTTTGGTTATTCTAAGTATAAACTTATTTTTCGTTTATTTGTACGGCAGTTATAGTTTAATTAAAGTGATCATTCCCAAAATTTCTTACGTAATATCAAATCTCCTACAAATATTTTTTTACGTTCACTTTATCTCCATAAAATAAAAGGATTTCTCTCGTAATCCCCAGTAATTTGCTGCAAATAAATCATGTTCCGTTGTCATTTAGAGCCATTAAATACGAGCATAATTTGTATTGGGCTCGATTACGGAGAGAAAAGATAAAAACCAGTTATTATGAGAACCATTATTTGAAGAGAACTGAACAATGAAGCTATATTTATTTTGCTGTTAATTTATTAGCTGCTGAAAATGTTCCAAATGCGATAGTAAATTGTCAGTCTATTATTAAACAAGTGTAATAAAGCGACTCTTTAAATTAAAAATTTGACAAGAAAGCTATTCCATAGAGAAAAGCATTTTTTTCACTTACTGGATGGAATCATATTTATGATTCCATATATTCCATTCCATTTGAAGCCTAAAATAATGTCGATATTATTTTAGGCGTCAAAGAAATCGGAGTTATTCTCAAAAATTTTGTTATCTCAAAAATCAAATACTTAAGTTATTAATATGTTGCTTGTTGCTTTTACTAACTTTCTGAAATGCTTAATCAAAAATTCAGCCAGGATGAAGCACAAAAAATGATGCAGACTTTTTAACACTCTAAAATCTTTTTGTTTACCCACAACTTGTGTTTTCACGAATCGTGTGTGAAATTCTCCACCCTTGTCGTCGTGTCGGTCACGGTGCGACCACGCGTCCATTTTTTATAAGCCGTCGAAGGTGTGATTTAACACCAAGTTGTTTGCACACCAACCGTTGCGTTACATAAAATTTGCATAAGAATACGTGAAGCTTTTCACGTGATTTTACACCCTCAAACGTTCTGTGTTTGTCACACGAAAGTAACGCGTTTGTGTAAAATAATTCGTAGGTTTTTGTGGCGTTAATCATTATAGTTTGACCATGATCGATCTTTGGTATAGTAAAATAGGATTTAAAAGTACCTTGTGCGAAAATAAATCAGATGAACTAACGAATTAATAGCATTATTATTACTTATTTACGTAAATGTTATCTTCCAAGATGATTCCATACATCTCTGAATTTTATATTTTTACACTCTACAACTCTATTTATTCTCTGTATTAAACATATCATATAAATACACGTAGATACATAAAGTATAATAATATGTTTATTAGAATAAGATTCGGAACAAAGATTAAAAAAAACTGGCCAAGTGCGAGTCGGACTCGCACACGAAGGGTTACGCAGGTACAAAAAACTCATGTTTGTTCTATGGGAGCCCCACTAAAATATCTATATAATTCTGTTTTTAGTACTTATTTGTTGTTATAGCGGCAACAGAATTTCATAATCTGCTGTGAAAATTTCAACTGTCAAGCGATCACGGTTCATGAGATACAGCCTGGTGACAGCCAGACAGACGGACAGTGGAGTCTTAGGGATAGGGTCCCGTTTTTACCCTTTGGGTAAAAAATGCAAAGTTACAATTACTTATTTTAATGCTTCGACCAATTTTGTGAAAACAGGTTTTATGGAAGCTTCCTCTCTTTTAGAATGAGAATTAATTTTTCGATGGGCGATTCCATTGCCAACAGTGGCGGTACCTCCATAGAAGCCCAAAAGCCCGGCTTGCCCTAACAAAATCTTATTTACACTACTAATGAATCTCAATTAATGACAACAGCAAAATATTATTCACGAACGTAAATTTTCGATCAAAATCAACCAAAGATTCAATTTTTCAAACAACTGATCGATAGTCAAGTCGTTAAACTGCATAATATAGCGTATTAATCGAACAATACACTGCATCTCTCTCGCACTCGTTGGCTTGCAACCGGGCTTCGCAAATCCATACATACGCACTCTTCTAACGTTAGCGAAACGGTACCCCACTACATACATACTACTGTAGGTATGTATAGATTCTATGAAAAATGCCCAATCCGAGCCAAAGCATGCTTGCTATTGAAGTTAGCCACAAATGGCCACAATACGAGGCCGCCGCGTAGAGTGCGGTTATTTTACCCATGGCGTTATGTTGGTACCCCGGAAATTTATTCAATTTTGAACCTTATTCCATCGCAATAAGAATAAATTTACGGGGTACCAACATAACGCCAACGCCAATAATCTGTGACGACCTGACGACAGCTGTTTTGAAACAACAAGGATTTTGTCTTTATTAGTGTTTTTGTGTTAAAAATGTGTCTAAATTTCAGTCTAATGATTGATAATGTTTTTTCGTGATGGATTAAAATGTTTATTCACTGTGTGATCTGTGAAAGTGTCCACGAGTTGAATCGATCCAAGAGAAATACAAAAAATGACCCTTGCCTATTGCACTTGCAGTCCGGTAATGATACCTCTTCATTTCAGTATTTTCAAAGAAATACAATTCTTCAATGTATCGTTCGTACCTAATTACGTTGTGGACTCGTTTACATTGTTGGTTCTTCTTATAAAAATAAATAAGTAAGGTTAGTTTTGCGTCTTTCATTTGAACGACAAGGGGATAAGATTGGAATTGTCTAGTAAAAGCTCAGGAACGCTATTATTTTGTGAAATGATTTAAATATTTATTATGAGTTACACATTTTAAACGAGAAATTTAATTTTGACTACACAATAATTAAATTCGATAAAGTCACGCCATCTAACATTTTGTGTCGAACTAATTTATGAATAATTATGTATGCTTAAGGGTTGTGCTTTTGGTGCTTTTTTGCGACTTATCTATTAATTAGACAAGATGGCGCTGGGCTGTGTCGCATCGATATTTTGGTATGAAAAAAATCTTAAATTAGTAAAGAGAGACTGTGGGGTGCATTGTTTTTCTTGCTTATATTGAGCTGGTAAAAAAAAAAATTGGTTGATTTTAGGGTTCGGGCTTGCTATACTCTGTAGGCCTAGGCACGCCACTGATTGCCAATAAATGATATCAGATGGCAAAATCATTTCCAATGGTGCCTCTGCCAGTGGCCAGTGATATATCGTTTTGACGAGTGATTGCTTTCACAATTTTTCAGCGCCATTTTAAATACGCCTTCATTTGTATTGTGGAGATTATAAATTGAAACACGTAGATTATGTACAAGGTACTGTGTTTCTACACCAATTACAAAGGTACCATTATATAAAACCTATAAATAACAGGCATCCGATAAAATAAAATCAACATGAAGTGATCACCAATATATCAGCCATAAGTTTTTCCACAATGATCGGTCCTGCGCTGCCCGCATCAAGCGGCTTCCCGCGACTTTCACCAGATCGTCAGTCCACCTTGTCGGGGGCCCACGGAACGGTCCAGTGCGTGGTCGCTATTCCAGAACCTTTCCACCCCAACGGCCTTCGGTTCTTCTCACTACGTCTCCAGCAATACTATTTTTTTAAACGTGTGACTTCGGTCATCGTTTCGTCGAGTTTCTGACAGCTGATGTCATATATCCATTACTGAGTCACTGGGTAAAATGTCATAGATTCCAAAGAGTTTAACCGGTAATTAAAATATGACACTATCAGACAATGCAGCCCCAGCAGCGACGAATTAGACGCTGCTTACACTGAGCATATACTAACTACGCTTTACTTGCTAACTTTAGAGAATAGCATAGCTGCTGCCTACCACTAGTGATCATCAATATATCAGCCATAAGTTTTTCCACAATGATCGGTACTGCGCTGCCCGCATCAAGCAGCTTCCCGCGACCTTCACTAGATCGTCGGTCCACCTTGTCGGGGGCCCACGGAACGTCATCCAGTGCGTGGTACAGAACAAAATCCATGAAAAAAACTATAACGCGGCAATCATTCGATTGATGTCGGTAATTTTAGTTCTCCTACAGATTCCCTAATTCGATCACGCAGGGAAACACTAAACATGGCTCTCCCCATTGGTCGCTGGGAGCTTGTTTTTATAGATCGATGAAAAAAGTAATCAAATCAAACGCAACCACTTCAATATTCTGTAACAAGAACGTATCGTATCGTAATCGTAGCTCCGCTATATTTGTTGACCTAACGGGTGTAACAAGACACTCAACGAAGCCGAAGTCCACGCATTCCGCCCATCATCAGGATCATTTTTGTCTTTTAGACTATACCTATATACTATAGTCTAAAAGACCTATATACCAAGCGATTGATCTTTTAAAACCTTAAAGTTTTAAAAGATCAATTGCTTTAGTTCTGAAATGTTCTCAAAATATTTTATAGAAGTTCATTTAAGCTAAATTGTTTATTTTATTGTAAATTCTAAATGCATGCTGTGTTCACTTGTTAAGAAACTACATAATCATTTATCTTAAAGCTTGCTAATATGTACCTATATATGATGTATGTTTCAAATTGTGAACCAAATAAAAAAAAAATACCTGTGAAACCTATAGCTACGAAGTTATTGAAGGTCAAAGTCAAAATTGTTTTTCCAAATTTTTATGAAATCTTATTTTATTCGTTACTTCCTATTTTTTGTCTACAGAAACATTATCAAAATTGTATGTATTTCATAACAAACAATGGCTTCATAACGTCATCACTCAATGTATTTCATGAGCACGCACATAAACGTTGCCTTTCAACTCTGCCGCACGCAGCCGTGTAGCATTCACTCGCAGGCGCGGTCTTTTGTATGCGTTACATTGTGTGGTGATTAATGCAATGTTTTTTTAACACCAAAAATTAAAATCGTTTCCCAGCAGTAAATTTGAATAGAAATGGTCCTGATGATGGGCAGAATACGTAGACCTCGGCTTCGTTGAGACTTGAGTGTCTTGTTACACCCGGTATAAACAGTGTGAAGAAGATACTTAAATAATAAAAATTCAGGATCAAATTGGAACAATACCGCAAAGTGACTCTTAGAGAGGTATAGTTGTGGCCCTTATTTAGCTTTTCAAAGCTTACAGCCAGTCTGCATATTTTTCTCTCATCAATCATGATGCCATAGAGCCATCGTTCGAGTGGCCCATGTTTCAAAATGAATGACTCTCGACTTTGGCAATATAGACAGTAAATTATCGGAGTTTTCTAAAATATGAATTGATTTTCGTACTTTACATTTTACTTTGCCGTTTTGCATTTTTGTTAGAGATTATTTATAGTACCTATTTACTACCTAATTAACTTCCTCGTATATGTAAATAGATAGGCTATTTGTAAAATGTTGGCTTACTTATGTCATTTATTTGGATTCAAGTGGTGGGTGACGGTAAATTCTCTGTTTAGTTACCTAACCAATGTTAATTGTGTTTATTGAAAAATAAAATGCTGAATCCATCATATACGTCTTAATGGAAATAATATTCCATCTTCTAAATACGTGTAAAAACGTTTTACCAAAATATTAATGCATAGTTACGTTGAAATTAAGAAGGCAAAAGCAGCTCACAAAACCACTGATATAAGCCACACAATTAAAAGGCAACACTGCTTATTCTGTGACACTGCAAAGGTGCCGAAACATCTGGAAAAAAATATAAAAAAAATAAAGACAAAACCAAATATCAAAAGCATAATAAAACCGCGTTAGTAATCCGTTAAAAGTATTTTCTTTCAATGTCTATACGTGCGTAAATCAGAAGTGATTATGTTTACATAATAAGTCACTTTCTCGTGTTTTTTTAACACGTCACGTTTTTATTAGGTCACTTTCTCGTTTATTTGTTAGTTCAGAAATTTTGCAAAAGATTTTAATCTAGCTTCCCGATGAGCTAAAGACTTGAAAATTTAAGCATAGGTCAGAACTGGAAGATAATGCAACTAGCTGCCGCCCGCGACTTCGTCTGCGTGGAAAGGTTTTTTGCTATCCCTCGGGAACAATACATTTTTTCGGGATGAATGGTACCCTATGTCCTTCTCTGTACCCCTGACAACGTGTATGCAAAATTTCATGACGATCGGTTCAGTAGTTGAGACGTGAAGGCGTAACAAACAAACAAACAAACAAACAAACGGACTTTCGCATTTATAATATTAGTAAGGATATAAGACACCATGTCTTTGAGCTGATCTAATGATGGAACTGCAAAAAGGCTACAGGAACTCTGTAATAGAACCATACTCGTATGATTCGTCTTGACAAGTACTCTGTTGGGAAATAGTGTCCAGGGTCTGGTGATGGAGCCAGAAGAAGGCCAGAGGAACCCTATAATAATTTATTATTCTCAGATCAGCTCAATGACACCATAATATTGCATTGTCTTCGAGTTCTGACATATGTTTAATAATCACACCACACAATCCCATCAAGTTTGGGCTAGTTTAATTCGTCTTGACAAGACCTACTTTGATGGAAGATTGTGTCCAGGATCTGATGATGAAGTCAGAAAAAAGCCATAGGAAAATATTAACACTGATAAGACTAAAAAAAGTAGAAAATAATTTATTTACTGAAAAAACACTTTTTAAGACGAACTAAAAATATAAAAATCGGACTAAAACATACAAATAAAACAGCCTAAAAGTATAAAGTAATTTCTCCCTATCCTCCCTATCTTTACCTACCTACTAGGGTTGCCAAGTATTTTTTTCAGAAACTCGGGACATATACTTAAATTAAATAAAAAAACGGGAGAAAGCATTTTGACACGAGGAAACAAGCAATAAATAGTAACAAGCTTTCAATCAGTGTGCATGCATGATAGGTACGAGTTCTTGCAACTAATTATGATGGGAAAAGATGCAGGATAAAAAAAAGACCTAGTCGCAGAAGAAAGTTTTGGTCGCGAAACATTCGGGAATGGACGGGAATAACAAGTGCCGCCGAACTCTTTAGCATTGCCAAAGACAAGACAAAAGTATGCGGAGCTGACTGCTAACCTTCACTAGTTGAAGACCACCATAAGAAGAAGAATCAGTGTGCTGCCTAAAGCGCGGGTAATTTAAACCAACTACAAATTAAGTTAGGTGCTCAAAATTATTGAATAAAATGTATAGGTATTCGGTGAAATACTACTGTTGATTGTTTAGTTTCTTTGTCTAACGGAATAATATCATAATGCGGGACACATATCTGTCCCGGCGGGACATTATAAAAATCGGCTGTTTCGTGGGACGTCCCACTATAATCGGGACACTTGGCATCGCTGCTACCCTATACAGAAGTTTTAAACCTAAAAACGTGGGGCGCATGCAAATGATAATTTATGATAAATTTTGCAAAATTTTTGGGTCTATAACTTCTGTGTCTACACATTATAAAACGCTAAATTGTTTTTTTTAATTGAAAATAAGTCAGCATTTGTCCACAATCACACCTGTTAAGTGATGATGTAAACTACGACGGAGCATGCTCACTTAGATAAAGCCTATATTCACTCTACCCTTGAAAAGGCCCAAGTTATAACTATTGGGGAACACATCGGCAGGCAGCCTGTTCCACTCCTTTGCTGTTCGAATTATAAAAGTGTTAGCAAAATGCTTTGTGCGGATGGTTGGAATATCAAAAACATAAGGGTGGTACGCTAATCTGCGTCTAGTACTTCGATGGTAGAATGGGGCTGGAGGAATTAATTCGTGTAATTCCATCGCACACTCTCCGAAGTGTATATTGTAAAATACCGACAAACAAGCTATTCTACGGCCGTGGTCGAGGCTACTTAGTTTGGCATTCGTGAGTTCGGGGTCTCCAGTAAGTCGCTTAGCCCGTTTTTTCGACCGAGCCCAGAGCGGCAAGCTGGTATTTGGCTGATCCGTCCCAAAGGTGACTGCAGTACTCCATGACCGGTCTGGTTTGCGCTTTGTAAAGTAAAAGCAGCTGATGCGGGGAGAAGTAACGCTTAACCTTTGAGAGGATTCCAAGCTTTTATGCAGCGGTTCCATCTATGGACTCTATATATTCGCCAAAGTTCAAATTTGAAGAAATTGTCATGCCACGTTTGTGTTTTTGTCGCATTGATCCTAACAAGATTGGCATCGCTCCAATCTGAGACATCCTGAAGTGCTAGGTTCAAATGTTCGACTAAATTCTCTCGACAAGACTCTATTTCCTCTCTGTTGGCCCTTACATTTCAAAGGTATCAAGGTCTGTTATTGTGCTGTTAAACTTATCTGCAGACCCAAAGCTTCCGGGCGTTAGCAGGTCGTTTATATGTAGCAAGAAGTGTGTTGAGGACAGAACTGATCATTGAGGGACACCGGCGTCAATCGCCTGCTGATCGCACGTGCACCCTTCATTCACTGATTGATTTACGCGTAGAACCCTAACGGCTGAAGTAGGGACACCGTTTTTGGAGGGTAGATACCCTTCATTGTGTAGGTGAGCACTAATAAAGGGTTTTGGGAAATTCCGTTTGGGAACTGAATTTAGGTACTATGCGAGCCAAATAAGAATAGTACTGTAAAACACCAATCTTGATCTTTGTTCCTTTTCTTGCACATCCTACACCCTGAAGTGGAAGCGAAATGCAAACAAATATGGCCGTTTTGACAGTACTATTCTTATTTGGCTCGCATAGTAAGTATTGGTAATCCGTGACTTTCAAAATCAATGCACAAGTAAGTAGATTATAAATCTTTACGGGAGAAATTATTTTATACTTTTTAGACCGTTTTTAGGGTTCCGTACCTCAAAAGGAAAAAACGGAACCCTTATAGGATCACTTCGTTGTCCGTCTGTCTATCCGTCCGTCCGTCTGTCTGTCCGTCCGTCCATCCGTCTGTCTGTCAAGACCCTTTATCTCGGAAACGCGTGGAGGTATCGAGTTGAAATTTAAACCATATACTAAGGTCTACGGTCCCTTGAAGCTGTAAAAAATCAAACTTCTAAGTTAACGTAAAAAAAAGATACTGCCGTTTAGGGCGCAAAAAACGCATTTTCGATACTCCCAAAGGAATCAAAATTCATAGGGTACTTCCCGTTGACCTAGAACTATGAAATTTGGCAGGTAATAGCGTCTTATACTACACTTACAGGAATAAATCTGAAAACTGTATATTTGTAATTAAATCATAAAAAATATGGTCATTAAAATACGAAATTATTAATCATCTTGGTGAAACAAACGGTATGCGCGGTCATAGTTTAACTTCTAATTACTTTTGTGATAATCGCGCCACTAATTCTTTTTAAAATATCAATTTTTATTATTATTAATTATTCAGATCCTTTCAAATATTGATATAGTTAATTACTTTTAAAAATAAAATTAAAAAGTAATAAATTTGGCTCTAAATATTTTCGCAACATGGCGGTATGTCACGCTCAAGAAGCTTATATCCCAAATAGAGTTTTTCGTGGCCTAGTGGCATAGTGAAGATAGAAAATTTGAACTCTGTTGAACTTTACGGCGTATACTTGTTTCGCTCTGTCATGTGGGACAGAGCGAAACAAGTATACGCCATAAACGCCAGATTTGTCGATGGCCAACATTATAAATGTCAAATGCAAGCTGTCACTATTATCTCGTTGTACTCGTTCACGTAGCAATTTTAATTGTACGTAATTGAAGTTTTTCGTCTTATTATTAATAAAAATAATAATGAATTGTGTAGTGCGTGGCTGTAAAAGTGTTATTAGCCCGAATTCTGGTGTGAAGTTTCATAAATCTTTAAGTTTGATCATGTATAACAAACACTTTGTAAACGTCTTTTTCTTGTTTTTTGTGGCTTCACTGTACATAATAAATATTAATAAAATAAAAGTAGTTCCTAATAAGGTTGCTAAAGAGCCAATTGCCTCAAGCTGGCAGTTGTGAAGGCTATAAAAATGTAATTAAAATCGTACACGAGAGGATTGTTGTTGTAACACTAGGGTGACCATGAGTAAGCAGGTTACAGGCTATTCATACATAGATGAGTACCATGTGTAATTTAAGACTGATGCATAAAATGACGACACGATGCATGCACGTTTTACACGTGCATAATCGTATATTTGAAATGAATTTTACATTAACCACTGTACCCTACAGCGGCTTCACGGACCTCTGAGGACTCAGCCCGTACATAATTACTTGTGTCCAGTAACATTACCCACTTAGATTTTTTATTTATGTCTTAGGAATCATGGATAGTATGGATAAATAATCAATCCAATAAATGTCTTAATAGCAAAAAAATAAAATATGACTAATAATCTGTTATACGATTTTAAAGGTAACGAAAAAAAACGTTTAATTGACATCAAAATTTACGTAAATGAACTTAGGAGCTATTTACATTTTTTATTAGTTGATCAAAAATTCCGAAATATAGTTTGGTGGTCTTACTAGGTTATGCGAAATCGTATTTTTCAATAAAGTTGCTCGAAAATGTGAGCTTACGATGAGAGTGAAGCGTGCGGTAAGTTGATTTTACCGCACGCCGTGCGTTTTTGATTACGGTTTTTTTTTATATTCTATAATAATGTATATGTACATAGGTACTGTTACATTGCTGCTTTAAGTAAAATAGTTATCACATTGGTTCTTAACTAAATCAGCAATGTAACTGCGATTTCTGTCAGAGTTGATTGCAACAAAATTAGATAATGGGGAATGTCCGATAAAAATCAATTTGGCTGAATATTTTTTTATAGGTAGGAATAAGCTGCTTTAGTAATAGAAAAAGTTTCAGAATTTTCGGTTGCGTATAAATAAAAATAAAAAATAAAGTCACTTCGACTTCACAAATATACGAAAGTAACAGCAGAATGGAGATTATACCTTTGCCACCACCTGTCATAACCACAACATGCTGTTAAAAAAAAAGTTTCAACACAAAATGTCAAAACTTTTTTTTTAATACTTGCTGTGCTTAGAGTATAATATATAGAGACGGCCTGTTGTTCTATATGAACTACGGTTATACAAATATGATCTAAATCGACATTGCACTCATAAACTTGTAGCTGTCTCGTTTTAACTTACCTACATTACCCCATGTAAAAAGAGACAACACTATATTTGTTTGACCTATTTTTGGCAACATTGAAATATATACTCATAGCTATGCATGAATGCGGCTGATTCGCCATTTTTGTTTCCCACTGTAACAGGTATGTGAGCTGTCAACGCAAGTTTTATTTTTAGTGTTTTGTGTTATAATTGTTTTATTTTAGGCTTTTTCGTGTGAATAGTTATTCATTAAGTGAAAGAAAGCAACAAGGAACATGCCCAGTTGCAGTGTAGTAGGTTGCGGTATCAGAAAATCGAGCAAAGATAACATTACACAGGTACGTACTATTATTTTGCAATATTACCAAACAAATGAATAAATGCCTTATGTTTTGGCTTTCTTATGAATAGTTTACATATTAATTCATAGCAATATGGCGTATACTACTTATTTTGGAGGGTTTTTTTTTTAGCTCAAAGCAATTTTTACCGACTTCAAAAGGAGGGAGGTACTCAATTCGACCCGTTTTTTTTTTTTTTGTTTTTTGTATGTACACCGATTACTCGAAGACGGCTGAACCGATTGAAATGATTCAAACGTTATTACATTAGGTAAACTCCCAAGTTGGTCCCATTTTTTTAAATTTTGAAATCGGTCAGTACTTTTCAAGTAATCTTGAAAAAAGCACGAAAATAGTATGATTATTGTGTGAACTACCTCGATGATCAGTCGTATAACTTCTTTGTTTATGAACTGAATAAGATAATTATTTTTTGTTTGAAAAGGGATGTCTTAAGTGTAGTTCTTTAACCGACTTAAAAAAGGAGTTTCGTAATTTGACCCGCATGTATGTATGTTTCTCCGCGATTAACTCACGTTTTGGCTGAGCCGATTTTTCTCCCTAAATAATATACCTACACTACCTAATACAAAGGTACCTAAACTAAAAATTAAAAAATAAAAAATTGTTTAAAAAAACAAAAAACCGACTTCAAAAAACCTACCTCTAAAAAGCAAGAAATAATATTCGTAATAATAAAAACACGTCTATTGAAGTCGGGTGGGGCTTTTAGAATAAAATGTACATGTAAATGTAAAGGAATTTGTACTCCAGCTCCACCCGACTTCAATAGACGTGTTTTTATTATTACGAATATTATTTCTTGCTTTTTAGAGGTAGGTTTTTTGAAGTCGTTTTTTTGTTTTTTTAAACAATTTTCATATCGATGTTTTCAAGTGTAAATTATAGTGAATGAATTTTAACTGTTTTTTCTTTTCGTTTCGTTTTAGGTAGCCTAAAAATGCCCGTAAAAGAGAAATATGGCTGGATACAATAAAGGAATGGAGAATTTAAAGACTCATGCGAAAACTATTTTCATTTTGAAGAATCGTGTTTTAATCGAACTTTAAATATTACGACGCTGCTGGACCGTTATGAACCTTTTTAGTAAGAAGGTATTTTACTGGACCAGTCCCACGCCTAAATTTGAAAACTATTTAACATTAGTTTTTTTCAAAGGGGGTTCAATGTTGGTATTAATAATTTAAGAAGTTTCAAGTAGGTAATTATAAATCTGACCCAAAGTAATTTTATAGCCCATAGTTCAAATCCCCTTTATTTTTAGAAATCCTTACTTAGCAAATTATTTCCTGGCAAAATAAACCTATTTACTTACCTAAAGTCAGTTTCTAGTCTATTAATTTTGGCTGACTTTTATACTTATTCTTCATGCATGTTTCAGCCGCCGGTCCCGATCCAGTGCATCGAGCACTTTAGCAGAATTAGACCTAAACCAGAGTCCATCTACTGTTGATCAGCACAGACGAGGTACTTAAATATCTCGTTATTTATTTCTTGCATCACTTCTTACCTATTTACGATATACTATAAACCGTAGTTCTAATAATGTTTTAATAAGAGCAGGCTGGCCCAAGTATTTTACATTTCGATTTCAGTATGAAATAATTAAGCCCATGATAAACAGGGGGCTAATTGTCCAATTTCAAAATCTATCGCAATCGCTTTCATTTGGCAGATGAATGAGATACATTGCTGCATTTCTTTGGTACGTTTTTATTATTGCCAAAAAGACGTATCAAATAAAAGCGATTGCGATCGATTTTGAAATTAGACAATTAGTGGGCGGGCGGGACTTGAAACTATTACTATGCTATATTCTTATTTTTGTTCTCAATATATAATATATACTAGTGGCCGCCCGCAACTTCGTCTGCATGGAAAGTTTTTATGCTATCCCACGGGAACAACCCTTTTTTCGGGATGAAAGGTATCCTATGTCATTCTCTGTACCACTGGCAAGGTGTATGTAAAATTTCATGATGATCGGTTCAGTAATTAAGACGTGAAGGCGTGAAAAATATAGAACCCTGGGATTTAAATATAATTTTGATTTACAGGTCCCAGATGCAACACTGGAAACTTACAAAAAAATAGGAGAATCACAAGAAAGAATTACGCATTAAATGTAAAAATAAGATGACAAAAAAGAAAACTGTGGATTTTTTAAATATTATCAAAGATAAAAAAAACGAATTTGGTGAATGCAGAACGAAAAAGATGCGGATGCCTGGACATTCTCTTTGTGATTTGTATTGTAATAATATTGTTTTATATAAAAAAAAATCATGCAAATCTTGCAATATGTAGTATTGTGTTTTATTTATTTCCTTTTTTCTTTAACTAGTATGAGTGACCTTTGATCTTGAATTCTATGGAGGCACTCGCTCGATAGAATTCAAGATATCTTGCACTGAAGAGTCTAGCTAGACTTAATAACTCTGAAATCGCCCAAAAAAATCGGCTATTTCATACATTTTGATTTTGTATGAAACAGCTGATTCTTTTTAGCGATGTTAGAGTTGGTCCTATAGTAAAAGTTGTTTAGTTTGATGGTCCCTATCTACCATAATAATATTCAGCATTATCAGGGGTTATTTTGAAACACGTTGTATATCCGTGCTTCGGAAGGCACGTTATGCCGCCGTTTGTCCCTCCCGGCCTATCCTCCTTATCCACCAATATCAATAAGGAATGCCTGTGCCCCAGCAGTAGTAGGGACTGAAACATTAAAAATGGATGATGTCGATAAAAATATCGATATACAAAAGGGCAGCACTATGGAAAGGTGCCATTTTTGTTTCCTAGTAAGTTTAGGTATACACGTTTTTTTCGTAGGTATGCCTTCTCCATATACTTCCCTACTCTAAGTTGCTGTGGTTGTGGCAGGTGGTAGCAAAGGTATAATCGCCATTCTGCTGTTACTTTCGTACATTTGTGACGTCGAAGAGATTTTAATTTATTAAAAAAGTTTGACACAACCGAAAATTTTGAAACTTTTTTCTAAAACTAAGGGAGCTTATTCCTACCTTTAAAAAAATATTCAGCAATTTTTATTTTTTTCGGATATTCCCCATTACCCCCCGGATTACGTAACTCTGTTGCTAACAATTCTCGATTGAAATCGACTGAAACCGCAGTTACATTGCTGCTTTAAGAAAGATAGTTGTCACATTGGTTTTTACTACCTGCCCCCTCTATAATTACGTAACTTTGTTGCAATCAACACTGACAGAAATAGCAGTAACATTGCTGCTTTAGTGAGAACCATTGTGACAACTATCTTACTTATAGCAGCAATGCAACTGCGATTTCAATGGATTTCAATCGAGAATTGTTAGCAACAGAGAGTTACGTAATTTGGGATCTGGTAACTGCGATTTTCTGTCAGAGTTGACTGCAACAAAGTTATAAAGTCAGAGTGCAGTTGTTTCTTTTATTAAAGTGTCCCCGAGAAAAGAAAACGTATTGTCACACTTAAGAAAGGGATAGCAATACGCCGTGACGTCACTCAAGGACATTTTTTCTGTCTTCACTATGCCACTAGGCCGCGCAACCTCCATTTGGGATATAAGCTTCTTGGTCACGCTGCATGACAGGGGGTCTTCTTCTTCTTATTTTTGTTTTGGCAATCTACTTTCCTCTTGGAAGTAATTTTTGCCAGTGTCAAGTGTTGAATAGTTCAGTGGTAGATTGTTTCAGTTTACATTAGAATGTGGGTGCATCGCATTCCAATGCTGCTTGGAGCATTTGGCACCAAGTATATCAAGACAGTTTACTCGGTAAGTTCTGCCGAGGTAGCCACCACTACACTAAAAGACTCGGCTTCACACACAACCAAGATCGCACCTATTTCAATTATCCCACATATTGTTCAGTTGCGTAGACACTTGTACCACAAAACTGCACCAATTTTAAGACACAATATCCACTATGAATCAATTTGCGAATAATTAAAATAGTCACCAAACCGAACCCGACAAAATGGCGCCAAAAACTCTCGACAGGGGAGAGGGTCTCAAAGAGTAAAACAATCAACGGAGTGCATTCCAGCAGACCAATAGCTATCACCACAGAGTAGGTATATAACAATCAGCGCGTTTTTTACAAATGACGTGACTCGAACGGGATGGAAACAGACTTTCGGAGCAAGGGTCCTGTTGGAGTTGGAATACACCCATTTTCTCTAATAACATTGCGATAGATAAAACCATTTCACAGAACATTATACAGTGTACTATTGATATACAGCGCCATCTGTTGACAATTAGCAGTACTTGTATTTTATAAAGGTGCGGTGGGTTTGTAATTATTTTATTTTTTCTCAAATATGCTTGGAAATTCGAACATTATTTTGACAACCTTCTTCGTGCTGAATCGGAGTTTACGGACAGACCTAAGCCGCGCCGTCAATTTTTCTATGAGAATCCATTGCTAACGTGTAATAATGGATTTTCATACAAAAATTGCCGGCGTCTGTCCGGCAATGTTTCTATTAAAACTCATTACACATGTGTAATTCAGAAATGGAGCGAGCTTTTCAATGAAACACAAATATAGATATCAAATGTCGCCTTGATGAGCGAGCACATTCCAAAAAAAATTTTAGTATTCGGTATACTGGTATCACGTGAAAGGCCTTGATGAGCACATTCCAAAAAATTAAAAAAAAAAAAAAACAAAAAAAAATGTTTTGGTGCAATATGGGTATCAAATGAAAGACCTTGATGAGCGCATTCCAAAAGATGAAAAAAAAACAAAAAAAAAAAATTTTTTTTTGCAATATGGGTATCAAATGAAAGGCCTTGATGAGCACATTCCAAAAAACTGAAAAAAAAAATTGATTTTGCAATATGGGTATCAAATGAAAGGCTTTGATGAGCACTTTAAAAAAATGAAAAACTGGAAATAAATGAAAAAAATCCGGAATTTTTTTTTTTCAATATGGGTATCAAATGAAAGGCCTTTATGTGCACATTCCACTTTCCATTTTCTTTTTTCAATTACTGTAAGTAATTTAAAATAAAAAGCTTAAAACTTTTAAAACTAAAAAGTTAAAAGTTTAAAAGTACTACACAAGCCTTGGCCGCAACTAGGCATTGATGGACTCACGTATGTTCTTCAATGCCTGTCTTGAGTGCCGCTGCAGTAATGTACTATTCCATTTCAAACCTTCGCCCGTGGTCAATTCTTTGTCGTAATCCCTGGAAGGGTTATTTTCTACATGGCGACAAAGATTCAAATTTCAACATTTCAAATCCCTTTCAAATGGTCAAAGCCATTTCAAATGGTTATCTATACAACGTGTAACAAAAAGGGGGTATCAACCCGAAAGGAGGTCAATGTACTCGTGAATCTGAACACCTTCCAACAGAAAAAAAATTTAAAATAAAAAAAAATTGGTCTCTCCATATAAAAATTGAATTTGCCGCCAACATTTTGTCTGGAGAGTTCAATTTTTTTTATTTTATTTGAATTTTTTTCTGCTGGAATGTTTTCAATTTCACGAGTACATTGACCTCCTTTCGGGTTGATACCCCCTTTCTGTTACACGTTGTATATAGCAGTCAATTCTAAATGTTTTAGCGCGAATCACTCAAAAACTGCTGAACGGATTTTGATGGTATTTTTTACAGTTTGGCAGCTTGGAGTCCAACTTATAATCTAAGCAATTTTTCACATAATTCCGGTAGGTAGAACCTGGGATAAAGCTCTCCGCAGTACAGATTTCATATAAAAAACTAATAACTACAAACCACTTCTTTTCATAATATTTCCTTTGTACCGACACAACTTTTCTATAGCTTTATTTTATGTATAGATGTAGGTCTGTACGAAACCCTCGGTGGGCGAGCCCGACTCGCACTTATCCGGTTTTATATAGGTATTTTTAGTCCGATTTTTATATTTTTAATTCGTTTTAAAAAGTGTTTAAATTGTTTTTTTTTCTATGTTACATCGCAACGGTCTACCTACACTCTACCTCAATAATTTGAAATACAATTTCAACGAAGTTATACATGTTCCATTTGTTACTAACCTTAAGTTAATGCCTATCCATGGACTGTGAAACAACTCATAGCCGGTTCCACAGCTTACCGTAACTCGTTACAGATTTTGGCAAAACAGAAATATATCTCACTTTCATAGCAATTATTTTCCCGAAAGGCTGTTTGTAGGAGGTCCGTTGCGGGCTTAGGTGGGATCATTGGCGTATCCGAAGTATCCGAACATTAGGGGCTATTTATGGTTTCCTGAAAACCTTGTGCGAATCGTAAACACCTTATCTGCAAACCCTTAGGATAGAGTCCTGAAGATAGGTTCTATATGAAATAAAGTACCTATTCACTAGTAGAAAATTTATGAGAATATTGGTACCAGATTCTTTTATTCCTTAAAAAAACAACTAAATTGTTCTTATGCCTCTATGTTTCGATTACAATATGTATTAATTAATCTCTACGTGTCAACATTTTTCACACACATTCTGTAATTGTGTTAATCCCGGTTAATTATGTATCTAAATATAAATAAAGTAATTAAATAATTATTTTTTTATAATATCGTCACAAATTATTCAGCACCTTTTCTGCATTTTATTTGAAATAATTAAATTACCTACCTAAATGTTTATGTGTTGTCATGTTTTTTCTTACACTACGAGTGGCATTTTCGTTCGCATTCCCCCGAAATTCAAAATCCGAGTAAAATATTTTTGCAAAGGTAGGCATCGTTATTCAAAATCCTGAATGAACAAATACTTCAACACTTTTTTCTCCCTTCCTAGTTAAAACCTACTGAAGAAAGCTGGTAGCACAATTTCTAGAAGATTTATGCCTCCTGTGAGTCAGACATTTGGCGATCAGCCGCGTCATTCCAGAAACTGCTGGATGGATGGCCACCATTACGGGAACGAGCGCTCTGAGTACGAGTATATTGTGTTAGCGTAGTTTCGGTAAATTTCGCCTTATTAATTATGCGGCTTGTTGGCGTTTTATTTTTCCAAGGAATTTCCATAGGATGAGTTAGGAATAAGATAAAAAGAATAAGGAATAAATATATTATTTGTATAAATTTGGAACCACTAGGTTCACTAGGTTCTGGAAACACAGATTTTTTTACGTGTATATGAAGTGTACTAAATGGACTTTGTAGTTTTTTTATCTATTCAAAAAGCTACAAAATGAAAGCCTATGAATTTTGGGAAATGACAGTTTATTACCGTAATCGCGTTTGCAAATCCTGTCCACTATTCCCTTTAGAGCTCTTGCTACCTTAATCACCGACAATAAATACAATGCGATATCTAAACTAAAGCATTTAACTGCGTATATTCTGTTTCAAAGAGTGATATTTTGATTATTTGATCTACCATATAACACGTCTTTTCTATTTTAGATAGATAGATAGATATATTCTTTATTGTTCACCATAATAGAAAACATAACAAGGAAAAAATATTTGTTTTCACTTCTTAAATTTTCGGCAGTTGCGTATCATTTCGCGCATGTGTCATTTCGCGAATGTGTCTTTTTGCGTATGAGTCATTTCGTGTAATTAAAAAGTGTCATAATGCGTGAAATTGTTCAAAATTGCGTTCGTACCTATTTTTTTTCTAAATTATGCTTCGCTCGACTTACTTTATTCTTTCACTACTTATATATGTGTTCATACGTACTTGTCCATTTTCTTCGACATTTAACCTAGAAACTTCAAAGATGAAGCAGGTGGGCTAATTAGTGGCCTCGAAGGCCACCTGAGGGCCTCGGAACAAGCTTGGCCTTCACTCTATTGCACTTATATTATCCAAGGTTTACTTTAGAAAATAGAAAAGATAAAAAAATAAATACGATCCCTTTCCCTTCCCTTATTTATTTAAGAAACATATTACCTTCTTAAAATTATAATTTTTAATGCTTCCGCAAATAGACACATTTAAAGTAAATACTTACTGCAGATACTCGCTTTTATGATTCTAGTCTAGATCTATTTCTTCTAGTTTTTTGAAGTGAAAACTTCTTTAGCGGCGTTGTACGCTTTTTTGTAATGAGGAAAAAATGTTAAACTCGCGTCAGTCAGTCAGGATCACGTGAACCTGATCGAAAATTCGTAAGACGGATGTGACGGATGGAGAGTAGACAGCCGGTGGCGGAAGTATCCCCCTCTCTTTCTACGGGGCGCGGCGAAAATGGCGGCGCGTCATTTCAAGACCTAAACACTTGTGTCACCATAGCAACGCGCAAATTTTTTTCATTCAATAGATTTTCTGTCAAGCTATGGATAAGACTTTCGTACAATACTGTTATGTATTCGTAAATTCAAATGCAGAATAAATTCGTAAGACGGCAATTCGTGCAAAATTATTCCTTAACCATTCCATAATATCAAAAATGCACAACGTTAATATTCAAGTATTCACTTCTGCCGGCACTCCCGGAGTGCAACCCGATTTTTTAATGTGAAAACAGACCATAAATAATATTAATTCTAATAACGTCGTTTTCAATAATTAACATAAACTGCCTGATATGCAATTCTAATTTAATTTATATAATAGTTTATTATTACATCCTGAACCGTTTACTCGATCTTTGGTGCATAATAAGGAATTTAGGTAGGTAGACGAAGTAAAGTTCGTCTGGTTTTGTACAAATTCAACAAGCTTCGTGCTCGTTACTTGTGTAAGCGTTTATTGTTATTTTTACTAATTTTTGGTTAAAAAGTATTCAATTATTACCGGAATCTTCTAATCCGTTGGGTTTCTTTAGCGATCTGGGCCTCCTCCATATACTCTTTGAATGGCCATTATCAAATCACACCCCGTTTGATCCTGGACGGAGAACCAAAGCATCAAAGTTACCTCGTTTGTATGAAAATAGGCCTCTGTAGTACTTACTTTTGCAGGCCAGTGTATTTATGCCTAATAATAGCGCAGTGAATTGTATTTAAATTCACTATTATGTTACTTGCTGGTTGGTAATTAAAATCCGTAAACATTTTCAAATTTATATTTAAACTCAAAAAGTATAATTTAGTTTAATTTTGTAATGATTAGATAAGATACACCTACCTGTGTAGATAAACCGTCAAGTAAGTACAACCCAGTCAAGTTAACTCGGCACCTGAAGCGAAAGCGACCCCTCTACTTTTCTCCTTGCCTCACGCCACCGTCGTCGTCATGCTGGCAGCAGCGTTAGTACACTAGGTTAGCGATAATTTATAGATAGTCTATCGAAAAAATTTCAAAAAATTGACGACAGTGGCGTGAGGCAAGATGAAAAGGAGAGGGGTAACTTTCGCTTCAGGTGCCGAGTTGATCGGGATATACCCGAATCTGTCTTAGGCTACGTACGCACTGACGGGCAGCTTGCTTAGCGCCTAGAGCCTTGCGACACAGAATACATATAAAGTCGTCTTACGAGTCACCTAGCGTGTAGCAAAAGAAACGTTCACGAATGTCTGTGATCGTCCACAATGCGGCTTAGCGATTTCGCTAGTCGCCTAGTGTGCATCGAAGTAAACAAACGTTTTTTGAAAAAAATAAAAAAAAGTTTGAAAAAGAATACCTAGCGACCCAACACGCAATCCACCTTGTATGTTATAGACTCTAGGCGCTAGGCAAGCCACCTGTCAGTGCGTATGTACCCTTACAGCATATGAGCAAGTATTCGAAACCTAATAATGTAATCGCACCTACATTTGACTCATTCAGTTTTGAGTTGGCTGCAATTTAGACCACATAATATTAAGACTCGATTTATCGAGCGGACTCGGCCGTTACGTGCGATTTAAGGTTCTAGCAGGCTAACTCTGTTTACACTACATTGAGACTAGATATCGCACGCTTGAAATTGTGTGGTCTAATCAATGCTTTAAAGTTAGGTTAGGGTAGATTTATTTATAAAGATGTTAAACACTAAATAAAGGCTGTCTCCCACAGCACGGCAACGCGACAACGTCGAGCGAGACATCGGTCGGCACGAACACGGCAACAGCGACCGCCGGGCCGAGCAGGGCGCCGCCTCCCGCCGCAAAGTTCCGCCACGGTCTGCTGCAGCTTATGATACACACCATCGATCCGATGCACGACGGTGAGTTAGGTATGCACTGCGCTTCGCTTCTCACCTACACTTTTAGTAGCTTTATGCTAATGCTAGCGCAGATGATAGACGAACGCGTGAAAGTTGTGATGAAGTAGTCCGCGAATGACGAAAGTCCGCGAATGACGAAAGTCCGTGAATGACGATAGTCCGCGAATGACGAAAGATTGCGAATAACGAAAGACCACGAATGACCAAAGATTGCGAACGAAGAAAAACCACGGTGGACGAAAGATCGAATAAGTAGATCGACAATGCATTTCACAAGGGACGGTAGGTACTAAATCTACGTTTTAGAAATCATTTAGTCTGAACAAAAGAAATGGGATCCTCTATATGCGAAGGCACTTTGTCTTTCGAACACGACAGACCACTTCAATCATCATCTGTAATTTTTTTTTTGTCAAAATTAAAATTAAGGAGGTGAACCAAATATTGGATACGTGCCCAATACTGGATACATCAATTTCAAGAAAAGTAACCATTGCCATCTATTGTAACAGTCTAAAACTACTTCTTCAATGTTTAATCTCAATGCTTTCTCCGACAACAGTGCCATAACTAGCTCCAGTCGGCTGTCAAAATTCAAAGTGTGTTTTTCGTTTGTCGAACTAATTTTGATGTAGTGTTGCGAAGTGTGTTAAACAACGAAAAGTGCATTTATTTGTTGTTATAGGAACATGTATTAACTAGGCGTACAGTTATTGTGACGTAATTGACGCTTTTTCTTTATAATTTTGGTAGATAAAGACTTCGAGAACAGTTTTCATAAATGTAGGTACTTAACTCAATACTGGATACCGTGCTACCCCTAATACTGGTTATCCAGTATTGGGATACATATAAACTAGTATGTTTTTGTACATTGATATTTACTTACAACTTAACGATGGACTTATGAAGTTTGTGCTGGGCTAGACCCAGATGTAATGTAATATAATAACTATGTTTGTGAACACGTCAAACGGGTTTATATTAATTATTTGTAGTGTGTCTGTGTATTCCTTATACTGGATATCCCATATTGACTGTTATGTACCCAATATTGGATATCCAATATTAAGAACACCTACTGTCCAATATAGGGTACATAAAATTATTCTGTTGATTTTTGACATTTTAAGGAAAAAATCATTTTTACCGATTTTGAGTGGAGCTAGAAGTTTATTTCTTTTTGTAATGCTAAGATGATTAGACACTTATCTCTGAGTGTAACAAACAAATGTTTTATTTAACTATGTTGGTTTTTTTTCCGGTTTTCAAAAAGTATCCAGTATTTGGTACGTCTCCCCTATGGTCTTTAGCGCGCGTTATTGCATTATTTGCATTTTTTCGCCGCGGACTTTCCACAACTGCCGTCGTCTACGCAGCTCCTAAATAGGCCAGATTCAAGATACCTAATGTACATACGTTCTTTATCAATGTATATCGCACGCGATTCAAAGTTATTGATACATTTTTGAAATAGGTAGTTATAGTTACATAATTTTACTTTTTTAAGCATATTTATAGAAAATGTTATTAATTCAATACAGCCATGAAAACTTTCTTAGTAAAATTTTGTTTTACTGTTTCCCTATGACCTTATAGTTAAATAATATCTACAGGTGAATAAAATAATAATGAAAAATGTACTTAAATAAATTCAAACGTTACACTGTACATACAAATCTGATACACAATAAACTAACTAAAAATAATATCACATAAAGGCAAGGTTCTAGATATTATTATGTGCCAGTTAATAGATGGCAGATTATTTCATTTAAATTGTGATCCAGTTTTGTATTCTCTGGAACCTGTGAAACAATCAAATATTTTTCTAATAATAAAATACTCAATCACGAATAATGTACAGCAGGCCTATTACATTAAAAAAATCGCGATAATCGGACGCAATTCATCGATCAATTAACTTGATATTTAACTTTATTCGTGAGTTTAGTGTCACGGAGTGGGTTGAACATCGCCGCTTATCGCGATTGTTTTTATATAATTTTTATCAAATTATAAAAATTAATGAAAATGAATATCTTGTTTTGACTGACTGTACTTTGTCAAAGAAAAAAGTTTTTTTATATTTCAGCATGTTTGTTTCACAGTATTCGGCTACCGTTTTCTAAAGCGCACATTTTTGTCTTCAATCTTCTTTTCTTGCTTATACAATTACTGATAATTCAACTATTATACATAAGAATAATTGTTGTGATTATAGGTACTGTAGGTATCACGTATAGCCTTCAATCTTATGCCACGAATAGTCAATCAATTAACAAAATAGTTGTCATTATACTGAAAATTTCTTCCAAATGAGATGTTCAATATTTTTACAACGCATTGGATTGGTATCACAAGAGAGTATGCACAAAAGTGCCAAACGCTATCACCTGCCAAGTTTGCCATACAAGCTAAGTCGCACACGCTGCGCCTGCGCCGTGTACTGGCAAAGCACGCCAATAAGCTTTTGTCACATTTGTGTTAAATAATACGACGGTAAGTTTAGACCAACATATTTATTGTTAAATTCCATTAAATAACATTAAAAATGTTTCATAATAAAGCTTTCAAATAACTGAAAGTTATGTAAAAATGTTAAGTATAAGTTTTCATACGTGTTATTGAAACTTTTTAAGCATTTAATAAATTGGATATAAAAAGTACTTACATAAATGTTGATTTAAGTAAGTAAATTTAGCTACAATTCTCACACAATAACTGAAAACGTAATTCCAGACCAGGTGTTCCACTTCCTGGCCTTGGGAATAGGTGCTGACTCATGTACACCCTAAACACTGTATCATATTGATGGGCCTTGAGATACCTCTTGCAGTATTTTTCACTAGCTCTCTAACTATAAGTTAGAGACTATATTGGACCACCCGGCTCTGCATTTTATCTCTATCTATTTCCAGCATTTAGGAAAAATATTCGCTAGAGCAAGAATACCGATCGGTGACGACCGACTCACCGATGCATCGCGATGCCACAAAAGTGGGATAAGCCAAATGGTTGTCTCTTTCGGCGATGCCAAAAAAGTGGGATCAGCCAAATGGTTGTCTCTTTCTATAAAACGATGTTTCCGAGTGTCGGAAAGTGATAAAACTGCGGGAAAATGTAGTGCTGCTTGAGCCAAATGAACCTAAAGAACTTTCTTCGATCAGCTGACCATTTAGTATGGAATATGATTATTTTTTTCGTTTTTCGACATATGTTCCTTGGAGAAAGTTGTTCAGTTTAAACAACACTAACACCTGTTCCAGTATTATTAGATAATTGTGTTCCACCTTATATTTTAGTATTCTTTGACATAGGGTTTTACCAACAATGTCTATAGTAATCACCACTTGTTTGATACTCTTCTAGGACTAACTTCAATTACCACATCATCATCATAAAAGAAGAACGAAGACTGTCCATCTCGGGCATTAGTAATTTAAAGTACTAAATTTTACCTTAATGACGTACTTTTCCTTACTAAGTCTCGCGACGGGAAAGCTTGCACCGGCACTGCATCAAACGCACTCGAAATAAAGTCTGTCTATAAAGTCAGTTTACATGGGTAATTTTATTTTAATTTTAATACTAACCCTAGCAACACATCACATAATTCTTGTTACATTATTTGTACAATCTTGAAACTCAAGAATAAAAATATTTATATTAGAAGATGATAAGTAAAAAAAATACTTGATTATATACAGGATTATATAATACTCATGTAAACTGACTTTTTAGACAGACTACCTACTGTTAGCGCAAATCTGTTGGTGGATACGAATATTTTGTGTTACACAATTACCAGTTTTGCCCTATATGCCTCTGCTAGGGTTACCAGATGAAAAGATCAAAAGTCCGGAGAAAAGGCCCGATTTCCCTTTAAAAATCCTGAGCTTTGTAGCAATTTTTGAATGAGGTGGGGGGAGGGGGGGGGGTTCGCGGTCGTCGATTAATAGAAAGCTAATTTATTCTTCTATTATAACTTAATCAGTTCTTTGTTGATATTTATTATACCAAAGTTAGAAATATTATTTTTTGTTTAACTTTTTATAAAAAGATCTTTAAAATGCATTGTATTTTATTGAAAATTCTAAAAATCCTGAGATTTCCTGAGATTTGCAAAATCCGCCCGCAATCCTGAGAAGAATCCAAAAATCCTGAGATCTCAGGACAAATCCTGAGAAGTGGTAACCCTACCCTCTGCTCTATATTGTACATACCTACTTTAAATGTTACTGTATGTATCGGATATACTATAAGGGATATTTTTAATTGGGTGACTGAAAATAATAAGGAACGCGGTAGCGGTTTATTTTGTATGCGACAAAATAACTAAACGGGCGACAAACTATGTGCATTACAAAAATACGTAAAACGAGCAACTACATGTGGGAGATAAATAATTTAAATGAGTGACAAAAACTGATTTAAGTTGCCCAACATGCTATTTTTGTCACCACGATTAGGTTAATAGTCGCCTTTTTTAAATAAAATATATATGCCAAATGTTAAATGTTTTATGTGCCCAGGGTTGTCGCCCAAATAGAAATTTGGTCGCCCGTTCTGAATAACTAGTTACTCAATTTGTATTTTGAAGTCACTATTTTTCAATATGTAGTCGCCCTCAGTCCGTCGCCCACTTAGTATTTCAGTACGCTTAATTCAATATTTTTGATACCCAGAATGGGAATTTATTGTTACCCGATTAAATACTACCCATACTTTAGTAAGGATATGAATTAGTTCTTAAAATATGTGTACAATCTTTGAAGGATTTCAACATAACTTTAACGTAGTTACTCATAATAAAAACTAATAAGTGTCTATAATAAAAATAAATTAATAATCCAAAAATGTTTAATTTCATTGAAATGGATGAGCCAAAGGATTATACACAGATTACTAAACGCTTTGTAACGAAATAATCTTACAAAAGTTAATAGTTTATATAAATAGCAATATCAGAATTGTAAATCTGATGATTCTTTACCCACTGTTTTGGAAACGATAAAGTATCCTAAAGAACTAATCTCAAGAATATGCGGACATCCAAAATCCACAGAAGATAAGGCAACCGCTACACAGAACAGCCTCGCTTTGTCGGTGATAATCCCCCATTACTGCTACGGCATAAAGAAGGGAATTTAATGTAAATCCTTTGGACAATTTCTTGTTTCCTTCGGTAAAAACCTTAGTTGGATGCCTGTGGAATTCGCTAAAGAAACTTTGTTCGGATACTTTATAACAAGATATTGATAATAATGAGATCGCAGAATCTTCAATCCGATAGTACACGGAAGTATTTTTTCGTTATGCTGTCATTTTTCAAATTGAAAACATTGTAGTAGGTTGTAATTTCCTAGATTTGGAGAAACTTGTGTTATTGGTAAACTAATTTCAAAGTTTTTTCGTTAGTAGCGTATGAGCCAGTTTGACCCATACACTTTAGAATGCTGGATAGTTAGTAGCACGCAGATAAAGAAGTCACCGAAGTTAAAGTTAAAACAGTTGTTTGTTGTAAATAACTAAAATATGACAGTAGTTGTAGATAACTCTTTGCTCAACCGTCCAGTGCAAGCGCTTTTGCGTACTACAAAACAAACTACAATATACCTAATTGACAAAATAAACAATGACGCGGAACTAAAGTATGTCGCGAGTTAGCAAAAATGTGTGATGTGTTGAGACTTAAGACCGTACAAGTAGTGAATGATTTGACATTACTTTTTCAACAATCTTCGCTCTTTCCAACATTATTATGCATAGGTAGGGATGGGTCCAGTGAAAATTTCAATGAAATGAAAATTAAATTTATACTTATGAAATTTATGAAATCTTTCAAATAACAGGTTGAAATATTTCAGTTTTGAGTGAAATTTATTTAATACTAGAAATCCCTTATTTTCTGAATAAGTTTACTATTTTAATGTATTAAATGAAAATTAAAGACATAATTTAGACTTTACTGTTGAGCAAATTCATCAACCTATTTATCGAGCTAAATCTTTAGATATTTTAACTTAGCTATTTAGTAATATCACAAGAATTATGTTTTACACGTAGCTATTTTGTAATGTCATGAGACGTATGTTATAAATGAGATAAAAATTCACTTTATTATTGTTTTAACTTTTTAGATTTTTTGCATTTACAATGCTATTTTTATATTAAGATGATTAATATAATGAAAATATTAGAAAAAATCGGCTCACCCGTATTGATCGTCGATTAAGCTTAACCGTTTTTTCATAATTTTGTATATTCGTTTCTTTGGAAATAAACGTTCTTTTGTAATTTTCGATAAAATAAGACGATTCATTGAATACTCCTGCAACTCTTCCCGCAACCTAAAGCAGAATAGACGTAGAAGCTACTACATTTTGGTAACAACTCCCGTCTGAGTTGCTACGGGTGAGCCGATTTTTTCTAATATTTTCATTATATTAATCATCTTTTACTATTGTTGTTTTCGGTCGGGATTCCTCAAAAGCACCCTTGTACATGAGGCTGTACTTACTTTTCTTTATATTTTTATTACAATTTTAAAGGTGATGGTCCGTTATTGTTCAAATTTGAGTCAAAGTACAGTTTTATTGTTGAACATAATAATGTTGATTGTTTGTCTCTCGAACTTCACTGAATATTTTGGTATTTAAAGTTGTAAAATAGCTAAAGTTATTCATAATTTAAGTCAACTTACTTGTTTATTGTTTTATTCTATAATTATGTTGATTATATTGATCTTAGGCCAGTTGAAATTAAAAAAAAAATTTCACTCTACAGTGAAATATTTCAAACCAAAATGAAACTTATTCTAAATATTTCACAGACTGAAATTTTTCGTGAAATTTACCCAACCCTATGCATAGGCATATATACGAGTATAGTACCCATAGGAGTACTTTATAAAGATCAACAGAATCAGATTTCATCAGACGCACAGTTCACCTTTGCCAGATCCCACACCCTCTCCAAAAGGAAATTAATTTAAAAACTCTCCTCACGCCACAACTGGGCCGAAGTGGGCCGTAAAGTCCGTAATCGCATTCAACTGGCCACGAACTCTCAACTCCCGTGGCCGTCCATCATCACAACTTGCCATTCAATGCGGTAGTTTCTGTTTGACCCATTTTTGTGGCCGTCAAGTTTCAACCGCTCTCCATGTTTCAATATTACAATTTGTGTATTAAAACGGGTACGTATCAGAATGTCTAAAGTTAGAATGTCTAAACTTAAAATGACAAAGTTCAAAATGTCAAAAATTAAAATGCAAATGGTTTAAAATGTCGAAAATCATTATGTCTAACTTCAAAATAGCAAAATTCAAAGTGTCAAACGTATCAAATACTTGACGAGTTAAAATATCAATGGTCATTAAGTCAAAGTTCACAATGATTTATTTGAATTGGGTTGGATCTTAAAATCAATCGCCTTCTTAGAGATTAATTGAGTCTGTGGAGGTGTCTTTGGGCTTCGTCTGAAATGCTTTATAACACATTTAGCTGCCGGAAATGAGTCTAAGCTAGTCTACTGGGGCTTAGAAACCGTACACCGTAGGTCACGAGATAGGTGCGAGGAGCGTAGCGACGAGCATGTTAGGCTGACATGCACCCAGTACGCGATCCGAGCGAGCGAAGCGAGCGTGCCGCGGCAGCGGCCGGCGAAGCGCCAGAAAAAAATCTATTTCAAACTCAATTGGTGGATTTTGCTCACCGGCTACTGAATCAGTGACTGGCACCGGCTACCGAATGAGAGAGCTGCGCGGCTATGGTGATGTTCGGCGGAGGCACAGAGGTTAACACGCAATTATTTAACCTAATTAATTAGATTTTTTTAAATTTGAGATTTTTGCATTTACAGTGCTATTTTTAAACAATACTAAATAATATACTAGGAAAAATACGACTCGCACCAGATCAATACTCAGACGGGAATCGAACCCGCGACCTTTGGATATCCGGTCCAATGCTCTGACCGCTGAGCTACCGAGTCACTAGTGACATCGTCGAATTTTTCCTAGTATATCCTAAACTCTTACGCTGTAAGCCAGCGTTATTTCACCAATGTGAGGAATTACCTCGACATTCAATTGAAATATCTTTCCAGATATTTTAACAATTGATTAAGATGAAATAGCTATATAATTTTTAAATTTGAGATTTTTGCATTTACAATGCTATTTTTAAACAATACTAAATAATATACTAGGAAAAATACGACTCGCACCAGATCAATACTCAGACGGGAATTCGACGATGTCACTAGTGACTCGGTAGCTCAGCGGTCAGAGCATTGGACCGGATATCCAAAGGTCGCGGGTTCGATTCCCGTCTGAGTATTGATCTGGTGCGAGTCGTATTTTTCCTAGTATATTATTTAGTATTGTTTAAAAATAGCATTGTAAATGCAAAAATCTCAAATTTAAAAATTATATAGCTAAGGATTTCATCTTAATCAATTGTTAAAATAGCTGGAAAGATATTTCAATTGAATGTCGAGGTAATTCCTCACATTGGTGAAATAACGCTGGCTTACAGCGTAAGAGTTTAGGATATACTAGGAAAAATTCGACGATGTCACTAGTGACTCGGTAGCTCAGCGGTCAGAGCATTGGACCGGATATCCAAAGGTCGCGGGTTCGATTCCCGTCTGAGTATTGATCTGGTGCGAGTCGTATTTTTCCTAGTATATTATTTAGTATTGTTTAAAAATAGCATTGTAAATGCAAAAATCTCAAATTTAAAAATTATATAGCTATTTCATCTTAATCAATTGTTAAAATATCTGGAAAGATATTTCAATTGAATGTCGAGGTAATTCCTCACATTGGTGAAATAACGCTGGCTTACAGCGTAAGAGTTTAGGATATACTAGGAAAAATTCGACGATGTCACTAGTGACTCGGTAGCTCAGCGGTCAGAGCATTGGACCGGATATCCAAAGGTCGCGGGTTCGATTCCCGTCTGAGTATTGATCTGGTGCGAGTCGTATTTTTCCTAGTATATTATTTAGTATTGTTTAATTAATTAGGTACCTAAATGAAAGAAAGGCATATGTAAATTCTATACGTCATATGTATTTGGACTATTAGACATTTTAAGTTTTGATCATTTGAACTTAGACATTTTAATTTAGGACTATCTGACCGTTTGACATTTTCGTTTTTGACATTTTGAACTTTTTACATTTTAATCGTTAGACATTCAAATTTTTGACATTTTGAACTTTGCCATTTTAAGTTTAGACATTCTAACTTTAGACATTCTGATACGTACCCGTTAAAACGTACGTAGTGGGATGGGAACAGTCTGAAGTATGGGTTCTGAAAAGAAAATTCGTCATCCTTCATTTAAAAATGAAGTATGATGAAAAAACAATGAACCAACTTATAATAAAAGTTCCTGATTATTTATATTTGATAGATCGATAGAGACATTTAATAATAATCAACTTTTTAAATTTCTACTACAGATTTCCATTGATTTGATAAAACTTTTGATGATCATAGTATAAAAAATATATATGTTACGGCTAATACCCGAAGTGCGGCTAAACCTAGTTTTAGCCGGGTAAAACTAGGTGTAGCCGATAGCTGTTGGTTAAAACTAGGTGTAGCCGATTTGCTCGCGGCTAATCCTAGTTGTAGCCGGCTAAAACTAGGTGTAACATGGGGTATTAAGAAAGTTATTTCTGTTGTCTGTTAAAAAAAATAACCTCGAAATTTAAGGCTCACGCTTCGCTGCGCTTCGCGCTCGCCTTAAATTTCTAACCTATATTCGGGACCTACAGGAGTAAAGCAGATCGGTTCACCTAAGCCAACAGCTATGGGCTACACCTAGTTTAGCCGCACTTCGGGTATTAACCGTAACATATACAATAATGTAAGAATATAAGAAATCAAGTGGTAAGGTCACTGCGATGGTCGGGCTATCTTGAAGCTATTGTGCAAGCCTTTGTTGTGAAGATCGTCTGAACAAAGCGAATACCACTTGGAAAAATCTGCTGAATGAACAAGCTATTTCGTTAGTTTCAATTAACTTATAAGTAAGAAGTTCTGGCTTAGATAGTGTAGGCGACATTATTGCAATACTAGCTTCTCTCTAATATTTTAAAATATTTTAGAAGCGGGCTCCTATACAAGTGAAGTTCTTTCTAGATTATGAAATAATTGCTCAAAAAAGTGTATTTGAGGTATTTTACGGCGATAATTTCAGATTTGTACAGATGGCTTTACGGAACCTTATGTGCGAAGTCCGACTCGCACTTGGTTGTTTTTAAGTGTATTAACACTGTCTGTTCATTTCATAAAATACAATGTTATTTTTAGTTAATACAAAACCTCTCGTGGGGTTGATTAGACCATCAAACTGAACAACTTTCATTATGGGACCAACCTTGAAATCGTGAAAAAAAATCAGCTGTTTCATACATTTCGATGGAGTAGGATTGTACTTGAGTATGGAACAGCTGATTTTTTTTTCGTGATTTCGAGGTTGGTCCCGTAACGAAAGTTGTTCAGTTTGATGGTCTGATCAACCCCACGACAGGTTTTGTTTTAACTAAAAATAACCTTGTATAATTGATAGCACAACCGGTGTCCGAAAACAAGCCGAAAACACTTAATTAATCCACAACTGTGTTTAACCCACTTCAAATTTTCAGGAAAAGTAGATGAGAAAGCGACGCAGTTACACGCGATTGCGTCTCTAAAGGTGCTGCTTGAAGCTACGAGGCCGACGGCGGGGGGTGCGGGGGCCGCTGCGGCGAGGCACTCCGCGGCTGCCACGCAGGCCAAGGAGACCCCGCTAGACTTGCCCAACGGGGGGCTAGCGGACGTCCAGTTAGATGCTATAGAAGAGGTAAGCTAGTTGTAATTATTTGCCTCTACTTAAAGACGAGGCATTCCGCGCTTGCAACGCAGGCCAAGGAGACCCCGCTAGACTTGCACAATGGGGGGCTAGTGGACGTCCAGATAGATGCTATAGAAGGCGTAAGGTACTTGTAATTTTGTGCTTCTATTTAAAATAGGCGAGGCACTCCGCGGCCGCTACGCAGGCCAAGAAGACCCCGCTAGACCTGATTAACGGAGGCTAGCGGAAGTCCAGTCAAATGCTATCGAAAGGGTAAAATATTTCATAACTTTTACGCCTCGGCCATGACATCACCGTGTGCGCGTCCTGTGTCTTGCATCTTGGTAGTTTGTCGTCGCAACCACGCAGTGGTTGCCGAGATGCAAGAAACAGGACGCGATCGCGGTGATGTCGCATCGTACGGGTCTAGGTAATCTTTGCCTCCACGCAAGTCAAAGAGACCTCTCTAGACCTGACCAACGGAGAGCTAGCGGAAATCCAGTTAGATGTTGTAGAAGAGGTAAGATGGTTTCATAACTTTTGGGTTATCTTTGCCTCAGTGTAAAATAGGAAAGCCACTCCGTGGCCGCCATGCAGTTCAAAGAGATCTGCCCAACGGGAGGCCAGTAGACGTTTAGTTATACAAATGCTATAAGCTAGTTATACAAATTCAGGCGTTTATGCCTAGTGTAAAATATAAGAGATACTCCATGGTCGCCTCGCAGAACATGGAAACTCGTATAGACCAACGAAGGGCTAACAGCCATCTTTTTATTTGTAGCTCCATATTCAATTCAGTCACGAATTAATTGAAAAAAATTGACATTACAATGTTACTAACTTGCCAAAACCTGTATCAATATCAATACCCTTGAATTTTATTAAAGAAATATTGTTATTACAATCTGTAACTACTGTGCCCACTCATTTTACATTCGTATATTCTTTCTCTGTACAGGAACTAACAATAAAATATCCTACATCCAATATTCTTATTCTGTAACCATCCATGCCATTACTCTTTTCGTGTTCACTAAAGCAAGAGACCTAAATTTCAAAAATAACAATAACAAAGGTAACCGGAATATAAATAAGCACAACAAAAGGTAAAATACATTTAAATAAGACTTGTATGTCGACGGCTTTCGCTCCACGGCGAATATTACTTCGACTGTATTTGCATGGCTTAATCTAAATAAAATACAGAACTATTTTTGTACAATGTTAGCTTTCGTGTTTAGGTACGAGTTTGTATGAAATCGCTTTAAGCACACCCCGCTAATGCAAACCTTTATTTGGATTGTACGTTGGACAAAGATATTAAAAGAATTCTAATATCATTGACGTTGTATGTTTTATTTTTGGCCTAGATTCTTTGCACTGTTAATGATTATGTTGCATTATAACGAAGCTAAGTCAGTGTTGTTTCAGTACGTACCATTGAGGACGTATATGTCACCGTAAAATTGTAAATATCGTTAGATTATAATCTATCTCGCGAGATTATAAACTGTCGAAATATTGTGATCCATACTATACTGCTAACAAATTAACGCATTATATTTCGATAGATTGTAATCTATCGAAGTAAAACCATTGAATCACAATCTATCGCGCGTTAAATTGTCAACTGTCCAAAGGCTGTCCCTGATTGGTCGATCTTGCGGTAGGTCGTTCTGTGTGGAAATTACAACTTAGGTTATGTTCGGTGACTAACACTTATTTATCATTTAAACTGAACACTTCTTTGGTTAATCAGAGACAGAGATTAATTTTACTTCAACAATATTTGAAATTAGTTATATTTTAATTCCAAAGCTTTGATTTATTTTCAACACAAAATCTATTTAAAATCACCACAACACTGTGTACATTCGACAACCAACGAATTGACAACTAGTGGCGGCCGTGAGGCACATGACGTTCAACCATTCAGCGCGCGAGGTGCGTTCCGTCGCATGCCAATTCATACTTTGACTTCGATAGATTGCAATCTATCGAAAAATGATGCGTTAAATTGTAAGCTACTGCTTGTAATGGATTGTTTAGGATTATAATTTTTCGACAGTTTATAATCTCGCGAGATAGATTATAATCGAATGATTTTTACAATTTTACGGTGATATATAGAGAGGAAGTATTACAGATGAGTAATATTACTAACGCCAAGAAATTATAGACTAGAAAACCGACTTCAAAAAACCTACCTCTAAAAAGCAAGAAATAATATTCGTAATAATAAAACACGTCTATTGAAGTCGTGTGGGGCTGGAGTACAAATGTCTTTTTTTTTTAGTCTAAAAGCCCCACCCGACTTCAATAGACGTGTTTTATTATTACGAATATTATTTCTTGCTTTTTAGAGGTAGGTTTTTGAAGTCGGTTTTTTGTTTTTTTAAACAATTTTTTATTTTTTTATTTTTAGTGTAGGTACCTTTTGTATTAGGTAGTGTAGGTATATTATTTAGGTAGAAATTAAAATCGGCTCAGCCAAACGTGAGTTAATCGCGGAGAAACATACATACATGTCAAACTGAGAACCTCCTTTTTTAAGTCGGTTAAAGAACTACACTTAAGATATCCCTTTTCCAACAAAAACATAATTATCTTATTCAGTTCATAAACAAATAAGTTATACGACTGATCATCGAGGTAGTTCACACAAAATCATACTATTTTCGTGCTTTTTTTCAAGATTACTTGAAAAGTACTGAACCGATTTCAAAATTTTAAAAAATGGGACCAACTTGGCAGTTTACCTAATGTAATAACGTTTGAATCATTTCAATCGGTCCAGCCGTCTTCGAGTAATCGGTGTACATACAAAAAACAAAAAAAAAAAGTCCTCCTTTTGAAGTCGGTAAAAAAAAGGATAGAAAGAAATATATCATCATATAGTCATCCTAATAATACCAATTTCAAAATCAAGATCTTCCCCAAAGAAAGGAAGTATGGTCTTCAATATAAATCTGGTTTTAAAAAAAGTATAACAATTTAACAATCATCTCATTAGAAAACAATTCGACAATCTAAGCCTACAGAGCCTTGTTACATACTTGAATGGTTAGATCAATAAACAGATTTCTGGCCCTGCTCCAACTGCCAGAACCAACTATTAATCTCTAACTTCTAATAACAACGTAACAATAGAATAACACATTAATTGATTGATGATTACAGTCGGAGGCATTACTGGCTGTTTTCTCTTTGGTAACATAATCTAAGCTTTTAGAGCAACCTGAACTCTAACTTTTGTCGTCTTTCATGAATTTTTATTTTAAACACTATTGTGCTGTAGATTCTGAAAGGAAGTATATTTTAAAACTTTAGTTTGATAAATTTTTACTAAAGAAATAATATAGCCTAAATTGGGATATAAATTCTGAAAGATTTTTTCATTTTGTTAAATAGTTTTTTAACACCATTATGTGTATGTATGAGGAGCTCGGTGGCGCAGTGGTTTAGCGCCTGGCCCAGCGATTGCGTAAGTTAAGCAACGTTCGCAAGGGTCGGTCATGGGATGGGTGCCCAAAAATTTACTATCGCGAACTCCTCCGTGCTTCGGACGGCACGTTAAGCCGTTGGTCCCGGCTGCATTTGTAGTCGTTAATACCCACCAATCCGCATTGGGCCCGCGTGGTGGGTTATGGCCCGTCCTCCTTATCCACCCATAAGGAAGGCCTGTGCCCCAGCAATGGGGACATCAAAAATAGCTGATGGACATGTGTATGTATGTATTTTATGCACCAAATCTTGAAATGAAAGGAATTTCGTTAGAGTATCAGTTCCAGAAGGAATCAGTTACCAAATGCAAAATTGCCAAACTAAAGCGATTTATCAGACATTTCCCTGCAGTGTCGCCATATGCCAGCTAAACTTACGAGTAGCAAACATAGGTTAGCTGCCAAATTCGATATCTCGTTGGCTAAACACATGTGTCAGACATTGCTGTGTGTGGGTACGTATCAGAATGTCTAAAGTTAGAATGTCTAAACTTAAAATGGCAAAGTTCAAAATGTCAAAAATTTGAATGTCTAACGATTAAAATGTAAAACGTTCAAAATGTCAAAAACGAAAATGTCAAACGGTCAGATAGTCCTAAATTAAAATGTCTAAGTTCAAATGATCAAAACTTAAAATGTCTAATATTCAAATTACCAATTCATAATAAATTCCAATTACATTTTTTCATACAAAACTGTAAATCGCAATAATTTTTGTTTGGTTTGGTATTTTGGATTTTTTATTTAGTTAAATATTACTAGATATATAATGTCTTTCTTTATCCAATTAATAACATCACAAAAAAGTTAATTATGGTTAAATTGCGAATTATTTTGGTGTTATGTTAATACTTTGTATGGGAAGCTCACGGTTTGCCGGAGTAACGGATACTAGCGCGGTTTTCTTGCGGTTTTATTAAAAGTTGTTTGATAATTAGTTAGTATTTGGTTTGATTTTGGATTTTCTTGACGTTTCAGCATAGCCATAGTCTAGGGGGACTTTGAAAATTGTTGTGTTCTGGCAGTAAGAGGTAAGCCTACTGGCTTACCTCTTAGGTGGTACCATCATCCTCAGTGGTGAGGGTTAAATATGGGGTACGTATCAGAATGTCTAAAGTTAGAATGTCTAAACTTAAAATGGCAAAGTTCAAAATGTCAAAAATTTGAATGTCTAACGATTAAAATGTAAAACGTTCAAAATGTCAAAAACGAAAATGTCAAACGGTCAGATAGTCCTAAATTAAAATGTCTAAGTTCAAATGATCAAAACTTAAAATGTCTAATATTCAAATTACCAATTCATAATAAATTCCAATTACATTTTTTCATACAAAACTGTAAATCGCAATAATTTTTGTTTGGTTTGGTATTTTGGATTTTTTATTTAGTTAAATATTACTAGATATATAATGTCTTTCTTTATCCAATTAATAACATCACAAAAAAGTTAATTATGGTTAAATTGCGAATTATTTTGGTGTTATGTTAATACTTTGTATGGGAAGCTCACGGTTTGCCGGAGTAACGGATACTAGCGCGGTTTTCTTGCGGTTTTATTAAAAGTTGTTTGATAATTAGTTAGTATTTGGTTTGATTTTGGATTTTCTTGACGTTTCAGCATAGCCATAGTCTAGGGGGACTTTGAAAATTGTTGTGTTCTGGCAGTAAGAGGTAAGCCTACTGGCTTACCTCTTAGGTGGTACCATCATCCTCAGTGGTGAGGGTTAAATATGTTCCAATCGCAAATTATTTTGGTATTACCTACCACAGATAATTATGTATTACGTTTGTATGGAAAGCTCACTGTTTGCCGGAGTCTTTTTTCATGGAGGGGATCGCTTATTCTCCTGCTTTAATGTTTGGTGATAAGTGTAGCAGTCTACCAAAATTGAAGTTGAGAAAGTGTGATTTGAATAAGTTAAAAAATAATAACTTGATTACGACAACGTCAGCGCGTGCGCAACACGGGCGCGGTGCATTGGTCGAGCGGCGTGCGCTCCGCGTCTCGTGGTGACTTAGTCTTGACTGATGATCTCGGCGAGTGCATCCAATTGATATATTGCAATGAATCAAAGAAATGCACACAAAAAATTGGAGGACAATAGGCGCACGTTAAGGTACTCACTTAGATTCGCGAACCTGCAGCAAAAAAATATTATCCTGTGCTGAAAATAGTTTGCCATAGTGTGTACGTATGCGAACTTGATTCGCACAGGTACATAATATAGCAAAAGTGAAAATAAAAGGGAACAAAATTTTCTGTCACTAAGTTTAGATGTGTCACTAATCTGCAATACCCTAATAATAATATCTATCTCCAAGAAATATATTAGTTATCATATTTACCAAAACTGTCTCTAAAGTATAAATCATTGGATTAATGTAAATATGTATCTTAAATTACAGTTTGATCACTTTTTTCTATAGCCGGAATATACCTAAGATCTATGCTCTAAAAAGTAAGTTACGGGCAGGAATAATACACCTACCTAAAATAATAAACCTGTCACTATAAATCTAATCATCTAACTATTAGCATCGATTAATTCGTTCAATTATCGAAATTATAGATCTGTTACCTAATTAATAGAAAAAATCCTAATAGGGGCGGAGTTTTTATAACGGAGCTTTTAAAACCATTTTGATATTGTTTGGTGATTCAATTTCAGTGACACTTTTATTATTTTGATAATTGATATTATTTCCAAGTAATTTTTAATTAAAATTTAGGTAATCGTTTTAACATTATTTGGTGATTCGATTTAGGTGAGAGATTTACTATTTTAGGAACAAATATTATTAACTAGGTCACTGAAAACGCATTTATTAGGTAATTGATAAAATCATGTCCTTAAAATAATAGAAAATAAATATGATAAATAGGTAAGAAAATCATCATTTATATTTACATCATAATATAAAAGCTTTACATCTAAGTACCTAAATAATCACAGTAAGTATATTATAATGGTAAAAAAACATTTTTTTTACACAATAATGTAATAATGTTGCATCTTAGGTAAATAATCACAAATTTCGAAAACGTAAGTATACCCTCCTCCATGTTACAATTTAAAAATTGTAACGCAATTACTAGAAACTACAAAGAATTGCTCCCAAAATTTTGCAAGACGATAAATGAAAAAAAGGTGAATTGTTGTTTTCAAATCATTGTAAACCTTTGACTTATGGACCATTGATATTTTAACTAGTTTGATGTTTGAACCGTTTGACATTTTGAATTTTACTATTATGAATTTATACATAATGATTTTTGACATTTTAAACAATTTGCATTTTGATTTTTGACATTTTGAACTTTGCCATTTTAAGTTTTGACATTTTAACTTTAGACATTCTGATACGTACCCCTGTGTGTATAAACTACATTCCCAGCACCTTATTTTCCGTAGCTTTATCTTTTTCTGCCACTAGGAAACATCGTTTACATCGTTACTGTTTCCGAAGAACCGCACGTTAGTCATCGCTAGCAAATGTTGGTTCCAAGCGGTGAAAAGAGATGAAGCTATGAAAAAACGTGAAGCCAGGTGGTCCAATATAGTTTATCCCTTAGCATGGTAGATCAAGGGCCGATAACTTGACGTCATTTTTCCCCGGAAGTCCCTGAGGTACGGATATTTCCGACGTGTATACCCTCGTAAGGGGAACAGACGAGGAGATTGAAGTCACGACAGATATATATGATAGTGGCTGTTTTTTGTTGCCAATATATACTTATTTACTGGTATAAGTATTTGTGTTTGCCTCTAGTTGGGCGGCTCGCATTCGTAACCCTTTGGAAATGAAAGGTGGAAGAAAAAGGGACAAGCTTTAAGATTATTTTTATTATATTCGAAACTTGTTGGGTTGGTTCGAAAATGTTGGGGCAAATTAAGGCGATCGCCCGTAGTAGTACAGTACCGTAGTACAGTAGCCCGTAGAACATTTAAATCACTAAAAAGGTTACCGTTTGCCGATGTGATATGGTTATTTATTACGAAATTATAGATACTTTAACCCAAGTTTTACAGATCGCAACCCGCCGTAACCTATATTTGTATATCTCCAAAAATGATATTTTTTTATTTTTTGAGGTTTACCACATGGTTTAGCTATTGTCGTGTTCTACAGCTTTGTTTGATTGCCACTGATAATAGTAAGACTTTGGAAAGTGACTATACATAGATTTAAGACCAGATAAAGTCCAACCATTTTCATCAGGTCTTAAATCTGTGTATGGCTACTTTTCGTAGTCTTACTTTTATTTGTGGCAATCAAACAAAGCTGTAGAACACAACAATAGCTAAACCATGTGGTAAACCTCGAAAAATAAAAAAATATCATTTTTGTAGATATACAAATATAGGTTACGGCGGGTTGCGATCTGTAAAACTTGGGTTAAAGTATCTATAATTTCGTAATAAATAACCATATCACAACGGCAAACGGTAACCTTTTTAGTGATTTAAATGTTCTACGGGCTACTGTACTATTAGTTTTTGCATGGAGTCATCATAACTATCCTTGTATACTGTTGTTATATTATTAAAAATTCATAGTTTTGTATAGGGATCGGTATTGCTTAATTAGTGTTGACTGGAGTTGTTTCTTTTATTATATACAACGTGTTACAAAATAACCCCTAATGCCGAATATGATAGATATAGAACATAGAACATCAAACTGTACAACTTTTACTATGGGACCAACAGTCCGGCTTTCCAGTGCTGTCTGTTTTCCTCTACAGGTCGCATTTCTCAACCGATTCTCGTGAAATTTTGTGAGCAGGTTTAAAAATTGTATAGAAATTTTTTGTCAAGCCAGTTTTTCAATTTTTTTTAAATGGCGGAGATAATGTAAATAAATCATATTTCAGTCCGGATTTCCGGCGCTGTCTGTTCTCCTCTACAGGTCGCATTTCTCAACCGATCCCTGTAAAATTTTGTAAGCCGATTTGATAAACATATAGAATTTTTTTGTCGAGGCAATTTTTCGAAATTTATTAAAATGACGGAGATATGTAAAAAAACATATTTCAGTCCAGCTTTCCGGCTGTTTGATCTCCTCTACAGGTCGCGTTTCTCAACCGATTCTGGTGAAATTTTGTGAGTAGGTTCGATAATTATATATAACTGTTTAGTCAAGACAATTTTTCCAAATTTATAAAAAAATATTCACCCATTTTAAAAAAATATCAAAATTAGAAGCACCATCTGGCTGCGAATACTCACGTACCTACTGTGTGTTTTGAAAACTTCATGGCGACATTTTATTTTATTTTATCGTAAGGTCTACAGCTCACGGAGCCACTAGTTAATATTTGTATGAAACAGCAGATTTTTTTTGAACGATTTCAGAGTTGGTCCCATAGTAAAAGTTGTTCAGTTTGATGGTCCCTATCTACCATATTTGTATTAGGGGTTATTTCAGTAACACTATGTATAAGCAAGTTTATTACAATTTTCAGGTAAACATCATTATGTGTACCAAAGACTACATCTATTTTATCAGCAAGGTTACTTATAACTTCAGTTAATTATAACGCAGTCCCAGGTAATTCGATTTTAGGGGCGGCGATTAATTGTTGCTCATCCATCACAATTACTTAACTAGAATAAAGACGGATGGGGCCCTATTACGATCGAACTTGTTACAACTTCTGGCATTATCCTCTTAGTTTAAGATCATTTGCTTCAAAAATAATTCTCATATTTTTTTTTTGCATACAATGACTTTGCTGCATTTTTCAATGAAAATGATCCGACACTGTGATTTTCAATTCAACTGCCAAGCATCGAAAATTTGGCAACTTCCTCCTAGCTAACGTTCGGCAATAGTTTTTTATAATGGTGACGATGATAACCTAATCTTAACACAAATATTAGGCTTATTATTGACTCCGGTAGGTAGCACATTTTCTACTTTAAAAAAAGATTTAGAATGAGGATATCTGCAGACTCTAGCATCTTGCTTGCAAACAAAAAAGGTTACAAGTTGTAGTTGAAACTTTTACGCACTCAGAACGTAAACATTCGTAGTAACTTTCAACTAACCAAACGAAGCAAAACTTTAAATTGCAAAAGTATGTTCAAGGGTACAAAATATGGGTGTTTAAATCTGAAATGAAATCTTAAATGTGAGGGAAGAGAATTCAGGCAGGGGTAAAATATTCGCCGACCGAATTATTAAAGCAAGCATAGTTCAGACACCGAAACTTATGAAGTCCCTTGAGGCGAATTTATTTATGTAGGTCGTTGCTGTCTCATAAAACGCTTCATCAAGCATGATGACACAATCTAAAGTCAAGGCCTTTTGGAAAGGTGTTTACTTATCAAAACTTTCAGGAAATTAACTTTTTTAATCAATTAAAATTAAATCTTTGCGAAACAGCGTTTGCAATTTATGATCGCTGATTTACAAGCTAAGAATAAAAATGCAAGCAATGTAGGACCGATCGTTTTGGAGAACATCTCATTCTACTCATGACTTCCCTGTTATCTAGATATCATCGGTAAATGAGTTAGGTACAAAGTATAAAATGTAAAAAATACTATAAGCGTGCCCACAGACCAGACTTTCTATCGGCCGATAGTTGGTTTTTATATGAAGAGTCGACCGAGACCAAATCGTTGTAGTGTGCTCCCTTGCATAATTCTTCATACTGACTAAAGGCCCGACTATAGTCGTAAACGAGCGGCTAGAAACGAATAACGAGCCGCTTGATACCGGGGAGATACCCGATCTGAACCTAAACCTTTATTACTTACATTTTTTATTGTTAAACTCTTATTTTTATAATACAGTAGCACATTATTATGTAATGCTATTTTTGTTTTTGGTGCATTAAAGAAATACAACTAAATATTTACTATTATACTAGGTATCTGCCCATACTTATTTAATGGATAAATACCTTGTTTCAAAACATCTCTCACAAATAAATTATTAAAATAGTCCTTCCACTGCTGTGTCACATTTTGTATAATAATTTTGAGTTTTAACACAATTCAGATGAAAATGTCATGGTTTATGTCTATGTACGTTAAATGTATTCTACAGTAAATAAATCAGAAGAGAAACAACAAACTAAATCATGTGAATATATCAATGAAAAGTAAGCCGTTTCGAGCCGCTAGTTATTGCTAGAAATGATGACGAGCCATATAAGCCGTTTCTAGCCGCTAGGCTAGAAATGTTAGTAACCAGCTTCACATCTATAGGTCCGACTCAACTTTCGGCCGACAGTTCGGTCTGTATTTTGTGGGGACTCTAAGGCTGCAACCGCTTGTTACGCTAGTCGGAACATTTAATGAGCTTTGTCATTTTTTTTATCCTGCCCCCCTACTCAAGTCTCAAATGGCCAAGGTTCTATACGTAAAGCTTTAAAATAAGCAGTAAACTATAAAATTACGTCCCGTAAGCTTGTCAGTTATTCCATACAATGCATCAAAGTCTGTAATGCATAAGTTTGCGGCATGTGATTTAATCGTCTAATATCTGGGTGACCGAGCTGTTACTATTTATTGTAATATGTTGGTGTTTAGGTGATAATCTACATTATTATCTCAAACATTAACTTCATTTTTTTAAACTTGTCTAAAAACAATAAAAATTAAAAACTTAAATATAAACTTGAACATATAAAAAAACAAAAGTAAGTCACCGAGCGGGATTCGAACACGTAACATTCGTTTCTTGCTGTCCGCGTCTTAACCTGCTAGACCAGACGGACAGTGGCCGGCAGGACGAAATTAGCGACCATATTCTGCGTCGAAAGACAAACGCATGAAAACTCGAAAACACGCGTTTTCCCAAACATAAGACTAATCTAAGATCGATTGTTTACCCCCGAAAACCCCCATATACCAAATTTCAGCGAAAGGGTTAGAGCGGTTTCCGAGATCACAGAAATAAATTTATATAAAAGAATTGCTCGTTTAAAGGTATAAGATTTCTCATATTTAAGCTTTAAAAGTAGGCATTCAAACTACTTCAAACGTATGAATGTTGACTATTTGAGTAGGGGGCTGGCTGCACAAAGACTTTCGTAATTTCGTACCTATTAATGGTAACATATTATTTCGCCCATTCTCTGGGTTACCATAGTAGCCATCGCTTATCAACGGTAATACAAATACAAATAACTATACAAATATTTTTATTTACCAAAATTCTAACGTTTTGCCAACAAAGTTACGATATTTCAGTGTAACAGACGTCTTGTGTCAATATTTCAACAGCTTTATACTTTTTTAGGGTTCCGTAGCCTAAATGGCAAAAAACGGAACCCTTATAGATTCGTCATGTCTGTCTGTCTGTCTGTCTGTCTGTCTGTCTGTCTGTCTGTCCGTATGTCACAGCCACTTTATTCCGAAAGTATTAAGACTACACAGTTGAAACTTGGTAGGTAGATGTATTCTATTAACCGCTTAACGAATTTAATACAAAAATAAGAAAAATAAAAGATTAAGGGGGGGCTCCCCATACATGGAACTGAAACTGAAAAAAATTGTTTTCTTCAAACCAACACGTGTTGGGTGTCTATAGATAGGTCTTTAAAAATGACATTGAGGTTCCTAAGACAACTTTTTCTCAAAGTCAATCGTTTGAAACATATTCACCGCCAAAGTGGTAAAATGTGTGTCCCCCCCCCCCTTTAACTTTTGAAATAAGAGAGTGAAAAATCTAAAAAAATTACATGCTGTAGATCTTAATAAACACTTTCAACCAAAATTGGTTTGAACGAGATATAGTAATTAGTTTTTGAGATATAGCACATTTTCCAAAACCGCAAATATAACTTTGTCATTCATACCAACACTGTGAAAAACAAAGTTATTTTTGCAAACGAAAAATGATAGGTGGTATTAAATATGATATGGTATAAGGTAACTACGGAACCCTATGGCGCGTGGCCCGACACGCACTTGGCCGGTTTTTTTAATGCTTAACGGGACAGTACTTTTCCTTTACTTCATCTGATGTTAAGTGACAATGAGGCCGAAGGTGGAAGCGCACTACACCCGGAATCCTTATTACTGAGGAACTGGCTATCTTACCTCTAACTGCCGAAACACAACATTTTTGTTGTTATGGCGTCAGACTTAGGTAAGATGGTGGTAGCTAGCCAGGCGGAGTTGAAATAAGCGCTAACCGAGTACAAATTGTACCGGGAAATCAGGGCGAACCACTAGATGACAGAGGCGGTTAATGATAAATTGAAATACTTCTTCCAGATAGGGGACTTGGATGAGGACACGACGCCTCTGGACATGTCGTGGCCGTCCGGGTTCCGTAAGCGACTGACATACCTGTTGGTCGCGCCCATTGTCTTCCCACTATGGATCACCCTCCCGGACACCAGGACTCCGAGAGGTGAACCAGCATTTGAAAATTTATACCTTTTCATTTCTCGATCTTTTTAAATCCAATTTGCACACATATCTTGACTCCGAGAGGTGAACCAACATTTGAAAATTAATACCTTTTCATTTCTCGATCTTTTTCAAATCCAATTTGCACACATATCAGCCCCATAGCATGACTACCAGAACACGCTATCCAACGTGTTACCAAAAAACCCCTAATGCCGAATATGGTAGATAGAGACCATCAAACTGAACAACTTTTACTATGGGACCAATTCTGAAATCGCGAACAAAAAACAGCTGTTTCATACAAAAATTACTACTAAGCTCAGCTGTTTTTTTTCACAATATTTGGCATTAAGGGTTTTTTTAAAACGTTGCATGTACAAGGTCATTCTAAACTTACCATCCTTTCAAGGATGTATCCAGCCAGTCCATGAAACAAACAACTTTCTCCAAGAAACATGTGTCGAATTTCGCCACATAATTTAGGTCATCCTATACTAAATTAATCACGTGATCTCTTTGATTTGTATGGATGGGTGATTTTTTAACATAATTTGGCCCTGTGTTTCTTAGAGAAAGTTGTTCAGTGTCATGGACTGAACAGATCCTCAAAATTTGGATGGTAAATACAAAATTACCCTGTATATCGCGTGATATAGCGTTTTATCGACACTCAACTGTCAAAATCCATTGTCTTTTGATAGTTAAACGTGATAAATCGCTATATCTATACCTATCTACATTGTCTGCTACTTATACTGAGCTGAGGTCAGTATTGGCATCACATAGCACGTAGTTTATTAGGTATAAGTAAGTATTTCATTGTTTTTTTTTATTTTTATTATTATTATTGCGCCTATTGTATGTGCTGTGTGTTGCCAATAATAAAGAATATTCTATTCTATTCTATTCTATATCATATCGCGTTTCGGTGGTCTTACTAGGGGGGTTGGTGTATATTTTTCCCCTTATCTTTATACATAATTAGGCCTATTTGAGTTATTGATATTATTAAAAACCATAAACATTTTTCTGTTTTCAGGGAAGAACCTGTTCCCTGTAACATTTATAGGGTCAATAGTTTGGATAGCGTTTTTCTCGTATCTGATGGTGTGGTGGGCGAACGTGGCCGGTGCGACGGCGATGGTTCCACCCGAGGTGATGGGACTGACGTTACTGGCTGCGGGTACCTCCGTGCCGGACCTCATCACCTCCGTTATAGTAGCCAGGAAGGGCTTCGGAGACATGGCTGTCTCCAGTTCTGTAGGCAGCAACATTTTTGATGTGACCGTTGGGTAAGTTTGTGTTTTTGTTAAGACAACTAGAACTTTCGCGGCTAAAGTCTTTTTCTGATTTTTATTAGTGGCTCCTAAAGATAGATAGATAACTGAAATATATGTAGCTTACTTCCACAAACAGTTGTTTGCAGAAGTAAGCTACATATATTTCTTTTTTCAAAATGGTTTGGGACTTCCGCCAAGTGACGCCTGATTCAATCAGATAGATAACCAATAGATAACTGTTTATTTCCATCAAATAGTAGCACAGAATTGACCTCACAATCATAAAATACAAAATTATAAAGAAAAACTCGTTTAAAACTGTGTACCACATTGATAGAAAAAGACAAAAACTCGGTGATACCTTAGCTTTACATCAAAGCGCTGATTTTCAGTATTTCCTTTAGATTTTGATTAAGAGAGTTTTTGATTTGGTTGATTGAAGAATTTATAAATGCGGAGACACATTTTCGGCACACGTCACATTTTTTCAATAATCGGCTGTATGACATAAACAAATCCTATTTTAATTCAACTTTTAAATTTAATTTCACATTTCTTTTATTTTATCCCACTGCGGAAATATTCTGCAAAGTTAGCAGTACAGCAATAATATATTTCGGTTTTGGTAAAGATAAGAATAAGAACCCACCCTCTGCAACTGAAATGCTACTTTAAGTGGCAACTTGGTGCTGGAGGGAAGCCAAAGTAAAACGTTGGAGACAGGGTTGCCACTGACAGCATAAGTAATCAAAGAAAGTATTGGAACTTTAAGCTCATTGGCGAGGTTCTAACGTGTTTGGCAAACACTAGTGAATGTTAACTTTAACACTGGACAGAAATAGGATTGGTGAAATGTTTGCCTTTCTCACCTAGGGCATGGGGAATTGAAATAGCCCCAGCAAAGGTGACATTTAAATATTGGAAGAAAATAAAGAGCTTTGTCTTTGAATTACTAAGATCTTATAATAGATCATCGCACATCCTAAGTAAACCACTGGACAGACAGATCTAGCTGAAATTTGGCATTCTAATAGTTTGTTCTTGTGATGTAAACATCCACCAGATTTTTGGTATGTATGTGGATTTCCATACAGACAAAGTCGCAGTCGAAAGAAAGTATTATAAGGACACATTGTCTAATAGACATCAATAAGACGGTGCTTTTCAAGGTGGTGAATTCTGGCCTTGTAGTCTCATAATAGCTTAGAGTTGTAATCGGCGACCTCGACACTTCGGCTTTGCCCTTTCAACATGACTTGCTCCAAACCTTTCACATCAAGGCTTAAAGATTTTCAAAGATTTCTAAGTAAAAGATTACTGATGCTAAAAACATGTTTCGTCGTTCGACTTTCATGTTTTTTTAGCATCAGTATAAACTCATATAAGTTTTTTTTTCAATCAAATGTCTTTACTTTTAGTTACGTTTAGTTACGTTTCAACTTCCAACTTTCAATTTCCACAGAAATAAATTTACTATGAAGTAGGTTAAAAGGAGCACTGTGATTCGAAGCTTTTATAATTGATTTTCAAGAAACAAAGCCCTCATTTTTTGCTGAAAATTAGTGATAAGTATAAGAATTTTTAAATAATACTATTTAGATATGAATAAATTAAAAATAATAGTAGAAATTATTCGTCTCATTTGTGAAAGATAAAAATAATATTTTTTTTATTTGTTCTATTTTAGCCTAAAACCTTGTCTTGTCTATGTCCCCCAGGTCCCCTATAAATTTCCTTACGTTGTTTACCGTTATGCAACATCTTCCTAACGGTGCGTTTCCACTGCATTGACTTGTTAAGCCAACATTGTTTTAAAACAATTAGCGCTATCGCACACAGGCAACTTAGTCTCCCAGCAACTGTTTTGTCTCTCACATCAAGTCCACGGGTTTATATGGAAGCGCGCACACGAAGCGACGTGGTCGTCTGCAACTTTTCATACAAATCACGTGAGAGACAAAAAAGTTGCGGAGACAAAAGTTGCCCGTGTGCGATAGCGCTTAATCCATGGCATCCGCAACTAAGAATAATCGCAACAACTAGTCACTCAACATGTCAAGATTAACACATCGTCGGGTAACATGTCAACAAACTGTCATTTCACTTATCATCATGGATTCAAGCGATGAAGACATTCTTTTGGCAAACACAACTTATTGTTTATTCATGAAAATAATACTTATTTCTAGACGTAAGCCATATCGGTTCCTAAAAATAATGTAGAAAGTAGATTAAACCTACTCAGTTACGTGATAGCTAAAACTTTTCTCGATTGAAAAAATCTTAAAGTGACCTCTAACTTTGTAGTTTTTTATTGCTGTGCCAACCAAACAAGTTTCCAAATTAATAGTTTATTAGTTATTAATTACATAATGTAATAAAAATATAAACGATAATGTTGTTATTAATTTCAATAATTTTTACTATGAAAATTTATTTCATCGTTGTACGAACCCTTTGAGTGTCAATAATTGGGTAGTTTATCTTGTGTTTTTAGTATTTGTCAAAATGTTTATTATCAGCCAGTTGGGGATTAACGCAGCCTGACGTAACATATTTTAACAGACTAATGCTATTAAGATTAGTGCAAGCAAATTAGGCAAGAACTTAGGTAATTCTTAAGTTTAGTTCAAATGGGCATTAGTCTAACAACATCGTCGATGTTTGTTTAATGTTGGTGTTTATGTTGTTTGTAGTGGAAACGTTCGGTAAGAATTTCTTTTTATTTTCTCCGATGTAAAATAGAGTCTCATCTTGGAGCAATTTTCCGCTCATCTTAGCAATGGTCCGGCAGAATTCGTGCTTGAAATTTAACTACGACTGCACATTTTCTTGATGCAGCTATAGCTCCTGTAGCCTGAAGGTAATACAATTCCATGAAACTCGATCAATACAAGCCACAAACACGAATGAAAAGCAACCAAATTTCCCCAGAATAAAGTATAAAATTCTTTAGACAGACGCTGAATAAAGGATCCTAGTTTCCGAATAAACTTTAAGTGCTACGGATAAATTCGGTTTTGCATTGGCATTGGTCGTGGTCTAGAATCCTTGAAAGTATTACTGCTTAGAACGCGCAGTTTGTTCGCTGTAAATGCACTGAAACCTAAATCATCTCGACGACCGACATAACTTTTTGCACTTTTCCCTACATTATTTATGAAGAATAGGATAAAATATAACAATGTCTGAATATTATAGCAGAATTCGCTTATTCAGGGATATAAATGATTGTCATTAACATTGCATTACTTGATCCTTATAGTGCAGCTCTCTTACTATTTAAAACGGTAATGGGGAATGTCCGAAAAAAACAAATTGGCTGTAATTTTTTTTACAGGTAGGAATTGTAAGGTATTTATATCTTAAATAGCGGGTAGTACGCAATAAAGTCAGTTAGCTTCCAACCGGCGTTTCATTACTCAGCACTGGCGACGAGGATGGGATCCGAACCCACGCGTGCAAAGCACATTGGATTAGCAATCCAAATCCAAGATATAAATACCTTACAGGAATAAGCTCCCTTAGTAATAGAAAAAAGGTTTCAGAATTTACGGTTGCATAAAACTTTTTTAAAAATTAAAGTTTCTTCGACTTCACAAATGCTATGTTGTGGTTGTGGCAGGTGGTGGCCAAGGTATAATTTCCATTCTGCTGTTGTACTTTCGTACATTTATGAAGTCGATGAAACTTTTATTTTTTAAGTTTTACGCAACCGAAAATTCTGAAACTTTTTACTACTACTAAGGGAGCTTATTCCTACCTATAAAAAAAACATTCGGCCAATTTTATTTTATTCGGACATTCCCTATTGTGTTATGGAAGTCAGACGACGCGTAGTAAGAATGTATGCTTCAAAAACATAGTGATTTCATACCCGTCCACCTAAGTTAAAGAGTATTTAACAAAAAGTATTGGTTCATCACAAGCCGATGACTTTTTTACATGTTAATCCTGTAGGAAAACTTATCAATCACTTGAATGAGCTTTAATTTGACCTGAAGTAACTGCTCTATTGACTAAAACCAATTCAATCCTTTCTTCACGAGTTATGAATTAGAAATCGCCAACTTTTATTGTTTAGGCTCGTTATCGAAGGTTCCATTCTGCTTTCAATTACTTATTACGTTTTAGTAAACTACAGAAAGATTTAGAAAGGAATGATTGACAAGAATAAGAAATAACAGCTTAAGTTTATTTCACGTTATCCTTACAACAATCGCTTGCGTGATCCATTCTTGGAAGAAAGCGTGATCGAATTCTAACATTCAAGGCCAATTCGGCCATTTGTGTCGGTTCAAAACGCACGACCTTATGCCGCGGTTTCGACGCACGCTACTGCGATATAGATACTGCGACGGCGACCGATTCAGCTGCAAAAATGTTTCTTTCGACCGACGCCAGTTACTCCAACGTAAAAGTTTAAAATAAGCTATAAATAGGTAATCTATAAAGTTTTATGTCATTACCTTGTCAATTTTATACAGTCATGAATGATAAATGTCTGCGTTCGACGTACCCAACTGCTAATTATGAAGTTTATACTGAAACTTCAATTTAACGCTAGAATTCTAACGAATTGAAAGTTGACCATTTGCATAGGGGGTCAGCGAGCAGGGGGTCAAGTCTGATAATGTTTTCGTCAAAATCGTAGTACAATGGTATTTGAATGGTAATTTTTGACATAGTTAGTTCTTGTTCCTTAAACCCAAAACTGAAACACATTGTGTTTCTTAAACCCAAAACGCATACATATTGTGTCTTGATTTTGGGCTTAAGAAATAAGAACTGTGTCAAAAAGCATCCATTAGAAAACCATTGAACTTCGATTTTGTCGAAAACATTAGCAGACTTGACCCCCAGAGCAGCCTATACTGCAAAAATAATCGCGTTAAACTGACGATAAGCGTCGTTCGGTTCGATTCATGGACCTAATTTTGTAGGTAAGCGTTAAACCGTTGCCTTAAGCTTTGGCATAGTCATATCATAACCCCCACAATCCCCCTTGCAGGGTGAAAAGTTACGATATAAGTAAACTGTTTGATATTTATCTACACAGTTCGACACAAGTCCTTGGCCCCATTAACATGAATACTACCATAGTGAAAACAATTCATGCAAAAATATCGTGTAATAATAAAGAAGTTATAGCTAACTGAGCATTTTAACGGCCTCTTTGATAAGAGGCTTAAGCAATCTTACTCATAAGCTTATGATTCGTGACTTTAGCAAAAGGTAAACAGTCTAAACTTTTCTTAAGTTACGAATTAAAAGCTTACGTAAGTATAATAATTAAAACCGAAAATTTTAAAAAGCATGATAATGTTTTCTATGTGAAGAAACTTTTGAATTTTTGAATGCATAGGTGGTTTTGTCCTAAAAAATACATTATGGACCCAGTAGGGTTATTAGGGCATTAATGGAGGAATTTAAAAGTAGGGATGCTTATATCTATAGGAGCCTAACCGAATAATTGAAAAAATCTAAGGTAAAAATAAATAGTTGGGAATGTCTCCACTATTATGCGTCATGTGCAATTTGCAAGAGTTGACCGACTTCGGATTTTGTGATGTCCAAAGCGTAAAGATCGATGTCATATTGAATCCGAATCAGTAGCTTGGAGATTGGCAATTCGACTTGTCTGCAATATGATACAATTATGTGTCCGTGAAAGAATGGCGAAATATAATATAAAAAATATCCATCTCCCCTAAGAATAGAAGCATCTTGTGTTATACTTTGCAAGTGTATTAACACAAGCAGCAGTCTTTTTAGGGTTCTGTACCCAAAGGGTAAAAACGGGACCCTATTAACACAGAATAGATATAAGTACAGAAAGGTCAACCCCCGCGAGCTCGTGTGCCAAATCGTGAGCTCGTTTAGTCGTGTTTGTCAAATGTCAACTTATTTTGATATTCAAAGCAATGCGTCGTAACCAAAGAGAATGTAAAAAATAAATTTAAAAAAATTAAAAACCCGCCTGCCAAAAAGACAAGTCAACTGAAAAGATGGAAACAAGATTAAATATTAAAGGCAACATTATAACATGCAGTCGGAGGCATGCATAAAGAAAGTGACATTATGAATGATTTGAGTTATATGCCTCCGACTGCATGTTATAATGTTGCCTTTAATATTTAATCTTGTTTCCATCTTTTCAGTTGACTTGTCTTTTTAGGCAGGCGGGTTTTTTATTTTTTTAAATTTATTTTTTTATTTTTTTTTATTTTAGTTATTATTTATATGATATACCTTTTTGAAATCCTTATAATAAGCCCTTTAATTTGACACCCATATTGCAGTATTCTAAAAAAAAAATTTTTTTCCGCTACGTATAATAGCACCGTACAGCCGCCATGTTGGTGTTTTTATAACGCCACCTTCTTAAGAACACTTGGACTGACGAGACAAATCTAACGATATGTTAATCATGGAAATCTGTTCAGCCGTTTGAAAGATATGAGGTAATAAAAAATATTACATACAAACTTACAAGATACGCGCGAAAAACATAACCCTCTTGCAGTCGGGTAAAAATAACTAGCGTTATAGTCGTAACTTTATTTACCAAAAAGTTCGAATTATGAATTGAACGCCGCTCATACAGTACAAACTGCACGATAGCCCTAGACGTAAGTCTAGTGTCTGTGTGTGTAAACACACAGTTGCGCGCGTACGAAAACATCAACTGACGTCATCTGTTTATAATGGCGCGGTTGTATGGAGTGTCCGGGCCGTGCTATTACTAAGACTCCACTGTCCCTCTGTCTGTCTGTCACCAGGCTGTATCTCATGAACCGTGATAGCTAGACAGTTGAAATTTTCACAGATGATGTGTTTCCGTTGCCGCTATAACAACAAATACTAAAAACAGAATAAAATAAATATTTAAGTGTGGCTCCCATACAACAAACGTGACTTTTTACGTTTTTCATAACGGGGCCCTTCGTGCGCAAGTCCGACTCGCACTCGGCCGGTATTTTAAATTACTGTATTCCTCTGTTTTTCCAGGTTACCTCTTCCTTGGCTGTTGTACGGCCTCATCTACGGGGAGTCAGTCAAGGTGAACTCCCAGGGTATGGTCTGCAGCATAGTGTTGCTGTTCGCCATGCTTATCTTCGTCATCATCAGCATCGCCTGCTTCCGGTGGAAAATGAATAGAGGACTTGGCTTCACCATGTTTTTGTTGTACTTTGTTTTCGTAGCGGTCAGTTTAGGTCTCGAGTACGGTTATCTACACTGCCCTCACGAATAGATAGGTAAATTTAGAAACAGTTGAATCAACATGCAAATGGGGCACAAGATAATACCTCTAAATTGTATAACCATTACTACATAGCTAATTCTTCGTTATTTATGAAGCTTACAGTGAGATATTTGTTCTTGTTAGATTTGATATAGCAGAAAGCGGAATTGTAAAAAATGAACTGATCAAAAGTAATGAAATAAAGAATTTTGAAATATGATAGTGGAAAGCCGCGTCGCACAAAAATGTATTTAGTTAAACCTAGTTGTACTTTAAAGACTAAAAAAATTAAGAGAGGTCTTAAAGGATTTACTTTAAGGTTTAAAATCTTTAAGACGACTCCTAATTATTTCAGGTTGTTTTAAGTTTCTATATTCTCTTATGTATGTTAATAAAGTATGTCCATAGTTTTCTTCCTTAGATAGTTCATTAGCACAAACTTTATAAATTGCTCAAACATATTGATTGTTTCCTGATTGCTTTGCTGAATAACTGTTCAGAATATGGGTTTCTTATCATGACAAATGATTTAATAGGATGTACGTAAAGTACAAGAGTGGAGAGCTCCAAATAAACGTTAAGGATAAAAAGAGAATATGTTTATGAATTGAACATTAATAATCGTGATGAACATTAATCCTCAAATAAATATGCAATAAAATATAATGATTCATCAAGGATTAGTGAAATAAATAAAAAAATTACAATGAATTACCTCATCAATAAAAATATGTACCTTACCTACTACAATGTATAACAGATATGAATAGAGAAATTAACGAAGGCTATGCTTTAATGACAGATGATAAGTTAAAGAAACGTGGCTTAGTCTAAACAAAAAGCATTCTTTTTATAAACTTGCATTTCTCTATCCCATCGAAATGTGCACATTTTTATTGGTACGGATTGTAAAGAAAATAAAAGTCGTACGAAATCGTTTTTATATCAAATATAAAAAAAAAATGTAAAGCCAGCCATAATAGAGACTGTAGTTACTTATATAAATGTTAGTTGTTCGTTATAAGATCAATAGCGCTCTTAGCGTTATTGACATTTAGTGAATTTTCTGTTGGGGCAACTTTTGAAATGCTATCGGAAAATTATTCTAGATTTTTCTAACGTTAATCCTCAATCGGATATAGTATTTGAATTATATTTACAACGATAGTGTTTCGAAGAAGCCGCCGATGTTAGTTCGTGTACGTGTCGGTTGAATTTTGTAAATATTACTTTCAGTTTTGTATACAAAATATCGTACAGATTATTTATTGGTCGGGCGACCTTCAGTCCAAGGGTTGGAATTAAAATTTTGATTGTATTGTGAAATGAAATGTTGGTGATGTTGTATTAGCACAAAAGGCTAGAATTGAAACTGATGTAAATACACAAGTAGACGCGTTAAGAACGTCGAGCGGGGCAGATGTCTATATTGCAACGTTATCATTCCATAAAATGTGCCTAAGGGTCCCAACGGGCTCACTAACATTGTTAGCTACGGTATTTATATTGTAACAAGTGCCGCGTGTATATCATTCACTTTCATTATGGTCGATACAAATGTGAATAGTCCTAGACTTGGGTACATATGTCCCGCTCTATAAATATGGTAGTTAGATTTTTACACTATATTTATAAATTCTTGTCTTCTAACCTATCGGTATTTTGATTTCCGCTCATTCCTTTGATATATTCTATCTTGGAAAGAGAATTGTATCGAAATTAATCTGACATATAATAGTCAATTCTAAAGAACTCTATCTAATGTAAGGAATTTCTATAATCTTGAATGATACACGGTACGGTTTACAAATGCGTCGACTTGGTCATTATGTTTACATCTGAACATCATGAAAACCGTCCATAAATAATTATTTAGTTTAATTTCTTGAAGCTTTGCAGATTAGCGTGAACATTGGTTACTTTTATGTTCACACAGGATAAAGATAAAAATTTTGTGACAGAAATACAAATATTGTAAATTCAATTGTTGATGACCCACAAATTTTATATTGATAACCCGCCTAATTGACATAGCAATAAATAGTCTAGAATAGATAGTTAAATATTTGTATTGTTAAGCTTTAACAAATCTTACAATTGTATAACGCTCAAAATAATGATGGAAAAATTACTGCTCTAGGCAAACAACAATATTAAACATTGTAAAAACGCACAAGTGTCTGGGAAGAAACTCAAGTAAATAATATTTTGTCGCTATGGAACGTACACTAGATGACTAGACGATGATGATTCATTTAATCTTAACGTCAGCCGTCGTTAGGAAGCAAAATTTGAAGCTAATAAAAAAAAAACATTAACTGCAATGTTGAGTGCTGTACGTATCTCATAATAAGTACGAAAATATAATTCTATATTCTAATAGGAAAGGACTCCGATGAAATAAAAACAATGGTAATCTCGACGGATGACAATAAGATAAAATGAAAGTCAGTTGCTTCATTCAACTTTCAACTATTTATTTTAAAGTATATTAGGATGCTCGAACGTTATTATAGAACAGAATGATATTAAAGTTTTATATATAAAAGAAACGGCTGCACAAAAATACTACTATTTACAAGCAGTTATTTCGGGATAAAATGATGACATATCGATAGTTGCCGAACAGTCGAGTAGATCGTAATCTGTGATAAGGGCATGCTTATGACGTATTCATAAATTGTTTATAGTACTTACTCATCTGTCTACAAGTCACATATAGTCTCTGTATATTGTATAATAAGCTTGGATTTGACTATAGCCTTCTGTAGTACGCATAGCGGAGCCACTTTAGATCAAACAGTGTTATCTACTACTTCAATTATAATTTACTTATCTTGAAATTCTACTTCTAGTAAATCTATCTGGAGCTGTGCGATCTTTAAGTGGCCACTCTTTAAAATAAGGATTGAACGATATTGCTCTAATTCAATTGTTTCTTTAAGATTCGGTGATATACTTCTTATAATTAAAATTCAAATTAGGGTGATTTAGTGAGCTGTAAATCTAAATATACTCATACTTGTATCTATTACGTATCGGGGGGCACCAAGGGACGTTGTACGTATCTGATGTAACGCTATGGAAGCTGCACTTAATACTACGCTAAGTCTTATTATATTACAATTATAAATTAGTGATTTCTATCTATCTCTTGAATAATGTAATTAGTCTTGTAAATTAATCATCCTTCCATGGTTTCTAGTTGTCGGTTTAAAGTTCTTGTGAACTGAGTTTTGGTTCGGTTGGTAGGTACACGGCGACGTTTGAGTGTTTTAAGTATTCGAGTCTTCAGTAAGCAACATGTCGTTGATTCATGCTTCGCCATGTATCTAAAAACTGTGACGGTCATATCACATTCGCGTTTACATGTCATACGTCTTAGATACATTAAACTGCATTTGTTCAAGTACCAAATAGCACAAGCCGAGCTAGTACTCATTATTTCAACTTTGTTAGTTTATATAAGGGTTAAAACTATTGAAATATTCAGTCGACATCGTATTAACGGTGTCGGCACACGTAACCTTCGTAAAATTCTCTCGTAGTTTAAGATTAGGCTTAAAAGCTATCATTAAATTAAATGAAATGTTTATTAACAAATTTAAATATAACAAGGGGGTGTTTCGCCTGTTATCGGATATTCAAATTAATGTTTCATGCAAAAAACACTTTATGATGGTTTATAAACCACATTACACACATCATATTCATTTATTCATAATGTTTTATATTATCTAGCCCATTCTTAAATCATATTTTAATATAATTCTATGCCACTAAAACTTTATTTTAACTTAAGGAAATTTGAACATACATACATGCTCAAATTCATTATTAGCTTATACAATACTAACAGACCGCGAACCGGCGAAATGTCCTTGTCCAGGTAGAAATTGTTACTAGTGATGGTTTTTATATAAAATTATAAAGTAATTATATTGCAGATAATAAAATTATTAAAGTTACCACTAATCTCGACACAGATGGTTTACGAACTCTGTCAAACGAATAAGTCGTTATTAAAAATCTAATTGACAAACAGCTTTAACTAACTATTTGTGTGAAGAATAGTGGGGAACAACATTTAGTCAGTGATTTTGTTCAAAGATGCCTATTTCGATTTCGTGTGGTCACTCAAAGAGATAATTAAGAATTTTGTACTTACATGAAAGCCATTTTAAATAATCAAAGTGTGTCGTGTACAAAATGATGAAACGAAACTGAAATTCAATGGACCAATGAATGAGTAGTGGTCCTTACGTATAATAGTTTGTTGGTCTTTGGTTATCTTAGGCTGCCTGTCCATTGACGCGGAGCTAGGCGGGCGGCATCCTTTTGGTTAATATTTCCTCGTTTCTCCGCTCCGCCGCCTAGCTCCGCGTCAATGGACAGGCAGCCTTAGGATTAACAGTCGGTTTTGCATTTTCCGTAGTTTACCGTTACCGAAGAGTGCGGATGCGACCGAGTGGTTTTTGTCTAGTGAACGTGGATAAGTGTATAATAAAATAAGTTAGTAAAAAAAAATTTACTTCCCATACAAATATCCGAACAGCTGATCGAGTTTGTATGAAAAGTTGGACTTTTTTGGCTGTTTTTTTGGAAAAGTCGTAGAACAAATGTTGTTGATTATGATGTTAGTAATCTACTCCTGCGAGGTTGTTGGTGTTTTACAAATAACCCTTTATTCTTATAAAAATGCTGTGAAAGAAGAAAATGAAGCTGCCACTTCACATTACTTTTTTCACAGAATTCTTTATTTCCTTATTCAGTTTGGTAAAATTGTTTTCTTTCTTATAATTTTAAATTCACGCAGGTAGACTACTGACACTTCGTGGCTGTTGCCGTCTCTTACATTACCAACAACTGTCTTGAAGTATTTTATTATGCGTTGTCCACAAGTAGAGATCAAACAAAGCCAATGATCAATGTAAATTATATTTCATTAGTAGTTGTTTCATTGTAATACGAAGTAGTGTTTTTAAAAGAGTGATCCTAATAGATAGGTATAATTTCTAAACCGTTCATAGGTGGTGATACATTCGAAATCGAAATGGCAGCGTAGATTGTTAATAGTGATATTACAAAATAAGTAAAGTAAAAAAATGTTATTGATTTTAAAGACAAAGTAGCTAAGTTCTAGTGATTTTCATCATGTTGTACGAGTAAGGGAAGGGAGCCTTAACTGGGCTTTTTTTTATTGTGATTTGAAATGTTCCAGCAGTATTATTATAAATGTTGTGTAGTCTCATTGCCAAATACCAGATAACCAGGATTTTTAAATACTGAAACCTGCGCTTTCAGATGTAAGAACTAATTTTCAACTGAAATTGCCCGCCCTGAGTAAGGTACCACCGTTTAAAAGCGATACATCCGCATAAAGCGATTGCCCTGAATATTGTAGGCTATGTGGGCTGTAGACTACGCATAAACATATCTCCGCCATTTAAAAAAAATCCTAAAACTGAATCGACAAAAAATCTAAGTAAGCATTTAATAATTATCGATCCTGCTCACAAAATTTCACGAGAAACTGTTGAGAAAAAATACAGAGTATCCCAACACTTTTCCCTTACTAAGGTAAAATGCCTTAAATATTGACGTTAGGAAATTTACTAAAAAAAAGACTTCATTTTGATTTTAAAAATAATTGGAACTGAATTCAAAGATTTTTGAAAAATCACCTGCCTTAACCAGGAATTCAACAAAAAAAACCTTTTATGTTAACGATACCGATTGAATGGCTTACTCATTATGATTATTTTTTCTTGAGTAAAGCTGAATCGTAAATAAAAGAAAAACTATGAAATATAACAATTGATTAATACGTAAGTATATTGTATCAAAATCGAATGCGATTTTCGAAAAAATCTTTGAATATAGGTATTTAATTCCCATTAATTTTAAAACGAAATGAAGTTTTATTTCAGTACTATCTTCAATATTTAAGGTACTTTCCCCCAGAGTGTGGCAAAGTTTTGAGGCACCCAATAGGTATTTCTTGAGCGAGCGAGCGCGAAGCGCCAGCGAAGCTGCTTCAGTTTGGACAAAAATTATTTCGTATGTCCTTCCGCCTACGCCTGTCCATCTGTTCTCCTCTACAGGGGCCGTACCGGCTAACTTACATGGCTATTGTAATCGCTTTCATTTGACAGATGGATGTGACACATTGCTACTTCTACTTCGCATAAATAAAAACTTACCAAAGAAAAGTAGCAATGTATCACATCCATCTGTCAAATGAAAGCGATTATGATAGCCATGTAAGGTAGCCGGTACGGCCCCAGGTCGCGAACTAAGTGTTACGCACGCACACACGAACAAAGCTGATTATCTTGATTTAAAAATGAATTGATAAAGTTAGATTTGGCATTGAGACTAAACTTTTTGTGTCATAAATTTTGCTGTACATTTATCAATTGTTGCTCTTATCAAAGCTTTTAATAATTGTTGAAGATTGAACATTGTGATAGTTTCTGTACAAGTTTATTGCATTCAGATGTTATCGGTTGGTTTGTGAATTGTGAATTTTAGTGAAAATTATAGTTTTGGCGATGACAAAGGGAGGCGTTCCCGCAAGTTGGCAGGTGAAGGTATTATGAAAAATTACAATAAAAATAATAAAATAGTAAGTGAAAATGTGTTTTCTTTTCTGTCTTTTATATTTTGGTTATGATATCCAAGTGAAGCAAAAGCATCAATTAAAGGTAGGTACCTACTACTGTCTACATTGACTTATAGGTATTACTAGCGTAATCAATGACTGTCTAACATTCTAAGTATAGCGTCGATGATACTGCATTTGCAATACCGCGGAACTGCGAACAGTAGCGAAATTTAAATTACCGCTCCGCGCCGTCCTAGGCTGTCATTGGCGCACGTTGGTGGTGGATGACACAATTTTAAATTAGTCATTATGTAACTCTCTCACTCTTCGTTGCAATAGCGCGATGCGCGACCGCCGCGCCTAGGACAGCGAGGAGCGGTAATTTAAGTTTCGCTACTGTTGGCGGTTCCGCGGTATTGCAAATAGTAGATCAACAGATTTGCAGTATCGTCGACGATAGGTAAAGCTAGGGTTTAGTAAGAAAGCGGTGCCATCACATAACGGCCGTAATTTTACGGACGTAAAAAGACTATTTGACTTTACGGTGTCCAGCACCGCTCTCTAGGAAACCGCGCCGTATAGTTTACATAGACAACGTTCTACGCCGCTAAATTACAGCCGTAATATGACGGCGCCGTCATCCTAGTAAACCCTAGTTTAAGAGATTGTGATTTGAAATGGACTGGGCCGCAAAGAAAACGAGTTACCACATTATTTTCATACAAATAAGAGACATGTTCATTTCACAGTCTTATTGATAAAATTTGGCCATCTCTGAAATGATTTTTATGTCTATGGATGATTTCGATGTTCAAAGCATGCCAAAAAAATACTGACAGACAGATCTTGATTTCCTCAAAAATTAAGAAACGTAAACCTCAGTTAGGTTCCATACAATGACTTTGCGTAGCACAGGACCGTAACATAGGTTCCTTTGTATAGAAGTTTCAGCGCACGTAATCGAATAATTCCCCATTTCGACGCGGAAACTCGCAAAACCTTGCCGAGACAGTTTGAAGCGTGCGGCGCGTAGGACCTTGCATCCTCTAGGGCCACGCTCAAAATCGAAAAAAATCGGTAACTAAGCAACCCTGTGAAAATAGTCTATGACAATAATTATAGCGAAAAATTTTCTCAGCCACTGACGTGAAAAAATTTTTTTTTTTAACTGGACTGGCTGTCTGTATGATTTGACAGCTAAGTTTTTGTACCTATTTGAAACGCCACTAGCGTGCGTCTAAAGAACTAATTTTGACGTACAATATGAAAATGGTTGCCGTGATGGTCTCTCCAGACTTCAAACTTTAGTACCATGTCCCTCACGCTATGCTCACGCTACGTCCTACAGCGCCAAAATGGCGGAAATCAAATAGGCACAAAAACAGTTTGAGATAAGCCTGTCCAGTGTAAATATATGCAGGTCAATGCAGGTCAGTGTATTCAGCCCTTCGAGCACTGACCTGCATATATTTACACTGGACAGGCTTATGTCAAACTGTTTTTGTGCCTATTTGTTTTCCGCCATTTTGGCGCTGTAGGACGTAGCGTGAGCATAGCGTGCGTACGTGGTACTAAAGTTTGAAGTCTGGAGAGACCATCACGTCAACTATTTTCATATTGTACGTCAAAATTAGTTCTTTAGACGCACGCTAGTGGCGTTTCAAATAAGCACAAAAACTTAGCTGTCAAATCATACAGACAGCCAGTCCAGTTAAATAAAAAAAAATTTTTCATGTCTGTGCCTTCGAGAAGTTATGAATCTTCTCAATAAATAAATCCTCTTTTCTCGACTGATACTTTTTACACTTTTTTATTAGGTACCTTGAAGAATGATGACAATGATAACCCAGATTGACAAAAATACGTTGAACCATATATGAGATGTAAAATTTACTGCGACAAAGGTCAACCCTGCTGGTTTTATAAATATCTGACCCCCTAGCCAAAGTAACATTTGCAAATCTTCGTTATCGCTTCGCTTTCGAAACATGTATGGGATTGACATAAGGTTTCGTTAACTATCGAATTTTAAAACGTCAAATCTATACAATTTTTGTAGCGAAGCGATAGCGAAAATTTGTAAATGTGACATTGGCTACAGGCTCAGATTTTCTAAAATACGTTGAGCTCTCTATGGTATGAAAAATATACTGCGACAAAGATCAACTTCGCTGGTTTTAGTGGATCTCTGAAACAGGCTAATTTTGTACTATACCAAAGGTTTTTGTTGCTGGTTACGATTTCTCAGCCACTTTTCCGGATTTTTATTTTTTTAGTTAATAGCCTGGGATATACTTTGTCACTATACAAGGTTTCGTCAAAATCCGTTTAGTGGTTTTTGCGTGATGAATAAACAGACAGATAGACAGACAGACAAGAAACTTAGAAACTGTTCTTACATCTTCAGTTAATGAATTTAAGTCGCCCTGTTGGTTTTTTCCGAATACATTCAATGTACAGACTTTTTTGATTTTAAGATTTTATTATAGCATATAGGTATAGATAGAAATAGATGGTACTTATTGAAATCATTATTTTATTGTTTGTTCGAGGAAATTTAAAGGTTTTTGCAGTTTCTTTAAATTATTATTGATAAGTTGAACGTTTGAATTTATAAATCATTGCAGAGATGCTACATTTTTTCCATCAATAAGACTGTGAAATGAGCATGTCTTGATATATTTGTATGAAAATAACGTGGTGATCCGTTTTCTTTGCGGCCCAGTGTAGTTTATCAATAAAACTTCAATGATTATTTTAAAAACATTTATTTATTAAGTAACAAACACATGAAATTATTCTGCTTTAAGTAAATGCAACCTTAGCGCAGTACTTTGAAACAATGTAGCAATGTTATTTAGGACGTAGGTATAGTTAAAATGTATTTAAAGATAATAAGCAATGACGAATATGACATTGAAAAAAAGTATCTTAAGAAATTAAGTAGGCAATAAATTATTCATCAAAATACGAAACTTTTCATCAAATTATTTACATCATTACTTATCTATCCTAGCCTACAATAAGTAAATAATATATAAAAAGATAAATTAGGCCCATAAATAGAGAATAGTCTTTTTCTAATTTAAAATAAATTTATGACCCCATTCAGGCATTCAATATACAAAAAGAGTTAATTACAATAAGTAGAGGAAAATTTATGATGATGGTAACTTGTATCAGTTAGAAAAAACATTTTATAATAGTGTAAATAAAAAAGTAAGAACACCAAATTAATTAAGCTAATTAAGTAGTTTAAAAAAAACTGAAATGGATCAAGTTCCGAAGCTATTATATCGGGTCATTTTGAACTTACCATCCAAATTTTAAGGATGTGTCCAGTCCATGAAACTAAACAACTTTTTCTAAGAAACATGTGTCAAATTTTGCCAGAAAATTTTGGTCATCCCATAATAAATTGATCACGTGATCTCTTTGATTTGTATGGGAAGTCAATTTTTATTTTACATATTTGACCATGTGTTCCTTAGAGAAAGTTGTTCAATTTCATGGACTGAACACATCCTCAAAATTTGGATGGTAAGTTCAAAATGACCCTGTATATCTGTTATTACTTTGTCAACCTGTTTCCTATTCAATAAAACTTACAATCCGACAAATTTGTCAACAAGTGACATATTTGTTAAGTAGTGCTGTTCAATAAACCTTACAATTATGTAAAAATTTACAAATAAAAATCTTACAAATATTACAGTTATAAATGCTGTTTAATAAACGTTTACATAATGTAGAAAACGCATGTAGATTTCGATGACAATATTGTATCTACAGTAGTTGTAATTAACAAAGTACAACAATTTTAAGTTTTTGTTGAAGATTGAATTATCGAGGGTAGATTTTAAAAATATTCGATAAGTAGTTGTAAGTGAAATCAGTCACATCAAAAGAAAACTATATTCTTTTTTTATATTGTTCTTTGTCGTTCGATAAGCACGTTTTCATCGTTATAACTACTCTCAATACTTGATGTAAGCACCATTTTCGTAAAAAAGCAGCTAAAACAAAACATTAATTACAATTTTACCGAGGGTAGGTCACCTGTCGGAAATGTGTGATAATTCTGCAAATAAGTAAACTTATTAACAATTATGCGTTTAATAAAGCAGTTTTTCCGAAAAAATTATAAATTTTCACCTGTCACAAGAAAATTTTGATTGAACAGAAATATATAAAATTGTATGTACAATTCGACAAATATGTAATTTTCTCACCATAAAAAATATTTTTTGTATTTTTTTATTGAACAGAATCTTGTGAAATTGTCACCTGTCACCTGTAATTGTAAATTGTAAGTTTTATTGACTAGGGCCCTCTTCTTTTTCTGCGGGAACGTGTATTAGTCCATACATTTCAAAGCACAAGACAATAATCACATATGTTTGCGTGTACATTTACCACAAAATACGAAGAATTGATAACCTGCTCCTTTTTGAAGTCGGTTAAAAATTCAAATTAGGCCATAGATATTGAACACGTATAATCAAACATTCCCGATTTAATACAAAATTACTAAATAAATAAAAACTAAATGAATTCCTGATTTACTTTGTGCCCAAAAACCATAAAGTTAATATACCTGTCGGAAATTAACTTTATGCAAAAAACCATAAAGTTATTATACCTGTCGAAAAGGTAATATTAACTTTATGCCAAAAACAGACCAATCTGAACATCCAGGCCATACAGCAAACTCTATGCTCTATGTAACCACGCAAAATCTTACCAATTTTTGAAAACCGTATAAACGCAGGAGCATTAAATTTTAATCTAAACATTACTCACAGGCGTATGCGTAACGTCACGTTATTACGTCATGTTAGATCGGAAAAAATGTGGTAACCTTAACCACATTAAAATTTACAAAGTCTGATTTTTTATAAACAGGTTCCGACATTGAACTGTAGGCCTCGGTCTCTAACTCAGTAGAAGTACCTTCCTTTTCATTGAATATTCTGGCGAAGATATCCTCAAAACTCTTGATTTTGGATCAAGGATCTAAGAAGAGTTAAACCTCTTCTGGATTTACTCAAACTTGTCACAATTTTTTTGGCTGAGCTAAGGTCTTAGAGCAGAGCGTGACGTAGCCGTGTGCGACAGAACAGCAGGAATGCGACCAGAGCAGCGAAGGCAGCTCCAGCTAGTAAAGTGTCTTCTCGTCTTGTACCATCAGCTCTTTCTATCACAGCACTCTGAAAAAAAAAACAAGCAATAGTTAGCAACTTTGTCGTTGTGCTTACTGCCACAGGCATCAAGACATGCCTATAGGTCCTGCCTACATGCCTACATGCCTATAGGTCCTGGGCTGCCAGCATAAAGAAAACACCTTTTAGTAAACAAGCACTGCCCTAGTCTTCTTTCTTATCGTATCTGGATTAGTGGCCACCTCTGGTGTTAGAATTTATAAAGCCGCCTGTAAGGCCTCTGACTTGGCTTAACGATTGTTATCAGATGACAACAGCCGGGACCGACGGCTTAACGTGCTCTCCGAAGCACGGAACCGCTAAGTTGTGATTGCCATTCAACGGTCACCCATCCGACTGGCCGGACCAAGAGTTGTTTAACAAACGTGATCAAGAACGATCAGTCTGTCAAGCTCCGCCATGAGCGTTTCAACTGCCCCAGTAAACATATATCAGCCAAGCCACGCAATGCAGCAGTAACATCATTCAAATCTCTCCGTTTTCACATCATCATCATCATCATCATATCAGCCACACGACACCCACTGCTGGCTATAGGCACCGTGCATGCTTTTAGCGCCACCTAGCGTGTTGCAACTTTGTTGGCTCTGGCCTGACCGTTTTGAAGTTTTGATATGTAATGGCGGCATTGTGACAAAATGTTAAAAAATACTATACATATTGTGTTATTAATGTAAATTTCAAAATTACTATGATTTGGGTGGACAAAGTGTTGTAAAATCATTTTTGGTTATTTAAATTAAATATGGCAAGTTAGATCTATTCAAAAAGAGTGTTTTATTTTGGTTATATCAGGGTTTGTTTACTTCTTTTTTAGTTGTAGATTTTGTAAAACAAGAGGATAAAGCTACTTTAATAATTTTATTAAGTGATAATAAACATATATAATTATTCTTGTTTCGCTAGTAATAAATTAAATATCATTTTCAAGCCGATTACAGAGCCTTCTTTATTTCTAATTTTTGCCACCATGAGCGCTGCGATCGATTATTATACCTTCGCACCCTCCCAAAGTTTTCACATATAATTGTATATAAAATATACTTACCCATCCCCCATGCCTGATTGCCCAAGGAGTGGCAAACTTGGCCACATGGTTGACGGCCCAGTCAGTCGCTCGGCACCAGCCTCCTACACGCACTGCGCGGGAGCATACTTCACATAAGAACGCTAAAACTACCAGCGCTCGCTGCTCTATGTGTGCACATGCCTGTAATTATAAAATTTGTAACATGAAACTGTGGTGGTAAGAAGAAGACCGAAATAGGATAAAGACAGGAAAATTATGATAAATAAATGAGAGTAGCAAATGTCCCAGCTAAAAACCATACGTATATGTCATATACCATCGATAAGAAAGTCATGGCAGAATCACTACTGCCCCCTTACTCAAATGGCCAACATTCTATACGTTTGAACGCTATGAGCAATAAGTAGACGATTAAATCACATCGCAAACTTATGTAAATCCTTAGAATAATAACGTACGTTTTGTACTTAATCGGTATAATTAGGTAATAATGTAGAATTCTAAGTGTAAATCACAGACTTTGATTTATTGTATAGAATTGACAAGGTTACGGCACGTAATTTTAAAGTTGACTGCGTATTTTAAAGCTTTAGTAGTAAGCGTGGCGTTCAAAAACGCATAGAATGTTGTCCATTTGAGTAGGGGAGCAGGCATTGTTTCACGGTGGAGGTGTGTGAGTTAATAAATAATGCATTACCTGACACAGCTCTTGCATAATATCCTCGAAGGCCACCTCATCCAAGCTCAGGAGTGATATGTGTTCAGCTCGGGCGGCCAGCCGGCCCCTGGCCTTCGACTCTCGAAACCTACGAGCTGCCCGTTCCAAAGCTCGCCAGTCGCGCCAGTACATCCACCAACCCCTGGAAAATGTTTGTCAGCTGTTAAAACAGAAAACAGCTTTTCTATGTTGAATGGGGAATGTCTGAAAAAAATCAAATTGGCTGAATATTTTTAACTAAGCTCCCTTATTAATGGAAAAAAGTTAAAATTAAAAAAAAAGTAACTTCGTCTTCACCAAGAATATTATATCCATACCAAGAATATCTTCTTGGTCTTCACAAATGTAGGTACGGAAGTAACAGCAGAATGGAGATCATACCTTAGCCACGTACCGCCGGCCACAACCACAAATATGTATTTTAAAAAAGTTTTGACATTTTATATCTTTTTTTTAATACCATGTTGTTTTGAGGTCACCACCTCTAAGGAAACATTTCCATTCTGCTGTTACTCCCGTACTTTTTCGAAGGCGAAGTTATTTTAAGTTTTTTTTAACGCAACTAAAAATTCTGAAACATTTTTCCTATTAATAAGGGAGCTTATTCCTACCTATAAAAAAATATTCAGCCAATTTGATTTTTCAGACATTTCCCATTGAAAATCACAGACGTTTTTATACAACGTGTTACAAAATAACCCCTAATACCAAATATGGCAGATAGGGTAGAGACCATCAAACTGAACAACGTTTACTAATAAGGGACCAACTCTGAAATCGCGAAAAAAATATCAGCTACTTCATACATTTTGATATTTTCGTTATTATTTTAGTATGAAACAGCTGATTTTTTATCGCGATTTCAGAGTCCAATAGTATAAGTTGTTCATTTTGATAGTCCCTATTTACCGTATTCGGCATTAGGGGTCATTTTTAGCACGTTGTATTGTACAGAATTACCAATGTCATTCATGACACGTAATTTATAATGAAGAAGTTTCATGATGTTAAAACTGTTTTATTTAACTACATAACATTAAAATATAGCCTAAAATTAATATACTCGTGAAAAAAAAATTGAAATCCGTCAGTAAATGGTAGAGTAATAAATAATTTGAGTTGACGAATTTTTGCGCGATGCGATTGTAAGGGCGTGACGTCATCCCACCTGTTGCTTGTATGGCGGTGGCGTTTTTTCAGGCGTAAAATGATAGTGGTATTAAATATATTAAATATGTTATGGTATACCATATATTTAATACCTATACTATAAGGTAACTACGGAACCCTACGGCGCGTGGCCCGACACGCACTTGGCCGGTTTTATTTTTAATTTTAAAGATAATGTGATAATTCTTTCACATTTGTGTTTTGGCCTCAATTTTAATAATAGGAAACTTCTCCATTCAATACTTAAAATATAATTTTATCGTTGAGTTACCTCGGGTCAGGTTTGGAGGGAGCTACAATGCAAGGCGGCGGCCTCAGTTCTTCAAGCCTCAAATGTTGGAGCAGCAATGCTCTGAACAACCTGACTCCCCTCTCTTCCTCCTCCCCCTCCAAGTTCTGGCTGTTCCAGTGACCCTGGCAATCATCCCGCCGCTCCTCATCCAAAGATACTTGGCGGAGTAAAGGAGCTCTTGGTCCATCGTAGTCTTCTAAAGGTTGGGCACTGCAAGCTGTAATATGTTTATGGATAATTAAAAACATTGATAACAAGTAACAATGTTATAAGATTTAGAAACAAATAATAAAAAAATTGTTTAAAAAAACAAAAAACCGACTTCAAAAACCCTACTAATGAAAAGCAAGAAATAAAATTCGTAATAATAAAAACACGTCTATTGAAGTCGGGTGGGGCTGGAGCACAAATTCCTTTTTTTTTTATTCTAAAAGCCACACCCGACTTCAATAGACGTGTTTTTTTTATTACGAATAATATTTCTTGCTTTTCAGAAGTAGGGTTTTTGAAGTCGGTTTTTTGTGTTTTAAACAATTTTTTAATTTTTAGTGTAGGTACTTTTTGTATTACGTAGTGTAGGTATATTAGTTAGGTAGAAAAATCGGCCCAGCCAAACGTGAGTTGACCGCGGAGAAACAAACATACATGCGGGTCAAACTGAGAACCTCCTTTTTTTAAGTCGGTTAAAGAACTACACTTAAGATATCCCTTTTTCAACAAAAAATAATTATCTTATTCAGTTCATAAACAAAGAAGTTATACGACTGATCATCGAGGTAGTTCACACAAAATCATACTATTTTCATGCTTTTTTCAAGATTACATGAAAAGTACTGAACCGATTTCAAAATTTTAAAAAATGGGACCAACTTGGCAGTTTACCTAATGTAATAACGTTTGAATCATTTCAATCGGTTCAGCCGTCTTCGAGTAATCGGTGTACCTACAAAAAACAAAAAAAAACAAAAAAACGGGTCGAATTGAGTACCTCCCTCCTTTTGAAGTCGGTAAAAAGAAAAACCAACAGTTTTTGAAGGAGGTTTTGTTTGCTTTTTAAAATGCTTTTTTATTTCCAACATTTTTGTGGTAGGTTTAAAACTTTTAGTTTTAATATTTCACACTTTTTTTTCAAAAATTGAAAAAGAGGAGGTTATCAACGGTATAATTCACTAAAGTAACTTAATTTCCACATTTCGAGCAGTTTGTTTTTAAGGCGGTTGTATGACCGAAAGTGGCGCCGCGGTAAAATGTATTTAATATTATAATTCTAATATACGAAACTAAAAAGTAAAAAATAAATTCTTCTGTAAATATTTATAACCCTAATAACCTATATCTACAGAAATTTTAAACCTAAACATTTTAAACCTAAAAACATGGGGCGCATTCTATAGAATATAGATTGACAATATAGATTATAGATGATAAATTCTTAGATTATTTATATGTCTAGATAGAGTCTTAGGCTTTTGACGTATTAAACAAAACAGGCCAACTTTTTTAAGGTGGTGTGCATTTTTAGCATCATCGCGTCCAAAGAGTATTGTAATAAAAACTATGGCCGGGTCACACTATTGACAATGTGTGCGTGTTTTGGTCACCCAACTGTTGGGTGATATTTTTTTCGACGCTGTCGTAGCTTCGACTGTCTATCTTGACATATAAATAATCTAAGGATAAATTTTACAAAACGCTTTGTGGTGGTACCCGTTGAGCACGTTTTTGATTGTCATTAACCTACCAATCTAAGCTATCAATCACTACATATACTTCTTAGCCTTATGGTTCTCGAATGTGGCCACGAGTAAGCCTATTAAATGTAAAAAAAAGTTCCTATTAGATTTTGAGGAGTTCCCTTGTTTATCTTCAAAATTCAAATGGTATAATCCTCTTTCAAATAAAAAAATCATCTAAATCGTTCATGAACAAAAAAGTTATGGTTGAACATACATCTAAATTCATATAAAAAATGTTATAATTCTATAATTAATGATTTCAATCGGTTCAGCCGTCTTCGAGTAATAAGGGAACATACATAGAAAAAAAAATATAAGCAACGCATAAATAAATTGAAATTGAAATATCCTTTTATCTACTTTCATATCGTAAAATTCGAATTATGAATTTCAAAACGAAATTATATTGACATACTTTATACACGCAATACCGAAAAAAAATTAAAAAGTTATTTTATAACATACCTTCGTTAACTAAAGTATGCTATAAAATAACTTTTTTTCTCATTACGATACAGGGCCAATCCAAGAAGATGGCAGTGCCGCGATATTAAAAAAAACAATGAAATTCTCACATACTTTTCATGATTAAAATGTACTCTATGGTGATCGATGACTTAGCGTAACGATTACTCTGCTGGAATGCAGTCATCTCATTATTATTTTTTCTAATAGAAAACGCGCCATGTTTTAGATTTAAATTTTTACTTTTGCTTAAAAATATCTGATAGATAGTTAAAAATATCTGAGTAGTGAGTGAGTTTGGATTGTTGTGATTTTAGATGCGGCGACGACGTAAAAACGTAATACTTAACCAAGGTAAGTACGTTGAGTTTCTAAGCATTTGGTACAACCTACCTACCTAAAGCAAAGTCGAGAAACTACCTACTCTTTTTATCATTGATATTTTATTTTGTAGGTTCAATCACAATAATTGTATGAGAGTAGATAAAGTAGTGTATGAAACTGCACATAACTAGGTATTAAAACACTCGTGTGATACTATTAAAAACCTCGCCTACGGCGCGGTTTTTAAATACACACTCATGTTTTAATACCCCTCATTATGCATCAGTTTCATAAACTACTATTTTCTAATAAACTTAGAAATTAAGTGCTTTTGAATAGTCTATATTTTCCTACCACCCGTTCGAGATTTTTTTAACTGACAAGAAGAATGGGCGCAAGAAACTTATTAGCTTTGTCAGAAATCAGAAGTAACAATATTCACAAAGAAATTATATCGTTACCAAATACCTACATTAAAAACATAATAACTACATAAAAAATAAAAACACATACAAACACCTCCTCTTCCATTTTTGAAGTCGGTTAAAAACTGTCTGGTATTCATCATCATATCAGCTCTCCCCCAAATCATGAATCGCTGTATTCTGCTTAATTTAACACATTCTTTATGAAAAAGAGTAGGTACTATATAGGTACCGTCAAAGTTCAGAGTCGTTAATTCGTTATATAAATAACTACTTGATAATTAATTAGTTAGATCCGTTCTAGGGCTTCAATTAATCAACTTGAACTCTATCTCTATAGAAACTTACAATTTGAGAATAACCTATGCACTTGTCTTTGTTTACATTATTGGTTTTTTGTGTTCTTTATTACAAAATTATTATCGTAAGTACATCATGTAAAAGACTCAAGCAGAACCACAACTACAAATCATATTAGCAAAACTCAACGCAAATAATTTCATATGTAATTCGGTTCATCACATAATGACGAACCGAAACATTCGCATATCATTAATCAATTTTACGCTAGAGTATTTCCACGCGTAGTAACAGCATTGACCTAAAATATGGTACCAACAAAGAACGAAAAACAACATCTTAAATTTCAGATTTTTTACATCAGGCAGCATCTTACCTTGTACAGCTATCGCAGGCACAAAATCCATAACAATTTTGAAAAATTCTGCACCACACTTCTAGCACCGTTGTGTCTCCCAAGATAACTTCAAGAGGAATGACAGTGCCTATGCTAAACATTGTCGACCTTGGGTGCAGACAGGTCACGACCCTGACATGGATTTGGGCGCATGCGCCATGGACTCCATCCGTGAGAACTTCAAGGGGTAGTAACTGATGAGGAAATAAAATATGCGATGCGACGAAAAAGATAATTAGGTCGACGAAAGATGTTTTTATAGTTTGACATCATTTTAGGAGAATTTACGATCTGTTGAAGTAATAACTGACAATAAGTAATTAAGGTGTTCAACAGTGAAAGTTATTTTGATATCTAACTAAAAAAAATTTTTTTGTATCTACATAACTACACTTAAGTTCAAAAAATTATTATGCAAAACATTTTCTGAAAAAAGGGGCTCGCATTAGAATAATTATGTTGATAAATTATAGAATTTATGAATAGAATTTTGGAATAATCCAATCTGGTTTTTCTATAACTATTTATCTACTTCCTCACGCGACTTCGTTCGCGGGGATATTCGGAGAATCCCTAGGGAACCTCTTAGAACGGGATAAAAAAGTATCCTATGTTTTAATCCAGGCTATAAACTATCTGTGTGTCAAATATCATCCAAATCTGTTCAGCCGTATTTGCGTGATTGAGGAACAACCATCCAAACCCACAAACTTTCACATCTATAATATTAGTAGGATCTATTTTAATACATCCACTTTCTTCAAATAGAATAGAATAGAATTATTTATTTTCCAAAATACTGTTTATTAGTACAGTCATTTACAAAGTTTACATAAGTAAAATAATAATAACATTTGCCTGAATTAGGGAAAACCTGTTACGCTTAGAATAACAATACACGTTAGTATTTAAATAAAATCCAATACTATTTAATAACAACCAAAAACCTCTCTGTATTGTCATACGACATGCTTTACATTGGGGACACGTGGGAAGAAGTTTACGCAAAAGCACAAGCGGGTTTTAATATTGTATGTCACTGGTTGGTTTCTAATTATCTTACTCTAAATACCAAGAAAACTAAATATATTCTTTTTTCTATGCGCAGCATTCAAAATTTAAACTCAAATCTCCAGCTAACCGCTCATACCTGTTCGCAGCCTACACTGAATAGCTGCTCTTGTGCAGTGCTAGAGCGGGTGCAGAGTATAACGTATCTTGGAGTGATGCTGGATAATACCCTCACCTTTCAGAATCACATAATAGGTCTTGCTCAAAAAGTTAGAAAATTAATATACATTTTTAAACAACTACAACATGTCGCAAACGGTAAAACTTTAAAAGATATTTATAACTCTCTATGTCAGTCATTAATTTCATATTGTATAACAGTTTGGGGGGAGCGGCGAAAACTCATTTGATAAAGATTGAACGGGCACAAAGATTAATACTGAAAATTTGCCTTGCCAAACCTCTTTTATATCCAACTGTATTGCTGTATGCTGATAGCGAAGTCCTAACTGTTCGCCAACTTTATATATTAAATACCATTCTAAAGCAGCACAAAGAAATAGAATATAAAAAAGAATTGACAGTCACTAGTACTAGTCGTAGACAAAAGCAGGTTTGCCATACTGAATCTTATAATAGAGTATTTACACATAGGTTTTTCTGTGCGCAAGGTCCAAAACTGTATAATAAAAGTAATTCACTTCTTGGCATATATTCCAAAAATCGGTTTGAGTGCAAAAATATTGTTTTTAATTGGCTGATGAAGCTGTCATACCAAGAGACTGAGGATATCTATTATAAAAAATGTAATAGTTTGGTGTAATAATATTAAAAAAAAAAAATTGAAATGTAACTATTTTTTACTGATGTTATCTGAGGGTGGAGACCTGGTGTTCTGTAACACAAGTATATTACTTTCTATGGTTCACCAGTCTCCACAAACAAGTTTTGTCCGCATATAGTTCTCTAATTTGTATTATATATTATATTGTATTGTAACTTGTTTGTGGTGAAAATCAATAAACTATTATTATTATTATTATTATTTACATGGTATTTTTTAATGTTATTTTACAATAACGACACTTTTATTTTTCTTCTTAAATCCAATAAACTTTGAAGCTTAGTTAGTAGGTACTTAAAACCGTGAACCGTTTAATTAAACCAAATCGAAACAGATTGTCTTTACCTATGAAATTTCCGATTTGTATGGAGAATTATCAAGAAGTTGCATTTTCCATACTAGCATTTTCTTTGTTCATTAAACAACCGTGAACATTCATGTAACAAAACTTTTATGTACCTACTAATTCTTGAACATTATGGTAACTTATTCCAATTAGGAATAGCGAAAAAAAAATTTTTGGCTAAGTTACAACCCATCCTGTCATTTTTTTTTGCTCACAAAAAATAGTCATTTTCAAGATCTTTTTGTAATGTTAAAAAAGCTAAAATAAAGACTTTATTTTTAATTATAGTTGATTATTATGATCATAATTCGATAAAATATCAAGATATTGATTAATATTTTAAATCATAGAAGTTATAATTTTCTCTGTATGTGACAAAACATGGGCAATTTCTTAGGTAAAGCCTACATTAAGGTAATGTAGATTAGTATAACATACTAACAATAAATTATAATCCCTTTACATCCAGTTAGTACAATTGTACAAGTAGAGAGCCAGTGGTCTACGGTATGCTGTCGATTGTTTGATTGAATCGACTCTAATCGTGAGGCCCAATTGTTATCGGCCCAGTACCCGTTGTGAAACAGTCGAGCGCACAGGAAGAAGCACATTGCTCCGGATTATGCAGAGATAACCGCACCAGATATAAAATAACATCCACATAAAATAACACTAAACTTTAAACGAACTCTACTATTCTAAGTGACAATGAGGCTGAAAACGGTAAAATAGAGAAAAGTGATAAAAGTGATGTTTTGAAAAGTATATCGAAAGTGGATGATGACAATATGGGTGATACAAGCAAAAAGAAATTAAAAGACGATACTTCCGTAGTGTACTGTAGACTTTCTATATTAGCTGTAGTGTGTGCGTTACTATCATTAACAGTTCAAGTGTATAATATAGGGCTTACGAATACAAATCATTGTGAAGATGATAGAAGTAGAAAACTTATTAGGAATGTACTGGAAAATGAACTCGAAGAGAAGTTGGAAAATTATTTATCTGGTGTCACTGGATTAACGTCCCACAGGATCAAAAGAGAGGCTATGTTGGTAAGTCTTTAAAATGTGTTAAACTTCTTAGTCGTAACTTTACCGTGTTGCTCGTTAAAACAATTTTAAAAGCACTTAATTGCAATTTGGATATAACGTTTCAGAGGTAGGTGGATAGATTCATCCATTGAAGATGTATGTACCTACAAGCAAACATTTTACTCGCAACTCGCTATTCAAATATTTGCATTTACTAACTACATATAATAATATACTTAATATTGTATGACGTGCTATGAAACTCAGAATAATCTTCACAATTTAAACACTGAAAAAACAGAAACCGTCACCAATTCAAGAGGACAACACGGTAACTCCTCACGTTGAATTCTTCAACCCCAAAATGCGGCCTGAGTTGGAAGAAAAGGACAAAGCTGAGATGAGCAGGACGGGGGCAAAAGGACCTGCGCCTGGGGGTGATACGTGGGTCTGGCTGACCAGCTACTCTAGGGTTCCAGTAAGTAATGTCAAATATGTGTTTGTGCCAGATTACGCCAAAAAATATATTAATAAAGCAATCACAGTCCATAAAATTAAATATTTTTAAAAACCAACTCATGAAATTGAAACTTATCTGTAGTAGTGTCTCATTTCTGCTACCTACCCACGAACCCACGATAGTTCAATTTTCTTGTACATGAACATATGTAGAACATAAATATTTGAAGTTCATAATATTAATGTATAATTACCTATATCTTAAAAAAGTAAGTAAATTTTAAAATTCTGACTTATTTTAGTCCAAGGTGGTACAAGGGTTCTGCAAAGCTATGCAAGACTACTGCCCACCTGGTGTTCAAGGTCCTAAGGGCCCAGTTGGGACTCCAGGACCCAAAGGTGATAGGGGAGACCCGGGGGCACCGGGCACTCCAGGACACTCGGGCTCTCGTGGGCCAATTGGACCGCCAGGACCGAAAGGTTGGTCAAATGATCCTTTTGTTTGATTCAAAATTACTCTCATGCCTCATCTCTTTGTTGCATTTTAATTCTTTTGCATTTTTATGTTATCTCTCAACTATCGTTTATATTAAGGTGAACGTGGTTTTCCTGGAAACTCTGGCCTGGACGGTAGAGATGGCGTCCCAGGAGAACCTGGTCTAGACGGAGTGTCAGGCAGGAACGGAGCAGACGGTGCTCCAGGAAAAGACGGCCGTGACGGTATCCCTGGAAAGGATGGCAGTCCAGGCAAGAATGGAAAAGACGGCAAAGACGGTAAGAAATACTTAAAATTCTGTAATTAATATGAAAATATTTATAATGAGTACCTCGTGTGTGAAAAGATATTTAAAATAAAATAATAAAACCGGTCAAGAGCGAGTCGGACTCGCGCACCGAGGGTTCCGTACCATCATAATAAATACACTGCAGAGTAGAATAATAAAATTATTATTGCAGTTTTAAGTCAGCGCCATCTATTGACCGATAGTGGAACTAATGTTCACTTTTTTAGAAATTTGATAATTTCTAAAAAAGTGTGCTATATTGAGACTTCGTTTTATTTTTCCTGTAAGTAATCTTTATATAAACTGCTATCACATAGAATTATTTCAGATTTTTCTCTTTGCAAACTTCGGAGATAAGGGGGGGCCGGTTTTTTTTACATTTTTCATCATAAGTCGAAAACTATGTGGCCTAAAACAAAAAATAATAGTAATTGAAAACGTACAAACGGCGCTCTTTCATATGATACCCCCATGCCGTAGTAGCCCCACTTTAAATTTTTAAGACCCCTTTTCAGTCCCTGTTATAAAAAAAGATATTTATTTTTTATTTCTTTCTTATTGACAAAATAGTTGGGCAAATGTCATCTTAAACTGTTCCAAATTTCAAGTTGATACCATTAATAGTTCTCGAGATCCTCCAGCTGTGACAGACAGACAGACTGAGTCACACCATAAGGGTTCCTTTTTTACTATTTTGGTACAGAACCCTAAAAAACGTCATGTAAAATTCCTTAAGAAATAACTGATTTCAACGCACAGAGCATTTCATTTACTCTATGAACATTTTTCAAGCATCCATCGATACCGATCCATGGAACTCCACCATGCACCCTTCAAAAGTAATTTTCATTTGGTGGTAGCACGCAATACCCATGTAATTAAAAAGTTTTACGTACCCGTTTGGGTCCCACAGGAAGAGCAGGTGCTCCAGGGCCCTCAGGCATCAGGGGCCCCAAAGGTGACCGTGGGTCCATCGGGCCCAAGGGTCAGCGGGGTAACGATGGGCGTGACGGTGTCCCGGGTCGCCCAGGACTGTCCATCTACAACTACACTAAGGAAAAAGAGCTGTTAATACCACCCACTTTTGCACGTAAGGCTATTCAGTGAAACTAATTTTTTTTTTCCTGTTTAATATTATCAATCAGTATGGCACTTCTTACTCAAAACATAGAATTAATAACTAATCCTTGTTTTGATTTCTCACTTTTTTATTACTAATGACCAAAATGATTATTTGGCTTTCGTTATCACGATGTTTTCGTATTTTTTTTGTCTATAGTTTTGTTAGTAAAGGCCTATGAAAAGCTTTTGGATATTAGTTTTCAATTCAGTGCCTTAGGATCGGTAGCCTTAGTATGTCATGCTCTCTTTAATCATTTCTGCGATGGTGTCATGTGGGGCGGGTCGTCACGTTCCCTCAAATATGGTTGAGCGAAGCGATGGCTGGTCCATGCGTCATGCTCGTGAACGGGTGCTGCCAGTGGGAATGGGTCTGCTTCTGAGTACCTATCTTAACGCATATTGAATTGTAAGAATTGCGTTTTTATTTTTATGTCTTGTATCAAGTGTTTTTTGGTTAGAGTAGCAGACGGAGTGATTTCTAAACTAGTTGAAAGTTATTTACTCTCACGATTACCTATCTGAATGTAGTAGATATTTAATTTTAACCTACCTACCCATTGCGTGTAACCTATTGATAATTATTGTGATGGAAAATGACCTCACTTTAAATGTGGGGCTCATTTTTCAATCTTGACGACTCTGTATGAAATATACAGGGAGAAAAAAGCAGCCCTTGACGAGTTTCTCGCCGGTTCTTCTCGTTACAACCGATGGCGTAGCTTCTATGACATTCACAAGTGCTTGTAACAGCCTAGACTGAATAAATTATTTTGAATTTTGAATTTTAATTATTATTTTAATAAAAAAAGGTCACTCTTTACAACAAAAATCTTGCACTCGAAGAAAGGTTTGTAAGAAAATATTCCAAGAAACACTTGATTCACTACAAGCTAATAATAATATTGTTGATGACGTAACTTGTTCCCATCCTAGTTGCTTAATTGGTACCAACTTTCCGAAAATCTTTTAAACTTTCTTTGGTAATATTTGCAGAGGACCATACGAGGGTCATCGTCCGCGAGGGTGATACCCTCCGCATCAGCTGTAACCCAATGGGCAAACCTGAACCCGCGGTAGAGTGGAGACGCGCCGATGGCACTGCAGTTATACAGGTTACAACTCTGATCTTAGACCTTAAACCGACTTTCCCCTCTACTCAAATGGCCATTCTACTAAAATTATCGCTAGTAGCACAGTTTAACCATCAAAGCTGTGCTAGTAGAATAAAATTACAATGTATGGGAATGACATTATACTAACGCTTAGCACCTGTCAATCCCATACATAGTCTTCTTAGTGTTAATTTTAGTGGCCCTCTTTACTTTACCCTTTTTTCTGCTGTTACAAGCTGCGAGGATTAAAATCACTATCCAGCTGATGCAGTTGACCCATACGACATTTTTTTCAAAAACAACATAATGCTTTGATGACCTATGCAGAAATGATTATAAGACAGTAATTCTGCATTCGCTGCAATGCAGAAGATAATTGGATCCTTATCTGAAGGCATATTTTGCTGTATCAAGGATATAGAAACTGCAGCCTTATGAAACGGTTGTCGAGTATTGGCTTCCTATACCCGACATTTGGCTCGTTCCCAGGAACTAAAAGATATCTGCGCACAGCCATATTTCACGATAACACTAGGTACTATTTATTGTAGCTTTGGTGGTCAAAGCCTCCAGAGGAATATGATGACTTACCAACGATAATTGTATCAATAGTTTTTTTTTTAAACCGACTCCTTAAAATCGTCAAAGATTGAAGAAATGTGCAAACTTTCTATGACGTCACATGAATTGTACCTAACAAAATTTTATTGTTTTACCACCAGGGCTCATGGCGGGACGCGTCTGTTAGTGGCCATCTCCTCAATATCCCTAACGTGTCCCGCTGGCACACCGGCAAGTATGTGTGCCTGGCCAACAACGGCATGCTGCCATCCGCTAACCAGACCACGGATGTTGAGGTCCACTGTGAGTATAGCAAAGTTGATATTTTATTGTCTAGCACAGACAGCCTGACTGTCAACGGCATGTTGATTCAATGTCAGCCATTTTTAATCTCCCCACTGCTGGGGTACATTACATGTCTTCCTTATGGGTGGATGGGCTGTAACTCAACGGGGCCAATGTGGATTGGTGGGTGTTAACTACTGCAAATACAGCCGGGACCAACGGCTTAACGTGCCTTCCGAAGCACGAAGGAGCTCAAGACAATATTTTTGTGGTCACCCATCCCATGACCGATCCTTGCGAATGTTGCTTAACCTCCGCAATCGCAGGGCCAGGCGCTAAACCACTGCGCCATCGCCATTAAATGGTGATTGAAGAAAATTAAATAAAAAGTGTACTGTGCGCAGTCATTCAAATCCTTTGCTCGCTGACTACCTATGACGCAGTGGGCCTTAGTCTAATTTCCGTCTCCAACACCTATTTTGGTAAATACGGCTTACTTATTTTAGCTAAATTTACTGTTGTTTATTTTTTTGCAGTCAGTCCTTACATCCGAGTGCCAAACAACATAGTCTACATATACAACAAAAGTGTGAAAATGGAATGTGAAGTAAGTTATCCTTTACTCTATACAGGGTTATTTGTAAAACACCAACAACCTTGCAGACGTAGATTAATAACATCGTATACAACAACATTTGTTCTAAGACTTTTCCAAAAACAGACAAAAAAAAACTACTTTTCATACAAAACTCGATCAGCTGTTCGGACATTTGTATGAAGAGTCGATTTTTTTTTGCCTTTTTTGGGAAAAGTCGTAGAACAAATGTTGTTGTTTATGATGATAGTAATCTACTCCTGCGAGGTTGTTGGTGCTTTACAAATAACCCTGTATAATAATCAACATTATTATTATTATTTTAATGTTTCGGAAGACCAACAGCTAAATTTAATACAGTAGGAAGCTAATGTAACACTTGAAAGCCAATTACAGGTCCTCACCGATGGAAACAATTTATGATACTAAGCACTTAATAAATACGTATAGGTATTAAAAAGTTCTAATATCTTGGTAAGTACGCATTACATAATTATTAAAACAAGGTATATAAAAGCCAAATAATAAACAAACAAAAAGCAGACACTAATACGACACATAAGACACACATAATACGACATATAAGACACGTATACGGCAAACTTAAAGACTATTTGCCAAAAAACTCGCTGTTCATTACTCGCTTTAACGATGCAACGCTAGTATTAAACAGGTCAATGTCAAACTGTTGGAAGATTAAATTAAAGCTATTGCTTTAATTTAAACTAATTTGTTTAATTTAAACAATTGAACTCTAACCAATATCATTAAGTGAGCTTGTCGCCAGGTTGAAACATTTATAATTTGGACACTTCTAATGTTCAAATTGTTTAATCTGAGTTAAACCATTAATATGCTACTTCAAGATTTATTCAAGAGTGAATTAAAAACAATTTCTAGATCCAAGCATGGCCAGAACCAGTCCTCGCGTGGCAGAGCAACGACATCACCCTGGACAGCCCCCGGTACAAGACTGAGGTGGCCACTACCGCGGACCCATGGAGATGGATCATGAGGCTTGAGATACCTAACATCAGAGACGGGGACCTGAAGCAGTACAGCTGCGTCGCCAAGAATGAGCTGAACAACCAAACTGTGATGGGACATATTAAGTTGACTTGTAATAAGTTTTCTTTTTACAATGTTCAAGTCATACAGAAAATACTTTGCATCATATGAACAATACAGTACTACAGATTTCTTTATTTTATTTCACAGACCCAGGCCCCAACCACCAGATGACAGTGCAACAGCCGATGGAATTTGGCTCTCGACCTCCCATTCTCACGTCTTACGAAGAGTTATGTCAGGTACAACGCTGCCCCTCCTGTCCTCGCTGCGACCGCGCGCAACTGCTCATCACCGCCATCACTAATGGAACTGCCGGACAAAAGCCTAGGAGGAATACAAGTAAATACTGTTTTTATTGTACAAGGCTACAGGAAAATGTCATCTCTATGGTTAAGCCCTGCCCCCCTACTCAAATGGCTAACTTTCTATTCGTTTGAACGCTACGCTTACTTTTAAAGCTTAAATATGAGCAATAGATGATTAAATCACATGTCGCAAACTTATGTAAATCACTGTATCATTCTCACTTGTTCCAGTGGATATAGTTCCATGGAACTACTGATACTGATTATTCTAACTAGTTCCATTGGCTATGGAACTAGTGAGAATGAATATATGGAACTACAGAATAAAAAGTATCAGTAGTTCCATGGAACTATATCCAATAGAACTAGTAAGAATGATTGAAATCACAGACTTCGATGTATTGTATGGAATCGTCAAGCTTATGGCTTGTATTGTAATTTTATAGTTTACTGCCTATTTTACAGTTTTAGTAGTAAGCGTAGCGTTCAAACGAATAGAATGTTGGCCATTTAAGTAGAGGGGCTGATCAGCCGGAAATAAAGGTAATCTAAAAGAATTATAATAACAATACTCAAACACAGTTTACCACTGGCTGGTGTCAACGTAGTTAAGATTTATCCAAAAAAGAAGAAAAGCTGGAGATAGTTTTATTGCAAAACTGAGCACTAATCAATTAAATTTAATATTATTTATCAGATTGTCAGCTTTACGCGATTGGAAAACCCGTATATCACCGCTATAAAGAAGAGCTTTTTGGAGCATGGCTTCGAGACTCTAACGCCACTGATGCTCAGGTACGTTTATAGGATTATTCACTTCATCCATCTATTCATCTGGTGATGGGCGCAAAACCTGGCCTTGGTTGGTTTATCTCCTTCTTGTAAACTGAATCTCGAGCTTAGCTCTAGCTATCGAAAAAAACACATGAGTTTATGTTTTACCAAGGTAACATCTTTATGTATTTTTTTATTGGTAACTGGGCAGGCATTTGACCACCATCTTGCTTGGTAAACAGGATAGGATGTGGTCTAAGGTGTAGCACGCTTGCCCAGGAAAATAAATGCCTATTCACTCTAGCCTTGTAGAGACCAAGGTTGCAACTATTGAGGAACACATGAGCAGGCAGCGCATTCCATCGAGCTTGAGCCTTCAAACATAAAGATGCTACTGTATCACAAATTAGATTTGCTGTACTTCATTTCCCTACAGTATCTTCTGATTTTGTTACAGAGAGAGAAGCTTTGGACTACTCAAGAGAATGATGTGGAACGGCTGAGAGAGTACAGAACCAAAACCACCTTCAAGGCAGACCACGTCGATGAGTTTCATAAACTGCAGAAACCATTCTTTGTAAGGGACTTCATATAACCTATTCTGCTTATTTCTCCCATCTCCAACTACTCTACTTCTTCTGGGGCTGATCTGAGGACTGATTTATCAATTGTTGGTCAATAAACTCATCAATACTTGAAATTACCTCTTATCTGTACCCAAAGCCTTTACTCATTTGTCCACGCAGCATCGGTAGGACATCAGCATGCTCGGTATACGCGGTACCGAAAACATACCGAAAGCTTACTGGACGCCTATTTCTATAAAGCGTCACTCGTTTGTCGGCGTGGTACAGATTCTGTACCAAAACTGTACCGCGCCGACAAATGAGTAAAGGGCTTAAAGCAGTAAAAACTTTCGAAATGTAATCGGATTCGTATCACGAACAAAAATGTAAAGTTATTGGTACATTATCATAACAAATCCGTTGATACTGTAAAATTTTACTCTTAACTTATCTAAAATTGGGAAAACCACAGATTTCGTCTTTTATTTATAAGTTTAACACTTTATCACCATATTTCTTATCTCCAGTTCGTGACAATGTTTTCAATCAGACTGATGTTAAACTTTTTTTACCAGGGTAACGGCCACATAGTTTACAGCGGGTCGTTCTTTTACCAAGCGAATGAGTCCGGTCAACCGGGTGACATCATCCGGTACGACTTGACGCAAAGCCGGATAAAGTCAGTCCACCTACCGCATGCTTCCGGAAGACTGTACGCATCTCAACATAATCAGGTACGATACGGTTAAAAAAATGTATCATGACATGAAGGTTTAATTTGCATGCACAGAACACGAGGTCAGGTACAGAATGGCATTGATAACAATGATTATAATCGGAAAGATATAACATAAGAAAATCTATTTTGTACTAGTAAGTAAAATAAAAACCATTTCCCTAATAGTCAGAGCTCTACTCGATTCTTATACGGAAAACCCAGAGCCAAACGGATGGCTCGCGGTATTTTAGCTCCCGAACAGTGGTGGAGCTGTCCTGTGCAACCCGAACTGATCCAACTTGGCCTGGGGCGGAAATAGAGGGGAGGGGGTTGGATGCCTGAACGTTTTTCAGGCAATTGCCTGAATAGTAAACTTTCAGGCAACCGCTGTTTCAATCGGCTGACTCGCGACTAAATTATTTCTCCCCCTCCCTTCCTATTTCCACCCCAGGCCAAGTTGGCTCAGTTCGGGTTGCACAGGGCGGTTCCACAACAGTTCGGGAGCTCAAATACCGCGAGCCATCCGGCTGCCTCTAGGATATTGCAACTACGCGTCAGTGTTCTGAATAGTAGATTAGTTCTAAATGGAATATTTACCTTAGCTATTAAGAGTATTAGTTTTTATTTAACATTTTCACAGGTAGACTTCAGTGCAGACGACAATGGACTTTGGGCGATATATTCTATAGAAAATTCCAATAACACGGCTGTAGCAAAGGTATTCGTGTCTTCCATAAAAAAAAAACTCGTGCATTTTTAAGTGTTCAGCTATTTTTAGTATCTTTTAAACAATTTTTTTGTTATAGGCCTTAAACAAATTGTAATAACAATTCGTAATTTCAGCTCAGTTTTGACCCCGGCAGAGATGGTTTGAATATCGACTACATATGGAATATATCACTAAATCATAAACAGGTTCTTACGCATATTGTTTGTATAAACCGTACTACTATACTATTAATTACATTACATGACTCCATTCTCGCAAATTGCAATTATCTTCTATGGAAACATATTCCTGCACTGCCCCCCTACCCAAGGTAAACATTCTAAGCGTTTGAACGCTACGATTACTATTAGAGCCTCCCTACATAACCGCGTTGCGGCGACGCACCGCAACGCAACGCCAAAATCGGCGGCACCGCGCGGTGCCGCAGAAATGACGTCACACTTGTTGACCACAGTTTTAGTCCCACCTCGGACACTCCATACCATAGTAGGTACTTTTTGTATAGTCTGTGATACTATCAAACCACCGCGTTGTAATTAAACTACCTAATTACACAGATGACGTGTCTTCATTTATAACAAAATATTAATGAAAAAATAATAAAACAAAACAAAAAACACCGAAAACAAATAATAACTTCGATGATTTAAAATATCCTTAGGTACTAACTAATATTATAAATGCGAAAATCCGTTTCAATGTTTAGGGTAACTTTCATCCCGAAAAAAAGTACTGTTCAGTATCTTGATATTATATCGAATTATGACCATAGATCTTAGAGCATACAGAACGGGAGTAAGCAAGAGCGCTCTCCTACACTAGATTTTGTTCACCGATTTTGGGGGGAGACGAGGTACACACGCACAGCACACAACTTCATATTCACGCACACTTTTGAAGCTTAAAGTCATATTGTTACACACGCACACAAAAACAGAATGACCACAAAGTTATATTGGCAGGTGGTCAAATTCGGAACTAACCATCTTAGTATAAATTCTGACAGATCACGTAGACGGCAGCGCCAAACTTACCGACATAAATAAGTTTGCCCTTGCGTTAAGGTTAGTGATGGGACATAAAAAGACCGATGAAATTGAATGATTAGAAGCTTTGATTTGAAGATGAGTGATTATGATTACGACCAAAAAAAATTAATGTCTTCATTTTGATTTTGTGATTTGCACCAACAATCACTAAAATACGCTTACAAATAATTGTTTAATAACATACTTAAAACATCGTTCTGCCCTTTTATCCTAAAATAATGTACAGAAATGAAATTCCGATAGTGAGTGTTGGCGCAAGATGCAAGTATAAAGGTGTGTAGGTTGTCAAAAAAGAAAATAAATGTGATTAATAATGTAATCATTTATTTACAAGTATCTATGTATAGTCAGCAGCACATCAAGCTATACAAAACTGTCAAAAATCTCCAATGAATTTTGAACCTTAAATTGCTTGTTAGGGTTCCGTAGCCTAAATGGCAAAAAACTAAACCCTAATAGATTCGTTATGTTTGTCTGTCCGTCCGTCCGTCCGTATGTCACAGCCACTTTACTCCGAAAGTATTAGGACTACACAGTTGAAACTTGATAAGTAGATGTATTCTGTAAACCGCCTTACGATATTTACACAAAAATAAAAAAAACAAAAGATTAAAGGGGGCTCCCCATACATGGAACTGAAGCTATATAAAAGTCTATAGATAGGTCTTCAAAAATGTCATTGAGGTTCCTAAGACTATTTTTTCTCAAAGTCAACCGTTTGAACGATAATATACACTGCCAAAGTAGTAAAATGTGTGCCCCCCTCTAACTTTAAATCAGCTTTTAAACTATTGTTATTCTTCGTATATAGGGAATTTAAAAGTTGCCTACTGTTAGATATCAGGCGGCATCAAGAAAGGAAAGGTAAACAATATCAAAATAAAGATAAAAGAACCCTAAAAACAACCCGGTTGACGCATTGGATAAGATGAAGACAAGACAAACATTTGTGTGCAAGAACATGTCTGTTTGTCTTGGTATTTTCTATGTATTATAAGTGGGTACGTATCAGAATGTCTAAAGTTAGAATGTCTAAAGTTAAAATGACAAAGTTCAAAATGTCAAAAATTAAAATTCAAATAGTTTAAAATGTCGAAAATCATTATGTCTAACTTCAAAATAGCGAAATTCAAAGTATCAAACGTATCAAATACTTGAAAGTTAAAATATCAATGGTCATTAAGTCTAAGTTCACAATGATTTATTTGAATTGGGTTGAATCTTAAAACGAATCATCTTCTTTGAGGTTGATTGAGTCTGTGAAGGTGTCTTTGGGCTTCGCCTAAAATGCGTTATAGCAAATTTAGCTGCCGGAAACGAGTCTAAACTAGTCTACTGGGACTTAGAAACCGTAGACCGCAGGTCACGAGATAGGTGCGAGGAGCGTAGCGACGAGCATGTTAAGTTGACATGAACCCAGCGCGCGAGCCGAGCGAGCGAAGCGAACGTGCTGCGGCAGCGGCCGGCGAAGCGCCAGAAAAATCTATTTCAAAGTCAATTGGTGGATTTTGTTCGCCGGCTACTGAATCAGTGACTGGCACTGGCTACCGAATCAGGAAGTGGCGCGGCTATGTTGATGTGCGGCGAAGGCACAGAGGTTAACACACAGTTATTTAACTTAATTAATAAGATACCTAAATGAAAGACAATGAGTAAATTCTATACGTCATTATATGTATTTGGACTATTAGACATTTTAAGTTTTAATCATTTTAACTTAGACATTTTAATTTTTGACTATCTGACCGTTTGACATTTTCGTTTTTGACATTTTGAACTTTTTACATTTTAATCGTTAGACATTCTGATACGTACCCATAAATATACCATCGCACAAGTTTCAATTTAATAGAAAAAACACTAGAGAAAAATAGACACCCGTATTTTTTCTAGTGTTTTTTCTATCAATTATCTTAATATAAAAATAGCATTGTGATTTGTTAATGCCTAAAATCTAAAAATGCCAATAAATCACTTGTGTTTTTGAAATCAAGACAACATCAGAGAAACTAATGATTGAAAAATTTATGTACTGATCAGATCACATTCATTCTCTTTGACTTCGTTCATTCGTCTTATTTTAACTTTGTCACAGCACTAAGACTTCTACCGTGGTGTTTGGTATCGTTTTGCTATCGCAATCTCTGTCGTTGGCTTTACTAAACAAACTGGGTTTTCTTCGTGATTGTATTATAGTTTGTTAATAAAATTATACTTACGTGTGAAAGGAAATCCCGTCCTTATTAAAATTTGAAGTTTCAGATCGCCTTTTGCACAATATCACCGCACAATTCACCATTTTCGCGGAGCTGCGTTCGGCGATATGTAGTCTTTCAAAATGGCGAGTGTTCGCGACCAACTAGTTTTTATAAACTGACACGACCAAATTGGTCATGTACTTTGGTGAAAGGGGGTGCCTGTATATGCCTACTCCCGTTCTGTATGCTCTAAGCCATAGATAGTCAAATCAGTAAAAATAAAGTCCTTATTTTAACTTTCTTTACACTAAAAAAAGATCTTGAGAGTGACTTTTTAGGGTTCCGTAGCCTAATGGAAAAAAACGGAACCCTTATAGATACGCCATGTCTGTCTGTCTGTTTGTCTGTCTGTCCGTATGTCACACACAGCCACTTTATTCCGAAACTATTAGAATTACAAAGTTGAAACTAAGTAGGTAGATGTATTCTGTGAACCACTTTACGATTGGAACTGGACTGAACTGAACCGAAAACATTTTTTTTTTCATCAAACCTATACGTGTGGGGTGTCTATGGATAGGTCTTTAAAAATGACATTGAGGTTTCTAAAATTATAAGTCTACCGTTTGAAAGATAGAAACTTCCAAAGTAGTAAAATGTGTCCCCTCCCCTTTAACTTTTAAAATAAGAGAGTGAAAAATCTAAAAGAAATATATGCCATTGATCTTAATAAACATTTTCAACGAAAATTGGTTTGAACGAGATGTAGCATACTTTCCAAAACCGTAAATATAACTTGGTCAATTATACAAACACTATGAAAAACAAAGTTATTTTTGCAGAGGAAAAATGATAGTGGTATTAAATAGGGTATGGTATATGGTAACTACGGAACCCTACTGCGTGTGGCCCGACACGCACTTGGCCGGTTTTTTTTTGTTAGCAAAAAAGGGTGACTGGACCGGGGGGACTGTAAGTGACATAATAACCAAAACTTTTTTTTCGCTTAGGTTCCCACTCACGCACTCTCTAAAGTATAAAAAAACCCCTATTTTTAATAGGTACTTCATAATTTTGCGAAAAGTACTCTCCATCAGAATTCATAAATTTATTAAGTGGATGTACCCAATATCTTCTCTGTTGTCGTTTATTCAATTTGGCGTAATGTCTACATAATAACAAAAGCGTTATTCGCTTATTGCGATCTATCGCAGAGACACGTGTATTAATACTCACGAATCACAGAAAAATGGTCACCTCAAGCAACGCGCGGTGCACCGCAACGATAGGGCCGACACACATAACGACGTTGCGGCGCCGCACCGCAACGCAACGCAGATTTTGCGGCGCCGCGCGGCACCGCGCGTTGCTACACGTATCTCTGCGATGGATCGCAATAAGCGAATAGCGCTTTTGTTATTATGTAGACATTACGCCAAATTGAATAAACGACGACAGAGAAGATATTGGGTACATCCACTTAATAAATTTATGAATTCTGATGGAGACTGCTTTTCGCAAAATTATGAAGTACCTATTAAAAATAGAGATTTTTTTTATACTTTAGAGAGTGCGTAAACCTAAGCGAAAAAAAAGTTTTAGTTATTATGTCACTTACAGTCCCCCCGGTCCGGTCACCCTTTTTTGCTAACAAAAAAAATACCGGCCAAGTGCGTGTCGGGCCACACGCAGTAAGGTTCCGTAGTTACCATATACCATACCCTATTTAATACCACTATCATTTTTGATCTGCAAAAATAACTTTGTTTTTCATAGTGTTTGTATAAATGACCAAGTTATATTTACGGTTTTGGAAAGTATGCTACATCTCGTTCAAACAATTTTCGTTGAAAGTGTTTATTAAGATCAATGACATACATTTCTTTTAGATTTTTCATTCTCTTATTTTAAAAGTTAAAGGGGAGGGGACATTTTACTACTTTGGAAGTTTCTATCTTTCAAACGGTAACTTAAAGAAAAAAATGTTTTAGAAATCTCAATGTCATTTTTAAAGACCTATCCATAGACACCCCACACGTATAGGTTTGATGAAAAAAATGTTTTCGGTTAGTTCCATGTTCAGTCCAGTTCCAATCGTAAAGTGGTTCACAGAATACATCTACCTACTTAGTTTCAACTTTGTAATCCTAATAGTTTCGGAATAAAGTGGCTATGTGTGACATACGGACAGACAGACAAACAGACAGACAGACAGACAGACATGGCGTATCTATAAGGGTTCCGGTTTTTTCCAATAGGCCACGGAACCCTAAAAAGTCACACTCAAGATCTTTTTTTAGTGTAAAGAAAGTTAAAATAAGGACTTTATTTTTACTGATTTGACTATCTATGGTCATAATTTGATATAATATCAAGATACTGAAGAGTACTTTTTTCGGGATGAAAGTTACCCTAAACATTGAAACGGATTTTCGCATTTATAATATTACCTAAGGATATTTTAAATCATAGAAGTTATTATTTGTTTTCGGTGTTTTTTGTTTTGATTTATAATTTTTTCATTAATATTTTATTATAAATAAAGACATGTCATCTGTGTAATTAGGTAGTTTAATTACAACGCGGTGGTTTCATAGTATCACAGACTATACAAAAAGTACCTACTATGGTATGGAGTGTCCGAGGTGGGACTAAAACTGTGGTCAACAAGTGTGACGCCATTTCTGCGGCGACGCGCGGCACCGCGCGGTGCCGCCGATTTTGGCGTTGTGTTGCGGTGCGTCGCCGCAACGCGGTTATGTGTGGCGGCCCTTAAAGCCTTAAAATAAGCAGTAAACTATAAAATTTGGCTTTAATTATTTTTGCTGGTCACAGTTCTAATCTTACTTGACAACTCCGTTCAGTCTTTTGAAAGATATATATGGTAATAAATCATATTACGTGCAATCATACATTCACACACAAATACACAAACAATAATAACCCTTTCCATGCAGTCGGATAAAAATGCAGGCAATTTCCCACTTAAGTTGAATCTTTTGCAGGTCGGAGAAATGTTCATAGTCTGCGGAGTGCTTTATGCGCTGGATTCCGCCACAGAGAGGGAGAGCAAGGTGTCCACCGCCATCGACCTGTACCTGAGCAAGCAGCTGGAGGTGGCCCTACAGTTCACCAACCCCTTCAGGAAGACAACGCAGCTTGGCTACGACCACACGCACAAGGTAATGGTTACAAAAAAGCATCGCGATAAGCGTACGATGTTCGTCCCACTCCACGACATTATTAACTCATGTGTGTATAAGGTTCAAAATCAAGTAAATCAATCAACGAACATACATATCTATCATGATTTTTTAGGGTTACCGTCATCTTCAGTGCTTTGGCCCTATTTTTGAATCATATTCTTTTGAATTCGTTCGTGTTACTTAGTCACATCACTGACCTCTATTATACCTACAAGTACGCTGGACAGTCATCTCGAGTCATATCGAGTGTTTATGTATCTTTAATAATAAAATTAAATTATTATCGACTAAGAAATGACATAATTATCGATATGAATTTAGACATCCCTAACAAATGTCCCAAACGAATGAACGAGCAATTATGTTAATTCCCTGTACACTCACTGGCGGCGCTTCAAATCGGCACAAAAAATTGCTGTCATTTCATGACAGTAGCCTGTCTAGCGTTCAGCGTACTCATAGACATAGAAAAATTTTCGCTGCGCTCAAGAAGACCAACAGAGCGTGGAAAAGAGAAGTTAACATCATACGGACACGGGGCCCTACCGCCCAAGTGTCGTCGACTTCGCCGTCGGCTTCATTTGACAGCAGGATGACATACATTGCTATTTCTTTTTGGTACAAATAAAAACGTACCAAAGAAAAGTAGCAATGTATTACAACCATATGTCAAATGAAGCCGACGGCGAAGTCGACGCTACTTGGGCGGTAGCCCCACTGGTCTATCTAAAAAAGAGACAAAGGATCAAGTGACATGTGCCAACATTTTTTACAGTAAGAGCCCCTAAATATTTGTTAATCTTAATTATAATTTAAAATAAAAGGTATCGTGGAGCCATGGTGTCTTGTGCTCTAAGTAATTGTGATGTGACAAAAAGAAATAATCCAAATAATCACACTTTTCACAGGTAAATAAGATATTGCCACACATTTCTCTAAAACCAAATTTCTCTACATTTATTCGTTTATCGACGAAGAAAACAGTATGAAACATAGTTTATTAATTTCGTTTGCCGTATATAGTCATATTTTATGAATCTAAGTCATATTTTACGTATCTCATATAAAATGTATGCATTCGTTTTCGGATCACCTGTTTATTGACATTGTTGTTCTTTGACATTCTATTTCTATGAGCGTACTTGTAACAACTTTTACTATGAGGCCAACCACGAAATCGCGAAAAAAATATCAGCTGTTCCATAGAAAAGTACAACATCGACTCGACTATAATGTATGGAACAGCTGATTTTTTTTTCGCGAGTTCGTGGTTGGCCCCATAGTAAAAGTTGTCATTTACGTGGTCTGAAAACCCCATTTAATTTTTAGATATACTTAAATTAACCGTGTATATTTTAGAGGTCAGTGAGTCTCGTGCAACAAATTGTCACATTTGACAATTGACTATGTTGTCTTTCCAAAACTGCTAACCAAAGAAACAGAGTGACAGCTGCTAACCAACGAGCAATTAAAAAACACGGATTTGCTATGTCGAAGAAAAATAAGTGGTAGAGAGCGCTCGACGCCAGCCGAAGGATTCAAAAATAGGGCTCCTGGACGCCATTGGGCCCTCACGATGTCAGATATGAAAATCGTCAGATAATTTAATTTAAAACAGACATCGTGTGTTAGACTAACTTATTTTTAGCAACATTTTTGGCACGAAATTAGTTTATAACATACCTAGTTAAATAAAACAAAATTAAATTAAGATTGCTTCACAATGACATGAAACTTTTTTTTTCAGGAACTTTACTCGTGGGACAGAGGCAACCAACTGACTTATCCAGTGCGCTACAATGAGTTGCCTGGACCATAATAATAATATAATATCAATAACTGTTTAATATTTCTTATTTTTTATATTTCTGTAATAAAATAGGTTTTTATACACTTTGTGCATTATTTATAAAATCGTGTTGATTCATTTATTTCCTCAGTTTGCAGGTAAAATTCAGCTATTTGCGAAGAAAATTATACTAGAACTAGAAATGATAAAATAAGGAACTTAATATTAACCACTTGTGTCTCTACCTACTCTCTAGGAATTGTATTAAAATGCAACCGAGACGTGTGCTTGGTATAGAAGAATGGTTTCCACCTCTAATACAAGATGGCGCTGCATAGGAAAATGTAGAGATGGCTCTAAAAAAAAAAGGTTAGTTAAATCGAATCTGGAAAATAATTTAACAACTTGTCAAATGCAGCTGACTACGAACAAGTTAAAAATTTAACTAACAGCCCCACTGAAAGGAAATGGATAACAGCGCATTGAACATTAAATTAAATGTGCTCTAGGTACAAAACCAAATTATTTTAACAATTTATTCTTATGCAATTTAGTTAGTTATAGTCCAAAACACATACCGCTTTATTCATGAAAACAAGAAAAGTTATTTTAGGCTTATTATTTTGTTTCTTTTACTCTTTTGAAAAACGATAAAGATATAACGTTGCAATAGCTAAAATATAATTATTAGGCGTTTATGAATAAGGTCGATAGAATGCAATGTAGGTACATTTTCATACAATTTTAATGAAAATGTCAATTAATAATTAGTAAAATTCGTTGAAAATTTGATGCTGCAATACACACCTGTTACAAAATAACCCCTAATGCCGAATATGGTAGATAGCAGTGGCGAAGGGTCCATACATGTCGATTCCTATCGGCTTCCCTTTTAGAAATCAACCCCAGCAATCCATCATACAGTTAAGAGATTTTTTGGCGAAATTATTGGTCCGGCTTACCTTTGCCATATTTTGACTCCTCGCCACTGATAGATAGGGACCATCAAACTGAACAACTTTTACTAAAGGACCAACTCTGAAATCACGAAAAGAAATCTGCTGTTTCATACATTTTTACATACATATTTTCGTTATATTTTTTGTATGAAACAGCTGATTTTCTTTTCGCAATTTCAGAGTTGGTCCCATAGTAAAAGTTGTTCAGTTTGATGGTCCCTATCTACCATATTCTGCATAAGGGGTTATTTTGTAACACGTTGTATATTAAGGGGACATAATAGGGAAACATGGTTTAAGCGGCCCATATTTTTATATAGAAAACGTTAAGTTGTAGCCACAAAAACAAACATAGGACAAGCTAAAGAGATTATCTAGTAGCTACAAGTATTAAATTACGTATAAACCTCACAGATGATTGTGAAAAAAAATCAGAATATCATCAAAGCGCTTGTCGCGGGCCATATTTTTGGCGTAAATAATAGCGGAAACGTATTGAATTCTACATCAAAATACACTTTATCTACTCTCATATCGTAAAATTCGAATTATGAATTTCAAAGCGAATTTATATTGACATACTTTATACACGCAATACCGAAAAAAAAAAGTTATTTTATAACATACCTTCGCTAACTGAAGTATGCTATAAAATAACTTTTTTTCTCATTACGATACAGGGCAAATCCAAGAAGAAGGCAATACCGCGAAATTAAAAAAAAAACAATGATGTTTCCGTAAACTTTCCATGATTAAATTGTACTCTATGGCAATCGATGACTTAGCGTAACGATTAGTCTGCTGGAATGCACTAACTGATTATTATTTTTTTCTAATAGATAACGCGCCATGTTTTGATTTTAATTTTTACTTTTGCTTAAAAATGTCTGATAGTAGTGAGTGTGGACTCCACCCGATATTTTAGATGCGGCGACGGAAAAACGTCATACTTAACCTAGGTAAGTACCTACTACCTACCTAGTCGTAGAAAGTCGAGAAACTACTTACCTACTCTTTTTCTCATTGTTAATTTATTTTGTAGGAGCAATCACAAATTGTATGAGAGTAGATAAAGTATTGTATGAAACTGTACATAACTAGGTATTAAAACACTCGTGTGATACTATTAAAAACCTCGCCTACGGCTCTAACACACACTCATGTTTTAATACCCCTCATTATGCATCAGTTTCATAAACTACTATTAACGTACTGTGCAGTTGCTCCAGTAACTTTTTTTCAAGAAAGATAATTGTGCTAAATATAATGATGAAAAAACAACGAAAAACATCGAAAAAGTGCAGAAGTGATGTTATTTTCCACACTCTTTACACGTAAAGAAAAAGACAAATGATTTCGCATAACGGAGCCTTAATTCTTACAAAAAGTATTCTTAACAAATAACAATTTTTTAGAACTAAGTAAGTATGTAGTATGATACAGACTAATCTAGAACTAATAAGAAAACCTATCATTTTGTGTCATCTCAGCATTAATCAGTTTTTAGGGTTCCGTACCCAAAGAGTAAAAACGGGACCCTATTACTAAGACTCCGCTGTCCATCTGTCCGTCTGTCTGTCACCAGGCTGTATCTCATGAACCGTGATAGCTAGACAGTTGTTCACAGATGATGTATTTCTGTTACCGCTATAACAACAAATACTAAAAACAGAATAAAATAAATGTTTAAGGGGTGCTCCCATACAACAAACGTGATTTTTTGCCGTTTTTTGATACGGAACCCTTCGTGCGCGAGTCTGACTCACACTTGGCCGGTTTTTTAAAGTGGATTTTCCACAAGGTTTTTCTACGAATTCCAGCGACAGACGTCAGTCAGTGTAAAAATGTGTGAGACAGCGCGTCTTGAAATTAACATAGAAAAAAATATTTAAAAAGTAACAGAGTCAATATAGAAATAAATAATTCACGCTTTTCTCTTCATGAAATATGGTCGGCCACAAGCTACTGTCGATGAGTAATATTAGACTATTTTAATTAGTTACGTGCAAAATCATTAAAAAAAACAGTTCAATTTAGCCAAGGGTTTTGTTTGGTTAATGGCCCAAAGATGGTATTATCAAACCTTCTTGCATCCGTATTCACAAACATTACTATGAAGGCTCACAGTGCCCTCGGACGCATAGCGTCACACGAACCAATCACACTTAATACGATCAACAAACGAACCAATCATAGAACTCTATTTAAACGCATTACGTTCGCGTAGTAGTCAAGTTTGAGTGTTGTTTGTGAATACTGGTGTTAATACTTATTCGGGACATTTAAATTTACATTTGGTAGTTTATAGACCACAGAATAGAGCTATACTTCGATCTAAAATGGGTTATTATAGTTCATAAAAAATTTAGGAGGAAACGACCCACTCGCCAGCCGCCAGTCACTGTTTAATTCATCGTAGTGGATATAAATCGGGACATTGGGACTTTATTTATTTAAGGCCACAGAAAAATTTTGTTGATCCATTTCGGTCTTTTATTTGTCGTAATACCTACTAAACAAACTCTACATTTGTTTTAAGTCTCTACGATTGCACTTAAATAAAAACCTTACAGACGATTTCTCTAGCTTTATTTACTAAGCGAATAGGTACCGAGTAGGTAACTGAATACACAACATTTGTAAAAACATGAAGTAGATAAATATAATAACAAAATGGTCTTATTGAAAACAGTAATGGGTTCATAACTTTCTGCCCAAAAAGAGAACACAACACGTCCATGCCAGAAACGTCGGTTTGAAATCAAATTAAAAAGTTTGCGAAAAAAGTAAACAAGCGAAGGCGCAAACGCCCCTCATCATTTACGTACTCCGAATCATGCGTTCCAAATTCAAAAACGCGGTGCGCTGCTAGACCAAGTGCTCTCGGGGCTCAAAAGCGGCCGGGCGCGCCGTTCAGAATCCCATCTCAACCCCCCATTTTTCGCCACAATAGCCAGCAATACATTCCGTGACTTGGCAGAAGTGATGTCGAGAATTTGGCCCCCTCCGTGCGATCAATACGTGCGCACAGCGCCATCTAGCAAGCATCGCGCAGCCAAATTGCAGTTTAATAGTTCATTAGATCCGACAAAAATGGCGGGGACATACAGTTTAAATTCGGAACGGTATCGATTCGCGAACGCGATACGGAATATTGCGATTATGCTCAAAGGGGTTTTTGGCAGCGCAGATGAAATTTTATACAACTACTTTACTTAGGTCATTGATGGTCATTGAGCAATTATGAAAAATGCATAGAATGCATTATTGCTAAGCTAAAACATAATAACTCAATTGATTAAAACTATGCTACGTATGAGTTTTCAAACATAGGTAATTATTTTAATATCAGGAGATAACTCTATCAAGAAAGATTTAGCAAAACTTAGCTAGGACATTATAGAAGTATATTATCTGTCCAATGGGACTGCCATCATATGTAAACATTGTTTGTCTATTAAATGATGTTTTTGTAAAGACAAGCTTTTTTCCTTTTCAATCAAAATAACTAGTGAAAAAGCTTAGGGTTAAATTAAACTGTTTTGATATTTTTCTTTGAAAAATTGCAACAAAAAGTGACATTGTCATGACATGTTTTAATAACTTCATAATTATGAATTACGATTACGAATTATTAAACCTACCCATCATCGGAAAAATAAAGTTCCACGAAAAAGGCTTTTCCTCACTCATAGATAGCAAGCATGTGTCAGAAACAGTCCATCTTTATTAATTCCCACTCAGTTTTCTGCCCCCTCCTCCCACTCCACCCCCTAGATGAATGAATCATCCGGCCGGCATTCAACTCGCTCGTTAATTCTTAAAATTAATCGATAACGTTCCAATTACCGCTACGGCATCGAGATTAGTCACATGTACATTTGTATTTCCCAGTAGTGACATGAAAAAAATAAAAAATAAATGGTACATACCATACATGGGCAGAAGCGCAAAGTACGTAGCGGCGGCGGCGCGGAAGGTACGTAGGAATTCTTTTAGAGTTGAGAGCAGTGATGGCTGTGACAATTATTTATCGTTATTGATTGTAAATGTTAAGCTTTAAAAAGGACTATCTTCAGATGGGTGACCTTTATTTGTGATATGCCGCTGCGGTGCCGTAGCAAATTGCTACGCCGTAGCGATCTAAATTTCAATTTCATTTTCAATTCATTTATTCGCTGATAATATTTTGACATGAATTTCTGTGTAATCAAAAAATGGTACATACCAAACATCTTGCGCTCATGGCGGAACTTGTGGCGGATCACGTTTGTTAAGGAACGCTCGGTCCGGCCAGGTGTCGGATGGGTGATCGTTAAGTGGCATTATAACTGAGCGCTTCCGTGCTTCGGAGGGCACGTTAAGCCGTCGGTCCCGGCTGTTGTCATCAGATAACAGTCGTTAAGCCAAGTCAGAGGCCTTACAGGCGGCTTGATAAACTCTAACACCAGAGGTGGCCACTATTCCTCATTCGATAGGCCATAAGACCATACTTAGGCAGAAGCACAAAGTACGTAGCGGCAGCGGCGCGCAAGGTACGTAATTTAATTATTTCAGAGTTGAGAGCAGTGATGGGGCAGTGACAAATGATTTATCGTTATTGATTGTAAATGTTAAGCTTTGCAAAGGACTATCTTCAGATGGGTGACCTTTGTTTGTGAACCGTAGCATCTAATGTCGTAGCCGTGCCATATTAAAATTGCTACGCTGTAGCGACCTAATTTTTCAATTTCAATTTCAATTCATTCATTCGCTGATGATATTTTTGACATGAATTTCTGTTGGCTGTCACTTCGACTGAGATTTCGACACCACCTCAAAAAATTGTGTTAAATTTAAAGTACAAATTAAAACGAATTGACATATTTATTAGCTTAAAATATTAGATTTATTGAAAAAAATATTGCTACGGCGTAGCGATTTACTACAGCATCGCGTTACGGTTCACATAATAAAAATAGTACGATATTTTTATATAACAAAATGAATTTAAAGTGTGTGTTACAACGTTTCTTTCAAATATTTTTATGTAGGTAGAAGCAACCACGAGATCAGAAAAAAGGTTTTAAAAAAACCTGTAGCACTACCATGAGTTTACAAAAACCATTCTCGATATCGACCGCGTTAGCAACTTGTATGGGAAATTGAAGCAGAGCCTCTAGCGGATACGCGAAGAACTAAAATCTATAGTGAATGTGCTCACCATCCACGATTTTACTATCCTCGCACATGTGAACTCGATACGGGGTAAATGTCCCATATTTCGGCATGTTAAGACTTAGGATATTCATTCTAAATGTATGGGGAAGATGGCGAAATTAATAGTTAAGTTTTAATGTAGCTATGTTATACCTTTAGGTGAGTACATTATAAAAATAACTCTCCCCCTCTCCCCTCTACCACGTCACCCCTCCCCCCTAGAAATGTGACCCGTTTTACAGATTTTCTAAATTTTCAGGAAAACCATACAAGCTAGGACAAAATGGTCAATAATTCAATTATTTACTGATAAATTACCTACAAATAAGTATTACTATTCATTTTGATACAAATTATAGTTTCCAAGCTATGGTGTGTCAAAGTTTATGGTAGTGACTGTACTGTACACGACAAAAATAATAAAAATCCGGCTATTGCTTAGCCAAAGGTTTCCTTCACCAGGATTGATCTTTGTGTTCCTAAGATGGGTTTACGAAGTGGAGCCACCTGGATTTTTCATGTAGGTGGGGGGGAGGGGAGAGCTCAGCCTTCATGAAGTCTGATGTTAATAACTGCCTAAGTATAGTACTAAGCCAAGTTTGGTATCATTTTCGGAAAAATCAATAACGTAGAATTAATTTTTGATTTAAAAAATGCCATCTTAGGTTAGGTTTATGTTTACGTGATCGAGTATTGTGCCCCGATTTAAGAAATTGTGACATTTGCCTGTAGTTTCGCTGATATAAAAGGTACGCGGATGGGCTATATGTCAAATTGTACGTCTGCCAGAGGGCTTCAAAGTGGAATTAGAATTCCTAAAATAGGTCAGTAACTTTTGAGATTTTCCAAAATTTTCGAAAATTGCAAATTCTTTTCGCCGACTTGGATCGAGAATTCCCCAATAAAGATAAATAAGCTTTCTATTATTTAATCAGTTCACCGCTGCCAACCCCCCCCCCCCCCCCCCCCCCCGTACGTTATTCTCAAACTGCTACAAATCTCAGGATTTTTCAATGGATATCGGGCCTTTACTCCGGACTTTTGATTTTGTCATCTGGTAACCCTACGCGCGGCTATACAGGGTATCCCAAAACTTTGCCACACGGAGGGAAAGTACGTTAAATATTGAAGATGGGAAATTTTACTGAAAGAAGACTTCATTTTATTTTTAAAAATAATTAGAACTGCATTCAAAGATTTTTGGAAAATCACCTGCCTTAACCAGGAATCGAACCCAACAAAAACGTTTTTTTTTTTTAATTTATTTTAACGATACCAATCAAAAGGGTTATTTATAAGGATTATTTTTTTCTTAAGTGAGACAGCATCTTAAACAAAAGGAAGACCATGAAATTTAACATTTAAATTATCATTATTACAAATTTGTATCAAAACGTAAGCGATTTTAAAAAAATCTTTGAATGCAGTTCGGTTTCTTTTTAAAAACAAAATGGCAAGATGGCACTGTTAGATTTATCGTGCTATTGAGTTGTATTATCCCCGTCAAATGGTAATGTGCTGGAACCTTGTCAAATTAACCTAATCGTGACGTCACCCGCTACAGCTAGCAAAAAAAGTTGAAGTAAAAATAATTAATTTGATTTAATGATTATTATTGTCAATAAGATAGGGTTAAGTGAAAATATAATAATTGTATGGCTATTTTCAAAATAAATGAAAATGAAATATTCTTTATTTAAATAATAGTTCAGGCAAAGAAAGCTAAAAAAAAATGTATAGAGGGAAATGCTTGGAACACAATTAGTTTGGTCATAGATATTCAAAAGTGTGACCAACAGATTCCGACTCCTGACTCCTGAGGGATAGAAAAATAACTCTCCACGCATACGAAGTTGCGGGCGGCCGCTAGTCTACGTACCATAAGATCGTCGGCTGCGTTAAGCGGATCCGGATTCCGAATCCGAATCGGATGATTCATAATCATAATATTTATCTAATTAATATTTATATTAGGCTTGTGGTGAAACCATGTACTTACTTTAGTGTTATTTTTTTCTTGACATAGCAATATACTATTTCATTTTGTGTTGTTTTGTTCTGGTAATACCATTGTTTACCTTTTTTCTAAGAAATTGATAATCGGATTTTACACATTTGAAATAATCTAATATCAAATAATCGATTATTTCGGCATCGATTATCATCCCTATTCGCCCGCCACCCAGTTTTGCTAACGGTACTGAGTGTTCGATTTCACTACGTCATTTTGACGTCATCAACATGGCCGCCACGCGCATTACCATTTGACGGGGATAATACTGTTAGAAGTATAAAGCATGAGACAATTATGTTAAAATTAATTATTCCAATACACCTGTCGTGTACTAAGTGGATTTTTATTGAAAAGTACACCCTCGAAATCAGGCCTTGGCTGCAATCCTTACTCGAGGGTTGTTCAAAGTTTCTTTCAATAAATTTTCCTATCTTAAATATTTAAGGTACTTTCCCTCTATGTGGCAAAGTTTTGGGACACCATGTATATCTAATTTTTATAGTGTAGTCGCAATGACCACTTATTGTTCAAATTAGTCAATCAAAACTGGAGTAGAATCTAAATTAATCCTTATCCAACTATATAATTTAAAATAATCAAGGTTGATTATTTACATGTCAATTCTTATTTAAATTATTCTAATCGAACCTTTCGTTTAGAAGTTACTACGGGCATACGGGATCAGTTGTACTATTTAACTATTTAAAGTTTTATTCAAATTGACTTTCTGTGAGCTTAAGAAGTAGGTACATACGAGCGCTAATCTTATAGTGGTGACAAGGAATACACGCCATAAAGCTGTCTGTGCCGACGACTGAGAGTTTTGAACGTCGCATTGCCCTCACTCACGGTAATGGATAGATACCGTAACCGTGTCTCAGTTCAGTTACCAAAATGTTGGTACTTGATTTTTAGACCGTTTATGTGGTATAGATTTTGTACTAATGTAGGTGTAATAATTAATAATTTGCGACAGAAAAAAAACTAAACGAAATAACGTACTAACACGAAATATTGGTCGTTTACCTTAGTTGCTGTAATTTGCAATTATAATCCGACTAAGTAAAAAAACACTAGTTAGTGCGTGTATACCGAATGTAAGCGCTATCGCACACGGGCAACTTTTGTCTCAGCAACTTTTTTGTCTCTCACGTGATTTGTATGAAAAGTTGCAGACGACCGTGTCGCTTCGTGTGCGCGCTTCCATATAAACCCGTGGACTTGATGTGAGAGACAAAACAGTTGCTGGGAGACTAAGTTGCCTGTGTGCGATAGCGCTAAGTGAATTTTGAATTTATGTTGGTTACTATCTTTTTACTTTCCTCTATGATTACTATTTATGTCAAATGAAGTCAAATCGAAGATGTCAAATGTAATTTTCACGTTTTAATAATTATTTATTTTGTGTTTTCTTTGCGTATTTTGTTGTGCAATAGCTAGCTTGTTAAGATTGATAAGAATAAAATTAGAAGCAGTCGATTAGAGGAGTTTATGGAAAGGTGAAATAAAAGGTTGGTACTTGATACAAATCCTTGGACGATCCGTCCAAGTACAAATCATTAGAAAACTCAGATAAACCTAAATCCAACCAGAAAAATATATTTATGAAAGTTTTTATAAAACTTACGCTGTTTTAGTTTAAGCTTCTCTTAATAATTGTTTCTTAATATTTATGATTAGCTATCCATGACCTTGATTTGTTTTACTATTGGCTATAGATGCATTTATTGCAATTTTTAAAGACGACCTGCCCCCATGCTCCAATGGCCAACCTTACTTTTAAAGCTTAAAATATGAGCAATAGACGATTAAATAACGTGTCGCAAGCTTATGTAAATCTCAGACTTTGATATTGTGTGACAAGCTTACGGCACGTAATAACGTAGCGTTCAAACGCATAGAATGTTGGCCATTTGAGTAGGGGGGACAGAGCGTGGTTACGATAATAGCCTAGGTCTTATTTCAACACAGTAGAGCTTAATGAGAATCCCGCAACTTATACAACTTATGGTTTACTTATTTCATTACAGATAATGTGTGTATCATCCAACAATCGACAAAATATCAAATTTTCCTTCCAAATTAATAAAAACATACAAATTGGACGAAATACAACCTGGCAGAGCGACATGCGGCAGATACCTACGTTTTTTTTTTGTGCCTTATTCAAATATGATGTTAAAATGAGATCTTTTTTTAGAATATATTATAACATGAATCTTTACTTTGTTATAATAAATATTCTATTGATAAGATGTTTTTATTTAATATGATTTCATATTTAACCTCAATTTAACATAAAAAAGTTATAGGCCTTAATTTAATAAGTGTAATCGATTTATTACGGCCAAAGTCAAGTTTTCGGAAAATTACATTTAGTTAGAACTGTTTTCTTATATTCCTACTGTTAAATAATAAATTAAATAATATTTAAAGACTTAAAATTAAATAGGCCTTATTTGTATCAAGTACTTATTACCTTGATACGGACGGAATTAACATATTTGCAACTAAGTAGATTATTACTTAGATTTAACACAACATTTTCTAATTTTGTAATATGCTTGATGAGAAAGTACTTAATTAAACTTTTTATATTAGTTTCAAAGTGGAGGAATGCATTACGTTACGGCGTATTTGAATGGTGACCTTAGTAAGCCCACTGAATGGAGGGCCCACCTAGAAGGGCCACTATTCAGCGTTGGGCACAACCTGACCCACCCCCTGACTAGAGGATTTCTAACACGGGTTTTCATATTTATCGGTTTATAATTTGCCCTTGATTTCGTCGCATTATGCAGCTGTGGCGCACATATTTTATGCCAAATAAGCTCAGAAAGACATTATTTAGACTATTTTAGACACAAAAAATACTAAATTAAATTAAAATAGAAGTATTCACGCCAATGACTGTGTTGTATCGCGATTTGATTACATTCTCTTTTGTTGTACCTATTTTTACATTCCTCTATGCCATAGAGGATAGTAAAAGGTATACTCATTGATCTCACGCCTCAAAACGCAAGTGAGTAACTTTACTACTATCGTTATGGTATTTCTCGATACCATCTGTCAATTAGTAACTCATGGTACCGAATTGCTATGAAAAAGGCCAAAACGTTACTCGATGCTCGCTAGCGAGTATAGTAAACTATTGTAGTTTACTATACCAACTCATGGTAGAGCTACTGAAAACAAATAAAAACAGCTTCAAAATTAAATTCCTCTAAAAAGCAAGAAATAATTTAATCATTAGTTACGCATATCATTAATAAAACACGATTATTGAAGTCGGGTGGGGCTGGACGACACCTTTTTAGGGTTCCGTACCAAAATGGTAAAAAAGGAACCCTTATGAGTCACACCACTCAGTCTGTCTGTCTGTCTGTCACAGCTGGATATCTCGAGAACTACTAATGGTATCAACTTGAAATTTGGAATAGTTTAAGATGACATTTGCCCAACTATTTTGCAAATAAGAAATAAATAAAAAAATAAATATCTTTTTACAACAGGGACTGAAAAGGGGTCTTAAAAATTTGAAATGGGGCTACTAGGGCATGTGGAGTAGTATCATATGAAAGAGCGCCGTTTGCACGTTTTCAATCATTTTTTTTTTGTTTTAGGCCGCATAGTTTTTGACTTATGATGAAAAATGTAAAAAAAAATACCGTTCCCCCCCCCCCCGCCCCTTTATCTCCGAAGTTTGCAAAGAGAAAAATCTGAAATAATTCTATGTGATAGCAGTTTATATAAAGATTACAGGAAAAATAAAACGATGTCTCAATATAGCACACTTTTTTAGAAATTATGAAATTTCTAAAAAAGTTAACATTAGTTTCACTATCGGTCAAGAGATGGCGCTGACCTAAAACTGCAATACTAATTTTATTATTCTATTCTGCAGTGTGGTTTGATGGTGCAATTATGATGGTACGGAACCCTCGGTGCACGAGTCCGACTCGCTCTTGAGCGGTTTTATTTATTTCTAAAATCCCCACCCGATTTCATTAGACGTGTTTTATTAATATTGATATGCGTAATTAATTATTTGAATATTATTTCTTGCTTTTTAGAGATACATAAAAAAATAAAAAAACATACCGTCGACTTGATAACCTAATCCTTTTTAACACGTTTTTATTTGAAGTCGGTTAAAAAACAGACGTCCTCTATCTATGTTAATAGATTTTTTTAAATTTTCTCGAAAAGTGGAATCCGACTGGACGCAAGCTTGTTTTAAATATAAAATGGGTATTTAACTAAAAGAATATCAAAACATTATTATGTAGAGTTGGGAACGGTTTCTTCATTCAAGTACCTAAACCGTTTGATACTTATAACTGCGTAAGTACCTACCTTTCCTTATTTACTTATTCATATTTTCAATTGTACTTTTTTATTTAATATTTATGGGGTTCAACCTTTGTACACTTTGTAGACCTTACCTTCAAAGGCACTGCCTTTTTACTGTTTTTAAATATTAATTCGTAAAGTGTGTTTGAAATGTCATAACATATATTTTTGAATATTTTTTAAATCTTTCGAAAAATTATATGTGTATTATATGTTATATACTTGAAAGATACGAGTATTCGTAGTAGGCGTATAAATATAAAGGTCACGGGTTTGTCTAGTATGATTTTGGTCAAGATAAGTTATGTTATGTCGTCATTAAACACAGGTCGGGAATAAAACAATTGAATGACAAAAAAGAAAAAATATGTTCGCTAATGTAATGTTTAAAAAAAATGTAATAGTAGTTTGTTACACAAGGGATGTAAGTGAGCTATTACAGAACAAGATCCAATTTGGTGCCCGTGCGAGCGCAGCTCGCAAAGGGCGCTAATGGATCGAGTGCACCCGAGATATTTAGACGCACGAGCGAGCGAAGCGAGCGAGGGCGAATATAGTTCGAGGGTGTAATAGCTACTTACAACCGAGGTAAGCATACTATTTTACATCATTCATGCGAGGTAAATTTAATAAAAAAATAAAAAAATAAAAAAAGTCTAAATAAAAATAAAAACAAAAACATTAAAACAAAAATAAAAATAAAACGTTAAAGGGTTATTTCATTTGAAAACTCGTAGGGTTGATCGGACCATTAAACTGAACAACTTTCATTATGAGACCAACCTCGAAATCACGAAAATAAATCAGCTGTTTTTGCATTGCAGAATTTTGCATACCTAGCTTCAACTGAAATATAATGCCGCCATTTTCATTGTTTTTTTTTCAGCCAAAAGTTTCGTCAGTTTATAATAAAAGAAATGAGATTGGTTCACTAAGGAGTTTTAAATGCTTGAATTGTAAAGTAACTTTACATCATACTTGCTCGGTAACTAGGATTTACTTATATAGTATGAGGCTGTGTAAGTTGGCATGTGCAACACAGTGCATTGTTTAGATAGAACGTTCCATTTTCAAATCACTTTACAATTCAAGGATGGTGAATGCTTTAACTGTAAAGTTACTTTACAATTCAAGCATTTAAAACTCCTTAGTGAACCAATCTCATTTCTTTTATTATAAACTGACGAAACTTTTGGCTGAAAAAAAAAACAATGAAAATGGCGGCATTTTGTTTCAGTTGAAGCTAGGTATGCAAAATTCTGCAATGCAAAAACAGCTGATTTTTTTCGTGATTTCGAGTTGTTCAGTTTAATTGTCTGATCAACCCTACGAGTTTTCAATGAAATAACCCTTTAACGTTTTATTTTTGTTTTAATGTTTTTGTATTTTTTTTATTATTGTTTTTATTTTTATTTTATTTTTATTAAATTTACCTCGCATGAATGATGTAAAATAGTATGCTTACCTCGGTTGTAAGTAGCTATTACACCCTCGAACTATATTCGCCCTCGCTCGCTTCGCTCGCTCGTGCGTCTAAATATCTCGGGTGCACTCGATCCATTAGCGCCCTTTGCGAGCTGCGCTCGCACGGGCGCCAAGTTGGATCTTGTTCTGTAATAGCTCACTTACATCCCTTGTGTAACAAACTACTATTACAGTTAAAGCATTCACCATCCTTGAATTGTAAAGTGATTTGAAAATGGAACGTTCTATCTAAACAATGCACTGTGTTGCACATGCCAACTTACACAGCCTCATACTATATAAGTAAATCCTAGTTACCGAGCAAGTATGATGTAAACAAATATTTCACTTTCGTTGAAGAGCGATCAGCTGTTCTCAACATAATATGCTATATAATAATATACATAGTCAAGTATATAGATATAACATAACAGTACCGGGGATCCCTCGCTAGCGTCCGAGACGTAGATAATCGTGGAATAAAGCGCTGTAGCGCTTTATACCTAGAACGAATGGCAATAATTTTCCGCTTAATTTGTTTATGGGTATTTTTATACTCATATTTTAATTTGGGAATTAATTAATTGTGTGACTGGAAATAAATAGGGAGACTGTTAATGGAATTCTTAAATGCTAAACCTGGCAGCGGTTTATTTTTTGGGCGACAAAATAACTAAACGGGCGACAAACTGTGGATTACTAAAAATACGTAAAACGGGCGACTACATTAAATGAGTGACAAATTTAAATGAGTGACAAAAATACTGAGTGGGTGACTATTATACCAAGTAGGTAACTGTATAACTGATTGAAGCGGCCCAACATACTATTTTTGTTATCTAGATTAGGTCAATAGTCGCGTTCTTTATGTAAAATATATGCCATTTTTTTTTGTGTGCCCTAAGATAGTTGCCCGAATTTGGTCGCCTGTTCTGAATAACTAGTTACTCAATTTGTATTTTAAAGTCACCCATTTTCAACATTGAAGTCGCCCTCAGTCCGTCGCCCACTTAGTACTTATTTCACTACGCCTTAATCAGTATTTTTGATACCCAAAATGCGAATTTATTGTTGCCCGATTAAATACTACTCTTTTAGTTTGTTATGGCTTGATAGGTTAATTTCTTGGGTTAATTTAAAAAAGTGATTACAAAAAGTAGGTCATATTTAAACGATTTTTTTTATTATTATGATGAGTATGAAAAATATTATTGTATCTTTACTACCTACTTATTTGAGAGCTATCCAAAGGAGGGCGCGACGAGTGGCTCGGTAAAAACAGATTTCTTATAAAAAGACAAATTGCTTTGGATTAAGACATATTCATTGAATCCAAGAAAATGATCCTCTCCCTATAGACGCTAGACAATTATTTCTTCGTTTTAGTAAAAAAATATGTTAAAAAAAATTCTTGTTACAAGAATAATACATTTATTCCAAGACACGTGTTGTTTCATTCAAGACACCGTTATTTTGTACAGTCAAGTAAATATATTCTTGATTCGAAAAATCTACTATATCTCTTGTAAACTAACCTTACTTGGACTAAATTATTATTTAACTCATAATAAGTAAATGTTTAATTGGCCTAAGTAATTAGGTACTGATTTATGATGAAAAAAATTAAATGGAAATATAGATTTTGTGTATTGAATGAAGATGATGACTTCCTTCCAAAAGTTTATTAAATAATTTTAAAAGTATAGATTAGACTTTTCAGCTCCAAAATAACAACGTGGGTGCGGTCTACAAAAAATCAAGGTGCTCGAAATTCGAAAGAGGAGTCTGGGAAGCCGTTCCAAGTAGGACGTGACACCCAGAGGCAACAAACCCGATTGAGCTTGACAAAACATAATTAATTCCGACTACTTAAAGAACTAGATAAAAATCTTTACACCGCGGGTCAGAGAACAAGAAATAAAATTTTGTTTTTGTTAAATAAATTTCTTAAATATATTAAATTCGTACTCCAACTTATTATTAAATTATTTTGGTCCAAAATTGCATGTCTAAAAGTTAGTACTTAATGTTTTGATTGAATTAAATCTTTACTCAATTGTATAATTTCTTATGCTAGACCTAAAACGAAAAAAAAATTATAATGAGCACACATTTTATCTTAATGAAATATTATGTACTTCATAAACAATAAACATTCTCTTAATAGAAGAAAATTATTTTTTGAAAAAGGTAATTCTAAATCCAAGTAACTTGTAGTTGATTTAAGATAATTTTAATTTGATGCAAGAGGATGGACATTTCTTGATTTAAATTAAGTCAATTTAATTAATACAAGTTTAAATAAGCCTTGAAACAAAAATATTTCTCTTAATCATTAAGAAAAATATTGTCTGAGTAAAAGATGAGCACTATTTTTGTTTTAAAAATATTGCATTGGCCTAATTAAATATATTTTTAGAATAACCAAATATTTCAAGAAATTGGTCTTTCTTATTTAAAGAAATCCTTTTTTACTGTGTACAGATATTTAACATAAAAACTCAAAAAAAAAATTGTCTCACGGCGGGAACGGTGCCACCGATGCGTAGTACTCTTCTCGTGTTTGATTGATGATAATCTACTTAGATTTTATTAAAAAATTAACACATCTACTTATACCGGGTTATTTGTAAAACACCAACAACCTCGCAGGAGTAGATTAGTAACATCATATACAACAACATTTGTTCTACGACTTTTCCAAGAACAGACAAAAAAATCGACTTTCATACAAAACTCGATCAGCTGTTTGGACATTTGTATGGGGAGTCGATTTTTTTTGTCTGTTTTCGGAAAAGTCAAGAACAAATATTGTTTTTAATGATGATAGTAATCTACTCCTGCGAGGTTGTTGGTGTTTTACAAATAACCCTGTTTATTTTTTTATTGTTTCTTAGGCATCCATTACACGGTAGGTTTTGCTGTCAGTTTAACCACAGTCACGGGCTGTGACTGACGATTAACCTACCGTGTAATGTAGTGACTGATGGTCAGTGATGGTTGCATGATGTGATTTCTTCTTTCCATCAGTCAATCAGTCAAACGTAAGTCATGACTGATGTAATTTGACTGACGCTTGCATGACCATGCTATGATCGTTGTCGGGAGGGGGCGGGGTGTAAGTAAGTATTTTAGCATACCGTTGGGTGGGGCGCGTAAGGTAAAAAGTTGGGAACCCCTGAGTTAGGGTATCGTCCATACAACCCGGGAAAAATTATTTATGATAAACTGCGTGACGGCAACCATCCTTACTAATATTATAAATGCGAAAGTCCGTTTGTTTGTTTGTTTGTTACGCCTTCACGTCTTAAGTACTGAACCGATCATCATGAAATTTTGCATACACGTTGTCAGGGGTACAGAGAAGGATATAGTTACCTTTCATCCCGAAAAAAACTATTGTTCCCGAGGGATAGCAAAAAACTTTCCACGCAGACGAAGTCGCGGGCGGCCGCTAGTAGACCATAATTGTGTTTTGCTTTTGCTTATTAATGGAATTGATCATCGAAGACAATAGTATATTTTGCGTCTAGGGTTGTCATTTTGCAGTTTTCCATACAAATAAAAAACTAAATTTTACGGGGTAATAATGAAACAGCCTGTATCAAATGTAAAGCTTATTATAGACAATAATAATGTCTTTCTTTTAGTTCCTGATGAATATTTATCTACTTGAAAATGCACAATCATTAATACATTAGCATATTATTTTAAAAACAATTTAAATATATTCAGTTAAAAATGACAAAAGTATTTATTTCAGCTCTCAACTATAACCTATGCCTATGAATTTGAATTTCCAACTTCGTAGTAAATAAATATTCAAAAATATCATCGTGCAGAATTTATTCCTTAAAAATAATATTCATTTCATAGCTTGCAAATAGCAAATTAATAATATTTTAACCGATATGAAATTACAATAATATGAAAAATAGGTACATCCTTACTAATATTATAAATGCGAAAGTCCGTTTGTTTGTTTGTTTGTTTGTTACGCCTTCACGTCTTAACTACTGAACCGATCATCATGAAATTTTACATACACGTTGTCAGGGGTACAGAGAAGGACATAGGATACTTTTCATCCCGAAAAAAAGTATTGTTCCCGAGGGATAGCAAAAAAACTCTCCGCGCAGATGAAGTTGCGGGCGGCCGCTAGTTTATAATATAAGTAAGGATAAAAGTGCTTATTATGTGAGCTTAATTGAATTTAAAATATTTTGATTTGAATTGTGTAAAAAGACAGATTGCACTGTATGTTAACGTTTAACTACAATGACGTTTCATCATAAACAAAACTATACGAGCAAAAAAAATGATAAACAAAAAGGTCAACGTCACCACGAACAATGAAGCGCTGCAGCGCTACACGCGGAAATCTCAGCTGAGAGAGGCAGGTCGCCACCTGACTCTGCCCCCCTCCTTGCAGCCATCAGCTGTTAATGTCCCCCCCTCGCCCGCCAGCCTTTCCCCTTCGTTTGTGTAATGCGAGGAGGCAGGGCCCGAATGGATTAGTAGCGGGACGGGCGGTTTTCTTTTGTTTTCTTAGTCTCACGAAAGTTTTTTCTCATTTCGTGGCCGTGTATTAATTACAGGTATTGTTGGGAATTTATTTCGGTCATCGGTTATTGTTGTGGATTTTTTATTTATTTTTGCATCTACTTTTTTTATCGTAGAACAACACCGATCTAAATTCTTATTATGAGTTCATATTTATTTTGCTCGGAAAAGAGGTCATAAAGATAATGAAAATGGGAAACGGAATTTCATAATGCAAAACTAATGAAGAGGTACTTTGAATAAATTATTTGAAAGGTCTCCATCTAGATATTGATTTTATTTGTTGCCTCTAGAACAACACAAAAATGCCAACTTTTAATAATATATCGCACATTATGCCGCCAAATGAATAATTTATCGCAGCATGTCGATTCGGGGCGCGCATCCTCGAGCGGGGGGCGGTGGTGGGGCGCGGCGAGGGAGGGGGCAGCGGCCGACGTCAGTCCGCGCCGAGCGGCCGAGCGAGCGCCATGTCTGCGTGTGCGCCGCGCGCCTGCTGCCGGCCGCGCGCCCCGCCGACGTTGCTTGACATCACGGCCAAGATAGTCGCCGCAAATATCCCTTTTCAACGCATCGAGGAACGCTATGAACGCATCCCGGAGCCGGTGCAACGGCGCGTCGTGTACTGGTCCTTCCCGCGGGACGAACGGGACATATGCATGTACTCATCCCTGGCGCGAGCGCCACCCGACGACCACCGCAACATCGCCTTCTGTCGAGGCCTCAAGTTGCTGGAGGCCGGCTGCGTGGAGAGCGTGCTACAAGTCGGTGAGTGCCGTCGCGCGCCTGCGCTTGTTTACTAATATGCGCCTCGCCCACCCGCGCCGTATAAATAAAAACCTCGACGTGTGCGATCGATAGATGCTCCTCTCGGGAATTATTCATGCGTTGGCTCGTAAAAGTTTCAGGAGATTAGGACTAGGGCTGGTGATGGCACGTATGGTCCGGCCCCGCCGTCATCAGTGCGGAACACTCGTCATTAAGTGCATGACGCAAGTGTAGATTTATCAGACCCCGATATCGATAACCCGGTAGTGCCACTCGACACGTTCGATCGATCAGGATCATATTCATTGACATACAGAAGCAGAGAGATTGGACCTATTGCATTACCTTGTGGCATACAAAACAAAAGAGGAAATCATAGTGCTGATAATTAATCAGAATTCAATACTACTAAGTTCGATCCCCTCCATAAAATATATGCTCTTCATCCGGAACTAGGTACTTATATTTACAGTGTTATTTATAAAGTTGATATGCTCGATGCGTTTTATCAAACGTTCAATAAAAGTCTACTTTCATAACTACGTCAGATGCTTCGTAAAATTCGGCTAATATTATCATAACTGGATGTCCCGTTACACGCATAGGGAATTACACAACCGGCTTCTCTCATTCTGCTCGCAGTGCTCGCCCGCAAGAGACAACATACTCGGATTGCATTAATTCATGCAGACGTCGTTTGTTACTGTCGCTGCTCTGAATAACGGACGCGAATAAACAATATTAATTGCCCGTTTTTATTTTTATAGGGTCAGGCCCGGTTTTATTGTGCTCTGTCGTGGGAGGACGGGCGTTACATATTCATTTGTGCTTATCTACCATCAGAGAGGCGATTACTGGATTATTTCGGGCCATTTCGGGTCGCGGCGCGGTCGCATACACCACATTTGGAGATATTATGACGTTCATAATGCCCTCACGTCTCAGGGTACCTCGAACCAGCCAAATGTAAAATGAGAGATATGGAGTGTTAACGCAGTAGAATAGTTGAATATGCCCGCAGTTCGATTTTAGGCACTGGCTTACGTCCAACTTTAGGGAGACGCAGAACTCAGAAGTGCGCCAAGATAGTGCCCCAATACTTAACTTTGAGATAAACGTTAGAACCATTCACATGTCTAAAATAATACAAGTTCCCACACCCATATCATCTGACTCACACAATCTACGATCAGGCGGTGCCGCCCACTTAAAGTAAAAACGGACTGAAATATGTTCTTGGAATTCAGTTGTAGACAACGAAGGTTTTCCTTGCGCTCGAGAAGGATTAAATTGTCTGCCATGTAAATTATAGGTCAAATGAGGTCGGGGCTACATGGCTGAATGCAAAATGTAGCTCACTTTGAAAGTTTAGGAAGTAAGTTACAAATTCTTTTGGGAAAGTTTCTTTAAACATAATCATAAGGTAAATAATATGTTAGTGCTAACACTGGCGCTCAATGACACACTCCAAGATAAACCGAAATATCACACGAACGGATGAAAAAATAACTTGTTGGCACCATTCGAACGGAGACTGGTTACCAAACCAAACAAGAACTGCCAGCCAGATTCGAGAGTGCATGAATAAAACAACATTCGGGCTGCCCTTAAGGCCCATGCAAATGATCTGAACATTTTAAACCCATGTGTAGGTATTTTATTGTCATGCAAAAACCTAAATGCACCCGGCTACGGTCTGTAAACAATTTAATGGTAATAACTTCATACGGTTTTGTTAGTCGGACCTCGATTGGTTCGAGACCGGTTTTCTTTCGAATCAAGATCGCCCGATAGGGATACATACGATTGAATTATTGATAATAATTCGTGTATTGGGATTTAATTTTAGATTAGCATTAGACTGAAAAGGGACGATGGTATCAATTTCGATGCCGATGTAATTTTGATAATACATACCTAAGTTATTTTCGGTATTATTAGACAAAATTCCTCTGATACTTTACCAGGAAGGACGATGGCATGTTTTCACGTATGCTTCAGTACCTATTTTGGTTTCCGTATCTATTACAGTCAAATCTATTGTCGGTTATTAATATTTCTGGTCACATCGCGTTGCGCCGGCGCACAGATGTTGTTCCCAGAAGGTTGGAGTCAAACGTTTTATCGCTGAGAGGTCGTCGTGACATGATTCATGCGACGTGGTGATCTTTGATATCCTTTCAAGTTCGTAACGAGTTTCTTGAGAAGCTGACGAACTTTTTGCTCCGGCATGGTTATGAGAATTTGAAAGAATAAATTGCTACAGACACGTTTCATTTTAAATAGAAACTAGTTACTTTACAACAGTTCGACCACTGGTATTACATGAAATATGTGTTTTTGATTCAGTATTGAATCGGTACAAATATTTGATTTGTATAAGGATATAAAAATTAATACGCGTGCTTGGTAGGTACACGAATTTGAATTTAGTTTTGAACAGGATGAAGAATTCACTTTCCAGCTACCATTTTGATCATTTTCTCGTGTTGAATAAAATACCAAATATTGAATTGAATAAAAGATCAGTACCTACTGTAAGGGACCTTTGCACCACTTTAAACGTACTTCAGTTATTGATTCCAATTACTCATTATAAAGCAAACACACCCATCGTGACGTCATCGATGATTCTAACAATTTACAATAAAAGGCGAGCTGAATAAATCCAACTGAATCGATTCAATGTTATATTCGAATCATTTTGTGTTTGTATTAACGTCACTAACAGGATGGTGGAATTGAGATATTATGCAGTCAATCGCGTGTCATTGTTGATGTTCAATAAACCAGTTTGATTACAGTCTGTTCATACATATTAAGTTAGAGAGAACTCATTATAATTTTGATTCCCTCTTATCCTTTGATCAGATAGCTAACTATACAATATATAACAAAAACCCTGTCCGATCCTGAAACAAGTGATAGTATTGCTGAAACTGAACAACTTTCTCCAATGAATATAGGTCGAAAAACGAAAAAAAATTTGTATGCCCATTAAAAATGTATTATTGGTCAGATTGACCGACCTACTATGGAAAGGCGAAAAAGAAAATCGTTTTTCGACCTACGTTCCTTGGAAAAAGTTGTTCAGTTTCAAAAACACTATCACCTGTTTCAGGATCGATCAGGGTTTTTGATACACCCCGTATTATTACAACATTGTAAGAGCATACACGAATTTGGTCGAAAAAGTGTTTAAATCATACTGATACGTGCGTATATTTATCAGTAAGTAACTACTAAATATATTTAGTCACGTCTCTTTTGATAAGTAGGCACACATGCCTAATGGCAAACACACTGCCTATTCATCGACTCACGCCCCCGTATCCGTAGCAAAAAAATCAACAGACAGTTCGTTACAATCGCAATTCATAGTAACAAAGAATATACTGAAAGACAGACTAGTGTAACTCTGAATGCGGCTCTGTCCAATAACAGAGTTTCACAGTGTATAGACAAGAGCAGTTCTGTCGCACGACCTCGCACCAAAAACCACCATAAATTTACCTTTCAAAAGGCTCTCAGCACTACTCCAACTCCCCTCTGCTTTTAACAGCGGAGGGGACGCGGTAAGTCTCGATAAACTGGTCATACTTACAAAGACTTGCTTATAAGTACCAAAAGCACCTCCGCATTTTAGACCCACTGACAACATTAGTAACGCAATTTAGCAGGACCCTAACGGTTAGGGAATAGAGAATGTTTTGGAGTAATTCTTACAACACTTCATTAGTATAAGTCGTCGAAGGCAAACAAGGTTTGGAAGAGTCGTGAATGCTTGATTTGATGGTGCACCCATAGACAATATGTAGAATGTCGAACATAAGGTCTTTAGTTGTTAAACAAACGGACTTTCATGGAAACCAGCAAATGGCACCACTATATGAAAAGGACCATTGTTTCAAAATATTATTTAGAGACAATGTAAGTAAGTATGCCTCCACTTAGGAAATGTTTTTTATTGGTTCTTAAACAATGGAAGCTAACTATTATGTTTGATGTTAATCATGTTGATGTTAATCAAACATAAATTAGTTTGTTAAAATAATCATAATGGACATAAAAATCACAAAGTGAAGCAAATGGCAGTCGAAGTAAATGTGATAAAAAATATTTACACACACACACAGTCGTTGTAATTATCAGTGTATTGCAATGCAATAGCTCTACTCTGCTATGGCTTGGAAACCTTTCAATACTTAAACAATCCTGTTTTATTTACATAATTATCCATTATCTAGTATTTATCACCATTGCAATGAATAATGTTAGCTAATAACATGTTCGGAATATGTCCACTTTTTACTAACAACGAGCGGTATTAATTATTAATTATGTTTCCTGGATCACTATCGTTAAAAGCATCTAACACAGCAAAAAGAGTAGTTCTTTACTCTAGCTATAAAATGGCTGCCTATTTGTACTTTCAATGTAAGTACATTTTATTATCACGGTACTCCAAATCTTGTGGGAAATGTACACAGAAATTGAAGATGGCACCTCATCGATGAATTCACGACCTACATGTTAGATATCGAAATAGTATCGATGATATTTACATCAGAATCATATTAACATCTTCAGCTATATGAAGCTTGACAGTTAAAAGGGGGAGGGAACCACTTTCAATGGTCACAAGTACTAATGACGTTTTTCCTTTGATATTAAAATATGTTCTCTTTTCTACACTCACCCTTATGGCACTCTTATCAAATTTAAAGAAATAAAATAAAATTAAATAATGTTTATTTCAGATACGTTACATCCAAATGAGTTAGTACCTAATCTTAATGCTATTGTTAGTAATTTAATTAATATTAACATATTGAGCCAAGGCTGGCTATCACATAAAAGGATAGGTTCCCGTGGCTGTCACTCGTCGAATAAAGAATGCAAAGAAATGCGAAAAGAAATGCAATTGAATTGTTTGATAAAAGTTTAAGTATTTTCTGACAACAAAACATACATCATTTTAGTCTAATATGTAAATTCAAACTTAGGTAAGTAAATGCTAAATTGGTAATATTTTTGACATCGTGAACTCGTGGTTAATATTATTTCCGACTTATTAGACGCATAAAATATTTTTTTATTTTTTGTAATTCTATAGATTTCGTTAACATTTTCCATTACGTTTGTCATTTACTATTTATCTATTCTATTTACTGTAACTTTTTAATTTTAATGCAAAAAACCTTGCAAATCTGTTAATAGCGAATTTATTTTCCAATTTTAACATATTGTTTAATCAGTCCACAAAATAAATGTTTTTTTTTATTAACATAAATCATACATTATTAACATATAATGGAACGACCCCAGTAAGTAATTCTAAAATACTTGTGTTGGGGCGCTACGCTCAATGCCCTTGCAACTTAATATAACATATGTTAACAAAAACTAATATAAAGAAATGGAAAGCTATTCAAAAGTAACATTTTTTTTTGTGAAGGTAAGTGTGTGTATGTGTGTGTGTGTGTGTGTGTGTATGTGTGTGTGTGTGTGTGTGTGTGTGTGTGTGTGTGTGTGTGTGTGTGTGTGTGTGTGTGTGTGTGTGTGTGGGTACGTGAAAGTTTTGTGTGTATCTATGCTTCATAAGTCATAGTACCATAACATGCATGAGTAAAATGAATGAATGAAATGCAACATTACACTCAGTATTAAAAATAAACACGTTATAATATCGATATTGCCCTTTCCTCGTGTCACGGGACTATTCAATCAAATACCTAGCTTGAAACTGAGTCGCGATGCGCCAACGCGCCAAATTTTAATTGAAGTTTTGTATTTTGATGTATCGGTCTGGATATCGGCTCGTCTCGTATCGTATAGGTATCGTCGATACCGATATATCGGCAAAAGCTGAGATATTTTTGATATCATGACAAAGCAACCAAAATGTAAATTTCATTAATAAATTTGTCTTTTGTTTTTTGTGTGTACAGCAATCTATATATATAAAAGGGAAAATCACTCACTGACTCATCACGAAATCTCAGAAACTACAAGTGCTAGGAGTCTCAAATTTTGCATAAGGTTTCCTTTTAGGGTGTAGGTGCTCACTAAGACGGGATTTTGCGAAATTCAATCCCTAAGGGGGTGAAACAGGGTGGCAAAGTTTGTATGGGAGAATGCAATTCCTTGGCCCGATTGACTTGATATTTGGCAAAGACATTTTATCACAAAATTAATTGAACACGTGTTTCGCATTTTTTTGAAATGTATCCCCTAACAGGGTTGAAAAAGGGTAGAAAGCTATTTTTAGGATGATTGATTTCGATATCGGAAGCAAAACTTCTTAGTGCATTTGAATGATTAAGAAAAATAAATGTCAGTTGTCAGGTTGTCACCTCCCCTGAGACTGTAATTATGTCACGCACGAGCTGACATTTCATGTTGTATATGATTTTATCCTGATTTTCACTATTTTACGAAATATTAGTCTACTTATAAAATGTGGAAAAATCTGGCAAATATCAGATATCTAACGTGACAAGGAATGTGGTGTAAAGTGTTGAAATTGAGAGCCGGATAATAATGCACAACATTAGTTGCACCAGACATAATTTGCAATTTCACGTTATTTTAGCCGGGAACCTTTTCAGTCATAAGCAGAAATTCAACAAATATTTATTATAAGAAGATTATAAGCGTACCAAAGTTTCATCATAATCGGATGTGAATGGTTTAGGAGTGCATAGGAAACAAAATAATAAACATACATAGATTTTTATTTAAAAAGAAGATACCTACCAAACTATTAAGTATGAGTATTAAATGTTACATAATATTATTATACTTATTTTGTTATATTACTGCTAAGAAATTTTATTAAGTACCTACCTACCTACCTAATACAAAATCGTGAACAGTACGGAGTCTCGGTTCTGTAACCAAACTCGAACCCCACTTCGAATCTCAATTCACTGCACGGGACGGGAACTTTAAATCATAAATAAGATAATGATAAGATTTTTTTTTTCATCACAAAATATTTTAGATAGCTACCTAAATTTTTTGTAATCGGTAAAATTGCTCATAAGTTAGCTAATTTCTAATAACTAATTCACGCGAAGTGAAGTGAAGTGTAGTGAGATGCGCGTTTGGTTACAGAATCAACAGATTGCGCAGGTAAAACCGCGGGGTGCAGCTATTACCTATATATCACAAAATTGTAAGAATGTGAAAGTTTTGATGTTTGGATGTTGTTCATTTTGTTACTCAATCACGTCTGAACGGGTGAACGGATTTAGACGAAATTTGGCACAGGGATAGATTTTAGTCTGGAATACTTAACACAGGCTTCTTTTCATGCCGATCATTGGTTTCCAAGGGAAGACTTACAACAATTACCGACTCCCACGCGGGCGGAGCCACGGGCAAAAGCTAAACATAGTATAAAACAAAGTCGCTTCCCGCCGTCTGTACGCTTCTCTTAAACTATACATAAAAATCGCAATAAAATCGATCTTTAAGTTTGGGAGCTAGGTTGCCTCAGAGTCCTCAGACAGACACACACACACTTCAATTATATTTTAACACCCCTTGCGTACGTCGTATATATGTAGATATCCTGTAGTATAATCAAATAACTTCACACTGACACCACATTAGCACAGTTTTACATAAGTAACTACATTGCACTGCACCCGTGCGAAGCCGGGGCGGGCCGCTAGTAATGTATATACCTACCCAAAACGATACCTTTCTATATTTGTATCATGTCATTGTATTTCGTTTAGTTTTTAGTTAAAAATACGATGACGCGTGTCGTCAATAATTAGAGGAATCGTTACAGTAACAAAAACGTGACGTCACGATGGAAATCTTACGAAAAGGGAAAATTAAGTCACTTTTTAATGTAGCTATCAAAATATGTAGATTTATACAGATTAATAATACCAAGAGAGCCACTTAAAACTGGGCAACGTTTCCACACGGTTCTGCGAACTTTACAATATTTGATCAACAATCAAAGTACCCCGTATCTGGGACAGTGGTTATTATTCGATCAGCAGTTACTGAGAAGCGGCCAGCAGCGTATTGGCAAACATGAGAGTTCACACATTTAGCAATTTCTGACACAGCTCTCCATTTCATTAGATGATTGCTACCATTTTTCCGGTCAAAATCAAAATTATCTGTGTTCGAATAAACTTAAACTAAAGTGTTTTTGATTCTTCTTTATTTATTTTCTATTACTGTAATCATTATAATATACTATGGGAACAAACAGTAGAATCTATTGTCACTAACTAAACATTTGTAGATTGACTATATGTACCTACGTAAATCTAAATTCATGTTAAATCCACAGACCGACCAAAATTACTGGTCATCAGTATCCTACCTCTGTAAGACAAACACGCACACGTTCGCGTTATCGAAATGTCAAAAATTACACTCTGATTCGGTAAAGAAAAATCGGAATCGTCATAATACGCTTGCAGGTCTGGGTCCAAATGACCCGCTAATTACCCCCGATAAAGGCGATTTATTTATAACTCCATCAACCGAGGGTCAGATGCCCTCGTAATTGATATCGGGGTGGTCACCTTTCACCCGGAGGTCAGGTTATTAGCGCCAATCAGTCGCACGCGCAGTAAATTCTGCGCAAGACCTTTGACACTGACGCATCGACTTGATAATTAAAAACTTTTGACATCTCCAAGATCTAGAATTGGTCTTCTTACTTAACTATTATAGATTATAGGGGCAATCCACGACTTCTTCTGCGTGGTCAGTTGATTGACTTTTTTTCGGGATGAAAGGTACCTTATGTCTGGACCTCTGACAACGTGTATGTAAAATTTCATGATGATCGGTTGACTAGTTAAGACGTGAAAGCGCAACAAACAAAAAACTTTTGCCATCCATATTATTATATCGTAGTAGCTAAGAATGTAAGGATGTTTCGGATTTGGGATTAAGCAATAATGAAATGAAAGACTAATCAAAATATGCAGATCATAGTAGAACTCAAGAAAGTGACTGAAGGAAAGAAAACTTAAGTAGTACACACAACATTAATTTCAGATTGTTTTTCTTATGAATATACTAAGAAATGGAGCATAATCTAAAAAAAAAATCCAAACAACCATTTGATATTAGTGATAAATTGAGTATGAATGTTTAAGAATAACTTTACAGGTAAACTCAATCTAATTTAAATGACAACAGTGTAGAAAAACTACCACCCGATTTCCTCACAATGTTAATGCCAAAATCTGCCAGTGATCATTAATTTTAAATATAATACAAGTTACGATACTCACTTCGCTAGAGACATGGCTTTGTTATGTAGATCCATATCATCAGTTATTGTCAATTATGAACCCGACTTTAACGATTACACGACAGGATCCGAAAACTGATCCTTATGTCAACACGATAAGACAACATTTTAGACGATTAAATTGCTCCATTATGCATTATACATTCAAATATTGTATGACAAGACTTTGGATGTCTAGAAGAAAAATATGACAACTCTCGAGGAATTTCAATAGCAACATTTTGACATGATGAGTGGTCTTATTAAATAAAACTTGTTTACAATGGAATGCAGAAAGTTTTAATAACTTAGCTGACATGACAATGTAGATAGATAGACAGAAAAAAGTCTTTATTGCTGACACATCCACAAATGAAAGTCTAAAAACGAATGTAGGTAAAGGCAGTCTTATTGCTGAAAGCGATATAATAGAAGCCGAATCCTTGTATGTAAAGTGAGGCAAAAAAAACTAAGCGTAATTTCATAAAAATATGAGCAGCTTTTTTGCTTTAGCCGTCCCGTGACCACGGCCCCTGGAAAGGTGTCGAAACGTCGGGGAACCCAAAAACCAACAAATCAAAACTAAATAATTCTAAAATAACATCTGAATTTACCAATATACGTGCTGTAATCCGTAAAGTGTTTTATTTCTAAAAATACCAAACCAAAATGGCTCAGTTTTAAGATTTAAATCCTTCATACGTAGCTAAAATCCAATAAAATAGTAACTCATCCCCTAAATGGTGGGAAATTTAAACTTTTTCGTTCTTATAGGTACGATTAGGTAACGTGTGAAAGATAAAAATCTGAAAACTGTGCCATTTTGGTTCAGTTTTATTTGCATCACTTTTGACAGTGCGCTGGGAACTAGTTCTAGGTTGTTATTATTCTAAGGATGTAAGTAAGTTCGAGGAATAAATCATAAAAACTACTGGATTACGAAAGAGAGACGTTTTTGATTGCCAAAGGAAATCTAGCCAAGTTATTCCTAAAAGGGCGATTTAAAACTGTGTGCCAAGCGCTAGATAGTTTATCGGAGTATATAAGCAATTTATTACACAACTCCATATCTGCCAGCCTATATCGCTATCGGTCAGCAATGGCCGACTTTGATTGACCCAAAACCAACGTCACTTGACAAAAACTGTGTCAAAAATGGTAAAAGTAGGACTAAATAAGACCCTGCAATTTGCTTTGAAGAAAATTTGACTAAGATTTTAGGGTTTTGTAAAAAAAACCAAAGAAAACACAGAAAATTCACAACAAATACTGAAATAAACAATAATTTTACCGTTGCGTATAAATAGATAATTTATGAAAGATTGCTGTATCTATACCTGTATGATTTTCTTTAATTAGGTAGGTAGGCTACTTTAAATACTTAATTTTGCATAAGCTGAATTAACCAACATCTGCTGAAACAACCAATAAGCAAATTTATATTTACTGAATTGAAACAACCTTATTTCGTTGAAGATAATATTGTTTAAACTTAATATATTTAAACAAGGCACGTTACCTAGCACTTTTTAGCTAGCGAATAATAATTTGGTAAATAATTTAAAATTATTTAAAAGAATAGTTTCATCAATGATATTCAGCAACGTAAAACAAAATGCTTGCAGAATATTAACTAAGTAAGGCAAATGAATCATCGCCATACAGAAAAGTCAAAATGCGTGGAACCTCACGAGAAGAGCTGTTTAAACGTAAACCTTCAAACAATGGCGCTGATGGGGATGATAGGGTTGTCCCTTGAATGTTATACCACTGTTTATAATTGCTGATGCCCGCGACCTTGTCCGCGTGGAGGCAACTGAACATGGCAAACAATTATTCATTAAAAACTACAGTGATATATATTAAATAAAGATCTCACTAAGACCTTTCATTTCTTCAAAGACACCATCAGTCTAGGATGAGTACTTTCCGAGATATTGCCGTTTTAAGTTTAACAGCTGTCATCTAAAACGAAGATCTCACCAAGATCTTTCTTTTCTTCAAAGACACCATCAGTCTAGGATGATTACTTTTCGAGATATTGCCGTTATCATCCTTGTATTTACAAGGATACAAAATCCATTAAATGTAACTAATAATGTAAAAAAAAAGTGTAAAGTTACAGTCCCCCGTGACCACGGCAGCTGCAAAGGTCTTCTCTGCAAAAACTTCGGGAAAATAAAAAACCGACCAAGGGCGAGTCGGCCTCGCGCACAAAGGGTTCCGTACCAAAAAACGGCAAAAAAAAAAAAACACGTTTGTTGTATGAGAGCCCCCCTTAACTATTTATTTAATTCTGTTTTTAGTATTTGTTGTTAAAGCGGCAACAGAAATACATCATCTGTGAAAATTTCAACTGTCTAGCTTTCACGGTTCATGAGATACAGTCTGGTGACAGACAGACAGACAGACGGACAGCGGAGTCTTAGTAATAGGGTCCCGTTTTTACCCTTTGAGTACGGTACCCTAAAAATCAAACCAAATACCAACTAATTATAGGTACCGAAGTATTTTCAATAAGTGTTTTATTTCATGAAAAGTGTAAAATTCTGCATACAATTGAATTAATTTTTCAATATATTGTTAAATAAATGTAATAAATAAATAGGTAATTAAATGTTTTTGAAGGTGGCAACCCTGCCACTCTATATGATTGCGGCAAAAGCGGGTGCGCAGAGAGGAAGTCGATTGTTAAATTTATCATTTCGTACGATTTTTGTATTGTTAACATGCCAAGTTATAATTGAAGATAAGGTGGTTCGTTTTATACCTACTCGTAAAAAGGAAATTACTGTAAAGTTATTGATTGGAGGAAGATCTTCACTTAATTAAACCGCCACTGTGGTTTAGTGGTTTGCCCACCCGTGTAAGACACAGAGGCCCCGGGTTTGATTCCCAGGGGGATTACATTTGTACTCGGTTTAGTTGGTGGTAAGGCTTATTTAAAGTCAGCCTGGCTAGCTACCGCCATCCTACCTAAGCCTGATGCCATAACAACAATTTAAAAATGGTTGTGTTCCGGCAGTTAGAGGTAAGATAGTCAGTTCCTCAGATGAGGATTCCGGGTGTAGTACGCTTCCACCTTCGGCCTTATCGTCACTTAACATCAGGGTAGGTGAAGGCCAAGCACTACCTATCCCGTTGTACATAAAAAAATGCTAAGTTTTATGTTATTTCTAAACTTACAGATACATGAATTTTTGACCCTTTCAAAGTAAAGTATACATTTTTCTTAAAAACTAGACAGCAAAATTGAAAGCGTAATAAAGCAACTCAAGTTGCAAAAGTCATAAATAAAAATTTAGGAACTAATAAAAGCTGATAAAGGAACGAGCATCACATCCCAACATTGAGGAAAACCACAGCCTACAGGTCAAAAATCCAAAAATGCCAGCATACCCAATTCATCTACTCGGGCAAAAGTAATCAAAACTATAAATAACCCGGGGGGCTCGGGTCGACACGTACCACAGCGATCATGTGTAATTTGGAGCAATAACTTTGTATCAATAATAAAATAAATTGCCCTTACCTGCCCTTCGACTCGCCTCCATTATAATCTTTGTTAATAACTTTTTGATGTCTGTTGTACACGAAAACGTGAGACAAAGGATACCTCACGACTTACGAATAATAGCGATGTGTGTTAGTATCTTCAAACACGCGTTCTTTGTTACTCTGTGCCTTCGTGTTGTAAGAAAATTTAGTTAAAAAATAAAACTATTTCCTCTATGGCGATTTCCAGTAAAAGAAGCGCGCATAGCGGAGCTTGACCGATGATTGTACTGGATCACGTTTGTTAAGCAACGCTCGGTCCGGCCAGGTGTCGGATAGGTGACCGTTAAGTTTACCTTTTACAGGGTGTTTGGAAAGCAAAATATTATGGTAGATGGACCATCAAACTGAACAACTTTTACCACGGGACCAACTCTAAAATCACGAAAAAAAATATCTTCAGTTTGATAATGTAATTCGGCTTTATGAGGCTATTTCCAAACACCTTGTATAAGACTTCTCAACCTAAAAGATAACTTCAGGTAAAATATCAAAATATTTGTACAAGAACTCCACGCAAATCAATGAAAACATATTTTTTTAAACTCTTCTAATAATAGTACATTCCTCCCGGTCCTATAAAAGATCGCGAGAACCTCTTTACATTTTAATAATCTTCTCGGTACGCTGTTATGAACGCAATAAAAGGCGGACCCACTAAAAGCAGGAAAAAACAAGATGGCCGCCCCGTTGCCATAAAACAATCTCACGCGCAACCATAAACAACAAAGTACGGTCATATTAATTTGACAGTAAAGCTTGAGATAGCCGGCGCAAGAGCGAGCGAGCTTTCAAGGTTTTAAGTTTAGGTGAATTTCGTATAAATGCATCTATTGGCGACATGTCGTCTGCTAGTTTGAAAAACAATCATTTTTATCGGATAGAATCAAAAATGTTAACGACAATTATCATGACAACTTTTAACTTCATTTTACAGTTTTATTTGAATTAAACTAGAAGTAAGCATTGTTTTTTAAAGAATGTAGGTATACATTTTGTAAAAAAAAAAGCCTTCAAAAACCTGAAAACAAAAAAGCTCCAAATTTAAATATTTCTAAAAAGCAAGAAAATATATCATCATTAGATACGTATGTACGCATATGTACGCACCCGACTTCATTAGACGTATTTTATTTAAATTGATATGCGTATCTAATATAATAAAAAGAAAAAAAGGTAAGAAGAAACCACACTTGAACTATTTTCTGTCAGATAAAAAAAGAATCTTTAAAATCTGTTAACAACTGGCGAAGTTATGGTAAAACCATTGACTCAAGTTCTCAAGAACCTACTCGTTTTTTGAAGTCGGTCAAAAAATATAGATCATTCCAAGAAGTAAATGAAAAGTTTCGATATCTACGTTTTGTCCAAAATGGTTCTTACTTTCATATTTTTTTATTTTATAATTAAATATATTTATCCTCGTTTTCGTGAAAACCTGATCAATGTCCATTAATACACTTATGCATAGTGTTTATATCGACATTGCTGCCATTTCCTATATCCCCCTGCTGGGTCACAGGCCATATTTATAGATGGATAAGAAGGATAGGCCATACATAACCCACCACGGGGACCCACCACACAATGTGTTTACATAACTTATATTAAATATTTGTAGTAAAAAAAACTCGAAATTCATCTTTCCACTGAGCACATTTTTATTCCTTCCTACTTTCTTCAATAGCACATACTTCTGAAACTATCTACAAGTTCTATCTTCTTTGAAACTACACCACACATTGTAATCACAATTTTATTTTCATTCAAATAATTTTCACAAGAATTTTATCGAGCCAAAAATAAAGTTTTAATAGTATCTGCTTATAAACAAAAAGTTAAGATAACACGAAACCAAAGAAGGTAACGTCACAATTAATGACTTTGGCATGACATTATGATATTTATTTAATACTTACCTACAATACAAGATTCTCTTCCCTGGCCCTTTAAAAAAAATATCGATATGGTCCACAAATGTCGTGTCGTATCGGTATCCTAACTCCACTATACTATACTATACTCCACTATACTATACTCACTAGGAAGAAAGTTCTTAGGCCTATCTACACCACCTACGTGGAATAAAAATCAGAATCTATAAAGCCACGTACGCACTAACAGACGGCTTGCTTAGCGGCTAGAGCCTAGCGAGTCACCTAGCATGTAGCGAATAAAGGAATATTCAATAATGCTTGCACCCGGCCGCATAATGAAGGTGCCAAGCGCACTGTGCGGCCGGCTGCGAACATTATAAAACATTCTCTTCTCTACACTACACGTTATAGTCGATTATCTAGGGCTTAGGATAGTCGGCTAGGGTGTAGCGAAGTGAAAGGAATAATCTATAGTGTTCGCAGCCGGCAGCTTGCTTAGCGCCTAGCTAGAGCCTAGATTCTAGACTCTAGCTAAGCGCAAAGCAAGCCGCCTGTCAGTGCGTACGTGGCCTAAGGTAGGTTGAAAGGTAGGTCGATTAATTTTCAAGTTCAGGCAACGATCGTGTGTTAAATAATTATTGGGAGGCGTTGCACCTTTCTTTGTAGCCCGTCAAGGCGCAATTTAACTTCATGATAAACAATGTTTTTAGCCTTTGGCGGCTTTTTATTCAATATATGTCATATTTTGCGGAAAGAAACACCACGAAATATGACTGAACTATAGCACAACTTGAAAGACTGTCAATGTTTAGTATGACTTTTATTTTACTGAAAATCGATTGTAATTTTGATCGGTTTTCCATTTCCCGACGTTGCATAACGAATATTTTGTTTTCGTTTTATCTTTGTATTTAGAAAAGCGAATCGCAAACTTGTTTTTCACCCCTTTGATAACATAAAAAAGCATTATAAATAACCTAGATATTATAGGGAAGAAAAATAAAAGCCTGAAATACTAAATTAATTTTCCGATGGTTTTCAAGTTTAAATATTTCTTTTTTCATGAAAATGAAAATCGACATCTCAGTAAGTGAGTATTTGTTGAACATTGATGCAATTGATAAAAAATGCTGTGGTCCTTACCACAGGTCGACGGAAATAAATCAGGCTATCTTGGCATGGCACCTGCCAACATGGCGGCCGGATGACGGTGCTTGGCAGTTTGGCACCCGGCACGGTACCCCGGCTGGCCAAGGCAGATTTGGCACCCAAATACGTTTCGCCACCTTGTAAGAAAGGATTTATATTGTTTCCCTTGGCTTTATACACAATCTCGATTCTGGAATTAGGATAAAGAAAAACTGTTTGCCAAGATAAACCCACTGAAATAAATATTGCAAGACATTTATTTAGTTTCAATACTTTATTGCCGCACCAAAAGCCATTACATAATTCTTTATTCGTGAAAAAAATCAACACTGACTAACAATAATTTTAACGTTATATAACTTAGTTAATAGTAAATGAGTACTTTTAATCTTTACAGAAATAGGTAAAATTGTGGAAAATTCCTAAGATTTAGTATTCTTCATGACGTTAATATGAAAAATTTTATAGAAATCATTAGGTAATCCTAATTTTTTATATTTTTTTCCTAATCTCCGCATCTTTCTCTAAACAAACGTGGAAATTTTGGGAAATGAGCTGATATTACAATGTTTTTTCATAAACAAACGTATTTTAATCAGTTTTATATCACTGCAATTTAAGCACAAACAGTTTCTGATAAAAATACAATTTAAAAATAAATTACGCTACTTTTATCACTGCTATTCTTCCAATGAATGCGTCAAAGTTACTGGTATTAATAGAACTAAAAAGAAGTATGAAAGCATTTGGCAAAATTGCATAAATTTATATTCAGTTAGTGGAAAATTAAACATTATACAGCTTTTCTTCCTTATGGGTAGATAAATCGCTTCTTTCCACACGCTTATCTGGGAGCACGGTAGTGCTACCGCCAAGACGAGGAAGCGAAGCGCAAGGGCACTACCTACCTTTTCTCGAAGCGCTTCGTCGTTTTTTCGAACCCTCATATCTTTGGTTTCGAGTATACTAGATGAACAAAATTCTCGGAATGTGATGTCAGTAGTGAACTTATTAAATATATAAAGTTCCAATTGTATAGCTTTATAATATAGATTTTATTGATATCTAAAAAACCCCGATTTCGTCACTGACTCATTCATAATCATCAAAACTCATAGGGTACTTCCTGAAGTTCTAGAAAGCTGAAATTTGGTATGTAAGCTAGTATAAGGACACACACAACAAAAAAATTATAAAATTAGACTTTAACCCTCCAACCGCTTAACCCTCATAACTTGGGTTTGGATTACACCAGAAAACAATATTTTCGGAATATAATGTCAGTAGTAGACTTATTAAACATACAAAGTTTGAAAAGCATAGCTCTTATACTTTGGATTTTATTGAGATCTAAAGAACCCCGATTTCGTCAAAACTTACTGATAATCATCAAAATTCCTAGGGTACTTGCTGAAGTCCTAGAAAGCTGAAATTTGGTATGTAAGCTAGATTTAGTTCACAGACCACAAAAAAAATATAAAACTTGAAACTTTTACCCCCCACCCCTTAAACTTGGGGATGGAAGTTTGTATGAGACTTCCGCAAATTTTGATGCGTAAATTGATGGTCTAAACCATTGATTCCCAAAGTGGTCCAGGTGGACCCCCAGGGGACCACGGGAGCTTGACAGGGGTCTACGTTTGCGTGGAAAAAAAATGGGGGTCCACAATTCGTAAACGGGGATCCATAAACATTTATTTGGTGCCTTGACTTCACTTCTCCTATAAATATATGCAAATATTGATAATTTGCTGTCAATTCACCAAGTACATCCCTGCCATTAAAATTATAACTTATTGTGATTACAATTTGTAGAAATGATATAATAATTGTTAAATTGTGATTATATTGCAAGTTTGCAACTGTTATAACACTAACAAATATTATTAGTCTTAATGTTTTTTCATTATATTAAGAGTATTTTAAAAATAATAATTAAAAGTGTAATTTTTGTATTTTAATAAATACTTACAACACATTTTTTTTTTACTGACCTTGAAATTTAGCTTAATGTCATCCACTCACAGCTTAATCAAAGCAATAAAATCTCACCTTTTTTTCGGAAACTGTTAACCCGTAGTCGATTGAAAATCAGCCACAACAACGCAGATTTCCATAGGTATATAAAATATATACTTTTTTCGAGTTTTGGAAATAAGGTAGTAATGTAGTAGCTGCAGGGGGTCCACCGTATCCAGGAAAATTTTTAAAGTGGTCTATGAGAAAAAAAAGTTTGGGAACCTCTGGTCTAAACGTTTCGTTACTACAAGAACTATTATTGTTGAAGAGTGAATACATTTTTCCATGTAGCGAAATGGCCAAGCCACATATTTTGACCAAGGTGAAGAGTTTTTGAAATTAGGGCTTGTAGAGTTACGGCGCGTAGAGTTAGAAGCTTGGCTCTACATGAGGTCTGATAACTTTTTGACTGTGCAAGCCATATGGAGTCTTGGCAACACTATACATGAAAATGTTTTTGGTGGGATGAACTTTACAATTTCTTTAGCTTTATCTATCTCATCACAACTCTCATATTATTATACTCCAGCTAATTTAAAACACGTGATAAGGAATTCATAAAGAATTCGAGCTGTCCGCTATCCAGTGTTCTTAAAACAAAATGCTCAAACAAACTCTTGTAAGATAATAGCCCCCCGCGTCCCGAAACACGTCCTTACACAGATTGTAATAGCACGAAGCGGCATCAAAAGGCAGATTAAAATAGAATTAGAGAGGCTTCGACTCTAATTAACTGAAACTCAAAAAAATAATCGTATAAAAAGTCTCGCGTGTCATTAGACCCCTGCAACGACGAATCCTTGTTGGGGGTACAGTCCCTATTTTGTAGGGGATAGAGGCTGTTTTCGAATACTGGAATACTTATCCTACCCCCTGGAAGAGAAAGCTTGTTTTTTTTGCAGCGGTTTTTGCCGTCCCTACCTGCGGTGTGGACAAAAAGTTGGGCCAGACAAAACGCAGATGAACTTGGTCTTGCATTCGTTCGTATTTGCTTGTATCTCGGCTTGGGTAAAATTCATATGGGTTTTGTAGACGCAGCTTATGTTATGTTATGTTATTTTTAGTAAGATTTTTGATGCAAGCAAGCTTTTGGATTCGTGTTTACAAAATGACCGACTTCATTTTAATTTTTAACAATTGCATTAAAACTTTAAAGGTTTTTAATTACTTTACCTTTTTTACACCTACCTTTTTTGTAATATTAGACTCTTTTTTCATGAACTCTTTGCTAAAAAAGAGGTTTCCTATCGGAGAATAAACTCGTTGTAAAGAGTTCCAATTTCAAAGATCCTAGACAGGAGAAAAGAACAACTTTTTCAAATCACCCTCTATCTTCATCAGCTTGAAAGAAATCATTGTGACAGAGGCATAGAAGGATCCAAACTGGTTCTTGTACAATCGTGTTAAAGTTGAATGTTGTTTGTATTCATACAGCATTATAACCCGTCTGGTGGGTTCGGGCCATCATTGTTTCGTTTTTTGTATTGGAGTTATCAAAGGCACCCGGATGACTGCAATAGATTGCTCTACAAACGCGTTCTGAAGATGTATGGCTTTAGTACACGGAACCAGGATATTCAATTAACAACTAATAAAACCACAGATTAGATATATAAGTAAATCTTTAAATCTCTGATGGTAAAGGTAAAGTCTTTCTTATCGAATCATTATATTGTCTAAAAGGATTTGGAAATTCGGGTGTAAAGTTTGTCGTTGTGGCCACAACCATCCATTTTGTCGAGTTTTTTGATATGAAATCTATGTTTCAGTAACATAATCTAGCTTTAAAAATACCGTGTAATTAATACCGACTGCCGAAAATCATTAAAACATTTGTCATAATGTGATAAAAACGATTATTGTTCTCATTCTGTAATGCGATTAATTTATGTCAAGATTTTTCCATAAAAATGCTGTAGTCTACGGTCAAGTATGACGTCAGGCATCCCGCACGGTCGGCCGTTACGTAGAATGTTGGTCGAGTTAAAAACTTGCACTTCAGCAAAAAGTAGTATTGCAGCTCATCGCAGCAGGACCGGTGTGCGTCCGTGCCACCGCCATTTCCGGGACGGGCCTAATGTACCCGCATCCACCGGCCGGGGGTTAATAGACACGAAAGTGTTTTAATTTTTGTTTATGATTATAAAGTAAACAAATACGGGTGCCATTTCGGTCGCATAATCTTTTTAGTTATAATGTCGTTTGGCATAACAGTTTTGGCATAAAGTCTTTTCGCAAAATTTATGATAAGCAGAGTTTTATGAACGCAGAAAGGTTTCATCGGCATAATTCTTACTTACTCTAATCTCCTTTAACATAATTTTAATTACCATAAAAGGAAAGGGCATAATTGTTATACGTCTAAAGGTAATTTACCATAAAATACGAAGTGCATAATGGATTTAACCATAAATATTCAAGTCAGAAACGATTCTTGGAAGAATCATTTTAATTCAGATAACCTAAAAAATATAAGATAAATACGTAACGTAACATTGTAAATAATTATCTTTGTTATGGTTAATATAATTTTGCTTAACTATGTAATTAAAAATGTACATAAGTAGGTAGGTACTAATGTTTTAAAGCATAATATAAAAAAGCATAACCAATTTAAGTAATTATTATTAATGACTACCTTCTTGTCAGTTAAAAAAGTCTGAAACGAAGGAAAACGTAAAAACGCTTAGTTACTAAGTTTATTTGAATAAAGGTATTTTTATTTTGACTCTAACTTTGACTTTGACATTGGTGGGTTAGGTTAGGTTAGTGTTTTGACCATTCGTAGCGGAGCGCGTGAAGCGTGTGGAGCTTAATAATGCTTGCATGCATGTTGCGTGCTTGCTTGCTTGTTTGCTCGCTTGCATGCATGCTTGCATGTTGGGTGCTTGCTTGCAAAATGCTTGCCGGGGGGTGCAGGGGGCCCCCGCTATAAAGAAAAAAATTTAATGCACTATAGGTAGGTTAGGTTAGGTTAGTGTTTTGACCACTCGCAGCGGAGCGAGCGAAGCGAGCGGAGCTCCACAATGCTTGCATGCATGTTGCATGTTTGTATGCACACTGCATGCTTGCTTGCATGCTGCATGCTTGCTTGCATGCTGCATGCTTGCTTGCATGCTGCATGCTTGCTTGCATGTTGCATGCCTGATGGTCATGGTCAACTCTATACGCCTATGCTTCAATTATAGCAAAGTTTCTAAACTATAAAACATAAATAAATTTTATTTACGGTGTTATTAATTTGTTAGTATAATTTCTACCCGTTACATTATGATATTTGATAAATATGACTTGGAATATTTATGACAGAGATTGATATGCCAATAAATGGTATGATTAGTAATCGGTATAGCAAAAATATTTATGCAAAAAAGAAATGCGTCGATATATTATTATTTCAATAGAGATTATGCGGAAAAAAAATATGCGTTATGATTTATTCTGTATGAACGTTATGCGAAATGATGAGTATGCCAAAAAACGTTATGCAGTGCAAAAATATGCCTTTCTGTTTTATGCAACCGAATATGGACCCAACAAATACATATAGTATTTCAAGACAAAAATAGGTAGGCATCGGAAACAATCGTTTACATACATTACCTTCTATGTAACAATAGTACATTACGATATTAGTGCGTAAAGATGGTTATAACATGCGAGGCGGAATTTTAGCCCGAGCCGAAGGCGAGGGTAATTGAGCCGAGCATGTTATAACCAATACGCACGTATATCGTACGACGTTTTTTAACACATTTGCGAGGAAACAGAAAAAAAAATACGCCAAAACTACATTTTCGGAAAATAACTCGGCATTTTTCATGTTTTTCCACTTCAAGAAATTTTCATACGTGGTTATGTATCTGTCCTTGGATATTGACGGCAGCAAGCTGTCGCATGCGGTTCGCGCTTCTTGTAGTATATCCGGTGGAGTTGAAGTAATATATTGCTCATCTTCATTATTGAAAGTTGTCATTTTTAGATATTCACAATACAAGTACAAAGAAAAGAAAATTTGAGAAAAATGGCGCGAGGATTTTTTTCTGCCGTGGCTGCGTGAAAATATTGGCAAAGACGCTAGAGCATGCAGCCAAGTTTTTAAATTACCGAATAAACTGTTTTTTTTTTATTTTAAATAAACTCAATCTGTGAATGCACACTGTCTACTGACTGGCGCCGCGCGGCGATTAGTACGAAATTGGAATTGGAACAGCGCGCTGCTCACTAGCTGGGTTCGTGCAGCGGCGATCAGTTCCATATTTGAAATGGCAAATAATACTGTTATGGAATTTGTATGGACTATAACTTAACTATTTGCTTTGGTAACACACGCGTTTTTTATGACCCGCTTTACATATTTAAAACCGGTGGAATTACATCAGCTTTACGAGCAAAAGTGTTAAAAAGACAATTACTTAACAAAAAAGTAGTTTGGCCCTAAAAGTAATTTTCAACTTTATTGCAATTAAATAAATATCAGCGTCATTTCTAAGAAAATCCAAAACACGATTGACGTACTGTAAATAAGTTAAGATACAGCGGTCCTGGTCCCTGGTCCAAAAATAAAGTTTTCAAGATTTTTCTTTTAATGATTTTTTCCTGCTTTTTTCCCTATTTTTTTTTTTCGAATTGCCGTCTCATAGTGACGTTAGCGACACACCTTTTTTCAAGTTCAATTTTCTAGTTAGTATTGGTACTTTGCATATCCAAAAGTCAAATGTTGGAAAACCGTTATAATGTTGCAATACCGTCATACTATTTCAACTGTTTATTCTATTCGATGGTCCATTAACAAAATAGTTTTTTTTTTATTTGTTAATAAAATCTTTACGTATTTGTTCATGTCATAGGCATTTTTTCTGCTATGCGTCCTTCCTTTTTCTCTTCTAAGAGGGAGATTACACGATCATTCAGACTGACACCAGACCGATGAAGGGCTGCCAACTGTACTGTTTTTTCTATTAAATTTCTTGGAGAAAATAGAAAAGTTGGCAGCCATGCATCAGTCTGGTGTAATCATGATTGAAAAAATAAACTTAAAAATTTCTTACTTCAATGAACTTATAAGCTAGTATATAACTCCAGGAACAACTTTCTCAGACATGTAAATGGTTACCACTTGGTAGAAAATTTACGGTTTGTAAAGGTATGTATGTGTATTGTTTTACAAACACAGATGGCAGAAAGTGGCTGCCACATGGCTTTGGCTTGTCTTACACGGTTGCAGGAGATCTTAAAACGTTTGTTCCTTCGTTTGTCAACAACTTAATTTGGACCGTCCGGTGAACGGTGTACGCGTGAGCCGAATAAATTCAACGGGGTTGCCATTTAAATAACGAAATATTCCTAAATGGTAGATTCTAAGTGGTGATTTTAGAATTTTTAGATAAACTTATCGGATAGTTTCCATTTCATTTTGCATTATATTATGTCTGGCACTTATTAACAGAAATTCATTGTCTTTTTGTGTGTTACCTAATTTTTATTTAATATAAGTATGTACTCAAGGATATTTACGTTACATTAGGTAAGAGTACTTACATTAAAAAAAATGGTAACACACAAAAAGACCACTTGCATAGTTTTGTAAACTTTATCAAAAAAAATTCGTGTGCACATCATTTTAGCCGTCCCTAATTTAACATTAAAGTTTATTACTGTAAGACAGGGAAACCTCGTACCTACCAGGCTAAGCTAAGTAATCCATTTTAAGACCAAACTGTTCAAAGGACTTACTTTAAGCTAATTCAATTTTATATGGATTTCTATTCTTATGTCATAGGATAGACTTAGGGAGACTTAGATAAGATAAAATAGGATTGAATGGTAATTGAATGTAAATGAGCTTATGAATATTTTTTATCTTATACCATATTTCAGTAGTAAAAATATAGTTAATGAATAATATCAAAATTTTAACGCAATTACTAACAAACCGTGACAAGACAAGTAATAAATTATAGTCTTTATTGCTTTAACATTGTCATCTAAAAAACTTTTATAATTATTTGCGTGGAATTATGTTCCAAAACGCGACTGTGTTTTAAACATTCTACCTACAGAAATATATACGTAGCAAAATGTTAAACGGATAAAATAAAATTCAATGGCAATGCCTGGCAACCAATTTTTCATGACAAAAATTTAATGATGGCAGCAGGTACGTTTCGGTCGATTAAATTAATCACCAAAATAAAATATAGGAATGAAATTATTTTCTTATGTCACGTCCAGTTTGGCACTTTCGACTCTTTGAGTAGGTAAACAATAAATATGAAAAAAACCTGTTTAAAAGTTTTATTGGGTAACGCAAACTGCATTTCTTTAGAAAATGGATATCAACATTATAATACTTTAGAGTCAGCAACAACATGTTGTGGGCCCAGTTAAAAAAATTGGTGAAGACCATGGATCTTGTTATAAAATCTCCATAAATACCATCCATCGAACAGGTGAGGAAAATCCAATCCAAGACGTCTTTGTCTACCAAATACAACAATTGAATTCTAATTATGAAAAAAATTGAAACCTATAATAATAACATGCAATAATTAACTCCGTCAACGTAAAATGGTTAGCTATCCTCGTTTTAAAATTTTTGGGCATGTACATAATAGACTAAAAGTTTGCAAAACAATTGAATTCTAGTGAAAAAAAATGACAAACTTAAAATAAGAACATGCAATATTTAATTCCGTAGGTATGTAAAGAGGTTAGCTATCCTCGTTTTAAAATTTATGCCATGTACAAAATAGACTAAAAGTTTGCAAAACAATTGAATTCTAGTGAAAAAATGTCAAACCTAAAATAAGAACATGCCATATTTAACTCCGTATGTAAAGAGGTTAGCTATCCTCGTTTTAAAATTTATGGTCAGCTACAAAATAGACTAAAATGTTCCAAAACAATTGATTTCTAATTATGAAAAAATGTAAGGAGACTTAAAATAAGAACATGCAATATTTAACTCCGTACGTAAAGAGGTTAGCTATCCTCGTTTTAAAATTTATGGGCAGGTCGTAATCGTCGATATCTAGTGCTTAAGGGATATGCCAACTCCACTACACACGAGGTGGGCTTAACCTCATTGGCTACCACCCTCCACCCTCAGGCACCCAGGAGACTATTGAAAGGCGCCCCCGGGATAGTTGCTTGATTAAAATGTCTATGGAATTTTGCTCATGTGCTGGCAAGAAATATGCTTTAATAGAATTATTTGAAATTAGGCCAAAATACTTGCTTAAACATTCATCTCGCAATATTCTATAAAGTAAAATAGTGCCGTTCTTCATTTTAATTACCTATCTATAATAATTTGGTGATTAATATACATTTATTCAATTAATATTTCAAGTGGTCAAAAGCAAAGAGAACACAATATTTTACACAAAAGTATTTTTCAATACAGTTGCTCGAAAATGCGAGCTTACGATGACAGGCCAGCGTGCGGTAAGTTGATTTTACCGCACGCCGTGCGTTTTTGTTTACGGTTTAGTACAGCGTGCGGTAAGTTGATTTTACCGCACGCCCGCGCCGTGCGTTTTTGTTTACGTACGTTTTTTTTAATTTCTACTAGCTTTCACCCGCGACTTCATCTGCGTGGACAGTAGAAAAATATAGCGACAAGTTTAAAATGACCTCTTTAGTGTATGAAAGCTAGTACTACGGAGAGTTCAAGCTGTTTCCCTGGTTCCACCCACCTGAATTTAATGAAACATAGCTTAGATTTTAAGTTGGACCTTAATTTACTAAACTGTGAAAAGCCCATCAAAATTCTTTTAGCGGTTTTTGCGTAATACGCGCACAAATATTTAGAATTTACAGTTTTATTATATGTATAGATTACAATTTTAGTGGTACCTCTATCAGTGGCGAGGAGTCGAAATATGGCTAAGGTAAGCCGGAGCAATAATTTCTCAAAAATTTCTCTTAACTGTATGGTAGATTGCTGGGGTGGGATTTCTAAAAGGGAAGCCGATAGGAATTGGCATGTATGGACCCTTCGCCACTGGTACCTATAATGTTTTCTCGCAAATGTATTGAAAAACGTAGTATGGCACACGGTTGTTAAGGTTTTTTAAAACTCGTGACGATTATAAACCCTCGCCTGCGGCTCGGGCTTATAAAACGTCAACTCGTTTTAAAAACCTTCTTACCAACCTTGTATCATAAACTACTAATGCAACCTTTATCGCAGTATGAAAAAAGAAAAGAATACAAAATTCAAAATTCGAACTCGTAACGAGTCGGCCATTGTTTTAAGCTTAATATTTTATGCGACGGAACAGATGCGTCACGATCTTGGAGCCATAAACAGAACGCACCCTGCTGTTAACCATTTAACTAAGATCTGTCGGGCTTCCCGAGGACTTTTATATCTGGAGGTGCCCTGAATGTTTGTATAGAGAAGGAAGGGTCAAATTATACTGGAGATTCGTTAGAGGGGAGCACACATTGGCGCCATCAGTTCGATATTGATCTTTGGTTGGACTCCCTCGAGTCTTGAGCCCTGCTTTTGGAATTAGTGCTAGGAATTTATGTTGTAGGCTTATTGCCGGTCGGAGGGGGTCTCAAGTTGCTAACTAACCCAAACTTTGTTCGAAATCGCTTTGTAAGGTGATTCTGCAAATTCAGCGTGTAGTAAAAAGGCGAGCGGAAAACGAATGGAATTGTTTCTGGCTCTCGATTTAGTTTTTTTCTTTTCAAAACTGAACACTGGCGACCTTTTTTGTTTTTTATTTATGTACGTAGCTGGTTAGTTGAAAACTTTTAAAATATTTTTGTTTAGATACCTGCTTAGGAAATTAAATATACTTACTTTTTATTTAACAAAATGTTTTTTTCCAAAATTTGATAACAAAGTACTTTCGTTTGCAAGTTTTGCAACATTGCAGAAACGCAAGGTGTCTGCACTTTGTTTCTGACTGAATGCAGCATTTGAATTTGAATATCGAACGGTGCGTTTGAACGCCCCGACTATCCGGTTATCATTATCACGTTTGAAAATAGAACGCACGCGAAGCAGGCAACCGAGTAATCGCGCAAAAGCTTTTATATGGCCCACCAGCATAAATGGAACCATCTTTTAACACGCCTATTTCCCTACACGGCCCGTTTTACGACCCTAGGCGGGAGGCGCGGGGCTCGTTTTATTTTGGTATTGGTTTAAAGGCCCCAAGGCACGAGCCCACATGTGTTCGAGCCCGAACAGATAAGCGACGGCATCCCCACTCGAGAACTTGTTTAGCCGAGCGATAACTTCGTATTGTTTGAGGGGATGGGCTCCAGTTAGTTTTGACATAAAAACTGCTATCTTCTGCAAGACGGAATCGGAATTTGGAGATTGTCATTCCGCTTAACTCAAAATAGAACGTGTCATTAAATTGTTAGCAAAGAATCCTGTATTTAACATTCGCAAACATGCCCCTGCGATGTAACTTTAAAAACTTTTCTAAAAACTCGCAATACTAAAATACTCCAAGGCTTTTAGAATATGCAGCATTATCTTAACCTGGTTTTGGTATCAAAACTGGCTTTAAATGCTACTTCTACAACAGGGTCCGTCCACAAAAACCACACGGACCGGGCCGCACCCTTGTTTATTCTGCAGATTACGAAGACTTTGCATAACGTCGCCGTTTCGGCTCTACTCAAAAAAGTTTTTATATATACCGTGTATACACGCCTTTGTAGATTGAACTCAACCTTTTTTACGTTTTTTTTTTCATAAAGGCGTTGGCTTTAGACACATTTAAGACTTGAATTTTTTTCTCAGTAATTAATTTATAGAGTTTATGGATTTAATGGTCGATAACTGGTACACGAAGCATGTTTTCTACTTTATTGACTCATTAAACTCGTTAATTATAGTACACAGTTTAACGTTATATTGCGGACGTATAATTTAAGATTACAAAGTAATCACAAACCACAAATTACACTAACCAGATAGTCTTGTCCATCATTTTAAATTTCGTAAAAGATTTCATCAGCGACATTTCATTTCTATTAGGAATTGGATTTTACTAACCTATACATAAAATTTTTACATACTATTTAATTAAAGGATTTATTATGGGTAGTATTTAATCAGGTAACAATAAATTCCCATTTTGGGTATCAAAAATATTGAATACAGCGTACTGAAATACTAAGTGGGCGACGAGACGGAGCGAGGGCGACTACAGATATTGAAAATGGGTGACTCTGACTTAAAAATACAAATCAGGTAACTAGTTATTCAGAACGGATGACCAAATTACTATTTGGGCGACAACCTTAGGGCACACAAAACATTAAAAATTTGCCATATATTTTATTTATAAAAAAGGTGACTATTATCCTAATCGAGATGACAAAAAACAAACAAACAAGAAAGCAACTTAATAAAAACTTGTTAAAATACCATGTTGGATAGCTTAAATCAGTTATATATAGTTATCTACTCTGTATAATAGTTGCTCACTCAGTATTTTAGTCACCCATTTGGATTATTTGGCACCCACATATAGTCGCCCGTTTTAAGTATTTTTGTAATCCACTGTTTGTCGTCCGTTTAGTTATTTTGTCGCCCAAAAAATACATTGCTGCCCGGTTTAGTATTTAAGTATTCCATTAACAGTCGCCTTTAATTATTTCCAGTCACCCAATTAATTAATTCCCATTTATTATTTTGTTATTCTTATCTACCTAATGTATGTCCTTATAGGTAACTGACTGGGCATTCTTAAAATTTCTCCTATTATTCCAAAATGCAAAAAATAGTCGAAAAACGCAATGAATTCACTTGCCGAAAAAAAATCCTAAATAAGAAGGTTTTCATGACCAAAATGTCAAATGTAAAAAACTCTGAAAAAAGTTTGTAAATTACAGCACCATTTTTTAAACCCTGCAAAGTGCTAAAACACTCGTAAGCCATAAGTCCAGATTAGCATCTAATGGTGGGACATGGTAGGACACACGAGGGGGTTACAGCCTTACAACGCCCCGGGGAAGGGGGTGCCATTATGGCCATAGTGGGCAGGTGGTACAGCTTTTTTTGCATCATGGACACATTCCGTTAATTTACAAAATTAGGTTGTTTCTAACCCTGTGATGTTTAGAGACCATGACCATTACTCATTTTTAATGTCCGCACTGCTGGGGCACAGGCCTTCATTATGGGTGGATAAGGAGGATGGGACATAACCCACCACGCGGGCCCAATGCGGATTGGTGTGTGTTAACGACTGCAAATGCAGCCGAGACCAACGGCTTAATGTGCCTTTCGAAGCACGGAGGAGCTCGAGATAATAAATTTTTGGTCACCCATCCCCTGACCAACCCTTACGAAAGTTGCTTAACCTCCACAATCGCTGGGCCAGGAGCTATATCACTACGCTACCGAACCGAACTCCTCGTGTTTAGAAAACTTGAAAGAAATTCCAATGAGAATCTATTTGATTTAAAAATTCATGGATTATACACAAAACTATTTATCCAAGACAAAAAATATTAAAGAGAATATAGATGAAAATAGGTGAAAATTCCCAACAAAAGAGTAATTTCGGCTAAGCCGGACACAGTGATCTTTATACTCTATGGTGCGAACCTGCATTGTCTGTAGACTCTGTAGCAGGTAGTCCAGCAAAAAGTTTTTATGCGGACAATACGGACGGACCACGAATCCTTGGCGTATATCTGCTAACAGATTTATGTCTTTGCGAAGATTTTCTTTGAAAAGCTACTACATGTTTAGCATCAGTATAATGCTATTGTTGAGTTTCATTGCGGGCTGCTGAATGTTATCTGCTTTATGACCGAAATATGTAGGGCTCTCTTTTCAATGAAAAATAAATTGGTTTCTTGACATTTATGAATGCGATTTGAGAAGAATATTGTATTGTATCAGCTAAAATTATGGGAGAACTAGGTAGTTGTACTCTGTTGAACTGAAATTTTGTACCTACACCTACATTCATACTTATATTACAGCCAGTTAGGGTTTGCTCTACGATTGTGGAAATTTAGGGGTTTATGTATAAAATTGCCGTTTTGTATGCAGAATCAAAGAATTTGCATTTCCATACTAATATTATTAACGCTAATGTTTTAAACATTTTATGCACAAATGTTTAAACACTCGGCTAAGTAATGCCACATGTATTAAGTGAAAAAAATAGTATCGGCTAAGTTACAACGAATTAAATAAAAAAGACAGAAATATTTGTATTGCTGATAGTGGAATGTTATGATCATAATTCGAAATAATAACAAGTACCTAACTAAGGCATCTTTAGCATCATAAAAGATATAAGAGCCTCTGTGTGTGAGAAAAAGTCGACTAGTTTAACCCGCTTATACTAGTTTTTAAAAGGGAAATGTTCTATCTCGGCTTTTCGTGGACAAGTTGTTCTGTAAAATGTATTTTTACAGAAAAATATAATTAATTTTTTTTTTTTTTAAGTCTCTTCGCCGGAGAGTAAATAAATATTAAAATAATTCATTTAAAATGTATTTTTGCAGAAGACATAAAATCACAGAGTTGTCTCGTCTCGTATGTAATGAGAACTTTTCAAAACCTTTTTGCAAAACATGGCAAAATACCAGTATCAACCCACTGTCAACCAAAGAGTACATAATAAAAACTACGTTTTTTATTTTTTACCAACTTTTTAATATCAACAAGTCAAAAATAATAACATCTGAATAAAATACGCTTTGTCTCCCTATACTGTGAATCTGTATTATTTATGCTGTGAATGTAGTTTCGACTGCTAATATTTCTTTGTAAACGCGATTTTCTTTTTTATTGCTAATTTATGTTATAATATTACCTCAAAAAGTGTAAAAAGTGAGTAATAAAGTAAGTATCAAAGTATAAAAATACATTTATTTTGGAAAAACCAACATTAAATAACTTCTTACAGTCCCAAGATTACAATATTACACATTCTTATTTAGACACATTTTTAGACTTTTAGGTCTATGCTTTCCGGCAACTTTATTATTATAATTCGTGTCCTTTAGATACAAAGTATTAATTATGGTAATCATATAAAATTATATTTAATGTCCACGTAAAGCCAAAGCGCCCTTAGAAACTGAACATTTGCTTTTAGGTCAATTAAGGTTACAATTAAAATTAAGTAGCCATCTATTGCCATACTGATTAAAATATTGAGGAAAGATTGATCGATTAATTACGTAGAATCGTTACTAATGTCGGAAATACAGTCATAGTAATTTACCATTTCAAAATAATAATATTAGTCAACTGCGCATTAAAGTACCTAGTACATAAAGGAAACTATAATATACTAAATTATGTAGTATTATGTATAGAGTTTAACAATAACTAAAATAATATGGCATAATTTGACACTTTGTCATACACAACTCTCTAAAAATACCTTAAATAGGAATTACTGAACATTCCACCACACTCGAGGACAGTAAAATATATGGAATAATAAACGCATTTGAGGTTTTTGAAGAATTGTAATTTTAACTCTCAGTATTATCTTATTTTGGTGCATTTCGGGACATCGGATTCTCCCAATTACCTCCAACAAATTAATGTTAGGCCCTCAATACAAAGGTCATTGGGCATATTTGACCTGCTTGATGAAAGTTCGCGTACAGAAACCAAACCAGTTTTGAATTTAAGAATTCAGCCCCCCATTTAAAAATATGTATTATTTTTTACGTACCGACCGGCAGAAAAAATATATTTTACATTAATTCTGTGTGAGTATTATGTTTAATGTTATTAAACTTTTGTTAATAAAACAGAAGTTTTTACTTTCAGCATTGTGAAAATGTGTGGTTCAAGCTTAATAAACGTTTGTATTGACTTTATTTATTTATTTTATATTATTTATCACTAAATTCTATGATATACTTAATGATAAAAAATGAAGAATGCGACCCATACCACTGTGTAGCAGATACACTAAAATTTTTCTACATACCTAGCCCTATTTCATTTATGTACGTTGTAGGCCAAATGTCCGAACAAAATGCCCAATGAACTTTGTGTTTCGTGCTGGGGCATAAAGCTAAGCATCCACTGATCAGAAATATCAGAATTACACACAATGAGTACATCGCACCAACAAATTAAACTGACTGCGATGCGTATACCGACCCGTGAACGCTAATCCCAGGTTTGATTCCCGGAGAGCACGTACTGCATCGGCCTCTAGTCACGTTTGATTGTTTGTCCTTCTCCGTTTGATTAAACCTAGTTTTTTTTCCCTTTCTAATATTAGTGTTTTCGTGAGAAAGAATTTTAAGTAAAAACGAGGTTTCCTATATAATTTTCATCTGCTCCCGTAGCGTGTATCGTCCTACAAACTAATACATTACCTATTAAAGTCTTCGATCAGATACCAGATTAAAGTAGCACACTATTGAAAAAATCTGGCGAGAATTATCTCTGGAAAATGATCTACATCGAGAAATCAAACATTATTGCATCGTACTAGTAATATAAAACTAACGCAAGCTTTTTTTTTAGATTTTAGCATTCATAATACTATTTTTATATAATACTAAATATGTAATATACTATATCTTCTCTTACCATTGCATCGTATGGACCGGACTTCCAAAGCTCGCGGGTTCGATTCCCGCCTGAGACAAACCTGGTGAACAGTTGATTTTTTCTATTATATTATTTAGTATACTTAACTAAAACTTTGTTTATCATATTTCGGTAAAAACAAGTTACGTCACGCACGAAATAAAGCCCCGGGCATTGAATCCGTCCTTCCTTCCCTGGATTAGACTCGCCCGGATTAAAACCACCCCTTCTCAAACTGTTATAATTTAAAATAAACTGCGCGCATCGAATCGGCCAACTAAAACCTACCCTTCCGTTGCGTACGAAGATTTTACTGCACTGCATCACCAATTACTTGGAGCTCGCAATCTCTACGAATGTTCGCGAGGGGGGAACTATGCGAGATATATTCGGATCTCAGTATAATGGACATGTTTTATACACACCCCCTCCCGCATTAGGCGGCGTGGTATAAAACGCGTAATAGAATTCCCGCGTTGACGAGTGCCACCCCTGGCTCCTCTTTACTGCCCATCTAATGATGTTACCGAGGCGCATGCGCCGTGCAATCTCCAGGAATTATTGCGCTGTGTTAAGTCCCAAGGCGTGATGAGCACGAGACACTCAGTGTTGTGATTTGGGTATGCTTTCGGATGGGAATTGTACATTTGGCTATAAAGGAGGCCTCATTTAGTTCCTGAAATTAGAGAGTAAATAGAACAAAATGTTTATTTCAAATCCCAGTAAATTTCTATTACCTTCAACTAAAATGTTGCAAATGCTTGGACGAATCAACTAATTGGTCCAAGTGCAAATGCGATTGTGACCTGAAGTAGACAAGATTAGAAATTGTTTGTTTCCATGTGATGTAAAACTACTGTCGGTATTCCGTACAGAATAAAAAAAATGAAGAAAAAACCATAGTAGAAACTATTTTAACAGTAATTTTAAAACTCAATTACTAACTTTGAAAAGAAAAATACCTATGCGACATCTACCGGGTATAAACACTTCTTCTTATTATTATTTTTAATTTGGCAATCCACTCTCCTCTTTAGGGAGTAATTTTTGCCAGTGTTGAATAGTTCAGTGGTAAGTAGATTGTTTCAGTTTACATTAGATATTGACATGCGGGTGCCGCATTTGCTTGGAGCGTTTGGCACCAAGTATATCAAGACAGTTTACTCGGTAAATTCTGCCGAGGTAAAGGTTCTGCGTCAAAAACTCTACAAAATCTTCAAGTTTTTTCTCGCGAATGTCCGAGGCACTAGGTTGGGGGTGGCGCCTCCGCGCTAGCGCCCTCATTGTTATCCAATTACGACCTCCCGCGCGATAATACGGCGCGAATTCAAATTAGGAGCGGGGAGAGCGGTCGCCGACCCCGCTCTGATCAATCGCTGGACCGCACCCGAACACGCATCGACGTCGCATCGGGTTGCTTGCACGCGAGAATCGAGTCGGGTAGTATAATATCCGCTTTAGGAACGAATTTGAAATTCGAACGCGCTGGCTGGAACTTGACAGAAAAAAGCTTTTTAATTTTTAAGTTAATGGATTGGAGATCATAATAAGAATTGTCCATCAGCATTTTTCAGGCTCACAGGCCTTCCTTACGGGTGGATAAGGATGACGGGCCATAACCCACCACGCGGGCCCAATGCGGATTGGTGGGTGTTAACGACTGCAAATGCAGCCGGGACCGGCGACTTAACGTGCCTTCCACAGCACGGAGGAGCTCGAGATGATTGGTCACCCATCCCATGACCGACCCTTGCGAAAGTTGCTTAACCTCCGCAATCGCTAGGCAACGCGCTAAACCACTGCGTCACCGAGCTCCTGTAAAAATATGAAGAATAAGTAAGAATAAAAATTACGTATAACTGAATGGTGATGGAAGTTAACACACGTGTGCTATATTTAAGAACCGGGTCTCAGGCTTGAAATCCAACAAGCAAATACAAAACAAGAAATTCGAGTTCGATCGCTGAATACTATTTTGGTCGGAACCGCTCTGTTGAGGGCCGAAATTTGACACAAAAGCTACAAACGCTTATGGTCCAACATCCCGCTGAGTATCTATTGGATACAAAGATTGGATATCAATACGCATCCAGAGCATAAGAAATACGTAAAAGAAAATTTCATTTGGGTTTGAAAAAAAAATCCTTAATAATAACAAAAACAAAGTATTTTTTATGTCCGTAATTTTTAATACTTCTACATGATAACCATGCTTATCATTATAGGACATTTCATACAGTGGGTGGTTACAGAAGATGGTGGTTACGAAACTGAGCCCGTCGAGATTACTTCTCACGGTGACCGTGACCACAGGATGTGGATGTGTCAGGAAACATTAGTCCAGTGCCCCATTTAATAAATGTGACAATTGGTTAATTGTCATGACAATTTTGTTTACATTGCGGTGTAACTATGAGTAGTTTGTTCTATTTACTAATTGGTTGACGCAATGGATATGAAATTGTCATGACAGATGACAAATTGTCACGTTGATAATTTAGGGTGGGGACATATTTTGGAATCATTCGTTTAAAATCATTCTAACTAAATGACAATCACTAGGAGCTCGGTTGCGTAGTGGTTTAGCGGCTGGACCATGCCCAGTGATTGCGGAGGTTAAGCAACTTTCCCAAGGGTCGGTCATGGGATGGGTGTCCAAAAATTTATTATCTCGAGCTCCTCCGTGCTTCGAAGGGCACGTTAAGCCATTGGTCCCGGCTGCATTTGCAGTCGTTAACACCCACTAATCCGCATTGGGCCCGCGTGGGGGACCTGTGCCCCAGCAGTGGGGACGTTAAAAATGGTTGATGGACAAATGACACTCCAAAACCGCTGACCCAAGTGACAAACCGCTGACCAAAGTGACAACATGCTGACCAACGAGCGATACCATTGATCCAAGCGATACAAAAATACGGATACAAAAAAAACAAAGTTAGATTATGTACTTTCTTAGTTCATGCCTAATCGAAAAAATTAATTACTTACACGAAAGAACGAAGATAGAAAGCTATTCACAAAATCACAAACTTTAGACAGGACAGGACTTTTATAAGTCGTCTGTTGGGTCAGCAAGTAAAGAAAAAATAAATGTAACTTAGCGAATAACTTTTTTTTTTGGTAGCAAAAATAATAGGTTGACATTTTCACTTCTCAAGTTTACGCGCTCACTAGACATGAAATAAAACCATTTTTAACGGATGCTAGCGCGGTTTTATTGAAAGTTTGACATTGTTTGCCAATCTAACCTAGCTTAAATCTATTTTATGCTACCCCGAAAATGAATTTTAATCACCCTGTTTATTATTATTATCCCTAAAATAAAATGTGCCTGTTCTACTGACACTTTTTGTGATTATTATTTTAATTAAAAGGAAGACCGATTTTCATGGTATTAGAGTTATTTCGTTCGCCTCGTCATCTGTCTATTGGTATTAGTTTGGAGTTTGGATCACTAATATTTATAAAAAAAACATACATACATAATTCGACAAACATATTTTCAGTTCTATACAGTTCGCATAAAGACAAATATGCAACGGTGGCGTTTTTGTGAATGTTGCGACAGGCAGAATCAACACAAGCATACACAAGTGACAAAAAGCATTGTGTGTTCAAGGAATATTTTGTACGTGACATATACGGACAAGCGTGACACAGAAATTGTGTCGTGATTCGTGACAAATATTCGTACGTTTACAAATATTAATTTAAATATGTCACGAACCTTTTGCAGCTAGTCGATACTGTTAAAAAATTTAACACCGTTCTATTGTATTAAAAAAAAGTGCTTCCGCTTGTATTTAATTGTTTTTGTGGTGTTTTAATAATGTTCTTCTATTTTGTTACAGGTACGTATCAAATCAACAAGATATATGGAATAGTCTTTGCTGTAAGTTATAAGCAACTGAAAAACATATTAATTCCCTACTTTAGGAAAATATCAGTGTTATATGAATGAAAAAGTGCAGACAAGTATTATTCAAGTTTTTATTTCTTAGTTTTAAACTGGAAATAAGGCATGATATTATAAAATTATATTCCAGAAAAGGTGCCAAAGGCACAGAATATACAGGGTGTCCCAAAACTTTGCCACACGGAGGGAAAGTACCTTAAATATTGAAGATAGGAAATTTTACTGAAAGAAGACTTCATTTTGTTTTTAAAAATAATTGGAACTGCATTCAAAGATTTTTGAAAAATCGCCTGCCTTAACCAGGAATCGAACCCACCAAATTAAAAAAAAAACAATCAATTATTTTTACTTACCGATCAAACTACTGTACACTATATTGTGTCGAAAGGGTTAAGTACTCATTAGGATTGCTTTTTGTTAATTAACACAGCATCTTAAACAAAGGGAAGACCATAAAATCTATCATTTAAATTTTAATTATTACGTATTGTATCAATGAAAATTAACAATTTCTTATAGTAAGTTCAGAACTAAACGTAAAGTAGTAAAATGTATACCTACTACAGGCTATTACCTATGTTTAACACAAACGGCCCAAAAACGATAACTTATTTAGGAAGGCAGCAGCTACCAATCATAGTATAATGGGGCCTGTAGATTGCGTTTGCGGCGTTTTGTCGAACATACAATGTCGAGTGAAAAAGTTGCCAGTACAATTAGGCGCATGCGAACTCGCAACGTGTGAACGGGTATTGGTAAACGGTTTTCAATGAGCCGAAAAAATGGGAAACAGAAAATTTTAGTACTGCGTAAGAGTTCCGTACTTACATAAAGTTAAGTAAGTAGGTATTTGGAATCGGATGTTATACGTTTGAAAAAGTAGTGACCCCAAATCTCCACCCTGTGGTACTAGCGTTCGACTTTGTTTATATCATTCATACTATAATGTTTGTGGTAGGTATTTTTATCCTCTAATTTTCATTGTCTTCTGAATAAGTACAATAACTTGTAATGTAATTAATTAGGTGTAATTATTTTCCCTAAACATTCACATATTCAAAAGCATGTCTTTTAAATATAAGTATTTTTTTATAAACTGACCTGCCTTGGTGTGTTTTGAGAATCCATTTTAAAGCGCATACAAATATTTAACGGGGCGTCGCTTGCTTGTTTAGTCTCGGTAAACCTATGCAAGTATGCACTTACCTGCAGGTAAGTGATAGTAACTATTCCATTCCCAGACTCAGTAGGTTTTATCTTACGACAATTTTTTTGGCGTTACATAAAACAATAATTTTCCTACTGATTGTAGACTTAGTTCAAAGTCAATTGAGACAGTCATACTATGTTATTATTATATGTAAGTATGCACAAGATAATTGGAACATAAGGGATGTAAAAAGACCCTCAACGAAGCCGAAGTTCACGCTTTTCGCCCATCATCAAGATCAATTTTGTCTTTTAGACTATACCTGGGAAACCAATAGCTACGAAGTTATTGAAGGACAAAGTAAAAAAAAAAAACATTTTTTTATGAAATCTTATTTTATTCGTAATTTTCTACTTTTTGTCCAAAGAAACATTATCAAAATTATAAGTATTTCGTAACAAACAATGGCTTCAAAACGTCATCACTCAATGTATCTCATGAGCACGCACATAAACGCTGCCTTTCAACTCGGCTGCACGCAGTCTTTGTAGCATACACTCGCAGGCGCGGTCTGTTCTTCGCGTTACATTGCGTGGTATGTATGCAATGCTTTTTTAACATCAAAAATTAAAATCGTATCTCAGCAATAATTTTGAACAGAAATGGTCCTGATGATGGGCAGAATACTTAGACCTCGGCTTCGTTAAGGGTCTTGTTACACCCGGTATAAAATATGGAATTAATGGAAATGAAATTGAAATTATATCCTTAGTACGGTAACACTTTCTCGATCTGGCAAAAATTCCTCCACCAATCTCCGTATTCGAAATCACTCATCCTTTTCGGACGACCTTGGTGGCAGCATAAAATAGCGTTTGGATGGATCTCTAAAAGCAATCGGCAGACATAGCCTTCGGTTTTTTTACCGCTACGGTCTTACATTATTTACGTAAGAGACAATGAACCCCACTGTCGATATAGGTGGTAGGTACTCATGAGACAGTACGCAAGGGTCGACGTACTCTCTATTTATTTTTAAGCAGTAACCTTCAATCTTGAGTGTTTAGATTATCCTAGCGTCTAACAATAATTTGACCTTCGGTTTCGCGCACTGGTAGCTATTTGTTCTGGCTTACTTGTAGATAAATAAAACTGGTTTTACTCTGACGAAATTAACATTGATCATGAAATATGTAGCCATACGAAATAAGATATTTTATTTAACTTCCTGTCATGGTTTCTGGTCAGTAAAAAAGAAAGCAGACTTCCTTGTTTTTTCTTTTCAACTTTTTCTCTTTCAAAGGTTTCAAAATAAGCTTTCAAAGTTTCGAGTTATTTATTAGTTGCTCAATGGTCACTCACAGGCACCAAAATTCTTGGTTCAATGGCTAAAAAAACAAGTGGTTGGTCCGAGTTCAAAGGATGGGCCTTGGGCACATCTGGTCCGCCTGCATGCACATTTATAAATCATTTGAATACCCATACAGCATTCACAAAGCCAAGTAACAAACAACTACCCTTAAATAAATAAATTAGCACATGATTAAAGAGACAAGAAACTACTGGTCGACTAAACACATGTCACCTAAAAATAATTTTATGTATTAAGTTCCATTAAATAACAAAGAAAATTCCTAACAAAAATAATTTTCAAAGCAGTTGCCCGAAAATGTGTGCTTTCGATTACAATATTCAGCAGCGTGCGAAAAGTTGATTTACTAACCTTGTATCGTAAACTAGGTACTATTATTTTTTGAACAATCCATATTTTACCGAACTAAAAATGGAAAAGAGTGTAATGTAACAATTTGTTCCCTCCGAGTGATATTGTCACGGATGGAAAGGACAAAATGTACTAGACCGTTGCGTCGGCCATTGTGAAAAAAGCACGCGAGTTAACTTTAACATCCGGATATTACTCAGCAATGGCCGATGTTGGCTCATTTGCATTTAGTGCCTTCGCAATGGGCAGCCGTGAAAAAAACAAAGTGACAGCTGTCATGCGGGCGGGCGCGGCAACGGAGAGCTTTTGGAATGGTCCAATAAGTTTTATCGAAGAGTGCCAGTTGTATAGGTACGTGCTATCATTCGATCTTGATCGAAAGTGCTATAGTATCGTCAGTTGGAAAACGACTGCCATTTCCACTGGATATTCTGTTTCTAGTTTTGGATATTTTACTAATTATGACCTTTGTAACTGAAAATAAAAATAGTTATCAAACGCTCAATGTAAATGGTGTTGTTTTTAGATCATGAATCTCGTTTAAGGAACTATGAAATTTTTAAAAGAAGTCACCCAAAAAGTATATTACGTTTCTTAATTGCAAAAAAAAAATGTGTAGCATTACAAAAAAGGACTAAAGGGCTTAGATGATATTAAATAATAAAAAAACGTCCAAATGAAAAAAAAGTACGTTGCTTATAATTTAATGCCATCACTATTTGCACCGCACAACTGTCCCCCATAACTAACAACAATTCCATGTAAAAAGGTGAGATTAACGGCTTATTTTGGTGTTATAAACAAAAGAGTGGTTAAGTGCTAATTTATTTCCGGCACCTGTGGGGCAGGTGCCAACGATTGGTGCGCACCCAAAGACGTGTGCATGTGCCGTAACGACATCTTACCCAGGAAAAAAATACACTTATGAGCAAAAATATTGACCTCACTGTGTGATTTACAAGCAAACATGCTCACTTCACATTCTCATAAATAAATAAAACCGGTCAAGAGCGAGTCGGACTCGCGCACCGAGGGTTTCATACCATCATAATTGCACCATCAAACCACACTGCAGAGTAGAATAATAAAATTAGTATTGCAGTTTTAGGTCAGCGCCACCTCTTGACCGATAGTGGAACTAATGCTATTTTTTTTTTTTAGAAATTTGAAAATTTCTTATATAGCTATTTTTTTTACATTTTTCATTATAAATCGAAAACTATGCGGCCTAAAACAAAAAAAAATGATTAAAAATGTGCAAACGGCGTTCTTTTATATGATACCCCACATGCCCTAGTAGCTCCACTTCAAATTTTTAAGACCCCTTTTCAGTCCCTGTTGTAAAAAAGATATTTATTTTTTTATTTATTTCTTATTTGCAAAATAGTTGGGCAAATGTCATCTCAAACTAGATAGAGTTGATACCATTAGTAGTTCTCGAGATATCCAGCTGTGACAGACAGACAGACAGACTGAGTCACACCATAAGGGTTCCGTTTTTACCATTTTGGTACGGAACCCTAAAAAGGTGAAGTGAGCATGTTTGTATGAAAATCACAAAGTGGCTCGATATTTAGGCTCTTAAGTTTAGGTTCTTTTTAATTGAAATACAGCTTGCTTGAAATATGTGGATACGTTTTAAAAATATAGTCTCCCCGTGGTTTAAAAATTCGTATTTTAACTTGTTTTATATAACGTTTGTAAAAATAATGGCAAAATATTAGACGTAACTGAATTGTCATTTGACAATAATGATATGTATTTTCTCTTTTATTATAATAATGATATTATCTTTTTTGGGAGAGCGGTTATATGAATTTTTCAGCAAACTATAAGCGTTGTTGAAGAGATGCGTCCATACAATCAATCTAAATTCTCATCCAAACAAAAGCAATGAGATCATGCCATCTTTGCCATCTTTGTTGTATGATACACAAAATGGAATACGAAGAAATGATTACGCAATTATTTAATTTAAACCGTTAACAGCTGTTCGTGGTCTTTATCTTTGGAGAATTACATAGATTGGACGCACAGATAAATATAATTACTTCCTCCTATTATAGGAATAAGCACACTTATATGATTATTAAAACACGCTCATTGCTTTTAGAAATATGTGTATTATGCTATGTTCAGTCACGACTGTCATGAGAGCTTAAATTGTTAATGAATTAAGTATTTAACAATTATTTTCGTTGTCTTCAAGAAGCATGTAAAGTTCTTAGCTTTATATTTTATTTCATTTTTCACTTTCATTTTTAATGAATCATTATTTTATTAATGACTTAAAACAGTAATTATTTTATAAAAATAAAATTAATAAAGATGCGTATTCTCACTCACTCATGATATTTAGGTTGTCTTTTTTTTATGTGTTTCAACTGGCGTAAGTATTAATTGAATGTCACTTAATTTCGTAGATCAAATGTAGCTTAGATAAAGAAATTGATGAGTGGAGTATCAACCCCCATTTTTTTTAATCAGCTGAAGCCTTACCACCATTTTATCATATCCAATCTATGCCTTTCTGGTTACTTACCACATTGTAACAATACCTTACACCACGAACGAAACCCACATCCACGTTGAGAGGACATTATTTTTATTTTTATGTTACGATAACATTGGCTTCAAATTTCAATCACCCCGAAGAAGACCAACTTAGAATTTATATCAATTAAATTGGCTTTTTAACACTAACACTCTAAAATATTTTTTTTTCTTTTGTGTGACAATTTGTGTTTGTCGTAAGGCTAAATAGTTTTCTGGGAATTTCCCTGGAAATATTTAAACTGCTATATAATTCATATATTGGTTGGGCTCGTCTATTGAATTGAAACCCCAAATCAAAAAAAAACTAGACAAATATTAAGTATGTCTTTTCAAAACATGTTATCATTTACGCATCACATTATGAGATCCATTTTAAAACACATCACAAAATAAATAAAATGGCAAACTAAAGGCTATTCCCAAACCACGTTTTGAAAACCTCGAGTTAATATCAAGATTTAGAACTTAAGCTTTCAAGGATAGGATACAAAATAGATTGCGGGGTAAAGCCGCGTTATAATGTTCAGTTTCTCCCCCAGGAGTGGAGTGGAGCGCGGGCTCGCAGATGTCACACTAATCGCAGACACTTGTTACCCTCCCCGTACCTAAATAACAGGCGGTTTGTTACAGAACGCACTAACAATTCGGGTTCTGTTACGCGGATACTAGAAGAAGATAGTATAGATGTATGTACATCTTTCTTATAATAAAGTAATGTAGTCCCCAAAGTAATTTTAAAACTAAATAATGAGTGCAAAAATATAAGGGAGTTGGGACCATCATAAACAGACGAGTTGTAAGTTGTAAGAATGAGTTAAGAGCGTGCAGTCTGCACACTAGCGCCGCCATTGGAAATAAAATCATAGTGTTTAAATAAAAAAGAAATTATGAATTATCTCTCTGGAGTGCACTGCGAACAAGCTTTGCGGTACTTTTTATCCCTTAAACAATATTTTCTTGCCTGTCGTTTTGTTATATGGACTTTTATTGCGAAAAGTGGCCACTTCTAACAATAAAAGTCCATTAAACTAAACGACAGGCTAGAAAATATTGCTTAAGTGATAAAAAGTACCGCAAAGCTTGTTCGGAGTGCACTCCAGAGAGATAATTTACAAATTTGTATTTATTTAAGTACAATGATTTTTTTTCTAATGGCGGCGCTAGTGTGCAGACTGCGCAGCCTTAATTAAAAACGAAGAATGAATAGTATTGACTCAACCACTGAATGACGATACATACTACAGCGAAACAGCCAACAGCGATGACACGGAATTGCGAAAACACGGAACTGCGAAAACACTCAACAGAGCGACAACACAGAGCAGCGAAAACATTTAACGGTGACAACATGGAACATGCATTTTGATGACAGATTTCGTAAAAACAGGCTAAAAAGTATAAACAAATTCTTTTGTAAATATTTATAACCCTATAGTCGATACTTACCTACAGAAATTTTAAACCTTGAAACGTGGGGCGCATGGTAAAGACAATTTGGATGATAAATTTTACAAAACGTGCTTCACGTTTTTGGGTGTAAAATTTCTATAGGTAAGTATTGACTATAAAATAACAAATAATAAAAAATAATTATAAATATTTACAAAAGAATTTGTTTATACTTTTTAGTCTGTTTTTACTAGTCCGTTTTAATGTTTTTAGTCCGATTTTTATATTTTTTTGTCCGTTTTAAAAACGTGTTTTTAAAAAATATTTTTTTAGTAAATTATTATTTTCTGATTTTTAATTAACGAGCTAAGACAAAAAAATTACCATCTCCTATCAGAGCACTCGTTAAGACGATTCAAACAAGCCCAAACTCCATAGGGTAGCATGGTTTTATTAAAGAGTTCCTATGACCTTCTTCCGGCTCCATCATTAGATCCTTGGTCACTATTTCCCATTAGAGTACTCGTCAAGACGATTCAAACGAGCCCAAAGTCGATGGGGTTGTATGGTTTCATCATACAGCTCCTGTGGCCTTTTTCCGGCTCCACCATCAGACCCTGGAAAGTATTTCCCACCAAAATACGCGTCAAGACGATTCAAACGAGCCCAAACTCGATGGGGTTGCACGGTTTCAATATTGCGTTCCTATGGCATTGTCTTCCAGTTTCATCATCAGACCCTGGACCTCACTCTTGACGTTATCGAAATGCATGTTCCATGTTGTCACCGTTAAATGTTTTAGCTGCTCTGTGTTGTCGCTCTGTTGAGTGTTTTCGCAGTTCCGTGTTTTCGCAATTCCGTGTCATCGCTGTTGGCTGTTTCGCCACAGTATGTATCGTCATTCAGTGGTTGAGTCAATAGTATTGCGTATCTATTAGATTTGTTTTAAATGCTCTTTTATATTTGATTACCTACAGACATGCGTCCATATAATACAATGTATTGCAACGTGTGGCTTACAATAGGTAGACAAGTGCTACAGTGCTGGGCCCATTTTAAATAAATAAAATAATATTTTTTCGGACTAGAATACATACATATTTAATTTGTTATTATGTTAATAATAGGAGTTAAAGTATGAAATTGGAAAATAATCACACACAGAGGCTCTCATATCTTATATGATGTTAAAGATGCTTCTGTTACTTGTTATAATTTTGCACAATCATCTTTGTAAGTGTTTAACTTGAAGCAGAATTCTAGAAAATGAATATTCTTTCCTAGTGAGTGGAAGTGGTGCCCTCATTACAAGACGACACTTCGTACTTACTAAGTAACAAACTATGTTACTCATCATAATGCATGCATTTATTTAAATTCAAACAATTTTACGACCTTAAAGTGCACTGAACATGCTTGTGCGTACAAAATAAACAGGGCTGGATGTTAAGGAACTCCGTAACCGTAACCGTTACCGAAACTATCGTATATCCGAAAAGAATATCCGTAACCGAATCCGATATAAAAGTTTTAGATAATTTCGGATAGGGACGGAGTTTAAATGAGACACTTTATGACAGGTTTTTAATTGGGCCGAGGCGACACACTATGTAGTTTTACTTTTACAATTTCTTAAAAATCTTATATCCGTAACTGAAACTATCCAAAACTATCGGATAATCGAAATAATTTCATATCCGTATCTGTAACCATACCTGAGCCAGTATAATATTACTTCTATATCCGTAACCAGATCCGAAATTTAATATTCTTAACATCCCTGAGATGAGAATAGCATCAACCTAAATACTAAATACCAACTAATTGTTCATTACAATGTCAATGTCTTATAAAAAACCTCATTTAAGTGAATGAATAAAACAGAGATAAGATTTCCTTGGATTGTTTTTAACATTTTCTAAATATTTAAATTTTTCGCGCGTATCTTGTATGTAATGTAGGTATGTTTTTTTTAAACTTACTCAATGTATGTTTTTGGAACCTATTATTTAGCTTTAGGCATAGAACACATAGAACGTGAAAAGCATTAATTACATTCTGGAAAATATCTACAGTAGAAAATATCAAAACACATGACTGCTGGCTGAAACCCCTTCTCCATATCCATCAAAGTCTTATAGGTCATTGATTGCCGTAAGAACTTTATAAGTAGGTAGATACCTACATCTGTTTTGTCGGATCTGTTTTAAGATTTGTCGGTTTGCACGACAATTATGTAAACTTGTAAAGGACAACTAGTCTTGCGATACGGTTAAGGTCACAAAAATGTAACGTCGTACGCCTCGAGCGATACGCACACAGCGGCAACAGTGACGACACGCCGTGACGTCACGACTGCACGCGAGCACACCCACACTCGCACGTGCTGTCGACCACGTGACGTATCTATTACACGCAACTGTTAGGCTGCCTACACATCTACAATAGTTGAGATTTAAATGTAATGACCAAACAACGGCGGCTGTCTTCATTTATTGAATTATCTGTTAGATTTAAGCTGCAATAAAATTGGGTAAAAATTAAAATATTAATTAACTTAAGGTCAGTATAAACACAGCCCACCAACATAAAAATTTAAAGTTTATATTGGTCATAACGAGGAATATGAAATTAATAATGTTAAGATAACAAATACCTTTCTTATCTCTATTAATGTATCAGTGTTTCTAAATACATACCTACTAAAACATCAAAAAAAACCAATTGATAGGTCTATAATGGATTATGGCACAAACTAAATAATTAAAACGGAACTATCCGATAACTCAAAACCACTTTCGACATTAATAAACATTATTCAAGTTTGTAAGTAATGTGGCTTAACCCTAACAACGCCCCACCGCGCACACTCCGATAGTAAACAAAGTGACGTCGCCGCGCACACAAGCACGAAGACACACACAGACGCAGCCGGTGATTAATGTAAACAAAACCGGTCGCATGGCGCCTCCGCCTGCACCCACAGAACTAGGCCGTTTGGGCTGATTGTAGGGAACTTGTATCTTTTCTTGTTTCTATTCAAACTATTGTTGTTGTGTAGGTACGAGTAACTATATGTTTAGTAGTCATACATTATGAGATATTCCCTAGTTCTTTTATAACTCTGCCTCTCTAGCATGACATTCGATAATATGATAAAGGGATTTATAACGTTTAACTGTCAAAAGACAATGGATTTTAACAGTTGAGTGCAGGGATGTAAAGGAGCTCCGTAACCGTAACCGAAACTAACAGATATCCGAAATAAAAATCTATCCGTAACCGTAACCGAAATGTGATCCGAAACTATAAAAGTTTCGGATCACATTTCGGTTACGGTTACGGATAGATTTTTATTTCGGATAGGGACGGAGTCTAAACGATACACGTTATGACAGGTTTTACTGCCCGAGCTGACACTGAGTTCTGTTTTATTTTTATAATTTCCAAAAAATAAAACCTATCTGTTACCAAAACTATCCGAAACTAACTGATAACCCGAAATAATTTTATATCCGTAACTGTGTCCAAAACCAGTATAATATTATATCAAATACTATAACGACACGTCTATAAATCCAAAACCCGATGTAGGTACTTTAAAAGTTTGTAATATTTATTTAATAAAGAAGTCGTACTTCATTTCAACAAACCAGCACTCCATCCGCTATGTACGCTGGCTGACACATCATCTTCTTCTATTATATAAAAACTAGCTTTTCATTCGCGTGGACATTTTAGAAAATCTTTGTAGAAGGCATTGTGTTCAGAGATATTTGTGTCACGTTTTCGTTTCCGTTCCTGTTCCCGTTCCCGTTCCCGTGCCACTTTAAACTCTTTATTTTTTTCACTTTTTCATGTTTTCAATTTTTTATATTTTCGTTTATTTAACTTTTTCTTTTTTTAATTCTTTCGCTTTCGTTTCCGCTTCCGCTTTTGCTTTCGTTTCCGCTTCCGCTTTTGCTTTCTCCCACACAGGCTCTTATATTATCATCCATGATGTTAAATACTTCAGTTACTTGTTCAGTATTATTTTGAATTTTGATCATGATGGCCCACTATCAGCAATAAAAATATTTCTTTCTGATTTTCTTTCATGAACGTTAAAATTAGTAGTAGGTAGCAGAAATTACCACTTAATTTGTTGTAACTTAGCCGATATTAATTTTTTTCACTTAACACATATTAAGGCATTAGTTAGCTGAGTGTAACATTTGTGCATAAAAGTATTAAAACATTGGCGTTCATGGTTGTTAAATAAATTAAAACAATGTTAGTGAGGAAAATGAAAATTCTTTAAAATTCTCCATACAAAACGGCAATTTCATACTTAAGCCTTAACTGTGCGGTGTGCCATTATGCTATGGAACTTCCTCCCCCTGCACCTAGGCTTTTTGAGCTCTGTGGCCCTACCATGAGTTGACGCAAACTGTTTACGTTACAGTAAACTGTCGGATATACTGCTCACAGTCAATACGAGTGAAAGAGAGAAAACGATAGTTTACTGTAACGTAAACAGTTTGCAACAACTCATGGTAGGGCCACTGGTCTCTGTTTTTTCTACTTATTGTAGTTAAAAAGGTTATAAAATACCATTCCTTTCGTTCGTTATTTTATGATAATTTAGTAAGCTGTAAGCAAGAAATTCTTTAAAACTTATTTTGTAGAAGAAGTTGCATAGCAATGTTTGAGCAGAATAGAAATAGTTTTTGAATTGTTACTGGGAAAAGGAAAAATATTGTTATTTTCAACTAACGTCTTCTTGGAGCTTGAATTTTCCTCCTACACAATTTAAAAGATATGTATATCTTTATTTAAGGTGGCTATACCACCGAAAGTGGCGCCCTCTGATGTTTATATTTAATAAGTTACTAGAAAAGATTTTAATAAAATTTTACGTGGAATTTTTAGGGCTTATAGTCTAGTATTTTTAGAAGGTATCACTACATTCCCTCGTAGTCATTCGTAGAAGTAGATAGCAAATGTGTCAAAAACGACCACTTTTAGCAGTTTAGCTATCTAGTTCTGGCAGTGACTATGAGGGAATGTAATGAATGATACCGTCTAAAAATACTAGACTATGGGCCCTAAAACTTCCACGTGAAGTTTTATTAAAATTGTGTATTACAAGTTAATAAACTAACTTTCACGACAAAAATGCATTTTCAGCATAATTGTAATGTCATGCCCGCGACATTGTCGTAACAAAATACTACAATAACACTAACTTAGTACTAAAACAAGAACCAGCTACCAATTCCGGCAAACAAAGACCTATAAAAACCAACGACGGCAGACACTGAAAATAAAAATTAAATAAAAATCACAATACAGCCGTGCACAAAAGTTATAACAGCTGAATGTGAAACAAGTACAGTCGTAAATAAAAATGAATAGCGCACAGGCCGACGCGTACTGTTATTACACCGAAATTTATGGGATTTAGCCAAAAATTACCAGTTTCAGTCGGTTTATGATGCTCTGAATTTAAAGGCCCTATCTAGGCATTTCGTATAGTTACTGGGAAATTAGCTCCGAATTGACTGAACCGTTCAATTTTATAAAAGCGTCATTTCTGTTCCTGATAAAAGTTAACAGCAGCTATTCATTTTTATGCCCTTAGTGTTTTCAGCGTGCGAGAACATAGGTACACTAAAGTTTTATACAATATAATAATATTACAAAACCGATACTAACAAAATATTTATTGCTTTAACTATTATTGACAAAAAAACTAAAATGAGCATCATATTTTTAAGGCAACCAATTATAATTTAGTCCATTTTCCATGTTTTAAAGTTTTAATATCGACGATCGATGCGTTGGAATCCCGCTCGATTTCACCAATACATTCGGCGTGAAATATGACGTTGCTACAAAACTAGTTGCCATCACAAAATAATTATATTCCGCAAGATTCCAACAACTTTCTAATGTTTGGAGCGTCCCACTAGGCGCGTGAGCGATGATAAACTCTTTGGGCAATTATAATGTCATTTGGTTTCTTATCTCAGAATCCTACGATTATTTGGAGCCTTGGATACCTCTAAACCTCAAAGATGAGACGGATTTTAAAACTCAAACAAGCACAATCTAGAATCATTCTGAAAACTTAAGTGTTGAATGTGCTTACCTATGGGGGTGATGGAAAAGCCGTGAAATATGAAATAAGTGGGAAAATTCAATATCCAATGGTCCAATAAAAGCCGCAGTGGCAAAGCTATCAGCAACCATGTAATGTGACAACTGCATACAAAACAAAATATAATATAGGTAATTATGAAAAATACAAAAATACAACTAATTTTGCTATAAAGAAAAGGTACTTATGGAACATTTAGTATCTATTGATCCATTGGCTATTGAGATAAATTTACTAAAACATAATAATAAAAAATATTGACACAAAAATTACAAAAACAAAACTTTTGAAAACAATTTAAATTAAACCTTAACGTTGTACAATTTAGATTTAAAAACGTCTGCACCCAAACTAGGAAACCTGTATCTCAGGTGCAGTTATTGCAGCAATATATTGAAAGTAAAGATGTTTTTTTCAAACATTTTAAAAATAAATTTATTGGCGGTTTTTATTAATTACTAGCGACCGCCCGCGACTTTGTCTGCGTGGACAGTTATTTTTCTCTACCTTGGGAATAGTACCTAATTTTTTTTTCTGGATGAAAGGTACCGTATGTCCTTTCCAATACCACTGACAACGTGTATGCAAAATTTCATGATGATCGGTTGAGTATTTAAGACGTGAAGGCGTAACAAACAAACTATAGAAAGGGTTATATCATTCTAAATTTATATGTATTTATGTAAAACATAATCAATTTATTACTTTTCGATTCTTATAATTAGTTCCTTGTCAATAATGATACCGAAGCTAAATTAATCAACTAAATACATGTACACATACAACATACATTCTTTACAAAGGAGAAGCCTTAAATTGGTTTGGGAAAGAAACGTTCAGCTTATACAATATAAAAATAGTTAATTACATAATTACTATTGAAGCCAGGTAATAGCAGCGCACAATGGGCCGCCTTGACCTCGCTATTGGCCCGGATAGTGGTAACCCGGTTATGTTACATCAACTTACATTCATGTTGTTCAGATATTTACGTTCTCGTTTCTAGTGTTAGCTTCCGAACTAGAATCATACAGACATGCTACATCTTCAATAAGTACCAATAAAAGTAAAAGTCAAAATATCTTTATTCAAATAAACGCACTTTTGAATCACCTATATTTTCCCTACCACCCGTTCCAGACTTTTTGAACTGAAAAGAAGAGCGGGCACAAGAAATGTACGGTATTTGAGAATACAGTTTCAAATTATTTGCATTTATTTTCTTTACGTAAAGAAACACAATATAGAAATGACCATAAAGAATAAAAAAAATAACTTCAACAAAAACAAAAATTTCAATTAGTACTACCTAGTTTAACTTCGAAAACAAATTGCCTTTCTGTATTTTGAATGTTCTCAATTGGCATGATGACTATTTTTTTATTTTATGTGACATAAATTACCTCTCAAAAAAAAGAAACATTGGTAAAATAATTATTTCATGAAAACTGCCCGAGATATTACAGTTTGAAATGCACACAAATGGACTCACCCAAAAATGCTCCATACTAACGGCTACTCAATTATGACGTCACGCTTGAGTAGTTTGTATGCAACGCGTAGGAAATTTGTTTGGCAGCTATATTAAATACTGTTCTTATCAAAATGCTTTCTTAGACAAATTTGCTACACATTTTACGGACTAATTAAAGGTATTATTTATTTTAATAAATTTTATATTTTTTAAATGGACTTGTCCACCCAACTTTGAAGGGTCATAAAACAAATAAAACGCAATATATAAAACCTAGAGGTATACAAGCTACTGTAAAAGTTTAATATGTTTACGATGTTTATTAGTATTTCGTTATTTTATTCATTAGTCTTCATCCCAATTCTCATCTCTTTAAGAAGTATTTTGTTCTGCCTCTGCCCAGAAATTAGAGGAAACTTACACTCACACAAACATAATTGCAATGCAATTTACGGTTCCACAGAATATCAGCGTTGCAAGTGTTGATCATGCTGCTTTCATAATATAATTTTTCGGTTTCATAATATACCTAACATAAGCTCTGCTACATTATCCTGTACTTTGATCGAATAAAGTTTTTTGTATTCGTATTTATAATAAAGCCATTGCTGTTATTATATTTTCAAACTTTGGTAGGTTGTTGTTGTTCACTATTTACTACGCAATTTGTCAATAATTCGCAGTAAATCCGCTATTTACAATGGTAGGATAAGCGTAACATTGTCCCTTAACTTCTTTTAAAACATCGTTCGTGTATATCTAAAGCGTTACTCTGTAACTTTCTAAAATACTGCAATTTTACCAGTTCAAAGTAAACCGGCCAACCATGATATGATGGAAGTATTTCAAAATCCTAAAACTGTTCAATCTACAGTCGTGTCCAATAAGGTTACACTCTACCAACTCTACACCTGTAATAAAATCGCCCTAGAGCTAGTGATGTACAAGACTCGAGGCCTCCGAGTCCTTTTGTCTAGAGCTCGGAGTGGTTTTACAGGGCTCGCCTCGTTTGTATGAAGCTCGACGACTCGGGAGTCTTTTTCAGAGCTCGGCCGATTTCGAAACTTTTTCACGGCTCGAGTCTTTTTCGGCGCACTAGGTGTTATGGGCTGCTGATGAATGAGGATTAGTAGAGCTAAAGCACAACAGATTAAGCATCTACGCTATGGTGCTCTTTATGTTATGACATAAGAAATCTTTTTTTTTAAGTTCTAATTTTGGAGACTAGAGTCAGATTTGCAGGGCTCTGTGAGCTCGATAGGCTTGGCTGTAATATCTCCGTAAATAATAATATTGACAGTATTATTATTTACGGAGATAATGTATTTTAAACTTTTATGAGGCTCGCGTTCATTTTAAGACTCGAGATTTTGTGAAGGCTCGAGCTTTTTTGATAGGTTCGAGCTCTTTTCAGGGCTCGAACTCTTTTGAAGTCTCGAGGCGTGGCTGAGAGAGCTCGTGTCTCGGCTAGGCTAGCCTACCGAGCTCAACGAGACCTGCCAATCCGCCTCGAGTTTTCAAAATTAGAACTCGACGCCTCGAGGTTTGTACATCACTACCTAGAGCAGCTGTGCTAACAACGGCACGACGACGTTCTTTTTTCTCAAAAACCTCGTTCCATTCTTTTTCTCGAGTGCCAGCTAGTTTTCATCTCCGTACCCAAACTCAATGGTGGAGCTAATGCACGGTCGGCCTCACGAACTGTTTCATGCAACATTGAACTCTAACTCTTACGCAATAGCGCCTACACCATAACAATGTGGAGGTTAATCGGTACCGTGGTACTATTGCAGTGATTGCTTTTAAAATCGGTTCATTTTTTGTACGCAACAATGGGAACACTGGATGTTTTGTCGCTCTATCAATTTGGCATCGGTCCGTTGCGATCGTACGAACACTTGAGTAATTGATTGTTTCGCGTAAGAAATCGAAAAGTTTGCGGCGGCTATAATCGATAATTGAATTTTTACGTTTTTCAATTACAACCTCCCGATGCAGATAAGTTGTTAATGGTTAGATTAGAGTTTTCCACGCGCAACACGCATTGTTACGAAACATGCATGTGGGTTGGGTCTCGCGTGATTTTGTAACTTATTCACGGCGAAATAAGTCAGCATTATTTACGGTTATAATAAAAATTATTAATTATTAATCGTTACGCAAACAAAACCAACGGATTTTTTATTTATTAAACAGACCTTACACCTGTATAAATCTCATTATTAATGGCGATGGAGCAATACAATATTGATTTCACTAGAAAGAAATATGTCTCTCCCCGTCCGTGGTATGGCACAACTAGCACCATACATATAATCATTTTTAAAGCACTTTTAAAGTAAAAAAAAAACACTTCTTACTGCTCCGATTGCAGAGCCTGACAAATGTTTGAATCGAATTTGGAACTCGACGCGTTTCCGTTCGCCGACGATTATTCGAATCGTTAACCGTTCGAAATTCGAATACAGAAATAGGGTGTGCGATGCATTGTGCGTGATCGAATGCACACAAACCTAATATTATGCATGGGATAAAATGTACTATATATGCTTATTCTATTTCCCGTTCGTTCGTGAGAACTGTACTTGTTTTCAACGAGTCACTGAATCCAACATTGACACGGAATTGATAATGTGCATAGAAGTCAACAATGTTGTCAATGCTACCTCTATTTTATATTATACATTTAAAACTCACTAGCTAACAAAGGGGATTTTTTTATTTGTTCTTATCATTATTATCAAATGTTGCTTTCACAATCACTATAAAATCCTAGACTATAATATTGTATGTATAGGGATCCGATTAGAATTTAGAATATATAATAATAATTGCGACTGTACTTTATGTAGGTATATGTTTAGTCATTTAGAAGCTGCTCAGGAATAGCAGTGGATGCTTGTTCCTAAATTAGACAAAGTTAATACAATACATGATGATTAAACCCATAAATTAGATCTTTATTAGTCGTCAAAGTCTATAAATTCCATTGCATATTTTGTAAACTTCACTTCGTTAGCTCCACTATTTACAAAATATTAATGCCCGAAAGGCCATTAATCAAAAATAGAATGTTTAGAATCTCGATAAGCTATGTTTTACTGAGGATGTTTACCTACTGGGTTCTAATGCCGTAATAAGTTTCAAAAAGATAAAAACAGATGCATGTGATATGCTACTTAAATTATAATCTTAGATTATTAAGGTTATAATTAAAATTGATACATAAACATCAAAGCTGTGATTTGAATAAATGTTTTCAGTTCCCAACTAACTAAAGCATTCGATCTTATTGATCAGTCAATTTATGCTGCAAATAAACCTATACATCTAAATAAATTGTATCTAAAGCTAAGTAATAAGCTTTTGTGGCCGCTTTATTATACCTCCAGAATCATATACAACTTCTGATGGCTTGCGGTTTCGATTCAATTCTGTTATAAGCAGATTCAGTCGTCCCACAGGGTTATAATCTTGGGCCATTGTTGTTGTTAACGTTCACAAAGGACTTTTTTTATTTTCTCTTCGCTTGAATGTGATTGCCTGTACGCAAGCGACATAAAAATTATACAATTGCTATTGAAGTACGTGGAGCTTTAAGAGGTCATTGACATAGGTTTAACTTTAAAGATTCCTATATTAATTTGTTTTGTAAAGTGTTATTGATTATCGAAAGGGTCTGTTCAAACAAAATTATAACCTAATCTTTCTTCTTTCCAGGTTTTCACTTGAGTGGTGTAGTTCGCGCCCCAGCCGCCGTGCCTCCATGTTCAGAGCCCGAAAGATTATACAGGGTTACCGTCTCCTTCGATAGGTTGGTATTTTTTAGTAAAGCTAGGGTTTCCTAGGAAGACGGTGCCGTCATATTGCGGCCTTAATTTAGCGGCGTAGAACGTTATCTATGTTAACAATATGGCGCGACGTACTGTTTACATAGACAACGTTCTACGCCGCTAAATTACGGCCGTAATATGACAGCACCGTCATCGGCGTCATCCTAGGAAACCCTAGTTTAACTAACGGCCGAAAACTTGAAGGCTTCTCATCTAAAATCTTTGTTTATGGTCTCCTTAACTTTAAGCACAGAATAGATATAAGTACGCTTTAAAGAAGCTGTCAGCTTCATAGAGTTTTTGTCAAATCTGTCAATTTTTTTAAATTTAAAATGACCAAAACTTTAAAAATCGTTTGAGTATTTAGCCGTATTAGCCGTAACTCTTTCATTTCTTAAGTACTTACTTTTTTTGTTTAATTTATTTTAGATGTCAGTTTTCTTTAATATTCAGTTTGTAGGAACCATTGTTGATGTTTATCAATGCACAAAAGCTATGATGACCTAAAATAAGTCTTAGGTTGATGAGGGCAATAACATATTTTTATGAGTCTTAAAATATATTGATAGGTTATGTTATGTTTGCAGCTACAGTTTTCGCGAACACTGTATTTATGACATCTAAGATTTTATAACGCGTTTAACTTGCTTAAAACTTTAAATCCGTAAAAATTTCATTACTGCCACTATTTCATTGGTGCAGAAATAAGGACACAATAAAACGACAGACGAAAATTAGTGACGCAAATTGTTAAAATGAGGTCCGTTTTTGTTGCAATAGACATGAAACGTTCCGATATCAATACTTTGATACAGTTAACGCTTACTATGACCATGTAAAACCTACCTTAAGTTAGAGGCATAAAGTTGTCATTAGAACAGATCTGTCTTTTCCATTGAATTTCCATTGACTTTTTATTGAGTGCAGAGTAACCTTGTTATTTGCCGCAATTCCAATCGCAAAAACTTTCCTCGCCTCAAATAAATCAGTAGCCAAACAAATTGCAGGTACAAATTGCCCTTATGAAACAAAACCTATAGAAGCTATTGTGAATAAGCCATCGTATAAAAAGGTCCCTTTCTGTATTCAAAAGGCCACGCTTTTATGTTTAGAAACTGACACATTTATAAATAGAGTTATAAGTTGTAAAGTCAGTAGAGAGAAATAAAAAAACGTCAGGTATTATGAAGTTTTTACTAATCAAAACTGAATTCACTACTATATCGACATTGAATAAACCTAAAGTATGCGTATAAGACAAATAAACTTCGCCAAAAGATCACTATTTTTGCAAAACAATGTATGCGGTCACTTTAATACCATGTCTCGTCTCGTGTCATCAATTAGTGCTTTAATGACATTGTGATTCTCAATAAGATCTTCATATTATTGTAGGTATCATATATTTTAGTAAAATTTTAAGTACTAAAGATTTTGCTTGTATTCCCAGGTGTAAAATCACAGGAGTAACTTGCAGCTGCGAAGCGCGTGACATTTTTTGGTGCCAACATGTGGTGGCGCTGGCGTTGTACCGAATCAGGAATGCTGACTCGGTGCGGTTACGAGTGCCTATATCAGGTCAGTTATTAGTAATAGTGATAAATTATCTGCCATTTTTAATGTTACTAAAGTAGGGGCATACACGTACCTTTCTTATGAATGGATAAGGAAGTTGGGCCATCTACCACTACGTAGACACGCAGCCAATGCAGCCGAAGTTGCACGGAGGAGTTAAAGATAGGTAATAAATTTTTGGTCACAACCCCATGACCGACCCTTGCTATAGTAGCTGAAATGCCACAATCGCAGGGCAAGTGCGCTAACTACAGAGATATAAATAGGTTTTAGTTTATTTGTATTTAGAAAATTAAACAATTCTGAGTCACTCACTCTTTCCATTTTATCGCCAGAATATTAAAAACATCAATAATCATCAACAGAATTAGTAATAATTTTGCTAATCAAGGTTTTAACAGATCTCATTGTGATTCTCCAGAAACCCTCCTACAAATGGATCGGCAGCAGCTGCAAAAGTTTGTACAGTACTTGATAGCGGAGCACCACACGGAAGTGCTGCCAACAGCGCAGCGGCTTGCAGACGAAGTGCTGCAAGCGCGCTCCGCTATCAACCGCATATGCGGCGCGCCGGACCCTACCGCTGGACCTCCACCCGATGCGCACCATGCGTGGCACTTGGATGAGCAGCAGGCAAGCTTGTTGAATTTTTATATCTTCATAACATCTTCAATGTATAAATTCAAATATACAGGGTTATTTGCAAAACACCAACAACGTCGCAGGAGCAGGTTACTAACATCATAAAAACGTTTGTTCTACGACTTTTCCGAAAACGGACAAAAGAAATCAACTTAACATACCTACTAATGTTCCAAACAGCTGATTGAGTTTTGTATGAAAAGTCGAAATTTATTTGCCTGTTTTCGGAAAAGTCGTACAACTTTGATTCAGATAAGCAGATGTTGATTTGAATTTGAAATATAGATTTCATAGCATTTTCGAAAATTTTTACTATACCTATTTGGCGTAACACTTTTGATTTTTACATAAGGTGACTGGTTAAAAAATATCAGTCACCGAACTTTTTATTTTTGTTCATAAGTTTTGCTGTTTTGTGAACGATAAGTCATGACAAATCCACCATTCCCTATCGCCCCAGGTTTAAAAATTACAACACCCGACCCCCCCTTATTTATAATGAATATGAATAAAACAATTATATCGCTGCTGTTAGCTCTGACTGGTGTTAATGAATATTCAGCAAAATTGATTGTTTCCATTATTGTTCTCAGGTCTGCGAACAAGTGCGGGCGTATTTATTACAAGGGACATATTACAATGCAAATAAGCAGCTTAACTCTTTATTTTCTAAGGTGAGTTATTTCTGTATTGATTTTTTTCTTTGGTTCGTGGTCACCAAAGAAAAAATCGGTGGTTGGTGGTACTTGAAATATTTCAAGTCCGCCTGGCTAGCTACTACCATCCCATGTCTGACGCCATAACAACAATTTAAAAATTGTTGTGTTCCGGCAGTTAGAGGTTGGATAGCCAGTTCCTCAGTAATGAGGATTCTGGGTGTAATGCGCTTCAACCTTTGGCCTTATCGTCACTTAACATCAGGTGAGGTGAAGGCCAAGAACTATCCCGTTGTGCATAAAAAAAATTACAGTACTACTGATAATTTTGTCTTTGACCCCAACCGAAAACGAGTTTGAATGACAGTTTTAAAATGCAGTTTTTTTTTATATTCTCTCTAAGTATTTTCCTGCAAATGAAATTCACTGAATCTTCTTAAAAAAATATCTTGTAGGTACGGGAAATGCTCAGGGCGCAAGACTCGAACGGTCCAAGAATGCTAATGCTGATGACAGAACAGTTTTTATCAGACCCTCGGCTTCTTCTATGGAGGAACCAAAACACGCCGATGACTGAAAAATGTAGGCAATTGTGGGAACAATTGGGAGCGCTGTGGGTCAGCATAGTATTGGATCCTGGCAGCAATAAACACCATCGGTTGCAGTGGCGACATCTGCTGGAGAAGTGGTCTGCGGTAGAAGTTTGTCCTACAGAAGATCCGGATTATAGGTCGTTTCCATTGGTAAGTAGACTGAAAATACGATTCAAAACGTAAAGTAATAAAAATACACACATCAACTTTGTCTAGAGATACAGGTGTTATTTTCATACAAACGAGGTAACTTTGAAGCCTTGGTTTCCTGCCAGGGATGTACTGTGCTGTGATCTGATGACAGCTATCCAGGGAGTGAATGGAGGAGATTCAGATTGCTATACACACCCAACTGATCTGACCAGCATCAACAACCAGGACATGTTTAAAAAAACCGCGAAAATAGCATGAAAATGTATGGAAATCCTCAAACTGAGAACTCTGACCCATTAATCTTTTAGAATGCTGATCAGATCAGTTGGGTGTGTATTACGATCTGAATCACCTCCATTCACTCCCTGGATGGCCATCATCAGATCACAGCACGGTACATCCCTGGGAGAAAACCAAGGCCTCAAAGTTACCTCGTTTGTATGAAAATAACACCTGTATCCCTAGACAAAGTTGATGTGTATAGTACTCAATTTTGCAACAACTGACTTTTCAATTTAAATAGTGACTCGCATATCAGGGTCGGTTTGAGGAGTAAAATTATAATATTATTTCAGTACGCAAGAGAAAGAGAAAGAAGCGAGAGAGATCGCGACAGAGACCACAGAGACAGGGACAGAGAACGTCACAGAGATAGAGAGGAGAGAGATAGGGAAAGACTGCGGGAAAGAGAGGAACGAGACAGGTAATAGAAACAAATTATATTAGACATTCTTTAGACTTCGATGAATGAATCTGTAGATGCTAGAACTCAACCACCCTCTTGCAATTTTGTTCTATAGAATTAATTTGTTGTTACAGGGAAAGACATAGGGAAAGACAGAGGAGGGAAATGCATTCCCATTCAGAGAGCTCAGACGAAGAATCTAGACCTAATAAGTGAGGAAAACAATTAAAACTAGCATACCTAGCACAGTTTTATCTGTAAGAGCTACATGGTAGACAAAAATCTTCTGTTGAGGCTCTTCACTAATATAAATTTTACTTTCAGTTATGAACGTGAATATAGGAGAGCAAGTAAAAGGTTAAGACTGCACAATCAAAGGCCTGCACCACAGTTAACCCCACGAACTGTTTTCCACAAGTGAGTACGATTAAATTAGCATTGTACATAAACTTAGCATAATATTCAACGTATTTTGCCAGAGGTAGGTACGAGATTTTAAAAGGAACCGACTGCAATATCCATTAACGAAATTTCGGTCAAGCCCTCAGATCACAGAAATAAAGGGATTTGCCACACTCACTGGATGCGTTCTGCGGTCCGCTCAACCCATACATAGGGTGAACGCAATGTATGGGTTGACCGGACCGCAGAACACAGACCGCATCCAATGTGGCAAATCCAAAAATCAAGCCCTTATTGACTTCCCTCCCTCAATCTTTGGTGAATTCATCCTTCTTCTTTTTTAGCCTATATACATCATGTATCAAAAATCCTGTTAGATCCTGAAAAAGGTGGTAGTGTTGCTGAAACTGAACAACATTCTCCAAGGAACATAGGTCGAAAAACGATTTTTTTTTTTTCGTTTTTCCATAACCAATAGGTAGGTAGGTACATTTTGTATGAGAGTATGAACACTTTTTTTGCGTTTTTCGACCTATGTTCCATGGAGAATGTTGTTCAGTTTCAGCAACACTGTCACTTGTTTCAGGATCTGACAGGGTTTTTTTTTATACATGATGTAATGTAAGTCATTCATTGCTGAACGTTGGCCTCCTCCTTTACCTTCCCTTTCCCTATGCTTTTTTATCATTATTTTATTTCGGTTAAAAACAAAACGTGAACCAATTGCCTTTTCCCCGCAGAGCGCTGGACGCGGTAGACATCTCGTGGGAGAACGAGCACTTGAAGAGCATTCTGGGCAGCGACGAGTACTGCGACCCCGAGAAGCCGGACAAGCACGCCAGCATCGCCACGCTGCAGCCGTACCCCAAGTTTAACGATTTGGGGCAGCCCTTGTGGCATGGTACGTCATATTTTTTAAGAATTTGATAGGCGTGTGGTATTCAGCCCAAGGACCGGAACCGCTTACCGTTAAAGGGGTTTTTGATTGGGTATTTCATAGACTTGTTTTCAAAAACCCTGTCAATACGGTAACCCTATCGAAAGGGTAACCCAAGTAAGGACTTACCGAATACGAAAACCATATCGGGGAAACCTTATGAAGGGGTTTTAAAACGTGTTCAAGCAATTTATACCTAGTTCCACCTGGGCCGAAGGACCGGAACTGCTTACCATTAAAGGGGTTTTCACTGGGTAATACCCAGCGGTTCATGAAATATCATGAACCGCTAACCGTTAAAAGGGTTTTTGATTGGTATTTCATAGACTTATTTTCAAAAACCCTATCAATACGGTAAGCATGACGTCGACTAACCCTAACTAAAGGGAAACCCTATCATTTGGTAAGCTTTTAAATAGGATTTCCCTATCAATTGTGTTAACCAAAAAAAGGGGTTTTCCGGTCCCTGATTCAGCCTCAAATAGCCATTTGAGTAGCCGCATAGAATGTTGCCATGTAGCCACATGGCAACATTCTATGCGTTTGATAGCTACGCTTACTATTAAAACTTTAAAATATGCAGTAAACTATAAAATTACGTGCCATTAAGTTTGTTAGTTTCGTACAATACATCAAATTCTATGATTTACATAAGTTTGCGACATGTGATTTAGTCGTCTATTGCATATTATTTAACTTAAAAGTAGGTATCTACCGAAGCGTAGCGTTCAAACGTATAGGTACTTGTAGAATGTTGGCCATTTGAGTAGGGGTAGTATTCATCTATATTCTATATCTATATTTTTTAAGTTTGCTTTTTTTGTACCGTGATTGAAATTGCCAAAGCAAGCAAGCAACAAAGAGAATGTAAAAATAACCCGTGCCTTGCACATTTGGAATTATAAAAAATATCTCAAGAAGAGGTTTGTTTATGGAAAGTGGAAACTCTTGACGCTAATGTACTTGTTCATTTGATCATTCTCTTTCGGTAATGTTTCCCAAAAAAAAAAATATTCTAATTTTAAATGAACAACCACAGAGGAAATAATCACTACGTTTTATGAACAACGTGAAGCGCTGTGAACAAAATTGCTGTCAGCTAAAAAGCCTTGATGAGTGATAGCAAATATATGTATAGGTGGTAGGAAAATATGGACGTTCAAAAACGGTAAATTTATTGTTTATTTTAAATTTGTTTGCAGAACATTTGCCAGTAGTAGGCGCGCGGATAGAGGCGCTGCGAGCGCACGGGCGCGCGCCCGCCGCGCTGCGGCTGGCCGTCAGCGCCGCGCGCGCCATGCGCCACCGACAGGTACTGCCGGCGGATAAATAGTAGGGGTAGAGGTTAATTAAAAAAAATGAAAATATGCAAATTCTTTAAAATTTATAAAATAGAACCGACAATTTACTTAGATGCGCATGCGCAGCCGCGATATTTCTATGCTTAAGTTCACCGCTTTCTATGCTTAATACATCTAGTAGGTACAAGAGTACCTACTAGGTGTATTAAAGCTTACATAATATATAGGTAAAACTATTGTCTGTGGGTGGGCCTGGCGACCCATAGCATAGGTTTCTATTTCTGAAACCTATTTCAGACAACTGTTTTACAATAACATAGATACCCCCAAGTTGTAGCTTAGTTGCCAACTTGCCTCTAGAATTAAGTTCTATTATTTGTGATGGGAAAATAAACAAACAATTTATTTATTTATTGTCTATATTCTATAGAAAATACAGGTTCGTTATCTACAGTTTTGGGTCTCGTATTTTTAAATCATTATTGACATTTCCTTTTTTTGCCAATGTCACAAACTTTTACCAAATTATCACATTTAATTTTCTTGCTAGCATTTACATTTGGTATAGTACCTGTATTATTGTGTATGTATGTGTTAATGGGATGCCTCATCTGTATCAAAGGAGGTAGCCCAACATCGATGGCACGAAGTGGGCGCGGGGGAGGCGTCCTCCAGCGGTGGGGGAGGAGGCATCACTACTACCCCCGCTTGCTCCGGGCCGGACACGTGCTCGGGCGCGTGCGCGGACCGGGTGAAGCTGTCGTTGGTGTGCGCGCACATGGACGCGGGGGCGTGCCTCACCAGCGGCGCTACTTGCGCGCTGTCGCACACGCAGCGGTGCATCGGTCGGGGTAAGCCACTGATTACAGCTGATTTCTAATACCTGTGTTTATAAACCGCTCTCAACGTTGAGAACTATCTGGAGATCATACTTGAGATGTTCTTCTTATAGAGACAGCATCTCAGGTATATGATCTCAAGATAGCTTTTAACGTTGAGAGCAGCGCACCTCTTGCACCCCTTGTCAGCAAAAAAATACTTACGTAAAAAAAACACTTTTTTTGTTAAGAGTAGAATATAATAGAAAAGCATTTATTTGACACAAAAATAAGAGAAGAAGCACTCATGGCGGAACTTGACAGACTCGCTCATTCCTCTACGATCCACCGACGAGGCTCCACCGGTGGATCGAAAGCTGATCGTACTCGATCACGTTTGTTAAGCAATGTTCGGTCCAGCCAGGTTTCGGATGCGTGACCGTTAAATGGCAATACAACTGAGCGATTCCGTGCTTCGGAGGCCACTTTAAACCGTCGGTCCCGGCTGTTGTCATCTGATAACAGTCGTTAAGCCAAGTCAGAGGCCTTACAGGCGGCACCAGAGGTGACCACTTATCCTCATTCGATAAAAAGAAAAACACAAAAATACACAAGAAATAAAAATAAAAAACAAACAGAAGCTATCTTCGTTTTGTCCCAAATCGGTCACGCTCACGAATCAGCATAATGTTGAATGTTAAATATGTTAATACAGATATGTAAGACTTGATGTAATTTTACTGAAGGCGTCTAGGTTGAAGTCTAAGTTGTCAATAAATTCAGTATCCTCATAATGTGTAGACGCTGATGCACCTCCCTGAATAAATGGCGACGCCCATGGCTCTGAACGTTGAGAGCTATCTTTAGATCATACCTGAGATGCTGTTCCTATAAGAAGAGCATCTCTCCAGATAACTCTTAACGTTGAGAGCGGTTTATAAAAACGGGCCTTAGACACTTTCATGGTCTAACGTCTTCTACTGTTCTCTGCACGTAACGTCTTCTATTTGACAAATGACTGTTCTCGGGAAGAACAGGCGGTTTGGTTTCAATAATCGTTATCGTTGGCTTCTTCTCTAATTCCAGCTACAAATCAAGGAAAATAAAAGTTTAGAATGCTTTTTTAATGCGTCCGTCATGCAAGACATTGTCTTTAAAGATCCACTAGCTATAAAACAGCATGTTTGATGGTTAGCGATCACGGCATCCTATGATACTAAGGCAGGCCACAGTTTAACGTTAAACTGTGCTAAGGCGATAATGGTATCTAGCTCGTTTCAGCGCTAATCTTTCTCCTATCAGTTTTGATTGATCAGCCAAGCCAAGCCTTACTAATTAAAGTGGTCTTTATTTACAGATAGCAGGTGCTGGACAGGATGGCAGCTGGAGGCGATCTGGTGCGTGTACGAGTGCCTCGCGGACGCGTGCCTCGCGCCCGACGACCAGCGCGCCTCGCCGCGCCTCCACACCGCCTACCTCGACGAGGAGCCCAACACTGGCCTACCGCCAAGGTTTATTTTTTTATTTTAATTGACCGAGCGAAGCGTCTGCTTCAGCTTGGGAAAACTTATTTCGTATGTCCGAATTCCGGCTTTCCGTTTGTTCTCTTCTACAGGTCGCATTTCTCAAGTGATTCTCATGAAATTTTGTGAACAGGTTCGATAAATTAATTATATAGATTTTTTTGATCAAGCCAGTTTTTCGCAATTTATCAAAAAATAAATAAAATTATTAAAATGAGAAGCGGCATATAGCTGCGAATATACTAAAACTTAATAATGAATACAATAATTAATAATTTAGGAGAATTTATCGTAGGTAATTAAAATTTGTAATGTTTAATTGGCAATTAATTAAAAATGTATAGTAACAATTTTAGGTATTTTATGTAAGTATATGAAATTAATAATGTACGAATTTAATCAATATAGCTTCTCTATTGCATTAGGTCGAAACCTGTAAAAATAGTGTTAAGCTTGTGCAAATAAATAAAAAATAAAAATAAAAATACCAAACAAGCTTTGAAAACCTCGAGGCGATGGCGACATCTATTAATTTTTAAACAACTTGCAATTTGAGTTACTTTTAAACGCGAGGTACTAGTTTAATATGAACGACAACATAGGACTTGTCAACTATCTGATTGCTAAAATTATTTTCCCCTTAGAGCAACGCTGGCTTCGGCCCGTTTTGCTCCAAGATTTTCCCCATTTCTCTCACCGATAATAAATCAAGTTTATTCTTAAAAGAAGGGCATTTTGTTTAAGTTACTTACTACTAACAAACTTTGATTGTTCGAAGTTCATCTGGCCAAATAAATATCACATCACAAAAACTGTGTGCTGGCTTTACCATTTATGTAAAATACGTCGGTAGTGGAGGGTCTCGTTCTAAAAACTCTTGTCAAAATTCATGTGGATTCATCTATTTATTTTTCATAGGTACCAGCACGTGCCAGTGGCTGGCAGTAAAAACCCTGAAGAGACGTACCTCGCACTAGCACTGGAAGCAGCGCTACTGGGCCTCGGCATGCAGAGGATGCTGCCGAGCGGACTCTACGCTCAGGAGCGGTACTGCAAACAGGTGAACAATTGAAACATTAGTTTAAGAAACCTTTACCTACTTTAACCGATAGAAATAAAAAAACCGGCCAAGTGCTAGCCGAAAGATTCCATGCCATTATCTATATAACATTGTTGTATGGGAGCCCCCTTTAATATTTATTTTATTCTGTTTTGAGTATTTGTTGTTATTGTGGCAACAGAAATACATCATCTGTGAAAATTTCAACTGTCTAGCTATTACGGTTCATGAGATGAGCCTGGTGACAGACGGACAGTGGAGTCTTAGTAATGGGTCCCGATTTTACCCTCTGGGTACGGCACCCTTTTTTTATTAGAGTGAGGTAAATACGCTTTTTACGTATACATGCTTTTATGCATGTATACTGGGCTCGGTAAAAAACTCATTAAAATTGGTTATAAGTAGCCTATGCCTTTTTCAAGCTTTCCGATCGGCTTAAAAACCAAACGGTTGGACATAGGCAACAAATTACAGGCATATTCAATTCACTATAATCGCCGAAACTTTATTTGGAAATGTAAATAGACCAACTGGGTAGATCTTTGAATGAAATGAAAAATGGTATTCATGGGAATATTCAAACATCTAAAATTTAATTTCAAACTCACTTAATAGTAGGTATGAACCTCTATACTAAAAAAAGTTGGGAGTTACAAGTCGTGATAAAGTTTGGCCACATGATAGAAACTGATCTGTAGGATGTTTCTAACTAATATTGAGCTGGGCCAAACTATCCTTACATACAGTTCCATACGGCGGCGGGTTGAATAGCGCACTTTTCCCGGCTTCATTCTAAAAACTATAACAATTCAGGTTTAGCTAATAGGTCAAATGTGGTATCATTTTCGGATAAATTAATAACGTAGAACTTATTTCTGATATAAAAAAAATCAATTTATTATGCAGTTTTTGAAAAATTACACAATAGCCAACATTTTTAAACTTCATTTTTTTAGTTTAGGTATTGGCACTTGTTTCAGTATTTTCAAAAAAACTACTTTAAAGAAGCGTTTTTTAGGTTAATTTGTCATATGCTTTTGTTATGTTAACTATATTTTATACAATTTGAGCCTAACCCAAGTAGTTGAGGTCTATTATTTGCGGAGACACAGCTAGTCAAAAATATGCATTTTTTCACGAAATAAAAAAGGTTTCCGTTTCGTTCAGAAACATTTTTCATGTTTTTTGTTTATATTTCTGTAAAGTTAATTAAATTTCCTACAATTTGAACCTAACTTGAGTAGTCTAGGTCTATTGGTTGCAGAGACATAGCTGGTTAAAAATGGGCTTTTTATTGAAATTAATTGAAAAAATCTTATGTTTGACTAGCTGTGTCTTTGCAACTAGTAAACCTAGACTACTCAAGTTAGGTTCAAATTGTAGAAAATTTAATTAACTTTACAGAAATATAAACAAAAAAAGTGAGAAATGCTTCCGAACGAAACGGGAACCCCTTTTATTTCGTGAAAAAATGCATATTTTTGACTAGCTGTGTCTCCGTAAACAATGGACCTCAACTACTTGGGTTAGGCGCAAATTGTATAAAATATAGTTAACATAACAAAAGCATATGACAAATTAACCTAAAAAACGCTTCTTTAAAGTAGTTTTTTTGAAAATACTGAAACAAGTGCCAATACCTAAACTAAAAAAATGAAGTTTAAAAATGTTGGTTATTGTGGAAATTTTCAGAAACTGCGTAATAAATTGCATTTTTTTATACCAGAAATAAATTCTACGTTATTGGTTTATCCGAAAATGATACCACATTTGACCTATTAGTTAAACCTGAATTGTTATAGTTTTTAGAATGGAGCCGGGAAAAGTACGCTATTCAACCCGCCGCCGTATGGAACTGTATGTAAGGATAGTTTGGCCCAGCTCAATATTAGTTAGAAACAGCCTACAGATCAGTTTCTATCATGTGGCCAAACTTTATCACGACTTGTAACTCCCAACTTTTTTTTGTATAGAGGTTCATACCTACTATAAGGTCAAACCGCACTACAGCGGAGCGGCGCGGCGCGGACCGATGCGGCCAAATATTTTGTATGTAAAACTCATTTTTGCAGCGCCGCGCCGCTTTATTGCGGTTTGCATCATTGCAATCAATAGAAATAATATTTGGCCGCGTCGGTCCGCGCCGCACAGCGCCGCGCCGCTCCGCTGTAGTGCGGTTTGACCTTTAAGTGTACGGCCAGAGTGCTGATCGTCGAGCGGGGCGAGGCGGGCAGCGTCCATGTTAAACAAACGCGTTAGCATTTGTTTTATATGAATGCTGCCCGCCCCGCTCCGCCCGACGCCTGGCACTCTGGTCGTATAGTCATCTGTCTTCATTCATTTGTCTAGGTGCATTATGGCGTCGATCTTACCATCAAAATATGTGACTTTAGGAGGAGCGTCTGATCTCCCAACTCCAACGAGTAGAAGGGGAAGCTGCCTGGGGCGTGTGTGCGCGCGCCGCTCGGTCTTTACTCGAAGGTGGGCCGGCGTCATGCTTGGGAACGCGTGTCCACCCACGCTCCGCCCCCGCTCACACCTTCGCGCGGTATCTGTTCCTGACACTGCTGCCTCATGACCCTGATCTGGCGTACCGAGTTGGATTGAGAGCCATGAGGTTAGTTTACCACTTTGTCGTGTATGAATATACAAATAGCATAATTGTCACTAATGTTTTATAAAAGATTTTTAATAACGTTTGCTTGCTGTGTGTGCATTACTTAAAGGCGATCAGCGGGGCTACCGGCTAAAAACAATGAAGTTAATTTTAACTGTAATTTGACAGATGGATGTAATACATTGCTGCTTTTCTTTGGTAGGTTTTTATTTGTCCCAAAACGAAGCAGCAATGTATCAGATACATCTGTCAAATTACAGTTAACATTAACTTCATTGTTTTTAGCCGGTAGCCCCGCTGGTGTCCTGCTAGGGAACAAGATTCCATCCAATCCAATCGTCCATCTTTACTAAATGTATACATGGTGTTTCATAATAACCCTTTAAAAAGACGTTTTTTATTGGTATGGAAAATTGCAAAGTGCAACCCTAGACGTAAACAAATTATTGTTCTCGATCAGTTTGCGATGAAAAAAAAAAATTTTTTAAGTGGTAGTTTTCTGGTTTTATAATTATTATCCGGGTTTGTATTGTATGCTTAGTACCTACCCTATATTTATCCACCATATTCGGTTTAAGGGGTATTTTTGTAACCCGTTGTATATTGAACTCATTGTAATGGTACAGGTTACCAATGGTAGAAGAAGCGTACGCGCTGGACGGCGCCAGCAGCGCGCCGGCGACGATGCCGGGCGGCGCGGGCGCGTGGCACACGCTGCAGCACGCCGAGCAGCAGCAGGCGGCGCTGGCCAGCGCGCTACTGGGTAAGATACATGGGCGTACCGAGGGGGGGGGGATTTTGTTTACCTCCAACTACTATATGCTGTTGTCGATAAAAGTTTTTATTTCCCATTTGCAATTTTAACTTTTACAAATCGGCGAAGGTGCAAGTGCACTACACCCGGGGAGTCCTCATCACTGAGGAACTGGCTATCTTACCTCTAACTGCCAGAACACAACAATGTTGAAATTGTTGTTATGGCGTCAGACTTAAGTAAGATGATGGTGGCTAGCCAGGCAGACTTGAAATAAGCCCTACCACCAACCAAACTGAGTACAAATTTTACTCCCCGTGGGAATCGAACCCGGAACCCCTGCGTCTTACACGGGTGGGTGAACCATTACACCACAGAGACAGTTCAACGCGTAAAAAGACTAAAAAGAGTCAAGTTTTTTGTCTTGCAAATTTTATTGTCATTCTATTGGTCATATTCAATAAGAGCGGGACAGATCTCAATGATTGTTGTTGTTTCCTTGCCGCAGCTTTAAGTTAATTTACTAAAACTGTTATTTCATTTTTAAATTCTTTCATAATTATGCCTTGCTCTACAATAGTGTTGTCTTGTATACAGGTGCTGCCCGCGGTACACCAGCGCGCCTCCGCGCGGCACTGGGTGCGGCGCAGCGGCACGTGCGATCTGCCGCGCAGCTGTTCAGACTAGCGCAGGACGCGTTACGGCACGCTGCACCGCCCGACGCGCCGCATCACCACCGCGACTTGTTAGCTGCTGCCTTCGAGTTGGGACTGCAGGTGAATAATTAAGATGCACGCTCACGGTCAGTCCGTTGCGCCAAATGGAGTGATGTACATCCAAAATTTAATTGAGTCGATTCTGCAATCTAAATTTTGGATTTGGTTCAATCAGGGATTTTCAGTGCTGATTTGATTTGATTTAAATCAAATGGATGGACACCGTAAGTGGCCTCAAGCTACTGGCGTCCATCCATTTGACTTCATCCATTTGAATTAAGCCAAATGGACTGACCGTGAATTCCCAGATTTAGGCCGTATACAAAAAGAAAGCCGACAGCCTACCGGCGCTTATTTCGCTATGCTAAAATGGACAGGTGCTTATCGACGCCGATAAGCGCCGACGCCGGAAAAGGTCCATTTTAGTATAGCGAAATAAGCGCCGGTAGGCTGTCGGCTTTCTTTTTGTATACGGCCTAGACTTAATCTTATAGCCACTCTGTCGAAGTCAGGAAATACCTTTCTGCTTTTTCAGATTCACTATTTAATTCTAACTGCTTCTTTGTTAATATACAGCGCTGTATATTCTTATAACGATATTCTAACAGTGTATTGTCGTCATGCAGGTGCTAAGAATGACGCTGTCTTCTGTGAACTGGAGGCGGCGCGAGATGGTCCGCTGGCTGGTCACCTGCGCCACGGAGCTCGGCCTAGACGCACTGCTATCCATCATGCAGAACTGGTAAACACCACACTCTTTTCCACATAAATCACCGGGATTTTGACGACCCGTGACAACCAAAAAAAGTCCGTTTCGATATTGATTGGTCAGCTTGGAATTGAATCCGAGTAAGGTCAAAATTAAAAGTAGTGGTTCTGTGAGATGTGGACCTCGCATTTGTGTAATGTTTTTTTATACGTAACTGCTGAAATATATTTTTTATTTCGATAAACTGAATGGAAAAATCTATATAATTATCTCACAAAATTTCACAAGAATCAGTTAAGAAATGCGTTCTGAAGAGGAGAACAAACGAACAGCCAAACACCCGCCCCCGGACCGCCTAACTCTATCGCTTTGACTCTGGCTTTGGTTTATGACGTCAGTGCACTGTCCGTCCTTGTCATCGTGTTATGATATGACAAGGACGGATAGAGCATAGCTATCGCTCTGACTAAAGCATAGCTATCGCTCTGGCTAAAGCATAGCTATCGCTCTGGCTAAAGCATAGCTATCGCTCTGGCTAAAGCATAGCTATCGCTCTGGCTAAAGCATAGCTATCGCTCTGGCTAAAGCTTCGAGTTAGGCGGTAGGGCCCCTGGTCAGCAACATTCAAGACGTTTGACGTTTGCCGTCTTTTGGTCCTAACGGAAATGGTGGTTTTGACGACCCTGTTATTGAATTTAAACTCAACGTGACGTAACGGACTTAAGGCCTACTCAAACCTGACCGGTATCCTGTACCGGTGGTGGTGGCGGTATATCGTTGCAGCCACCGGTACAGGATACCAGTCAAATTTAAGTAGGCCTTTAAAGTTGAAAATTGATCAAGAGTATTTTTTTGGTCCTCAGAAGTTGAAAATTGCACAATATCACATGTTATTGTCCAGGTACGAATTATTCACTCCGACGGAGGCGACGGGCCCCGTGGCGGCGGCGGCGATGTCGCACGCGACGGCGCTGCGGCTCGGCCTCACCTTCGAGCAGCAGGAGAAACTCAGCGCCTGCGCACGGACGCTGGCGCTCCAGTGCGCTGCTAAGGTACGTCCATGTACTAACCATCAGGGGACATTACTGCTGGAGCAGTACAGGCCTTCCTTATGGGTGGATAAACGTCTCCGCTCCCACCCAGCAAAAAGAATCTGTGGCTGCGTGGACTACGAGCAGTCGCCTTAATTTAGGGCGGCGTTGGGTGGGAGCCATGTTGTAGCAGAGACGTGTAAGTGGGCTAAGACCTTAAGGAGGATAGGCCATAACCTACCACGCGGGCTCGATGCGGATTGGTGGGTATTTACGACTGCAAATGCGGCCGGGACCAACGGCTTAACGTGCCTTTCGAAGCACGGAGGAGCTCAAGATAATACATTTTTGGTCACCCATCCCATGACCGATCCTTTCTAATTGCAATCGCAGGGCCAGGCGCTAAACCACTGCGCCACCGAGCTCCTCAAGCGTCCGTGTAGTAAAACTGATAAAATAACGGGAAATAACAGTTGCGTAGGAATTAATCCACAAAAGACTATCGTAGTCCTTATCTTAGAGTCCCCGCAAACTACAGACCAAACTGTGTCGGCCGATAGAAAGTCTGTAGTCTGCGGGCACGCTTACTGAGAATACACTATTGGGAAGCGGACGTAAGAGTTTGAAAGCGTACTCCTTTATTAAACTCTTGCTGTTTCTATAATAATATTGGGACTAATAACAATGTATAATATGTTCTTTCTCAGGATCCACCCGGTTGCGCTTTAAGCGCTTTATCCGTGTGTGAAGGCTCAGCGGGGGCATTCGAAGCAGCGTGCGCAGCAGTGGGGGGCGCGGCCGCGAGGGGGGCGCTAGCTTCCAGTCAGCTGTTCGCGGTCGCTAGATATATGGAGCAGAGGGGGCAGCCGGCAAGAGCCATGCGGCTGGCTACGTTAGCTATGAGGAACTTGCACCTGCACTATAATCAGGTTTGTTCTCATGATTTTGAACTCTAACCAAACCCTACAGAGTTAATGTAAAACGTCCTAGATAGACCCTTAAAGGGGTTCAGAGATGCACACCAATGCTTGACGCATTACGTGATTTTAAAGATAGCAATAACGTATCTTAACAATGCGATTAAATTGACAAACAGTGATCCACTGCAACTTCACTTGAGAATGTAAGGCAAAGAGAAAACTTTACATATAGAAATACGTCGTTTTGTACCGCAAGTCCTCTGAAGTTGCCGCTGATCACTGTCTATTGTCCATTGTACAGATACATTACATACTCCATCCATAAATACGAGTTACACCAAGGGAGTCCCTCAAGGGTCACAACTAGGTCCCTTACTGTTTCATTTATAGTGAATTAATTCTATAGTTTGTTATTAACAATCAATTTCGTTCATTAACAGGACAGTCACCCAGCGATAGCGGACATCCACTGGGCAGTAGCGCTTGCCCACTCACTGGGACGCGCCGAGCTTCAAGCGATGCTACCTCTGCTAGTGAAGAACGTGCAATGCGCGCCTGTACTGGTCAGTATCAAAACAATCTAGAATAGATATTAGTACTTACTATTGTCGTTGCTTTCCTGATTGAAACTAAATATTTATTTATGAGCATATTCTTTGTAGACTCTTTTTTCTGTGTAAAAAGAAAATAGCTCTAAATAGATGCAAAAATATTTTTTCACAAATGCTGATGCACCACGACCACGTCCACCACATTACATAATAATAGGATATATGGATAGAAAAAGCGATTAAGTTTAATTGACCGAGCGAGCACGAAGTGCAAGCTAAGCGTCTCTGCTTCAGCTTCGCCAAAAATTCTTTCGTATGTCTGGCTGTCTGTTCCCACCTACAGGTCGCATTTCTCAACCGATTCTCGTAAAGTTTTGTAAGCAAGTTTGAAAATTGTATAGAATTTTTTGTCAAGCTATTTTTTTAATATTTTTTTTAAATGGCTGAGATATGTAAAAAAATAGATAGCTCAGTCCGGCTTTCTGGGCGCTGTCTGTTCTCGTCTACAGGTCGCATTTCTCAACCGATCGCGGTGAAATTTTGTGAGCAGATTTGATAAATATATATAATTTTATAATCGAGACAGTTTTTTGAAATTTATTCAATGACGGAGATATGAAAAACACATATCAGCCCGACTTTCCAGGTGTTTGTTCTCCTCTACAGGTCGCATTTCTCAACCGATTCTCGTGAAATTTTGTGAGCAGGTTTGATAATTACTTATACATAACTGTTTAGTCAAGCCAGTTTTTCCAAATTTATCTAATAATATTCACCCATTTCGAAAAGTTATTAAAATTAGAAGCACCATCTAGCTGCGAATAACTCACGTGCTGTGTGCTTTGAAAACTTCAGAGCGACATTTTATTTTTTTACAATTTGAGCCACTTTTTATCGCGAGCTCTACAGCTCACGGAGCGACTAGTCTAGATTCTAGAGAGAGAAAATATAGCTTCCAGGCAACTGAGTATAGCATAATATAATGTTGTGGTACGTTAGTCACCGAGAGTAACTGTCACTAAAGCTTTTTTTATTACGACTCCCGCCACACGAAAGATTAATCGCTGAGCGATTTTTGTCGCCGAGAATAGAACATTCAGAGTTCATTACCTTAATAAAGCCCACGAATTACCAAAAATCGCCACTACCGAGGCAGTTAAAAAGTCCAAATAAGTGACAAGCGTGTACATTACAGTCGGACGTGCTGCGGCGCTGCTGCGTGGCGGCGGCGGGGTGCTCGCGCTCGCGGCCGCCGCCGCCGCGCCCGCCCACGCCGCTGCGCCCGCTGCTCGAGGCGGCCCTGCGCGCCTACGCCTCCACCACACACGCGAGACTCGCACACATCTCGCCGCGACACTACGCCGACTTCGTCGACTTCTTGGGTACGTTGCTACTACAAGTATATTAACTTTACTTTCTTAGATCACGTACCAAAGCACTGCTACGATATTATCTACGGCAAAAGCCGCTGCGCCCGCTACTGGAGGAGGCCCTGCGTGCGTACGCATCTACCCATTATCTACCACGCATGCGACTCACTCATATCTCACCACGACACTACGCCGACTTTGTAAACTGCCTTCCTCCGACGTCTCACTACAAGCACTTGACCAAAGAAAATATACACTAATGACTTGACTGACTTCGTAGGCAAGGCTTTGCATCAACATGCTACGACAAGGATGGCGAACCAATGGTCGCGTGCCATTAATGGCACGCGACACAATGTTTTGGGCACGTCACCGATCACAAAATTCATTATGCACTACGAAAAACTTACGATTTAATTAATTTAAATTACACATACACATTACAATAATGTACATATTTTTAGTAATAAATAAAAAGTTTTGATGTGATATTCTGTAATATTAAGTACATTTCATTTTCCGAATAATCACCAAATCAAAATTATTTGATATCACGTCTATTTGATATCATTAAACATTTCTTTATAAAAATGGCACGTTGGTACATAAAGGTTCGCCAACCAAGCTACGAAATGCAGTAGCAAAGTTCGCAGCTGTATAAAGTCCTCTACTACGCAACACTTCACAGACTACGTCGACTTTATACGTATTGTTTTTTATTGTTACGATTTTGCTACGAGACTACGAGCGTAGCAACTTTGCATTTGGCCAAAAGAGCTTCGATTTTGCTACGAGACTATGAGCGTAGCAACTTTACGATTGGCCAAAAGGGCTACGATTTTGCTACGAGACTAGGAGCATAGCAACTTTGCCTTTGGCCAAAAGAGCTACGATTTTGCTATGAGACTACGAGCGTAGCAACTTTGCATTTGCCCAAAAAAGCTTCCTTTATTGCTGCGACGGATTCTCGTCGTGTAATTATATTCACAGACATCTAATCCAGCGGTTCCTGAATAGGGTTCCGCGGAACCCTGGGGTTGCGTGAGAGGCTCTCAGGGGTTCCGCGAAAATTCAAGAGTTTATAAATTCAAGATCCTACTTATCTTTTTGTTCTAACTAAATTAATATTTTATAACTTAAAAGTCCTTCTTTTAAAGTCAAGCTATATCATATATAATAAATTAAAATTAAAATGACGCTTAAATGCTCTAATCTCAGAAACCGTTGCTCTGTAGATTTAATGAAAGCAGAATTGCAAAAGACATGCCTTGTTCGGAATTCATTAATATAAAAATGATGCGGAATTAACGAGATAGGCCCGTAGCAATACACAATATGCATGGAATGGAAACAGTAAAAAAATACCTAAAACATTAAATCAAAAGCCTCTTTTTTCCGTTTACCTAGGTACCTAGTTATCCTTTTTTTTATTACACTCTTACTTTGCTGACCCGCCCGTTTGTTTTCATTGATTTTGAGTATTTTAATTACAAACATTCACATACATTCAACATGTCTGGGTAACTGGTAAATGAAGGATTTACCAGTTACCAGACTCTACAGTAGTTTTATTACTGCTAGTTTTAATGATTTCAACGTACATTTAGAAAATAGACCCAAAAAATTTTTGTACCCTTGTATTTGTCCTATTTTCTGTTCCTAAAAGTGACCACCCTAGTTAGTTTACTTCTTACTAGAGCTGGGGTTCCGCTGAAAATCGGTTAACCAAAAAGGGTTCCGAAGCCAAAAGAATTCGGGAACCTGATCTAATCTATACTATACATGCTCGAACTATGTCAACTGTCAAGGTATATTCATGTGAAATTTAAAATTAAAAAATAATTTTATTTATAGGTAAAGCGCGCGACACGTTTGCATTAGCCCATGACGGCCCACATCAGTTCGCGGCGTTACTGCAAGAGATCAAACTCAAGTACAAGGGGAAGAAAAAACTAATGTTCCTCGTCAAAGAACGATTCGGTTGAAGCTCGAGCTCCTTAGAATATTTTCCTTGCAGTTTAAAAGTGCGGCTGATGAAAAAAATATGGCTGCCATTGTAAAAATATTATTCAGTGTTTATCTGGAACACGCCGACTGTTTAATTCGATCCATTATTTGTTATTTGGGATACAGGTAAAAAAAAAACTCATGAACCAAAAGCCGTTATTTTAAATGTATAATGGTTGAGTTAAATTGAATTTAAAAACTATAGGAAGATTCAGTTATTTGTTATCACTCGTTATTACTTTGCCCAAAATATGAGAAACAGTATTAAATTGCCAGTCCAGAGGAAATTAACGATGGACAGGCATAACTTGCAAATACGAAAATGTTTTATACCTAACGGTATTACCTCAATGGTAGTTTATAGCAATCGTTTGTAACAAGCCAGTCTCTTTTTAAGTATTAAGTATTATAATTTAATAATCATTGCATTAGTCGTTACTTTTAAGAAATGATATGCAAACGGCGTTTTGATTGAGAAATCCGTATAAATTCGACAGCGTCAAAATCCGTTTTATATACCATTTCTTGAATAAAAGGTAAATAACTGACCTCGTAAACGTCATTTTTATAATTGTAAGTAATATTGTAATGATCTCAATGATTCCATTTGTGTAAATAAGTTAGGCACTTGTATATATAGAATGTATTTAAGATTAGATACTTGTAATTAGTGATTTTGTGTTATGTGCTGAAAAAATATGCCTGTATTCACAGGCCAGTATTCCAGATTATATTTTTAAGTTTTAGCACAAAACACAGAGTCTTATTGTAGGCATAGTACGCCGTTCATATAGCGTCCAATAGCAATGGAATAATCATAATTGAAACGACACAACACCAAAGAAATATTATTATAAGTCCAGAATTGTGAGTTGAGTAATGCCATCGTTATTTCAGTATTCTTGAGTATTCATACTATGTTTATTTATAATGAGGGAGTAAAAAGTTTCATAGCGAATTTCATATCTCTCCCTTCTTCCACACACATACACATAAGGCACAAAGAAATAATTCTTAATCTCCACGTTTTTTTCACTGTTTTTTTCGTCTATTTATGAGTTAAATTCTGATTTGCTTGCTTTAAAGCCGGCCGGTCTATTCCTACCTTATTCCATGTCTTAAAACACAGTTCTTTTATTTTTTTGTTATTACTTTAACAGAAAATACTCGACTCTTGCCGGTAATGCCAAAATCGCAAATTTAATTTCTATATTAGATATAAAATTTTAACAAAAAGTGCATTTATAAATATAGAAGATGTTTAATATTTAAATACTTATAGATGGGAAGTTCAGATAGAAATCGGGTGTTAGTACGAGAAATGATTATGGAATAGTAACTTAGACATTAATGAGGGACTTTTGTACTTTTTGTGGTGTGCGAAAGGGTTGTGCAAACGCTAAAAAATATTTTTAGTAAAATATTTAACTAAATTATCCACAGGATAACCGTTTGCGATTTTCGCTTATGGGAACATCGTACCTACTGTTACATTATTTGCCAACCCTGTAATGTGTCAAAATATCAGTAAATAATGTATGATGAAAAATTGCTATCACAAAATAATTACTCCAATCGACGTTAGATCTATTTTTTGTTTATAAAATGTAAATAAATTCAATCATTTAGTTAAGAAAATAAGTAATCAATTTCTAAAATATTTTTTGGAAATGGGATACGCTCACAGACCATAATTGACCATATAACAAATACTGTGTGTGGATACCATAGCGAAAATTTTTCTAAGTCTATGGTGGATACGCTTTATATGCGCTTCATTTTAAAGCTCAGCCCCCGTATTACAACGTCTTAAAACTTGCCAGTTTTTTGAACGGTTATCAATGCGTCTCTTTAGTTTGGTATACAGTGAGAAAGATATGTATAACTAGTTATAGCAATTCAAAAACCTAGCAAGTTTTAAGAGGTTGTAATACCCCCCCTGTTCACACTGTTTAAAGTCTGTTAAAGTCGTTTATAATTGGCAATCTCGCTCGCGATACAATTCTTCAGATGTACTAACAGGAAACAACTGTAGCTCAGGACCGATGAATTAATTAAAATAATTATTATATTCACATGGTCATAATGCATGCGAATTTCTGTTGATTAGAGTGCAATTATGAAAATTCGTGAAATAACAATTATTCTAATTGAGAGTGTCTCAAATATAAAATTTGCCAAAAGATATAAGACGTATCTCTTCTCATAAAACCGCGAAGAACTAAATTCCACGAAAGAGTGCCTCAAAATCCTGTTTTCGTAAGATGTATGGATTTATTAATAAATAACGTCTTATTAGTTACTTTTAACGAGAATTTCTAAGCAATCATCAATTTTTCAAGCAATATTCTTTATTAAGGTAGTCGGTCTTTCCCATTATATGAACAAGTTGCTTTAAGTAGATTAAAAACACACACACACACTATCACGCATCACGTTACGAAAAATTATGTAGCGCATGATTTCTATGCAAACTTAAGGTTTCTAATCTAGTGTCCAATTTAGGAATCCAATTTAGGGTTGCCACCCGTATAAAAAGTTATATTTTAACATTAAATTTACACTAATAGCGGAAATAAATATTTTTTATTCTTATCTTCATCTCTAATCATAAACGATGTTTACCTTTCCGTTATCAGTGTAAATTCACTGTTAAAATCGAACTTATTATACAATATTTTACTTTCAAGTACGGGTAGCAATCCTAAATTGGACTCTAGATTGGCTAATGTAATCGCGGCTTTAGTACTCTACAACTTACAATTTTGCAGTCAATCATGACGCATTGTGATGCGTGGCAGTGTGTAATCCACCTAAGAGAAATAATTATGATAATTATCCTGTAAGTACCAAAATTTATTTTCAATATAATCTAAGTTTTTTTTGTTAAATGACTTGCTGAATTGTATCTCAAAGCAAATAATAATGATCCTAAGTGCCTTCAGGCAAGTCTAAATTGAAGTCAGACCGACTACTTAAGTTTTAATTCCCTATTATTAAACAGTTAAGCTACAGAATAGTGATTCAGAATTTTATCTCTTTCACTGCAACTAATCCAAAAGGAGGTTTGAGTGAAGTGAACAAAACACTGAAAAACTATTCACTGCTTAAGGTTATATAGTAAAGTTTATACAGTGAACCTACACAATGTCGATTGTAATAATTTTAAACGTTTTTTATTGTGTTGTACGTTTAACGTGGACACCCTTCAGTGCTGGTATTAAGATGGTGATAATTTCAATATAAATAATTGGAAAATATTTACTTTGTTTTATTAATTCCCTACCTATCTATATTTTTCTGATTGAGGACCACCGCCATTACATTCATACTTGAAATCAAGAACTTTAAATTCATTAGGATGAATTTCAAGTTCTTGTTTGAAATCAAAACGATAGTCCAACACCAAACGTCCAAATTACTAAATAGTTATTTTAGTTCCAAACTAAATAGCGCTTAGATGTACCATATGATAAACTTGAGGTTTAATGCTATCGTCTATCTTGCAAAAGGTACGTAACAAATTCACCGATTTGTCTGGGAATTGCGAAAAAATTATTTACTCCATTTAACTTTTCAGTTCTTATCACTTCACTTATGGCTGAACGATAAAAATTCTTTGCTCACAGATATCTTAAAAATAAAACAATCACGTTGACTTGACGGCATTGACATGCAAATTTTTTTCATGTCAGTGCTTGACGGACTTCTTTATGCAAGTCATTATTACAGTGGTTTGCAGTCTGTCGCAACTTTCATACAAAAAATAATTCTATGAAACAGACACGAACTTTGATGGCGACTATGTTTGTCTCACTCTTCCTCATTCTTTCTCGTTCTTTGATGATACGTCATTCATTTGTCAGTCAGAGCAACTATCGGCGGTACATTTAAAGATCTTTGGGAAGTTCTTAGTATTAATAAAATTATAACAAAGAAAATTATCAATTTGTGTTAATAGTACGCTAGTAATATAATAAGTCAGTGGTTAATGGTCAAGTTGTTGCAAATTTTAAGTGCGTTCCTAATCAAATCATAATGAAGCATATGTGAAATTTGTGGTTTGAAATCGGCGCGAAAGGACGACACAAAATGGTTTTTTATGGCCAAATTTCCTTTTGATGAGCTTCGGTGAGTAATACATTAATCAACTTAACATTCGTTTAAACTTTTTGGTAGGTATTTGAATGTAAATAATAATTTTAGTCAGAAAATAATCTGATGGGAAATAGAGTACCTACATCTATAAATATCGATATCGATGTTTTTAATTTTAGTTGTAATGTAAGAAATGTACCATATACACTTTATAACTTTCCCGTTGCATTGTACAGTCAGCAGGCACATGAGGTTATATAAAACTGTCAAAATTCATTCTGAACCTCAATATCTTTGCATTTAAGTGTAAAAATGTTTTCATATAATTTTTATTTCAGGTGATTACCAGCAGCCGTGGAAATAATTGAAGAAGTGCAATGAAGATTTTTTTAGAAATAAATACTTTTAATTTTTAATTGCTTTATTTCAAATATTAAACTGAACACATGCTCTGTTTTTTAAAGTACTGCCCAACGGTTAAATGCTTCATAATTAATTCTAACATACTTATGTGACTCAGTACTAGTTAAAAAACGGAGCATTGTGCCATGTTAGTGGAAATTTTAAAATTATTCCTTAAGTAAGCGCAGTTCAGTGCATACATCGATATCGATAAAAATTTTAGTACTAGGTCGCCCATCTCTATTTTTTAATTTTCCTGTAGGTTGACAAAATATTGTTTTACAGTCGTTAGGTTGGCAACGATGAGGTATGTTTGATTTGACATTTCATAGATTTTTTTTCCTCTATGAAGTCCCGTCTCTTCTTACGTAGTTATTGCTTTCTCTGTGGTGGTTTGGCATTCCGAGAGAAACACAGGTTTACGTCAGTATCCAGTTGCGCGACTTTATAGAAAGAAGCAAAGAATGAAGGATTTTTTGTCACACTCATTACAAAGTACATATATATATAGTGCATTTTATTGGTGATTTGTTTCCCTCGAAACGGTCCATGTTAAAGATGATGCGTAAAAGCGGAGATGACGTAAGCCTGTGCTACTTCTTTACTCTTTGCTTGATGTTTGCTTGCCCTTGCATTGCATTGACGTTTGCAAAAATCTCGAACACACAGAAAGCCACTGAAATAAAACGCTAGTTTTTTACATTCTCTGCACTGAATCACAGCAATAAACAAATTCCACTAATTCTGTCAATCGAGCGATATATATTAGTTAAAAAAATACTTTTTAGTGATATGTCTCACACTTTAAAGGTAGGTACGAAATTAGTTAAATTTTATATACAAAACTTTTCATTACCTCTCATTCTCACGCGCCGCGTGCCGATTTTAGATCTTTGAATTTTAGTGGAAAATTCTCGTGTGTTTGTTTTATTCCTTGGCTACTGCAGGCACCAGACACAGTTCCAAGGATTTGAACACTGTTTGATGACCTTGCATTCCAATACACTGTAAACACGTCATGTTTTCGCTCAAATACGCATGCATGCTACGCATCACTTTGCACTTGCAGGTATTTGCGTGGCTGTATGTCTTTATTTTTATGGCTTTATGCCGACTCCACACGTTGGCTACAATATTGACAAATTCAACGTACGTTGCCGGTTTTGTAACAAATGCTTAAAGAGGTTCTTTCAAAAGCATTAATGAACGATACATTGGCCAAGGTTTGGACTGAGCAACATTCTGGTTCAAGTGACACGAAAAAAACATATTTTATTAAAATTAGGTGTGTTCTGCTTGGATATTGCACGTAACTATTGTTTCCATACTTTACATGAGTACTTTTGGTGAAGAAAGTATAAACATAATTTATTTCCTAAAAAAGGCATCAACGATATTAGAATTTAGGTAAAAGTACCAAACTTTTGTTTTGTTTTGGATAATTAAAAAAATACACTTCATTTATGATATTTTATCACACTGTAAAGTTTCGTCATCTGAGTATTTAAGTACTGTGGGGTTAAGGTTTTTACTCATGTGGTAAGGTAGTGGACCTTCCTTTCGTACACTATTGGGCCAAAGTGTGGAGCCGACATTACACCATGGCACAGCTTCATAAACTGTGCCAATGGTTACCACGTAATTTCTATACAAAGTTGGCACTTTTAAAAATCTGCAGCACGTTTCATCATAATATACAGTGTGTCCCTGGATAAAGTGCAATCCCGAAAGGGGGCGAAACTAGACTATAAATGAGTAATAAAAAAATAAAAAATAAATATTCAATCTAATTTCACATTTTTTTTGCAGAATTAAGATTTGTAATTTTACAATGGAATCTATGTACAAAAAATAATATTCCTTCAAAAGTAGTGAATGGATTTAATTCAAATAAAAAATAACGTGATGCCAGATACGTGTTAGTTCAGATAGATCGCAAATAACTCACAAAAATTACATTATCTTAATTCTGCAAAAAAAAATATTAATTGAATATTTTTTTTTTGTAATCATTTATAGTCTAGTTTCGCTCCCTTTCGGGATTGCACTTTATCCAGGGACACACTGTATAGTTAGCTCGTGGTTGTTAGAAAAATAAAACACTATCCTACGGATAGTTTTCATTGAAAACTACGTACCATATAACTTGATTGGCTTGGCCTGACAAAAGCTTAGCTGACTACATATGCTACGTGCTACGGTGCTACGTAATATACTACGAAAATTTAGAAATTTCTAAATCTGGACGTCAGAAGCATATCCTCGGTTGTACAATACAAATCCGACGAAAATGACTTTTTATATCTATAATACTCAACTCGTCGAGCTCTTTCTACCCATCTAGGAATATTATTTCTATCTCACTCCGTTGCTATAATAACACAGATCCATAATGTCGTCTGTGAGTTTTTATCCTAATACCTTAGATGCATTTGAAAATAACATCAAAAACGCGTTTATGCTACTTACAATTTCTAAAATAATTAGTCATAATTACGATTACAGCATTATGCTTTCCATTAGAATTGGCCCAGGACGACCCGGCGACGCTGATACTGATGCTGCATTTGTTTATAAAACGTTATGCCACCGATCATCATAAAATCCCTGGACCAACAAAGAAGCGTAGATAAAGGGACCCGTAGTCACACCAGTGTGGCAAAACGGTGTGACCACGGGTCGGTTGCCAAATTTTTGTATTTATAACACATTGTATTTACTGATATGATGTTATGCTTCCACAGGAAAATAAATCTTAGGCATAAAGTCAGATACGATATTATGTTTCAAATATAATCTTTTACATTCCGCAATTTTCTTCTTGCTCTCCTGAAAAGTTGACTTTTGGCACATCCGAGAAAATGCTTCTAACGCCCAGAAATTGTTGGACTTTACGTTACGTTTACGTTGAATTTTTATAGCATACGGAGATGTGGCGCTTTTTTTAAAATGGTTATTTTAAAATTAAAATAAAAAAAATATAAAAAATACAGCATTGCAAAGAAAATTCATATAAATACAAGTTACGATGTAACAGGTAGCAAGCTGGGTATCTTCGCCTTTTGCATTCAACCTTTTGTATGCAATAATAAAGAAAAACCTGCAATCCCTTGAAAAGTATAAACAGGTACGTTAAAGGTCCTAAAATATTTAAAATTCGTGGTTTAAGCCCGATTCACACATATCAGTGAGTTGTACCATCACGGTACAACTCAATGGTACTACTGCTGGTCCGTAGGGGTAAAGCACTGACATGAAAAATTTTTTTTTGTGTAAATCTATGCAGGTCAGTGGAGTAAAGTCTCAATTCTGTCACATTTCTTCTTCTTATTTTTAGTTTGGCAAACTCTTTTAGGGAGTAATTTTTGCCAGTGTCAAGTGTTGAATCAGTGGTCGCTGTATTGTTTCAGTTTACATTAGAATGCGGGTGCATCGTAATCCAATGCTGCTTGGAGCATTTGGCACCAAGTGTATCAAGACAGTTTACTCGGTAAGATCAGCCGAGGTAGCCACCACTACAATAAAACTCTCAGCTTCACACAACCAAGATCGCGCCTATTTCAATTATCCCACATATTGTTCAGTTGCGTAGACACTTGTACCACAAAACTGCACCAATTTTAAGACACAATATCCACTATGGATCAATTTGCAAATAATTAAAATAGTCACCGAACCGAACTCGACAAAATGGCGCCAAAAACCCCTGTCACATTTCAGTTGTGCTCTCAGTGCATGTCAGTTTGTCAGTGAACGCGTGTTCATAGAGAATTTATGAAAGAATATCACGGTGGCGGTATTGTGCCGGAACTGTGACTACACTGATATGTGTGTGAATCAGGCTTTAATGAATAATAATGCATGGAAGCAATTAGAAGTATCATTTTCTTTCAGATAAACAAAATTTTAAAAACATTGAGAGAAAATGAAATATCTAATAAAATATTTCTGAACTCATCATCAGCATCACACATCAATGGAATTTTATTTAATACAACTGAAGAAACTGAAAATATCACTTTTGAAAACGGATCAGCTAAAGACGTTATAAATAATTGGGTAGGTAATAACTGTATAACACTATTTCCTACAGTTTTAAACATTTATTATTATAATACTTAGTGGCTCTGTGAGCTTCGCGTTTGTAATAATTTCGCACATTTTTCGAAATGGCTGAAATATAATAAGTACCCCTAATGCCGAATATGGTAATAGGGGCCATTAAACTGAATAACTTTTACTATGGGACCAATTCTGAAACCGCGAAAAAAAAATCAGCTGTTTCATACATTTTCGACATTTTTTTACCACATTCGGCATTGAGGGTTATTACGTTGTATAATTTATCGAACCAGCTAAGTTCCTAACACATTAAAGCTTATTTTTGGGACAAATAAAAACTTACCAAAGATATGCAGCAATGTGTCACATTCACATCCATCTGTCAAACGAAAGCGACTGCGATAGATTTTTTGAATTAGACAATTAGCCCCTGGCTCTCTTTCACGAGTATCGGTTGAGAAATGCGATCTATAGAGGAGAGCTGGAGAACAGACGCTATCGCAAACATTATATTTGTGCAATTTGCAATTCGACACTTCCGTTGTGAAACTGCATTTCCGTGATGATTTTTACTCGTGACATTAAAATCATTACCTATATCTTTCAACATTTTACAGTAGGTAACCAGATAGGTACGTTCCTAATCAGAAGATAATCTTTTAAGGTTAAACAAAAATCGGACTGTCTCTGTATGGAGAACACACTTTCAGCCGACACCAAAATTGTGATTGCAAACATTCATACATTTAAGGTGAGAAATATAGGTTACTTAGTTATCTAAAATATTGTTAGGATTAGCTAAACTTTAGCTAAAAGAACTTAAATTGTCATAGTTCAGTTTTATAAGGGAGGCTACAGACAGACTATGCTCGTCGCAAACCTCTTGCGATACGCTCCAACTCCAAATAGACAATATGGTAGGCAATATCGCGCTCGCACATTCGTAAACGTAACGAATGTTCGCAAAACACGGAAATGTTATGAGATTTACAAACTAAAATTATTATGATTGAAACTCTGTTGGTTTTTTTTTCAAGAATATTTTATACGTGAATTAGATATCATAATATAATTTATTTAATTCAGGATGAATGGAGCGATGGGTCTTCTTCTCCGAGCATGAAACTGTACAACTCTTTTAGCTATACCGAAAACATTAAATATGAAACAAGAGTAAGTTTAGTACCTATTTGTAAAAAAAAAACCATTTAATTTTAGGGCCAATATAAATATCATCCATAAAAAACTCCTACCCATCAGTAGAATAAATAAAAAGTAAAAATACATAATTTAAAGTTATCAAACAATGTATTTGATTGCAGCTAATAGAATTACCAACAAAAGGAGATTTTAAACTCGCAATTCTAATACCGAATGAAGTCGACGTGTTAGACAAAGTATTTGATAAGCTGTCGACCGATGGACTGCAAGCAGCCGTCGACTGTCTGCACCCACTTTTCACGACGAGCACGCGGCTAGAGGCACCGATCATTAGTTTTGATTCTACTGTCTTATCTCAGGTAAGTACGTTCTATGCGGTTATATTACGGCCGTAACATGACGGCACCGTCATCCTAGAAAACCCTAGCTTTACGCATCACGCTGTTGTATCAATAAATATTCCATTTACCGATTTCAATAATCTAAGAGATAGGCCTACTATGAATCTGTTATTAGGCAGGAAACCGTTATTTCCCGTCATCTAACAGAAATATCTAGGCAACAAATCTTTAGTAAGCCTATATCTTTACTAGAATGAGGGGTTATTGAAATCGTCCATTAAACATAGGATTTTAGATCCTTTTGTTTTTTTTTAATATTAAAAAAATGTTATGCTCTAACACTGACAACGTGCAACGTTAAGCTTCGTACAAACCGAGTCGAATTCTGCGCGCGACGCGGGACGAGAATCTGCGCGATTCGCTCGCCGAATTCCGCACGTCATTATTTATGGTTTTCTCAATAGGTAAACATGTCTTTTGATATCGAAGCTGAGGTTTTGTTGTTATTGGCATTATCTGAAGAAGAATCTCAAGATGCGAGGAAGAAAAGAAAAAAATGGGTCCATGGGCTGAGTACTCAACGCATAGAATTTGGAGAGTATTTTATTATTGGAGATTATTTTAAAGACTTCGTGGCTAAGGGCGTATAGAAACTTGTTTTTTTTTTTTTTTTAATAATTCAAGGTTTAACGGCATTTTGAAAATTTATCGCGTATATTTCGCTGCAGCACGTGCGACTATACGCGCCAATGTGAACACGTACCATACGTACAAGCACAGATAATATAATACTATTATCCCCGTCAATTGGTAATGCGCTGGAACCTTGTCACATTAACATCCACGTTGACGTAATCCGCAACTAAAAATGTCATGAAACAAGAAAATTCTAATAGGTAATCTAATATATTAATTATTGAATTATTATTTTCAATATGATAGGGTCTACGTATTTAAAACTTTACAATTGTTTTTCGTTTTTGAGGTTAAAATCATGGCCGCGAAGTTAGCTGACGCAATCGGCGCGAGCGAATCGCGTCCCGCATCGCGCGCGGGATTCGCCTCGGTTTGTACGAAGCTTTACAATAAAATTATATTATTCTTAATTTCAGCCCAGTACTTATTCTGGAGTCTGTATGCACCGCGGAAAAGTTACGGTTGATGATAAAGGCGTAAATATTGCTGTTTTGACATGTAAGTGAGCTATATTTGTCATACTTGTGAGAATATTATAGTATAGTCCACAACACAACAATACATTATGATATAAACGTTACATAAGTATGTCTACTTACAGGTTTATACGAAAAAGATGCCGATAAAAATATATCGAGAATCCAAGAGTTTCCAAAAGGGATTGGATTTTATTTCGCCTTAGTTTTTAAGGATACACCATTATTTACTGGTCGATATTGTCCTTAGATAATAAGTTATTATTACAGAATTAAAAAAAAACATTTTTTTTTAAATAACTTTCTCTTCTATTCCACAACATTTGACTGCGCCTGCTTCGTTTCACTGAGTTTTGTTTAACTAGATAACAGAAATATCAAAGTCAATCAAAATAAAAAAATGCCGCTATAGCCAAATAATGTTATTGCGATTTTAAATATTTTTTTTTATTTATTGCGTAAGTGGGTAAATAAAATACTTTCCTTCCACCATTGAAAATATAGTAACATAGGTAGGTAACTATCTTTGTAAAAAATCTTTAGGTATAGTTTCAACATAACAGTTGTTACAAAATTACTTATGTCCAATGTCAACAAAGAATTTTAATCAAAATTCTGATAGTCCCTGGCTTGGTTTGCATGACGTTGTCGCTGGTTCCTGCCGCTTTGCCTCATTTCATCATCAGGATGCATCTTCCTCAACAATTTGTCACGTCCGCTATCCTTCACCGGTCTTTCCTCATTATCATTGATGTCAATAGTTGCTCTATTTGTTTCAAGCATGTCATCTACTAACAGTTTTTGTCCGTCATCTTCTTTCAGTCCGACGTTACCTGGATTATTAATAAAAAATATTATGATGTAACACACCATAAAAGAAAAACCGGCCAAGTGCGAGTCGGACTCACGCACGAAGGGTTCCGTACAAAAAAGCGGCAAAAAAAACTAAGTTTGTTGTATGGGAGCCCCCCTTAAGTATTAATTTTATTCTGTTTTTAGTATTGGTTGTTATAGCGGCAGCAGAAAGACATCATCTGTGAAAATTTCAACTATCTACCTGTTATCGTTATTAATATTGAGCAAAAAACGGCAAAAAAAATCACGTTTGTTGTATGGGAGCCCCCCTTAAATATTAATTTTATTCTGTTTTTAGTATTTGTTGTTAAAGCGGCAACAGAAATACATAATCTGTGAAAATTTCAACTGTCTAGCTATCACGGTTCATGAGATACAGCCTGGTGACAGACAGACAGACGGACAGCGGAGTCTTAGTAATAGGGTCCCGTTTTTACCCTTTGGGTACGGAACCCTAATAAAAACTACTGAATATTACTAAATAAACCACGTGTTACAAAAAACCCTAAAGCCGAATATGGTAGATAGGGACCATCAAAAAGAACAACTTTTACTATAGAACCAACTCCGAAGTTGCATAATCCTTATCCTTACTAATATTATAAATGCGAAAGTCCGTTTGTTTGTTTGTTACGCCTTCACGTCTTAACTACTGAACCGATCATCATGAAATTTTACATACACGTTGTCAGGGGTACAGAGAAGGACATATATGCCGAAAAAATATCGTTCCCGAAGGAAAAAAACTTTCCTTCCACGCAGACGAAGTCGCGGGCGGCTGCTAGTTAAACACAGGGTCATTTTGTTTTCACCATCCAAATTTTGAGGATTTGTTCAGTCCATGAAACTAAACAAATTTCTCTAAGAAACACATGACCAAATATGTAAAAAAAAACGACTATCCATACAAATCAAAGAGATCAGTGATCAATTTAGTATGAGATGACCAAAATTTTGTGGCGAAATTCGACACAATAATGTTTCTTAGAGAAAGTTGTTTAGTTTCATGGACTGGACACCTCCTTAAAATATGGATGGTAAGTTCAAAATGACCCAATATAAGACAACATCAGTACGTTGCTTTGCTCCACTGCCTAATGAATTTGAATGAAAATCAACGACTGTACCACAAACACCCAGACCCGACACCATTTAGATGAGTTAGTTTTCCTACATTGACGCCGGACATTGAATAGTTTTCATGGTGTCGCCACCTTAAAGTCTCAAAGATGACTGATCTCAGCGACACCTGAAAACCCGTGTAAAATATTTTAAAACTAGCGGCCGCCCGCGACTTCGTCTGCGTGGAGAGGTTTTTTGCTATCCCTCGGGAACAATACATTTTTCCGGGATGAAAGGTACCCTATGTCCTTCTCTGTCCCCCTGACAATGACAACGTGTATGCTATGCAAAATTTCATGATGATCGGTTCAGTACTTAAGACGTGAATGTGTAACAAACAAACAAACAAACGGACTTTCGCACTTATAATATTAGTGTGACTTTTTGTCGTTGAGTAGTAATAAATCCATTTTATTGTTATGATTTTAAATGAAATTGAAAGGATAATAGTTGTATGTTCGTTTATTAGCCTGGCAACACCGCCGCTTGGCTCCACCGTTTCCCGCCACATTTTCCCGCGATTTTTGTAGTGGAATGGGGAGGTAAAGTGGTGGGGATAATCGGCGGAACGGTCAACGAAAGTCAGTTGCACAGGCTCATTCACTGTCCAACCGTCGAGAAGAGAAATAGTTAGGGAAAACTGTTAACGTATTGTTACTATAACCTAGTTAATAATAATCATGGTGTATTCCTGTGAAGAAAGTAAAAGTATTTCACCGTTATTACTGTGGTTTCATTACATTAGTAAGGATTTTGATTTTTTGAAGTGAAAACTTTAGCGGCGTTGTACGCTTTTTTGTATGGGGAAAAATGTTGAATTCGCATCAGTCAGTCAGGAATAGTCAGGATCACGTGACCCTGATCGAAAATTCGTAAGAATATGTCACTTGTGTCACGTCACCATAGCAACACGCTAATTTTTTAATTCAATGTCAAAACTCTAGATTTTCTGTCAAGCTATGGATAATGTATAAGACCTTCGAGCAGCGACGGCTTCACAGAAGCCCGTCTTACTCTGAGGATAAGAGTTTCGTACAATACTGTTCTGTATTCGTAAATTCAAATGCAGAGTAAATTCGTAAGACGGCAATTCGTGCAAAAAGTTTTTACTTCTGCCGGCACTCCCGGAGTGCAACCCAATTTTTTTGTACCAACCATTAAATTGATTATCTTTGAGTTTCTTTATGCTTTGACCGCCTCCCTCATTCCTGAAATCAATATCTTCATAGTTAATGACTATCGGAGGTAGCACTATCAGCCTCGCTGAACGCTCCTCATCCGATTCGACCTAAAATGACAAAGTTCAAATAACCAAGGATAACAAATTATTCCTACATTCGTTAATCAATCAATTATTCGCAGATTAGAATGAACCAAAATAAATACACCGTCATTTTGTAGTCATTTAAATTAACTTATGTAAGTGTTGTACCAATGAAACTCAACATTTTTCCCAAAGAAACATGGGTCGAAAAACGACAAAAAATTTTGGTCCTCCCATACTAACTAGACAGCTAAAACATTGTATTAAATAGTATGGGAAAAAGACTGGTCGAAAATCCTAAAAATCCGCTTCTTTTACTGTTTCAACGGCATTTTGTGAGCCATTTGGGCAATATGACTTTTCCAATGTAAAAAAAGCCTGCTGAATTCAATTCTGAATGTTGCCAAGCCGAATTTTTTTTTCAAGCGTGTTTTTCTCTTATTACGACTTGATTCAAGAAAATATCTCTATATTCTCTACTTACAGAAAACTCTCTACAGAATTAAAACTATGAGGATTTGCCTCAGAAAAAAAAAACACTGGTAAATAGTAGATACAGCGAAAAATGTTCTAAGTCTATAGGTAAATAGCCCAGTTATTTCACTGTATAGAGTAATAAACTTATTTAACATTTTTGTCCAGTAACTGTATTCAAAAAAATATTTGCGTCGCGGGGCAGAATTTTCTCGGCCATTTTTTTTTCGAAAACTTCCTCTACTGAATTAAATTTATGAGGATTTGCCCCAGAAAAAAAATACTGGTTAATCAGTACCAGTAATAAAATACCAGTTATTCTACTATATAGAATAATAAATTTATTAATCATTTTTGTTTAGTACTTAACTATGTTAAAAAAATATTTTGTGTCACACGGCTCAAAATGTTTTTTTTTTCGAAAATCCTTTACAGAATTAAAACTATGAAAATAGGTATGTCTCAGAAAAAAAAACACTGGTAAATAGCCCAGGTATATCACTATATAGAATAAAAAACCTGTTAAACATTATTGTCTAGTAACTGTGTTTAAAAAAAAATTGTGCCGCGTGGCGGAATTTTCTCTCCTCCAGCCACATCTCATACTTCCGGTACCCGGACGGAATTCCGGGTATCAAAATTGAGTTCAGCGACCCCCGAAACCTATGCCAGGACACCTCACCCGACCAGAATCGAGTTCTAATAAGATATGGCTCCATTTTGGCCGTCATCTTGAATTTTGGGCAAAGGAGCCAAAATTGGGCTTGGCAACATTCAGAACCGAATTCAGCAGGCTTTTTTACTTCGGAAAAGTTATGTTGCCATAATGGCTCACAAAATGCCGTTCAACTTGAAAATTTTTATATGAACTAGTCTAAAAGTAAAAAAAATGTCTTTGGCACTTAATATGTTTAGTTTCATTGATATAAAACTCCCTACGTTAATTAAAATGACTACAAAATGACAGTGTATTAATACGAAACTAGTTATTTTGTTTATACTGTCCTAATTTGAATTTACTTCAGCTTTTATTTAATCTAATCGCATAAATGCGATGTTTTGATAGTTTGTCAAGAAAATTCTAAAAAAAAAGTTATTCAACTTACTGAAGTAAAACTTATAATCGCAAACATAAGCGGTAACCACATAGTGTAATAAAATTTCATATTTTATTACATTGCCAATATCGGTTGGCTGTTATACATAACACTTGTTGTATTGTAGTAGGTACGAATCTAATTTCTTCAGAAATATTTTCAGCTACTATTGTATTTTTTATGCTACAAACTTCGATCAAAACAGCACTCTGGGTTACCTAGTCACAAATTTGCCATCTACTTGCTTGTACAATATCCAACTAAGTAGGTACTTATTTATTGAAAGCGATACCCGATAATTTAGATTTTAGTTAAAAACATTTGTAAGCCTTTCCAAAGACCAGGCGCGGTCCCGGGGGGGGGAGGGGGGGGGGGGGGGGTCACAGAAAAAGCTAAAAATTATTATTAGTGACCCTTCTCAAAATTTCAGGCTGCGACCGCGCCTGCCAAAGACACTGTACCTACGCATTGGCATGGACGAGACGAGGGGCATTATTAAAATATCACATTGAAATTTCCAACTTTGTATTTCTATTCGTTTGAACCGTAACGCTAACTCAAAGCTTAAAAATAAACAAACGACTGTACACTGTCATTTTGTAGTCGTTTTAATTAACTTAAGAGAGTGTTCTACTAATGAAACTTAACATTTTTGCCCAAGAAACATGGGTCGAAAAACGACAAAAAATGTTGGTCCTCCCATACTAACTAGACAGCTAAAATATAGTATTAGTATGGGAAAGTAAAAAAAGACCGGCCAAGTGCGAGTCGTAGTCGCGCACGATGGGTTCCGTACCAAAAAACTGCAAAAAAAATACGTTTGTTGTATGGGAGCCCCCCTTAAATATGAATTTTATTGTTTTTAGTATTTGTTGTTGTAGCGGCAACAAAAATACATCATCTGTGAAAATTTCAACTTTCTAGCTATCATGTATTCTGTGCTATCGTAGTTCATGAGATACAGCTTGGTGACAGACAGACAGACAGACAGACAGACGGACAGCGGAGTCTTAGTAATAGGGTCCCGTTTTTACCCTTTGGGTACGGAACCCTAAAAATGACGTTTTTCGACCCACGTTTCTTTGGCAAAAATGTTTAGTTTTATTAGTAGAACAGTCTCTTAAGTTAATTAAAACGACTACAAAATGATGGTGTATATGTAACATGTTACAAAAAAAACCCTAATGCTGAATACTGTAGATAGATAGGAACCATCAAACTGAACAACTTTTACTATGGGACCAACTCTGAAAACGTGAAAAAAATTAGCTGTTTTATTCAAATATTAATAACGAAAATATGAAAATTTATGAAACAACTGTTTTTTTTTCGCGATTTCAGAGTTGGTCCCATAGTGAACGCTGTTCAGTTTGATGGTCTCTATCTACCCTATTAGGCATTTATTAGGCTAACCTAATAAGGGTAGTTCCTATCTACCCTATTAGGCATTTATTAGGCTAACAACCCCTAAGGGTTGTTTCGTAACACGTTGTAAAACAAGTCGCAAGCTTATGCAAATTATAAAACTTGATATAGGTATTGACAAAGTCAAATTCAATAGTAGATTGTACAACAAGTGCATAAAACGCATAATTTTAAAATGGGTTTTATGTACGAGTTATACACTCTGCTTTTCACTTCGATTGTGAGGAAATTAAACAACAATAACGTAAAAAAAAACGATTTTATGCAGCCTATTCCCAACATAAAGACGAACTTTACGAGCATGAGAAGTGAAAAATATCTTTTCACTTCTCATGCTCGTAAAGTTCGTCTTTATGTTGGGTATTGGGAGGGTGCGAAGGTATAATAATCGATCGCAGCGCTCATGGTGGCAAAAAGTAGAAAAAATGGAGGCTCTGTAATCTGTTTGAAAACGATATTTAATTTATTATTAGCGATACAGGAATAATTATACATGTTTATTATCACTTAGTAAAATTATTAAAGTAGCTTTATCCTCTTGTTTTACAAAATCTACAACTAAAAAAGAAGTAAACAAACCCTGATATAACCAAAATAAAACACTCTTTTTGAATAGATCTTACTTGCCATATTTAATTTAAAAGACCAAAATGATTTTACAAGACTTTGTCCACTCAAATCACAGTAAATTTTAAATTTACATTAATAAAACAATATGTATAGTATTTTTTAACATTTTGTCATAATGCCGCCATTACATATCAAAACGTCAAAACGGTCAGGTCAGAGCCAACAAAGTTACAATACGCTAGGTGGCGCTAAAAGCGTGCACGGAGCCAATAGGCTGCATAAAATCGCTTTTTATGCTCTAGTGCATAAAGTAAAATCTTCGTCTAAGTCTCAGACTTTAAGACAAAGGTCGTCAGGTAAACAGCCACACACGCAATTTAACTTCATTAAATTAACTTGTTATTTCATTGTTTCTTCATTTTTTTTTGTTGTGTTATACTTAATACTTTATTTTTGAAAATGGGTACCAATTTTATTGAAAGACCTTGATAAATTTTTTTTTTTTCAATTTTTGAATATGGGTATCAAATGAAAGGCCTTGAAGAGCACATTCCAAAATCATATTTTTTTATAAAAAAAAGAGTTTTTTTTTCAATTTTTGAATATGGGTATCAAATGAAAGGCCTTGATGAGCACATTCCAAAAATAGATAGTTTGTCACAAAAAATTAAGAAAAAACATTTTTTTTTTCAATTTTTGAATATGGGTATCAAATGAAAGGCCTTTATGAGGACATTCCAAAAATATAGAATTTGTCACTAAAATTAAAGATTTTTTTTTTAGATTTTTAAATTATTGTTGTTTAATTTCCTCACAATCGAAGTGAAAAGCAGAGTGTATAACTCGTACATAAAACCCATTTTATGCACTTGTTGTACAGTCTACTATTATTCAAATAAACTTAATAATTAAACACTTTTGAATCGTCTATATTTTCCTACCAGTTCCAGACTTTTTTAACTGACAAGAAGAACGGGCGCAAGAAACTTATCATAAAATTGTAGTAATGTAAAGGAAATAAGATAGGTAATAACAATAAAATAATTTATTTCCACAAATTACATAGACAACGTTGTTACGCTGCTGGGTGGATTTATTAATTCACATTATTTTGAACTGGTGTGATTGAATAATAATCGTAATAGTCGTCGTGAGACGTTGATTTGGTCTTCTCTATATCATCGTGTGAATCCAGGTCGGATTCATGATAGCCGATTACGTTGGCAGGTAGAATGAATTTAATGAAAGTCGCATTGTCCTCTATCTGAAAGGAAATTTATTAATTTATTTATACACCGTTATTTTTAAAGTATATCTAAAAATGAAAAGGGGTGTTCAGACCACGTTAAAGAACAACTTTTACTATGGGGCCAACCACGAAATCGCGAAAAAAAATAACCTATACCTTAAAAATAACCGTGTATAAAAGCACAATTTCAGTATCACTTTCACGTCATTAACTGAGATATTACACAAAGTGTGATGGCCTGAAAAAACATAACCTGTGGGTCTACCGGCTAAAAAGATTGGCTGTAATTTAACCGGTCAAGAACGAGTTGGACTCGCGCACTGAGGGTTTCCGTACTATCATAATAAATACACTGCAGAGTAGAATAATAAAATTATTATTGCAGTATTAGGTCAACGCTATCTCTTGACCGATAGTGTAACAATTTTTTTTTCTTAGGTCAAAGGTTCTTTTTGCATTTCTAAAAAAGTGTGTTATATTGAGACATCGTTTTATTTTCCTATAATCTTTACATAAACTACTATCACATTATTTCAGATTTTTCTCTTTGCAGACTTCGGAGATAAGGGGGGAACGGTATTTTTTTACATTTTTCATCATTAGTCGAAAACTATTCGGGCCTACAAAAAAAAGGAAAAAAATATTTAAAATGTGCAAATAGCGCTCTTTCATATGTTACCCCAGCCCTAGTCGCCCCACTTCAAATTTTTAAGACCCCTTTTCAGTCCCTGCTGTAAAAAACATATTTATTTTTTAATTCTTTCTTATTTGCGAAATAGTGGGGCAAACGTCATCTTAAACTATTCCAAATTTCAAGTTGATAGCATTAGTAGTTCTCGAGATATCCAGCTGTTACAGACAGACTGAGTCACACCATAAGGGTTTCTTTTTACCGTTTTGGTACGGAACCCTAAAAATAATCATAGCGCAAAATAATTAACATAGGTTGACTTAGTACGGGCGGCGTCAGAGGGACAAAAATATGCTTAGAAAACACTATTCGCACAAGTCATCTCGGAAACACGAAAATAAGTAAGTACTCAAATGTAGCATCGATGCATTCAGTACGATGCCCCGCACCCTGATTATCTAAATGGAAACTATTTAGCGAATGGTTTAATTTGATATACATTGCTACTTTTCTTTGGTATGTTTTTTTTCACCCCAAAAAGAAGAAGCAATGTATCACATTCATCTGTCAAATGAGACCAGTCGCTAGGTGGTTTCTAATTAGATAATCAGCCCGCCGATCACAAATATATTACTATTATATTTTCGCGCTTGATGACAAGCGCGAAAATGGTGGGGGTAGAAACTGTGACGTCATAAAGTTTTTCGTACCTACAAAGAAAAAAATTCTTACCACTTAGACACACCATATGTCACATCAAATGAAATGGTTATAATGTTGATCAAAAAGAAAAGAGATTCGTCAATGCTGTTATTAAACAGCTATTAGAAAGAACCAGCTAACTTAGTTTCGATAAATACCTATTTATTTATTTATTCTAAACAATAATGTACTTATTTGAAAAACTTACTGAAGCAAAACCATAACAAATATGCATCACAAAAACTGAAACAGGGAGTAACGTTATCATAGTAGTATGCAAAATTCAATTTTATTTCTTTTTCGTATTACTTTTATTTTATTGCTATTTATGATAATATTACCTAAGTTGATTTAACAGGCTAACCTTTTACAACGTGTAAATGAAATAAAGCAAAACCTTTACTAAGTATAATACGCCTCCTCCACATGCCTTGGACGAGCCACATGCACAGGCCAAATCTCTACTTGTGTAGGGAGAGACGCGGCCTCTCCATTCCCCTGGGTGAATTAAGTACGTACCAATTAGTACCTAAACTTAATTCACCCAGGTGATTTGGCTCAAGTGAATTAAGTCTAGTGCATGTAGAGATTGTGGAGGCACAGAATACATAATAGTACAAGTGTGGAGGGCCCATAAGACTCACAATACCTACAACTTTTTGTAAGGGAACTATCCCGAAATCACGAAAACAGTTGTTTCATACAAAATTTATAGCGAACTAAAATGTATGTAACAGGTGATGTTATTCGCGATTTTAGGATTGCTTCCATATAATAGTACATTATACACCAAGGAGATAAAGCACTGTTTTATGTCCTGAACGTAATCCAAGAAAAAAACAGTTTTATCCCGGTGGTGTATACTCTACTTTTAAGATAAGATAAAAGATAAAAGATAAAATATTCTTTATTGTACACCATAGTAATTTACAGAGTATTACACAAAGAAGAACAATTGGCGGCCTTATCGCTAAAAAGCAATTTCTTCCAGGTTAAATTTTTATCAATTAACACACCTAAATTTTTGACGGTGTCACTAGGATTTAAGGAAACGCCATCAAATGTGATAGCAGGTAACTGTGACCAGTCAATTTTATTCGTAAACGCAGAGCTACCGATGATTATGATTTGAGTTTTGCGAGGATTAACTCCAACAACAAATCGTTTCCAAGTCATTGTTTAAAATATCGATAGCTCGGAAGAGTTGACTGGTATGTTCTTGAATATATATTTGCAAGTCATCTGCATAAAGGTGGTAGGATGAAACTAGTTGAGAAGAGATAGAATTAATAAAGATAGTGAAGAGCAACGGAGATAAAACGCCACCCTGCGGCACCCCAGAAGCAATATCGCACCAAGAGGAGTAAGTATCCTCAATGCGAATCCTCTGACGGCGTCCAGACACCAGTCAATCACGATCGGAGATATGTTAATGGAGCGGAGTATGCCAAGCAGGATATCAAAGTCGACAGAATTAAAGGCGTTGCTAAAGTCTAGTAACGCAAGGACTGTGACCTTGCCACTATCCATTCCCGATCTGATATCATCTGTGACGTTCACCAATGCTGTAGTAGTACTGTGCCCTGTTCGAAACCCGGATTGGTAAGGATTTAGGAGTTGGTTTTTAAGAAGGAAGGAGGACAATTGAGTATGGACAAGGCGTTCTAGGATTTTGGAAAGGAACGGTAGTATGGAAATAGGCCTGTAGTCTGCGAAAGATGACGGTTTGGAAATTTTGGGCAACGGGGTGACATGGGCATCTTTCCAGGCTGATGGAAAAACACCAGTTTTAATGGAGTGATTAAGGAGATGTGTGATGATAGGAAGGATTTCGTCCAGTATAAGAAGTATCATCTTACGACTGATACTGTCGGTACCAACAGCACTAGAAGTAATTGACATAATGCTCTTCTTAACATCACAATCGGTGAATTGACGTAGAGAAAATGATGAGTAATCTGGGCATGGAAGAGATGTAAGAGTATTTAATGTATCAACTTTAGTCGTTGTATCGAAGCTGTGAGAGGAACTGAAGTGTTGATTTAGAGTGTTAATATCTATATTTTTAGGATTTAAGGTTTGTCGTTGTTTTCCAATGCCCAAAGATCTTAAAAAATTCCAAACTTTCGTCGGGTCCTCATTATCAACAGAGCTATGGATATGTTGGCGTTGAGCATTTCTACACACCTTATTGCAATGATTGCGGGCTTTAACGTACTTCTCCCAGTTGTAAGGCGTAGGCCGACGCTTGTACCTGTATTTGGCAATATTTTTAAGCTCAGACACACGTTTAATATCATCTGTGAGCCATGGTGATGGACGATGCTTAAGTTTCACGGAACGAACGGGTGCATGAATGTTGTACAGCATAATAAGTGTTAACATAAATAATTCTAATTTACCATCCATCGAATCACAGTTCAGAAGTTGGGTCCAGTCGGTATTAGCGGCATCTTCCTTGAGATTGTCATGGTTAATTCCACTAAAATTGCGCTGCAACACGACTTTGGGCTTTGCCTTAGGTGGACGAGACTTATAAGAGACATAGATCAAATCGTGATAAGAGAAGGCATCGGCTGGAAATTGGCCATGCTTAGCGATGTGCTGGGGAGAAGAAACAATCATCAGGTCCAGAAGAGAGGGAGAACAATTTGGAAAATTATGAGTGGCATTTAAAGGCGGCAGAAACAAATTATTAGAATGAAGGACAGAAAGAAAATTTGCCGACCGAGTGTCGTTTTTAAGAAGACAAGTATTGAAATCGCCCATTATAATACTGTGACTGTAAGAGGGACAAAGATGTTCTAACTTGTTTTCGAGAGATGAAAAGAAATTAATACGCAAAGAGGGGCAGTAGTAGACACCGAGAAGTATTTTTGAACGACACAGACTAACCTCCAAGAAAAGATGCTCGCCGGCATTTGGCGGTGGTGGTTGTGGCGACATATCTATTACAGTGAAAGGAATATGCGTACGAGGTTATTATATATATATATTTCTTATAAGGTTAAAGCCTGGTAGCGAATAGGAAGTTGAGGGTAGACATGGCTTAAGCCATGACTCAGAAACAAGGATGGCATGAATATTCTTACTATCAAAACTTGTCAGCATATCAGAAAAATGTGCCGGAATACTTTGGGCATTTATATGGACTACGTTAAAGTTCTTTGAAACGTCGGAGAAACATGAGTCAAGAGAATCAGATAAAGTGGGAATGCTAACAAAACTATCATTGGCACTGCTAGTTGCAGATATAAAACTATCGCAGCTACTATCGTCATCCGATAACATAGTTAACAATAAAATATTAATACATAAAACTATATATAGGTACTTAAAATATATAAACGATAATAAAACAACGTAAATAATAATAACAATAATAAAGGTAATATAAACACCATAAAACCACCCGCTAGTGCTTTAAAAAAGAAAAATTAAAACCAAAAAATTAACACAATATCACAAAACAAATACTAACCTGCGTTACAAATTCATTTTAAATATTAAGGAAATCAACAAATTAACGTCACATCACAAAACAAGCAAGCACATCACAAGTTCATTTAAAAATTCTAGCAAAAATGAAGCACGGCTTTGCCAAAACAATCAAACACGTCTCACTTTATGCGAGACAATAAAAAGCCAGGCTTAGTAGATAGTGTTTATTACAGCATATTAAAAGTGCAAATTGATATTGGAGACATTAGTCCAATGGGGAATGTCCGAAAAAAATCAAATTGGCTGAATATTTTTTCATAGGTAGGAATAAGCTACCTTAGTAACAGAAAAAAAACCGGTCAAGAGCGAGTCGGACTCGCGCACCGAGGGTTCCGTACAATCATAAATATATTTGGATATGTTATTTTAGGACAGTCTTTAAAAAAGAAGTAGGATAAACGGCAGACAGGTACGAACAGGCGGACAGTTAATTTACAAATGCTGCTTATGGTGACTGAAAAACGTTTCAGCCACTCCACATTGCAAAATGTTTATATTACTAGTCCATCAGCCATTTTAATGTCCCCACTGCTGGGGCACAGGCCTTCCACTGGTGGATAAGGAGGACGGGCCATAACCCACCACGCGGGCCCAATGCGGATTGGTGGGTGTTAACGACTGCAAATGCAGCCGGGACCAACGGCTTAACGTGCCTTCCGAAGCACGGAGGAGCTCGAGATAATAATTTTTTGGTCACCCATCCCATGACCGAACCTTGCGAACGTTGCTTAACCTCCGCAATCGCTGGTCCAGGCGCTAAACCACTGCGCCACCGAGCTCCTCGTTATTATTATATTACTATATTACTAAGTAGGAACTTATTCTTCGTTTATTCGTACGGCAAATAGTAGGTAATTATATTAGAACCAGCCACCAATTTATTATTGTAGTGTTAGGTTGCGCCATCTCTTGACCGATAGTGGAACTATTTTTGTCCCTTAGGTTAGCATGCTTAGTGAAACTAAAAAAAAATTGTTTGTTTTTGAATTTCTAAAAAAGTGTGTTATATTGAGACATCGTTTTATTTTTCCTGTAATCTTTACATAAACTACTATCACATAGAATTATTTCAGATTTTTCTCTTTGCAAACTTCGGAGATAAGGGGGGGGGAACGGTATTTTTTTTTTACATTTTTCATCATAAGTCGAAAACTATGCGGCTTAAGAAAAAAGGAAAAATTGTTTCAAAATGTGCAAACAGCGCTCTTTCATATGATACCCCACATGCCCTAGTCACCTCACTTAAAATTTTTAAGACCCCTTTTCAGTCCTTGTTGTAAAAAAAATATTAATCTTATTATTTCTTTCTTATTTGCAAAATAGTTGGGCAAATGTCATCTTAAACTATTCCAAATTTCAAGTTGATACCATTAGTAGTTCTCGAGATATCCAGCTGTGACAGACAGACAGACAGACAGACTGAGTCACACCATAAGGGTTCCTTTTTTACCATTTTGGTACGGAACCCTAAAAATCAGAATTTTCGGTTGCGTGAAAAAATTTAAAAAAATTAAAGTCTTTTCGACTTCACAAATATAGGAAAGTAACAGCAGAATGGAGATTATACCTTTGCCAACACTTGCCACTCTGACATGAAGAATTTAAAAAAAAAGTTTTGACATTTTGGTGTTGAAACTTTTTTTTAATACCATCTTGTGGTTGGCAAAGGTATAATCTCCATTCTGCTGTTTCTTTCCTATATTTGTGAAGTCGAAGAGTCTTTAATTTTTTTAAATTTTTATCTATAAGGAGCTTATTTCTATCTATAAAAAAATATTCAGCCAATTTGATTTTTTTCGGACATTACCCATTATGGAAAGATAACGTTATATTTTTATTGGTACGTGTGGTATCGAGGTTGAGCTAGAGTTTATTTGAGTTGAAGCTGCTTGACTTCTTTGTAGCTGATAAATATTCAAAATAGACCAGAAGCACTGATTCAGACACAGACTTTGCGCCTTTTGCAGTTTTCCATGTGTCAAAATCTTTATAGGCTTTCAGATATTTTTCCTTTGACTTTTCTGGGAGTAGATTATTGACAATGCCTATGGCATCTAATTTAATAGCTTCTGGAGTCAAAATACTTTCATCACTCGACATTTTTTATTTTTTCTTTGAAATATTTATAGAATCTTCTAAAGCTATAAGTACTACTAGCTACGGCTATAGCAACTTCTTTCAGCTGGCGTGGCCTACTCGATTTGACAAACAAATGAAGTTCGTCTCACTGCGAATCTAGTGGGCCACGGCCTCGGTCTTCGAAAATCGAGTGGCCGCGCCCGCTGAGGACACATTCTGTTTAGTGAAATTTATGGACATAGCAATAAGAATTATGAAAGTGAAAATCACATAATTGACCAGCGGGTTTTAATAGAACATTATAACCCGGCTAAAGCCAAAAGATATAATGTCTTGCTTTCGGTAAGGTTTACATGACATATAATTCGGCATTGTCGAGCATGTGGTGTGAAAAAGTAATTTACACGTTGTACATAAGCAATGAATATAGTATTTTTTCTGAACCATTTACTATTATCATCAACGATTTTAATGTCCCCACTTCTGGGGCACAGCGGCACAGGCCTTCCATTAGAATGGATGGAGGATGTTATAACATAACCTACCAAGCATCCCAACCAGTGCGGGTTGCGGCCCTTGCAGACGTAATACTGACCTACACCGCAGAATAGCTAATAATAGTACTAGCGTACCTACAGCATTTGCACTCCACAGAATCGTTTAAATAAATTGCGACTCTTGCTCCGACACAATAAAGTGCAATTCAGGTCGCATAGCGCTCTTTTGCTCCGAAACATTAATTTAGTAGTTGCCTCTCTTTCTATCACGTAGGTCTTATCTTTTCTGACGTATGAAGTCCTCTCAGAGGACGCCGAGCGCTTCATACTCACGTGCGGAGTGACAGAGCCCTGCCTACACCTCATCCGCAGCCAAGTCCTCATCGGGTGTGGCCACAGCGTCGGCGAGCGGCACCTCTCCCGCTGGTATGTCCGGCAGCCGCGACAACTCCACCCCCGCCGCGCGCAACTGCGCTAGCAAAGTTGCCAACGAGCTAGCCAACTGGGAACAAGAAACTTTCTGACTCAATCTATCCGCATGTTTGTTTGTTACGTTTTCACGGATAAATAGATGAATTTCGTTATTATGATTACTGGACCTTGGACACAGAATATATAATATAGTACTAACGTACAGAAGCCCATCCGCACGAGGACAATCAAATAATAATCTACTCTCGCTGCACGCCAATATAGTACAATTTCAAATTGCACAGCGCTGCGTGCCTAATATTATAAGCAGCCCTTGGAGGACATCAAGTTTATTTACTTCAAAATCCCAATTTTTTCGTTTGATGACGGCAACGGCACGAGTGTTAACCTAATGGTTTAAGTGATATTATGGTACCTAGTTACTTATGAGGGTCTGACTTCTCTTCCCTCTTTAGCAAAGTTACCGAAGCAGCAGCCTTTATAACAGCCTCCAGTATTGGCGTAGGAAGGGGGAGACCGGGTGGGCCGTATCCACCCCAGAACAGTCTGGTGCCCACCCCAGAATACGATCATGGCCTCCAGTAGACGATCAAAGGGCTTACTCAAATGGCCATTCTTCTAAAATTAACGCTAGTAGAATAGACAATGTATGGGATTAACAGGAGCTAAGCGTTAGCTTATGTCATTTCCATACATTGGTATTCTATTCTACTAGCGTTAATGGCCATTTGAGTAGGGGGGCGTAAACTAATAAATGTGTTAAATTCTGGCATTGAAATAACACATGGATTCTCTCTAGCTAAAATCTCCTGGAACGCAGAACAACTGCCTTCTCAACAACTTTCAGTAGAATCATTCTGGCGTGTTTCCAGCCAGATTAAGTCTCACATCAAAAAGCTACCTGAGGGTCTGGCTTCTCCTCTCTCTGCAGCAAAGTAGCCGTAGCAGCAGCCTCCTCGACCGCTTCTAGTAGACGATCAGCTCGGGCGTGTCTGCCAGCCAGGTTCAACCGGACCAGTGCGTTATCTGGTGCCATTGCTGCCGCACGGGCATAAGCGGAGTCTGCGCGGCTATCTCCCAACCGCTCCAATGCTACTCCGATTAGTAAAACCTGGAAAGAAAATCACTTCACTGTTTGGTTATAGGTACAACTTCTTACAAAAAACCCTTATTGTTGAATATGGCAGAAAGAGGCCATCAAACTGAACAACTTTTACTATGGGACTAACTCTCAAATCGCGAAGTCAATGGGACTACGGTTAAATTATTTTTTCCGGTGTCCCATCAATGGGACGTCCAATGGAGCTACGGATAAAAGGGCGATTGGTCCCATAATAAAAGTTGTTCAGTTTGATGTTCCTTTTTTCTACCATATTCGGCATTAGGCGTTGTCGTGTAATGTAGGTAACACGTTGTATTTACTAAATTATAATATCATTGAATATGCCATTATCTTTAGGTACGGTACTGTACGGTTTTCGGACTCGGATAAATAAACTGTATCTATAGCAGATATGTTAGGGATACACGATTGAAGGTTTCCGTGGGATAATGTCTCGCAAGGATGAAGTCGCGGTCAAAGATATTGCCATCTTTTGTTTTATTTTAAGACAATTTAAGGTAACTATACCGTCAATCAACCGAAGAGCTCAGTGGCGCAGTGGTTTAGCTTCTGCTGGCCCAGTGATTGCGGAGGTTAAGCAACTTTGGCAAAGGTCGGTCATGGGATGGGTGACCAAAAAAATATTATCTCGAGCTCCTCCGTGCTTCATAAGGCACGTTAAGCTGTAGGTCCCGGCTGGATTTGCAGTCGTTAACACCCACTGGGCTTGCGTGGTGGGTTTGGCGATCCTCCTTATCCACCCATAAGGAAAGCCTATGCAGGGTTGCCACCCGTCCCGACAGTTTTGCCGGGACAGTCCCGATTTCGATGAAATTGTCCCGCGTCCCGACGATCCATCAGTTTTGTCCCGATTTTTGATGAGAACACGCAATCAAAATCAGTGTTGATAAAAATGGGTCAAAATATTTAAAAGCATAAAGGACAGCAAGTTAAATCCCTTATTTTGCTTTGTATCTCGTTAAGTATACCGCCTTCGATGTTGACCCATATGACGCTTAAATGTTCTAATGTCAGAAATCACTGCTCTGTAGATTTAATGAAAGCTGAATTGCGAGATCCACCTTTTATGTTCCTAAAGGTGGCAATCCTGGGTATGTGCCCCAGCAGTGGCGACGTTAAAAATGGCTGATGGTCAATACCGTCAATGGTTGTGAGGGCTGCAAAGCTGCTGCAGCAGCCAGGCGACAGAAGGCGGAGGCGGGGCGGCGGCACACGAGGAGGGCCAGCCCCAAATTGTGCGCCGCGCGACCACTCAGCGGCGCTGCGCTCGATGCCCGTTGGAGGCATGTTAGTGCCTAGGAGAGTTAAAGGTGTATAGTAGCGCAGTTCAGTTCTGGCTGAGGAGCACTTGTCTATCTTTGTGTAGTTACTCGTAGGTACAGTGAACTTTCAGGGTAGGTGCATTATTATTTTATTGTGTTAACGCAACATAATTATTAGCATAAGTGACTACTACGTACATAGCATAAAATATAATTAGAATAAGGTTTACCTATTGTAATTGTTTGATTTTAAAATAATACAGATCCAACCACGGCACGATATACTTTAACATGTGTTTCCTTTAATCACCATCTCACACCACACCACTAACGCTTCTTGTCACTAACTAACCATCATCTGATTTGAAAATGTCTGTCAAAAATAAACCCTACCTCCGAGTTGATTACGAGGGTGGTTTGTTAAGTCCATGACTTTGAAAAGAAGAAATACTTTTTTTCATAATTAATTTTTGTACCTTAAAAAGAAACTCCTTAAGAATCTTTACACAATTTTTTTTTCCAATTAGGCAAAAGATTATTACTTTTGGAAACAAAAAGCATAGGCGACTTCTAACTTTTCTTAAGGACCCTGTCGACCCTCTCGGCGGCACTTAAGACATCAAAACTCATCGAGATGCGAATCCTTCCTATTCTTTAGATTTAGCCCACTAAGATTTTTCTCCTACCAAACATGAACAAATGTCTTGGCGGGCAAAGATTTCCATCAAGCCAAAAGGTACTGTCTGAAATGAGCCCTCATTTCTGTTACCACCAGTTTTCAGGCGATGAAAGAAAAAACAATGGGTTAAAGAGGTAGGAATTTCTTTGCACTGAATACGCAGAGCTACAAAAAGATTATGTAGAGAAATAAAACAAAATATGGCGAAAAAATATGTTTCTTCTTTACAAAGTCATGGACGTATCAAACCACCCTCGTACTTCCTCTATCCTACTTACCGCTACATACTTCTTTTTCGACATCAGCGCTAACCCTAAATTGGAGTGGGCAGCCACGCAGGTCGGATGAGCGGTCAAGGCCGCTTTGAGCCGCGCCAGGGCCGCATCAAGGTCGCGGTGCTGCATCATCATGGCGGCGAGCGCCAGCGCCGCGGCGTGCTGCGTCGGCTGCTGCGAGAGTGCGGCCCCGAGGAGTTGGAAGGCGCGTCGAGGGTCACCAGCCCGCAATCTGAGGGCTCCTGCTGCTGCTAAGGTGTCTGCTCCGCAGGCGTCACTTCTGTGTCAATGAAAGATTAATACTTATAGGTACCACGAATACATAAAAGTAATTAGTACAACTTATACTTTAGTATAGGGGTTTTCAAAGTGGGGGGAAAAGACTTTCCAAGGAGGGCGCGGGCCACCTGCCTGTGTACTTCATAATTCATTGATTTGGGTCAAATATTTTTTTCTAACCTGCTATAATATTATCTGGGTAGAGGGGATGCGGATTTTTTTAGAAAGGGGGCGTGTCCCAAATCAGTTATGGAACCTCTGCTTTAGTACTATTAGGCAGCCATTACACGCTCATGCAAGCGTCAGTCGAATTCCATCAGTCATGACAGTCACGGCTGTGACTGACGATTAACCTACCGTGTAATGGGGTGACTGATGGTTGCATGGAGTTGATTTCTTCTTTCCATCAGTCAATCAGTCAAACGTAATTCATGACTGATGCAATTTGACTGACGCTTGCATTAGCGTGTAATGGCTGCCTTATATATTAGCTAGCTATTTAGTTAGACTATGCCAGAGGCCTAACACCACAGAGTTGTGTACGACAACACTACCTACGATTGATCGTTATAGGTAGGTAATTAAGCCAGGGTTATCATCGTTGGAAAAATAATAGAAGAAATAGTTTCACCTTCATCTACCAGCATTTAATAAATTGCATTTGGCACCAAGTATATCAAGATAGTTTACTCGGTAAGGTCAGCCGAGGTAGCCACCACTACAATAAAAGTCTCAGCTTCACACAACCAAGATCGCGCCTATTTCAATTATCCCACATATTGTTCAGTTGCGTAGACACTTGTACCACAAAACTGCACCAATTTTAAGACACAATATCCAGTATGAATCAATTTGCGAATAAATAAAATAGTCACCAAACCGAACCCGACAAAATGGCGCCAAAAACTCCTCAGTATACTTACGCAAGTGCTTGATCGTAAGCCGCGAGAGCGCCCACCAGATCCCCCGCGGTGAGCAGCAGACGTGCCAGCAGTGAAGCAGCACGCTCCCCGCCCCCCGCCTGCACCCCCGCTCGGGCCCACTCTGCTCCGCGCTCAGAATCCCCCAAACGCCAGGCGCACTCCGCTGTACACGGCAAAAATTAGTCTAAGCGTCCTCGCAGACTAAGTACCGACTATCTGTCGGCCGATAGTTGGCCGATAGTTGATTTTTATATGAAGAGTCGGCCGAATCGTTGTAATGTGCGCACTTGCATACTTCTTCATACTGATTAAAGGCCCGACCCAACTATCGGCTGACAGCTTGGTCTGTTAACTAAAACCAATATTTATTTGCCTTATACAAGCTGGCAACAGACTTCTATGTCTAAATGCTTCCATTTCATAAAGCGGTCTACTCAAAGCCCTGCTTGCAGGACCGTTGTTGGGCCCTGCTTTGCTTGCAGTGCTACATGCCACTAGTGGCCGTGCTTGAGTAGCCCGCTTCAATAGGACCCAATATACAGAATAAATCAGAGTTAAGTTTAAATTAAACAGCAAGTAATTAAGAGCAAAATACAATACCTACCTAGGGCGCAGTAAATTTCCGGATCAGGATGTTTACTTAATTTATCGGCTTCCAAATAAGCTTCCAGGGATAGCTGATAGCGGTTCTGATGAAAGCTGAAAAGAAGACCAAAATAAATAGGTATCGTCTCTTTGGTGTTTGTTTGTGCATTATAATACTGGTAGTTGGGCAATGGACATCGTAACATAACATTACAGTTTTACAGGTAACACTCACAGGCACTTGGCGACTTGCTTCAAGGGTTCAGGGTCTTGAGGCTGTATTCTGATGCAGCTGTGAAATCTCTCCAACGCCTCTTGGTACCGGCCTGCATCCATCAGCACCAAACCCTGAAATCAAAATCATACTCAGCATTTTAACTGTCCCAATTGCTGGGGTACAAGCATCCTCTTTTCTTATGGAGAGATTCAAGGCAGATGGGCCTTGATTCGCCTGCCGCGTGGGGGGTTATATCAAGGCCCTTGATATGACCCCCCACGCGGCAGGCGAATGCAGCCGTGGTAAACGGCAAAATTACTTACCTTAACAAAATGGGCATATCTGTGGTTGTTCTGAGACTTGCGCTGCAGTTCATCAGCTAGCTCGAGACAGGCGGCATGTTCGCCGCGCACATAACGCGCGTGAAGTAACCAGTTCCGGGAGCCAGGAGGGCAGTCTGCAAAACAAAAGAAATACAATAATGATCGGAAATGAGATACACTTGTGTTTGCTCAGAAATAAACGTCAGGCGTAAAGTTTGATTGCTGTGAAAGGTGATAGATGATTGAAAGGATCTGGATAAGTGGTCTGGCTGGTACCCACCTATCATATTTATTTTTCTGTATCAAACTATTAAGTAAGAGTAGTAAGTTACAGAAGTTAGCAAACCAAAGCAATGTTTCTATTTCTACTGTCATGGTAACACGAAAGGTTGTTGTAACAACAAGCACGCCAAGGCAAGGCCGTCGTGTTTTTCTTAATCTGCTAAATTAACTCTACTAGAAATAAATTCAAGTGGAATTAAAATACATAGGTATAATTACTTGGTTCAAAAGTTTTATCAGTCCATGGAAATACCGTGGAAATACCATTTTAAAAGTTAAGGTTTGGTTTCATTATTCTCTATTTTAAATTAATGATTTAACCAACCTTGATGATGTTTTGTTTTTCTCGTATGTGTGTAGGTATGCATTAATGTAGCTTTAAGTATGTTTTATTTGTTATTGCTGAACTTTTTTTAATTTTATAAGTTGCTGGAAGTAACTTTGATGTGAAATGGAACGTACGCATATCAGCTGATAATGACATTACAGTGACAGTGATGTTTTGTTTGCTTGCACATTATTGCACAATGATGACAAATCAAAAAATTACAAGTGGCTGTAAATAATACCACCGGCATTATTATTGAGAATTCAACTTTTCCCGTCCATTTTCCTCCTATTTCACTAAATGTGCATCAACTGCAAGAAAAATGGAAGACATGGCGCGATTAGCTCTGGTAGAACAGCACTTAAGAGACGAAGACCACTTCGCTAAAGTTCTCTATGAACTTCTGAACCTTATCAACTACATTTTGGAAAACCCACACGATTATGAATTGAGGACTATTAAAAGTGAGCTGCTGAAGAAACACTTAGAATCAGAGGCCTTCCAAGATTACCTCAAGTACATTGGGTTTCAAACAGTGAGTTAAATTGCTTACTGTTAAATTGCTTACTCCGTAAACTCATTCAACTGAATTGTAAAATTATTTTCACTAAAAACACGTGGTTGCATTACAAAAGTAGTTAAGCGTTAAGTAGTTAGTCTTAAAGAGTATTTTGATCACAGTAAGAAATAGGATCATGTGGCAATAAAAATATATTTTGAGTTGATTTATCGTTTTTCAGTACAAAATGTATGGGAAAAGTTTTTGGCGATTTCTGTCGTTTCTAGTACCTACTCATACCTTTAATGGTCCCATAGAGTATTTTGATCCCTACACGAAAAAGGATCTATAGGCATAAAACAATATTTTTTGGTACTTGAGCATTTTTTTTGCTAACCATTATTTTTTACCCGACTGCAAGACGGTTATGTTTTTCGCGCGTATCTTGTATGTTTGTATGTAATATTCTTTATTACCTCATATCTTTTAAACGGCTGGACCATAGAAATAGAATGTCAAAGAACAACAACCTCAATAAACAGGTGATCCGAAAAAAAATGCATACATTTTATATGAGATACGTAAAATATGACTTAGATACATGAAATATGACTAATATATGGCAAAGAAAATTAATAAATTATGTTCCATACTGTTTTCTTTGTCGATAAACGAATAAATGTAGCGAAATTCGGTTTTAGAGAAATGTGTGGTAATATCTTATTTACCTGTGAAAAGTGTAATTACTTGGATTGTTTCTTTTTGTTACATCACAATTACTTAGAGCACAAGACACCATGGCTCCACGATACCTTTATTTTAAATTCTAATTAAGATTAACAAATATTTTAATCAATCTGTGATTGCTCATTTGCTAGGCGGGACGCTAGGGGCTCTTACTGTAAAAAATATTGGCACATGTCACTTGATCCTTTGTCTCTTTTTTACATAGACCGTGTCCGTATGATGTTTACTTCTCTTTTCCACGCTTTGTTGGTCTTCTTGAGCGCAGCGAAAATTTTTCTATGTCTATGGGCTGGACGGATTTCCATGATTAACATATCGTTAGATTTGTCTTGCCAGCCCAAGTGTTCTTAAGAAAGTGGCGTTATAAAAAAACCAACATGGCAGCTGCACGGTGCGATACATAGTGGAAAAAAAATTTTTTTTTAGAATACTGCAATATGAGTGTCAAATTAAAGGTCTCATTAAAAAGATTTCAAAAAGGTATATCATGATTGTAATAAATAATAACTAAAAAGAAATAAATAAAAAATAAAAGTAAAAAAATTTAAAACCCTCCTTTATAAAGACAAGTCAACTGAAAAGATGGAAACAAGATTAAATATTAAAAGCAACATTATAATATGCAGTCGGAGGCATATAACTCAAATCATTCATAATAATCATAATGTCACTTTCTTTATGCATGCCTCCGACTGCATGTTATAATGTTGCTTTTAATATTTAATCTTGTTTCCATCTTTTCAGTTGACTTGTCTTTATACAGGAGGGTTTTAAATTTTTTAAATTTTTTTTTTTCCAATATATGTTATGGATGGTCTCCTAGGAACGTTTTCCTGTAACTATAACAGATAAGGTACCTGCCCTTAATGTACCGTCTTAAAAATTCACCCTGTATTAGTTTTTGGGACACATATGAGAACTAGGTCAGTGTAATTAATTTTTCATCTTTCTTTGTAAATCACGAATCTGTTTTATCAATTTATATTTATTTTATGTAGTAGGTAAGTAAATTATAGCCTTTATTTATTACAAATAATGCCATACAGTAACATGACTTTCAGATAGATAATCAAGTGACATACCCTAAGGAGCAGACGTTAAGTAATTTACGGATAGCTCAAGCTGCAATAGAGAGGAAGATAGGATTCTGTTGCGGAGCCTTGCATCGGAACAACAGTAACATCAAATCCGGATACAGTTTGGTACCAGCCAAGAAACCAAAATTGATCCCAGAAAATGTATTGGTAAGATATTTTATTATGGCACTTTCCTGATCAAAAGTGGTGCCATGGTGAATTTTATTTACTATTGTAATTCTAATGCACAATTTTAATAAAACTTCTAAAGATCTTCTAAAAATACTAGAATTTTCAGGACCCATAGTCTAGTATTTTTAGAGTCACGGCTAGAAGTAGATAGCAAAACTGCTAACTGCTGGCCGTTTTTGACACATTTGCTATCTACTTCTACGAATGACTACGAGGGAATGTATTGATACCTTCTAAAAATACAAGACTATGAGCCCCAAAAATTCCACGAAAAGTTTTATTAAAATCTTTTTCTATTAACAACTTATTAAATAAACACCTCTGAGGGCGTCACTTTCGGTGGGTATTCACTTTAAATAAAAGTGCTAGGCAGATGTTTGATTTTCGGAAATAATAGAAGCTTATGTCCTTTTCCATGGTTCAATCTATTTCTCTATGTAAGAACTAGACATACAGATAGAGTTACTTTCACATTTATATTAGTAGAATTAAGAACCAGAGACCAGTAGAATTAATTTAGATAAAAATAGACAATCATTTTACTCAATCAGTCAATAATGGCCTATTTTATTTAAACAAACTGCTCAAAAGAAAATAACAGCCACCATATGATTTTCCATACAAAAGAGCTAATATGAATATGACTTTATTTGACTTTGATATTGTTCGAAAGCTGTAATAGTCAACTTACCGACTTTACTGTATAATTTCTCCTATTCGCCGTGTGCCAGTTAGAATAAAAAGATATTGGAGTTTTATACAAAAATATGGGAAATTTAACATTTTTTAATTCTAACCGACACATGGCGAAAGGAGAAATTTTACAGTAAATTCGATAGTAAAGTCAACTTTTGACTTACAGCTTTTGCACAATATCAAATTAAAAAAAAAAATCAGATTAAATTTACCTATCAGAAAAATATCTTTCAGAACTTAGCTCTGTTGAATGTAAAACCATATGAAGGGGCGGTGGGGCCCTTATTTTCTTTACAGTAGTATATATGGCAACATTAAACGCCTTGATAAAAGCCTAATTAATTACTGATTTGTCACCTCATAGTCAATCGTAATCACAAACAATAGTCAAATAACTCAATTTATTATTAAAAGTACATGAATTATTCTTGCTACCACTAACTAGCTAACTAAAAGGACTACTAAAAAAAGCATTATTCAAAAAACTACTAAAATAAGTTGTATTATTTTTTCAGAATACCAATAACCCTTTCCTGTTGAAGATACAAGTATTGTTTAATAATGTAATCAGATATGAAGATGAGGAACTCCAAAAATTTGCCAGAGATCAGATTCCCATAGTCACATTGCAGCTCATGGCCATAGACAGGCTCCGGGAGCACCAGCGTAAAATAAAAAATGGTTTGATGTTTTTCATATCTTTTTAATTGTGTTTTGAAAAATAATAGCACAAGTATGAACTTAGTCAATCATTTTCGCTCTTAAACAGTTGGCAGCAGGTAAATACCTGCCTGTCGGTAGGTAAGAACCTGCCTGCCTAGCATGCGCATGCGCACCACAACAAAAATTTTGTCAACTCACTTTCCGCTCACATCACAACTCACGCTAACACAAGAAAGATGAAAGATAGACATCACAAGATGATTTCCTACAAATAGGGCTTAGTCGGGCGTGCATGCTAGGCTTCCAGGTTTATCTGTCAATCTGTTGTACTACCACAATCACAAATCAATTCTACATTAATTCTTATTTCTTCGAATATTCCACTTGATCCCACCAAGAGCCCCACTGCCCTTATTCGTTTTATGCTACGGCTCCACCTGCGTCTTAACGCATAGCTTAAAGCGTTAATCTAGGCGTTACGCAGATGTGGTCAAGACTTAACGGTGTTAATTTACAAACGACAGTACTAAATATTTATAATGCCTTAGCTAACGCGTAGTCGGACATTAACATTAACGTTAACGCAGGTGGAGCCATAGCATTATGATAAATTCGATTCAGATTTACGATTACGATAGATTCGCTTTATGGCAGATTCGCTTTACGGCAGATTCGCTTTACGGCAGATTCGCTTTACGGCAGATTCGCTTTACGACAGAAATTGTACAGTCGACGGAGAATGTTAACTTCTATATTTTCACTCTTTGATACTTATATTCGGGTCCAGTACTTGGTTTCGAATGATGCTGTAGCGACACACGTTGTGGCGAAAAAATGTCAGCGTGGTACGCTGGAGCGAAAAATCATTGGAGCGAAGCCCACACGGTCGGATGACACGACAGTGGCAAACTTTGTGGCGAAATATAATTGTATGCTAGTTTGAAACTCAAAAGACAGAACAATTCAGGACTACCTTCAATGTATTTTGGTGGCTTGATGGGTCAAAGTGGAGTAATTCATTATATCAATGAAGTCAATAAACGACTGATGTTTAATTTCTTTGTAGGTGAAATAACTACTCGTGACCTGCCATTTGACATAGCCATGCTCATGGAGCTGCTGGGGTGGTTCAAGTATAAGTTCTTCAAGTGGGTGGACAGTCCCGAGTGCGACAGGTGCGGTGGTACTACCAGCTTTAGTTACACCACCTCGCTCAGAAACGACACCGAAGTCTGTACGGTTGAAGTAAGTTTAATTTGTAAGCTTTCACCTACGACTTCGTGCATATGGATATTCCGAAAAATCCCTAAGGAACCTTTAACCAGGGTAAAAAGTATCATAATGTTTCAATCTAGCCAGTTTATACGAAGGTAACAGGCGTTAATCGTTGTTTAAAAAAGGTTACCTATTAAATTAAATTGTCATTAATAATGGGGAATGTCCGATAAAAATCAAATTGGCTGAATATTTTTTATAGGTAGGAATAAGCTCCCTTAGTAATAGAAAAAAGTTTCAGAATTTTCGGTTGCGTAATTTTTAAAAAAAAATTAAAGTCTCTTCGACTTCACAAATGTACGAAAGTAACAGCAGAATGGAGATTATACCTTTGCCACCACCTGCCACAACCACAACAAGTATTAAGAAAAAAAAGTTTTTACATTTCTTTTTTTTTAATACCGTGTTGTGGTTGTGGCAGGTGGTGCCAAAGGTAAAAATTCCATTCTGCTGTTACTTTCGTACATTTGTAAAGTCGAAGAGACTTTCATTTTTTATTTTTTTTTACGGAACCGAAAATTCTGAAACTTTTTTCAATTACTAAAGAAGCTTATTCCTACTTATAAAAAAATATTCAGTCAATTTGATTTTTATCGGACATTTCCCATTATCAACTTTTTTAGTAATCTGTGTGTCGAAAACCATTTGTTTTATTTTGAAAATTTATATTTCAATAAAGAGTTGGAGCACTTCACCAAGTAGGAGACTAAATAGGTCTATAATTTTATTATAAAGGTATATTCATGCTCCCGCTGCCCCAACCGCGTGCACTTCCCGCGATACAACGACCCGCGCACGTTGCTGCGCACGCGCCGCGGCCGCTGCGGCGAGTGGGCCAACTGCTTTACGCTGCTCTGTCGCGCGCTCGGATACGACACGCGCTTCATATTCGACACCACCGACCATGTGTGGTGTGAGGTGAGTGGTTAATGACGAAAGAGCGAGATTTATGAAAAATCTAATATATTTTTTATGCACAACGTAATGTTAAATGACGGAAAGGCCGAAGGTATCCGGAATCCTCATCACTGAGGAACTGGCTATCTTACCTTTAACTGCCGGAACATAACAATTTTTAAATTGTTGTTATGACATCAGAGTTAGGTGAGTTAATGAGGTAGCCAGGCGGACTTGAAATAAGCCCTACCACCAACCGAGTTGTGATTATGTTGCTGCGCACGCGCCACGGTCGATGCGGTCTTTACGCTGCTCAGTTGCGCGCTAGGATACGACAAACTATACATTTATGATACCACCGACCATGTGTGGTGCGGGATGTTAGTTGCGCTTTCAATTGCATTATGTTATCTCTATTCTGTCCGTCATCGAGTCTCGCGGATCTCGAATAGGAAATCAGGCAATTTGACTCTTCTTTATTGGACCAAGCCATTTGTGTAACTATTTTATTAAATGGAAGGTCAATTAGGCCGCTGCCTGGTTAGACGGCGCCGCCGCGCCTTTTAGTAAAGCAGCTAGTCTGTTAATGCAATGTCTGATTAAGGCAGCGAACTAAAATCGATGGAACAAGCATTGCGCTCAAAACCTGGCACCACATGAAAAGTACAACTAAGTGGATGGAGCTAAAAATGCTGGCATTTAATTATGCAGCACAAAGCGTATGAGCACTGGTTGCTTATTAGCGATCATAATTTGTATACTCATAGATATTTTCTATACTTAAATGAAAAATATGATGAGTTAATATCTGCATATTTTTACTCCATTCTTTGCATCTTTTACACACCATTTGACTACACATGACATTTCTAAAAAACTTTTTCTTTCTATCTTTTCTCTACAATATAAAATGCAATTATTGTAAAGAACGCTAACGTCAGTCACCGGGTGCGTGGCTAGCCCGACTAAAGCTGAGCGGGTTGTACTTTTTCGGCTCCGTCGTGCCATTTTTTAAGCAATATTTGTTTGCGATTACACTTCCATAGATTATAGTTCGCTGGATTAAGGCTATTGCGTGCAACATAGAAAAAGACATGCCAAGGGTAATAATTATATCTTTGAATAGAAGTTTACAGCTGTCTAGTTAATTGCATACTAAATTATATCGGATCATTTTGAACTTACAATCCAAATTTCAAGGATGTGTCCAGTCCATGAAACTAAACAACTTTCTGTAAGAAACATGGGTCGAATTTCGCCACAAAATTTTAGTCATCCCATACTAAATTGATTATGTGTGTGTCACTTTAATTTGTATGGAAAGTCGATTTTTATTTTACATATTTGGCCATGTGTTCCTTAGCAAAAGTTGTTCAGTTTCATGGACTGAACTGAAATGACCTCTTGCCTCCTAAAATATGGCTGGCTATATTTTTTACAACTTGAATATGTCTTGACGCAGGTGTTTGATTACGACACGAACACCTGGCTACATGTGGACCCTTGCGAGGCGAAACTGAATGCCCCACTGCTGTACAGCCACGGCTGGGGCAAGAAACTGGCGTACGTCATAGCTGTGTCCAGGGACGACGTGCAGGATGTCACCTGGAGGTACACCACACTACACAAGGAGGTAACTAATTAGATAATACATGAAACATACATGCAATATCAGGTTATAAGAATCTGAATGCCCCACTGCTGGGGCCAGAAGCTGGCATACATATAACTGTGTCTAGGGACGACGTACAGGATATCACCTGGAGGTACACCACACTACACGAGGAGGTAACTACTAAGAGAATATGTCAAACATGCATACAACATCAGGTTAAAGGAAACTGAATGCCCCACTGCTGTACAGCCACGGCTGGGGCAAGAAGCTGGCGCACGTCATAACTGTGTCCAGGAACGACGTGCAGGATGTCGCCTGAAGGTACACCACACTACACAAGGAGGTAACTACTCAGAGAATATGTCAAACACATACAACATCAGGTTATTGGAAACTGAATGTCCCACTCCTGTACAGTCACGCACGGCTGGGGCAAGAAACTGGCGTATATCACTTAACAAAAAATTGACTTACCTGTCCCTATTTGATGCACGTTTCTTCTGACATCACGGTGTTATAATGAATACCGTTTGTGCCGGGCAGGTATTGAAACGGCGCACGCTATGCTCGGAGCAGTCGTTACTAGCAGCACTACTGGACATGCGCGCGCGCCGCCAGCGGCAGGTGTCGGAGCCGCGCCGCCGCTACCTGCAGCGGCGCACTGCCGAGGAGCTGTCGCAGTTCCTCACTGAGAGGTACGCAAAAGTCAAAATATTCAATACGTTCAGGCCCTATGGCCAAGTGGCTTTCTACAATTTGAATGGGGATGGCAACGCAAACCTGAGTGTAGATGTCGCTGCGTACGCTTGTTCCTAAGACACATAGACGTTCAGAACAAAATATATGGGAAAATAGGTAAAAAATATTTTGTAGTATTTTTTTACCGAAAAAGACCCATTGACCCAAAATGGATATAAAAGACTATTCTACAATGCAAGTGCCCGAATGAAAAGCCAAATTAAGTCGTTTTTATTCTTATAGAATTTATTCATTTTTATATCCAGATTTTTCGTAAATTTGTAAGTGCCAACATCTTACATCATCATTCTTCTTCATATCTATATTATTATACAGAATTTGATCATTTTAAAGCTATAAAACGATTTTTAAAGTAAAAGTCCTTTTTTTATAGTTCTCGTGGAACAAGCGTACGCAGCGCCATTTTGACAGTTGCCTTCCCCATTGAATAGAAATTAGTATGTAATTGACGTAAAATGTCACTGACCATAGACAAACACGGCGTTTTAAAATACCAATTTCATACACCTAATGTCGGGTACGAATCAGAACAGAAAGTTTAAGTTCGTAAAAGTTAAAATCGCGAAGTTCAAAATATCGAAAATTTGAATGATTAAATAGAATAGGGTATTTATTTACCAATTTTTTTAAAAATTGCTTATATTTAAAGATTGGAACAATTCAACAGAAAAATAAAAATAAATTAATTTATGACTTTTTTTCTTCAATAGACCAATTAAAATCAAATTTATTTTTAATGGTTTTGAATTTACCGTCTAAACGCTCGGTTCGATAAAGTCTACTGTGTGACGTCAACTTTGTGTAAATCATAGAGTAAATTGTAGCACAGTTGTTGTATGGTCTGTGTAGCACAGACAACAAAGGTGTTAAAATTGTTTACACAAAGTTGACGTCACACAGTAGACATCAACGAACCAAGCGTTTTGGTGGTAAATTCAAAACCATTAAAAATGAAATTGACTTTAATAGGAGCGTTTTACCTACCATTAAAACGCATGTTGTGTCCGGAGCCTTATTCGAAGCCTAATAAACAGTTTGAGAGTAGCATCCTTCCGTTTCCGTTCACAGTCAATTTTCCTATTGGACAGTCTTACCAACATACAGTGACGTCACATCCGCCTCACCCCATTTTGTTCACCAGGTCGCCATTGCCGGAGATTTCCCGCGCTCATTGCTGTCTCAAATCTGAAACACACTTTAAAACTATTAAGTATAGAATCACATCAACAGGCAGCTCTTAAAGCTAGGCTTCGAATAAGGCTCCGGACACAACATGCGTTTTAATGGTAGGTAAAACGCTCCTATTGTGTCCTATCGCCGTTATTCGAAGCCTAATAAACAGTTTGAGACATTGTTTGATATCGCCTGGTGAACAGGACGCCAATGTGATATAAATACTATTGAAAGAAAAAAAAAAAATACTTGAGTCATACTTGTTATAACAATTTTTATTATTAATTTAAGTAGAAAACAACATTTAAACAAAATTTAATATATGCACAAAATTAATCAAACTAAATGAACTAAACTGAATTAGTAAAAATAACTTTTTAAATTCACACAACTGAAAACTATCATCATTTGACATATTCTAACCAAAACATAATATGATATCACACTGGTTGAAATTGATTTCTTAAAGCAACCTTTGATGTTAAATTAACAACTGATCTTATTTCTTTCTTATAAAATTTTAAAAAGGTATTACTTGATTTCCAATTTGCTCGTGACATAATTGTATCTAACGGTTCATTATCTAACCAGCTGCGGGAGGCCACCGCGGACCGTATACTTCCAGGAGAGGCCTTAATACCTGCATCTTTTAAGACTGACTTAACCCAATTAGCTATAGAGGTTTTAGATGCTGGTTTCGGAACTCCACACGCTGTAATGAATAAATTGTGCGTTGACGCTAAACGTCGCCTCTCTGCCCCACATTCTATTAGTTTTTTGACCAAATTTACTGGATCTATGGAAAGATTTTCCCTATTTCGTAGCAAACGCCAACCAGATTGCATATGAGTAGCTGAATCTGTTTTCGAACCGAAAATAGGCCAAAATGTTATATCGTCATCGGTCACAAAGCAACTTTCAGGGGCTACACTCAGCAAAGTTAAATCATGAACTCTTCTACCCGAACATAATAACAATACAACTGCACAGATTCGAGATATTTTATACAAATTTAAATTTTCCGTATTTTGTTTGGCAAGCCAGGCTTCTAAGACCTGACAATCCCAAATCATTTATGACCGATGAATAGGTTTTTGCAATGCTATGGATTTAAGAATTTTCTTAACAAGAAAATGTGAACTTAATCGGTTTTCATTGTCAATATTACATAGAGTGGATACTACAGACTTGTGCATAAGAATGGTTTTATATGCTAAATTATATTTTAAGTGTAAATCTGCTAAATACTTTGCAAGATCACTAGGAGAAGGCTTACTATAATCAACTTTAACTGCTGCGCACCATGAAATCCACCTATTCCAAATCGGTTTATAGACACCTAACGTCGATGATCTCCACCCAGCCTTTAATAGTTGTTTCTGTTCTTGGGACCACGTAGTCAACGAACTTGACCACCCCCACATTTCCAAATCTCGAGCGTCAGTTCCCGAACCTTCGGTGGCGGCTGACCCGTCGATGTGTCCACTAATACCCTGTCGAGATTGTGGATCGTGAAAGGTGGGGCAATCGCTCTCGCCTTCAGGTCTACTCTCCAAAACGCTTGTGGCCATCGGGGGGCTACAATCAAATATACTCCTTCCGCTTGATTCAACTGCATAAGGACTCTTGGCAAAAGATTTGGGGGAGGAAAGACCCACGCTAGCTTGAATTTCCATTCCACTGCAAAAGCGTTGTGGCTCCAAGCCTCCCGATCTCGATGATCCAGTGTCACATATCTCTCGACTACGTGTGCGGTTCTGGAAGCAAATAGATCTACCTCTGGAACGCCCCATTTCCTGAAAACCAGTTCCGTCAACGAAGGGCTCAAGTGCCATTCTGGTAGCATCTTTAGTCGAGACAGGCGATCTGCTATACCGTTGTATCTCCCTGGAATATGATGTGGTGACACGTGAATGTCGAAGTCGTGGAGAATCCGCATTATCTGATATGTAAGGTTCATTAAGGGTTTCGATCTCGTCCTTCCCTCGTTTCTCAGATACGCTACCACCGACTGATTGTCGCATTGTAGAAGAAGGGTCGAATGACTCATGTATGGAGCATGCTCTGACAGACATTTGAGAATCGTCAACATTTCTTTTTGGTTGCAATGAAGTTGCTCTTCTTCGGGTGTCCAATTCCCGCTTATATGACAACCGTCTAGATCTGCTCCCCACCCCAAGTCGGAAGCATCCGTCGTTAGAAAATGAGTGACACCTGGCGGGTGCAAATAGCTTGCATTTCGACAATTTTGATACCACCACTGGAGTTCGTCGATCACTTTCTCTGGTAGGACAAACATCGTCTCTGGTTGTTGCTCCAAAATCGAGTTGCAATGATTTAACAGGTGTCTGAAGTTTAGACGACCCAGGGGAATCACCAATCGAGCAAAATTTAGTAGACCTACTAACGATTGAACTTGGCGTAGGGACGCTTCTTTGCGCTCTAGAAGTAGGGCTGTGACAAGTAACAATTTTTGAATTTTCTTTTCTGGGAGGAACTTTCGGTTTCCCCATGGATCCCACATCAATCCTAAGTATTCCATTATTCTCTGAGGGACTACTACAGACTTTTCGGTATTGATCTTCCACCCTAATTGGCCGAAGATTTCTATAACAACTTTTATTTGTTTTATCAATATCGATTTGTCTTGATTTACAATCAAAAAATCGTCCAAAAACACTACGACTCGCATACCCAGCTCGCGGAGGATTTCGGCCGTCCAATTGGTCAGCATAGCAAAAATCTTGGGTGCCGTAGCCAGCCCAAAAGGTAGACAAGTCATCTGAAGAAGTTGTTCTCGGTATAGGACGCGGAGGAAACAGCGATGGCTCGGCGCTATCGGTACGTGATTGTAAGCGTGTGTTAAGTCTACCTTGACCATCCAGTCCCGAGCCTGTAAAAAATCTGGAACGCGGTTCACCGAAATCAAACGAAACTTTCCTATCCTTAGGTACTGATTCAGACACTTCAAATTGAAAATCGGGCGCAGTGACCCGTCGCTTTTTGGAATCAGGAAGAATTTTGATACAAAACTTGGAGTCTCGGGGGCCGGCTCTAGAATCTTCTGATCTATTAATTTTAAAATCATCTGATCCATCTCTGGTGATACTGGAGTTTGATACCGATTTGTTAGAAATTCTGGTAATACAAGCGGTGGTTTGGCTTTGAATGGCATTCGATATCCTGATATGATCTTCAAGAGAACATCGGATGCCCCCAATGACCTCCACTCTGGGACATACTTTATCAACTGCCCCCCTCGAAACTCCAACATTGAATCAATATTTTCTATTTGACTTTCCGGAAAATCTAACAGACTGTCTGGGAACAAAGGGTGGACCGGCTGAATAATAAGATTGCTTTGTAACGCCTTGCGGCTGTTGGAAACGTGGCCCTGGCATGCGAGTTCTGACTTGTCGAAAATAGTTATCCCTGTTACTTGCGTAAGCAGGATAATTTTTAACACCTTGAGGTGGTGTATATTGAGGGGGTGTATATCTATTTACAGTCGACGGTGCCCAAGAGCGACCGGCCGAATTCGTTACAAATGGTCCAGGCTGTGGAAACTGGGACCCAAAAAATTTTTTCTTATCAATTGACACTGCGTTATTAGATTTTAACACTTTCCCTGTTCCACCATTATTTTTAATTATCTCAGAAAAGGAATCTTTATCAAACAAAAATTCTCTAGAAGGTGGTACTTTATTAAAACTCTCACGTAAATATCTTTCTTTTACGAAATTATTCAATAAATAATCAAGTCGCTGCTTTATAATGTCAGCCCTACGGCCACATACTAATTGCAAGCAATCTTTTGAAACTTTTTGAAAATTTTCTTTAAAATAATTGTTAAACTTTTCTTTAAAATCAACCATACTTAATGTTTCACACGAATTCACCCATTCAAATAATTGCGTAAAACCCGCCTGAAAAGCCTCGCTTTGCATCACTAGTGCATGTGTCATGGCGCCTAGAAATTTTTCCTCCGAAACACAATTACTCGTTTTATCGAAACATTTAAACTCATCGTTAACTTCGAGACTGGTAAAACCCGGTTTTGCACTGTACATTTTCTGAGTTTCGTTATATCTAACACTATTCCAATTTTCAGACTTAAAATGTTGCAATGACTGTAACATATTCAAATGCTCTTCTGAGGCAGCAGGGATGCTGGGTTCTTTTAAGCTCGTGCCTAATTCAAAATCTAACGGCAGCGCATCGGACGTTGGCTTAACATTTTCACACTTCGACGCAGTTAAATCTTCTATAGACTTTTCATCTTTATCATTATTTTCTGATTGCGGGTAAAAAGAATTATAATATAAAAAAAATTGTAAGTCACTGACCTGTTGGCTGAGGTGCTCGATTTCCTCAGTATTTTTATTCGTCCTGCGTCTCTTGCCGTACCCGCTCCCAGCCGATTTTCCAGCTCTCCGTTTTCCAGCTCTTGCAGGTGAAGACGTGCGCGAAGTCGACGAGGAACTCGAGTCAGACTCGGCGCCAACCCTACTTTTACGCACTAGCTTCTTAACCTTAGCACTCATATTTGAAAAAAGAATTATTAGAAAGACTATTATCCACTATAAACTTCTTTGAAATTAAAGATTACATTAACTTTAAATTTCTTTTAAACAAACTCTAACGTTAACTAAACTACATTCCGCGTCGGGACCTCGTAGTGCGCAGTCACGTACTTGTGTTGACTTTGCTTTAAAAAAACTACCCTCAATGGCTTATAAAAAATGCCTAAGTTGCAAAAAGAATATTACGCAAAAATTGCCCGGTCTAGAGTGTAGTAGGTGTGAGATAATAGTACATGCGAATTCTACATGCGCAAATTTATCCAATAAGCAGTTAAACACGATACGGAACACACCAGGATTGGAATGGAGCTGTGGAGAATGCCTAAAAAACATATCCCGCCGATCATCGTTTGTGATTCCGGAGGAAGATGCTGATGACGATGAATCTGAAACAAGCCAGCCAATATCTAATCCCAAAACCGACCATAGGAAGCTAGTTCAAGATATAAGTCGGGAAATAAAGAAGACTTTGCGAGAAGAGATTGGAAACCTGGAATCGTCCTTAGAGTTCTTAAGTGAACAAATCAACAACATGGAAAAATCTATTAAAAATCAAGATATTAAAATCCTAGACCTTGAAAATAAAAACCATGAGCTGCAATGCAAAAATAAAAATCTTGACCTCAGAGTTACCGCCCTGGAACAACAACTGAAGCAAAACGAACAAAAAAGCCTTGCGACTTCCGTAGAAATAGCTGGTCTGCCCACAACAGTTGCGAAAAATATCGCTAAAGCGGTGGAGATAGTGGCCGAAAAGCTTAATATGAACGTGCAAGAAGTTCAATCATCCCAACAACTACCCGGCAAGAAAGAAAATCCCGGACCCATTCTGGTCGAGCTAAAGTCAAAAGAAGCCTGCAAAAAGTGGACGGATGCTGCCAGGAAGGAGCGCCTCACTATAGGATCCCTTATTCCAAACGCAAGTCAAGACAGTGTCAATAATCCTGTGTACATCCGGCAAGCTCTTACTAAATACACGAAAACCCTATTGTATAATACTAAACATCAACTAAGCAACAAATTTCAGTTTATATGGTGCAAAGACGGAAAGGTATGTGTTAGAAAAACTCATGATAGTAAGATCTATTACATTAGAACCCTAGAAGATATTAACGGCGTTGAAAAGCATATTTAGGTAATATACTAGTATTAACTTTATTTCAAATTAATAGTAACACTAAAATCATGGATAGTCAACTACAAATCACTGAATTGTACAATTGTTCAACGCCTAACTCATTTATAAAACACATACCCCCGCTAAATAATTTTAATTTATCTTGCATTCACATTAATATAAGGTCATTAATAAAAAATTTTGATAAACTTCTCGAAATTATTCATAATTGTAATTTTCCATTGGATATAATTGTAATTACGGAAGCAGGTATCTCTGATGACATTGTTCATTTGTATAATATACCAGGGTATAACTTATTCTCACGATTACGATATAGAAATAAAAAAGGTGGTGGCATTATTGTGTACGTAAAAAACCATTTAAAATTTACACCATATCACCAGAAAACCTTCACGTTTGAGTGTATAGTTGGTACTCTAAAGCTAACAAGTAACGAAAATGTAACTATATGTGCCGTATATAGGCCGCCTAAAACTAACAAAAACATTTTTATCACAGAACTAAGCCACCTCCTATCAAACTTTGACTCGAATCTAAACCTTCTTTTAATCGGAGACACAAATATTAATTTAAAATCTATTGATACGCATACAGACTCATACTTAAATGCACTAAGCGAGCGCGGATTGGCGTGTGGAATCACGGAATTCACAAGAATAGCATCTAAACTAAAAATAATTACAAAATCGTGTATTGACCACATCTTTGCGCGATTCCCCACGTTACATCCGTACTCGGCGGTGCTCGACATTGTACTGGCTGACCACCGCGCCATAATCCTTGCATGCACAAGTTCGACCGATAAAATATGCAACTCACATGTACAGAGTGTTCCCAAAACCATTATTAAGCGTGATATTTTACATGACGAACTCCAAAAAGTAGATTGGTCACTGACAAATAATATGAGTAGCCCCGAAGATATTTTAAAGTTTATTTATGATTCCTATAATAAAGCAAGTTCGTTGGCGTCTACTACAAAATTAGAAAAACAAAAAAAACAAAACTTATCTACCAAATTGCCGTGGATCGATGGGAATGTAACACGACTTTGCGAAAAACGAAATAATTTATATAGATCCTGGATAAACGACCCAAATAACGCGATTTTAAAACTAGAATATAATAAAGTGCGAAACAAGTTACATAAAGTCATTGAATTTAAAAGAAATAATTATTTTATGAACCAAATAAAACAAAATTTTAAAGACACAAAAAAAATATATGGAATAATTAATAAAATGCTTGGTCGTGTAACATTGTCCATTGATACCGCTATCATGAAAGCTTTTGAGTCACAGGGTCTGTCAAGTAAGTGCATTGCTGAGAGTTTTGCGAATAAATTTCACAAGGTAATTCAGGACATTATACCAAAATGTAAAGAAAAACTATGTAATTCCAGTGAAATTTGTAAGCCCACTAACTCTAGTATTCTGTTTAAAAAAGCTTCACACAGTGCAATTTACAAAATAGTAACAAAATTAAATTCTAAAAAAGCCCCTGGTCTAGATAAAATCAGATCATCCGATATTAAGCTTATTGGGAAAAAGGTAGCAACAGCGATAGCTAATTTGATTAACCGAAGTGTCGAAAAGGGCATGTACCCCGATGAACTAAAAAAGGGCTGCGTAAGACCTGTTTACAAAAAAGGCAAGCATAATGACTATTCAAATTACCGACCCATAACGCTACTTTCATCAATTGATAAAATAATTGAAAAATTCATATGTGAACAAATCCACAGTTTTTACAGAACACATGACGTCCTTTGCCCAAATCAGTTTGGTTTCCAAAGAGGAAAAAGTACGGCTGATCTCTTGTCAAAATTTACAGACAATGTTAACAAACAACTAAATGCTAGAAAACATGTACTAGTACTATTTATAGACTTTTCGCGGGCTTTCGACACCCTTAATCACAAACACCTTATATCTAAGCTGGACCAATGTGGGATACGTGGGCCTCTATTGAAATGGTGCAACGATTACCTACAGCGCCGCTCCTATGTTGTCAAGGTTGAAGACACCTGTAGTAGCCCCATTACGTCCACAGAAGGCACAGCCCAGGGATCAGTGCTCGGACCACTGCATTTTTTATCATACGTAAATGATATGAGCAGTTGTGTTAAATACACAACCTGCTACCAATTCGCAGACGACACTTGTCTTGTGGCTGTCGATAAGAACCCTTTAAAGGCTCGTGAATTGCTTCAACGTGACTTTGACTCACTAACAAAATGGTGCCACGACGCAGGCTTAGTGCTGAACCCTGATAAAACAAACTTAGTACACATTAAGTCCCCATACATTCAGTTTGACCGATCTATTGAAATAAGAGCTCACAATCACACATGCCTACATAGTAAAAATTCTAGTACTTGCGGATGCCCACTGATAAAAAACGTCGAGTCACAAAAATACCTAGGCTTAAATATCGAAAGCAAGTTTCACTGGAATATACACATAGAACATGTCTGTAATAAATTACGCCAATTTCTAGCAAACGTTGTAATACTTAATAGACGCATTCCTTTTAAAGTTAAGCTCATGCTGTACAATTCATTGGCAGAATCCTACATTCAATATGGACTTTGTTGCTACGGACGAACTTATAATAGTTATATCCAACATATATATAAACTACAATTAAAAATTTTAAAGACTATAGTTTCACCAAAAATTAAGTCTAAATACCATAACAACGAAATGGGCCTCTTCAAGCATTGCGGAGTACTGCCAATTTATTCTCGTATAAAATTCATAATTCTTAATAAATATTTTTATGATAGTGATATCGTAAGGAAAAAGGAGCACTCCGTATACACGCGCGCCATTGCTAATAATAGACTTAAGATCGAGCGCGCCGATAACGCGTACGGCAAGCGGACGGCCAGTTACATTGTCCCTAGATTAATAAATGAACTACCTCCCGATTTGATTAAAAGCATTACACCCGACAATATAAAGATTAAACTAAAACAATACTTTTTGGAAAGTGGAATGCAATGTTCTTTTTCTCATATTTAATGTTGAAAGATTGAAACAATGTTAATATTGAATCATTGTTACACAAGTTCTACAAAATGTAAGAAATAATAATAATTTTGATAATCTCGTTGTAGAATCCTAACACATTATACAAACCTTAGTGGTTTCCTTTGTGTTAGCTATAGTGAATAAGTCTCATTGTAACATTTATGTGATAAATAAATAATAAAAAAAAAAAAAAAAACTTATAAACGTAAACTTCTTTTAAAATTTCAAACGTTAAAGTGAACTAAACTAAAACTAAACTACTTTTAAAACGAACGCTAACAGCGTTTAAAGATTGAAGTGAACGGTTTGAAATAAAGGACGCCAATGAGCGCGGGAAATCTCCGGCAATGGCGACCTGGTGAACAAAGTGGGGTGAGGCGGATGTGACGTCACTGTATGTTGGTAAGACTGTCCAATAGGAAAATTGACTGTGAACGGAAACGGAAGGATGCTACTCTCAAACTGTTTATTAGGCTTCGAATAACGGCGATAGGACACAATTGGTTTAATGGAGAAAAAGAACATTATTTAATTTATTTTTATTTTTCTGTTAAATTGTTCGTCCCAATCTTTAAATATAAGCAGTTTTTAAAAATTTGGAAAATACCCTGTCGTTCTTTCATTTAGACAGGTACCTAATGAATTAAGTTAAATATAAGGGTGTTGGCCTCTGTGCCTTTGCCGCACCGTTACCGTAGCCGCGCCGCTCCCTGATTTGGTAGCCGATGGCGGTGCCGGTCGCTGATTCGGTAGCCAGCGAACAAAATCAACCAATTGAGTTAGAAAGTTTTTTTTTCTGGCGTTTCGCAGGCCGCTGCTCACTTGGAGCGCGCGTTTGTAGTCACAGTTCTAACCAAACCTGTTGGACTCTTTAAGACTTTTTTGAGCCCCCGTACCCCCTGCTTTTGTGACTTCCCCCTGACATACCCTATCCTTTCTTAATGAAGTCCAAGACTATTTCTGGGCTTCCCCATAAAAATGAGGTGGTAGATACAAAAGGATAGGGGTGGGGAGCTTGGGTTCTTAATTTTTTTTTCATGGTATAATATGTAATAAATTCAAGTAATTCATTGTGAACTGACCGTTGATATTTTAACTCGTCAAATATTTGTAACGTTTGATACTTTGAATTTTGCTACATTTTAAACCATTTTAATTTTCGACATTTTGAACTTCGCCATATTAACTTTAGACATTCTAAGCAAAATTCAAAGTATTAAACGTTACAAATATTTTTGTAACGGTTGATACTTTGAATTTTGCTACATTTTAAACCATTTGAATTTTATTTTCGACATTTTGAACTTTGCCATTTTAACTTTAGACATTCTACTTTAGACTTTCTGATACGTACCCCTAATGTCACTTCTATTCTATTCGAATAATCGAAAAGCCAATCGTGTGCCACTTGTGTAGGCCCTGTTTATAAATCAATTATTTTTAAATACATTTTTCCCTGCAGAAAGCCCAGTGACTACGAGAGCCACGGCCGGATATCCGGGTCAAAGGAATGGCGCACAGAGCGTGGCGAAGCTGGGTTGGCGTCCGGACACGAGTTCCAGTTCTCAAAACCGGGCGACATCACCATACAGTATGTTATATCATTTAATTATTTTAGTTAGATTTTAAGGATAAAAATATTACCTTAGTTATACTTACTTTAATAACAATAATCTATGAATTTTATTGTTTCCTGAATCACGAGGCTGATCGTGATTTTGAAAAAAAAAAAAAACTACTGTCTCGTGATCATTCACCGAAATTCAAAACATAGTAATACCTACTTGTTTATTATAGGTACTTTCCCGCGGCCGACAAGTACCGTATATCCGGTCCAGAACCGAGTGCGTTAGAAAAATGGTCGTCCGGTGCTTATTCAGCCACGAACATGTTCCGGAAGGTGGAAACTGACTGGCAACAAGTTTACCTGGCCAGGCAAGGTAGATACTATTTATAATTTGCCAACAAAATATACATACCAAGTAACTTGTAAAATGATCACGTCATTTCTCCGATTTGTATTAAGTCATATTTTTTTCATATTTGACCCTATGTTTCTTAGAGAAAGTTGTTCAGTTTCATAGACTAAACACATCCTTATTTGGAGAGTGAATAAAAAGACACCTGTATATTATATAATCTGTCATTTCTTTCTACAAATATCAATCCCGTATGTGTTGATTTGGTTTCTTTTTTCTTATGAGAGTAAAAATTAATTATTTATTACTTTACTTTTTTTTTGTTCTCGTATAGAAAACGATGATCCGGGCGTGATATCATGGCGACTGTGCGCGGCGGACGGGCGACAGTTCTCGTCGCTGAGCATCAAAGCTACGGTGGCTACGTTTGAGAGCGCGCGCGTGCAGTGGGCGGTTATGTTCGACGACGCCCAGACACAACCCGCCCAGATTGGAGGTTAGTGTCACTATAATAGTATAATAATGAGTACTGTGTAATAATAGCCTAGCCTTCGCAAGCCCAACATACGCACTTTTCTCACGCAGTACCATTAGGACTTACCTGGGGCCCTATTTTTGAATCATTCGGCTGGCGTCGAGCGCTCTTTCCGACTGATTTTCGTTCGACATATGACTCAAAACAATGAGATGTCGAACGAAAATCAGTAGAAACGAGCGCTCGACGCCAGTCGAGTGATTCAAAAATAGGGCCCCAGTTCTTCTTAATACTTTATATTCACTCGATTTATTCAGGCATTCAGTGTAGGTCTATACGCTATTCTAATAATAGGTCATTCCAGATTGAAGGTTAGTACCACTAACCATTCTAATAGCATGCGCACCACAGCAAAATTTTGTCGCCAATTCTCGTGTCGTGCAGTATCATTAGGTCTTTGGAGTTGATCTTTCATTTTTAACTTTAGAACCTCTAGTTCTTATTAGTTCTACGATAGAACTACGGATTATAACAAGGGAGAACAAAACACATATTCAGCCATTTAGTATAAGTCTATGCGCTATTCTAATAATACTTAAGAGCGTCTACACAGCACACTAGCGCCGCCATTGAAAAAAAACATAGTGCTTAAATAAAAACAAATTCAACGATTCATAATTGGGATGTTGACAACTTTTTTATTTTATATTACATAAATTACCTCTCAAAAAAAGAAACATTGGTAAAATAATTATTTCGCTAGCTTGAAAACTGCCCGAGATATCACAGTGTGAAATGCACACAAATGGACTCCCCCAAAAACGCTCCATACTAACGGCTACTGAATTATGACGTCACGCCTCAGTAGTTTGTATGCAACGCGTAGGAAATTTGTTCGGTAGCTGCCGAATAAATATTATGTTTATCAAAATGGTAAATAATATTAAATATTGTGTTTATCAAAATGGTTTCTTAGACATATTTGCTATACATTTTACGAACTCATTAAAGGTATCATTTATTTTAATAAATTTTATACTTTTTAAATGGACTTGTCCACCCAACTTTGAAGGGTCATAAAACAAATAATATGCAATATATAAAACCAAGAGATATACAAGCTACTCTAAAAGTTTAATATGTTTACGATTTTTATTAGTATTTCGTTATTTTATTCATTAGTCAACATCCCAATTCACAATTGTCTTTATGATTTTTTCCCAATGGCGGCGCTAGTGTGCTGTATAAACCCTCTTAAAAGTAATACTTTTCTCGTAGAAAAGGGACCTTATTCACACTATTATTATACATTTCCACAACAGAAACGCCCGTCCGCTTTGAGCGCCGTTTTAAAACCGCCCAAATATCGGCGACGCTACAAGGCGGCAGCGGGGAGCTATCCTGGCAGCACGCGCAATTATTCCGAATGACTACTTCATCGAAAACCGCTGGATTGCACATACTCGCCACATTACTCGATACCCACTCCACATAACTTCACTTTCCATAGACTACACATAAATATACTACGTACATGGACTACCGATACACTTGATAGCAATGAAAAGGACTCGGCTTCTTTCAAACTTTTTCAGCACATAAACAATGATGTAAATATTAAAATTGGTATCATTTTAAAGCTCGTTAATTGATCTTTCAAATGTGTCAATCAATTATATTGAATTATGTGTCGAAAAGAACTAAAATTACACCTAGCTGAGTCGATTTCTTCGCTCTTAAGTGTAGTTTAAGATTTCAACATTCCTTGAATTTTATCGATTGCAATTTTTATATCTTGATTTCTTTTTTTTAAGAATTTAGTTATACTGGAAATCCAGTCAGCAGTACACCTGGATTACATATCGCTCAGATAAGTGTCGTACTTAATTTTATCGAAAAGTCGGACTTATTTTGGGAAACATTGGCCCCCCCAACGCGATCGGCGGGCTGATTATCTAATTAGAAACCACCTAGCGACCGGTCGCAGTTCATAGATGATAGTGATCCATTGCTACTTCTTTTTGGATTAAAAAAAAACATACCAAAGAAAAGTAGCAATGTATGTGGAATGAAACCGGTCGCTAAATAGTTTCTGTTTAGATAATCAGGGTGCCGGTTATTCCCAGCTTTCACAGGTGGCGACTGGGATTTTTTATAGAAAAAATATTCCATTTGCCATCAAAATAAAAGTTAACATGAAACCCATATTTTCATTTGAAATTACAAAGATAGACTTCATTTGTAGAACTGTAGGTCTAAAAAATCTTTTTTTTTTTAAAGGTATTACTTACAGTTTTTATGTCAACTTTTATTAGGGGGTGGCGAATGGGATGGGCGCAATACTAGGGGTGGCGACTGGAAATAACCGACGCGACCAAATATTTTGACGATTTGATTGATTTACTGTTAAATTTTAATACGTCCTATCGATAATCTGCCTTATTAATAAATGAAGAGTAAGTTTACACCTGGTTTAACCAAAATACCAGTAAGTATTGCTTAGGAATATGATACTGAGATGTCAAATGTAAGGAGTAATATTGCTGCAATATTTTTGGTTAAACAAGTTGTAAACTTTCCCTTCGTTTATTAATAAGGCTGGGGGTCTATTACGAAAACTTTAATGCGATACACGCAGCTGCGTCCGTGCTTCGTTTTGATCGTTTCCTATTACAAATCACTTTCGTATGCGATATTGCGAAGTAATTGCGTGAGTTTGACAGTTTTTCTCTAGTGTATCCGACATTGTTCGTTTAGTAGTCTATGAACTACGGTAGCCAAATTCAAAATGTTTGATATAACTACAACCAGCGAACTGCGGACGATTATCGTGGCCAAGTGACTGCGTTACGCAATTGCGTACGTTATTTTCGTAATAGGCCCCCAGTATATTGTGTCTTAGGTGCTCTAATTGCTAATTCTTCGAAGTATTTATTATTTTGTTGCAACCCCAAACTTCAGCCGTTTATACCATTGTTTCCATTATGATTCAACAGGATTTAATTAGTAGAATAGAGTTATAAATATTTGATAACTAAACCCAGAGTTAGTTATCAAATATTTATTTAACATATTCTGCGATTTTTTATGACACAATTATATTTATCTAATGTAGTTACGATCATGTTTGCATTAATAAAAAATTTACAAAACTTTGTACTGTTCATATACTTAGAAATATGATATTTCCAATCAAGTGCTATTAATAATTGAATAAGTTATGATTCTTGTATATAATTCACATGTTATTAAATATCCTTTACAAATCTTTGCTTAGTTTTATTTATGCTGAATCAATTTTGGAGAATTTCGGCAAAAAGATAGATTGGATTGGATAGATTGGAGCCTAGCGTGCTGCCAACTACTATAAACTTCTACCTGTGTTCTGTGAAATGCTGTGATATGCCGCCAGAAGGAATACACTAGGAACGCTAAACAAGGTGTTAGTAACAGAAATACCTTTTTATTTTCATTCTTGGTTTATTAATTAATTATTATTTACAAGGGCGACACCTGCTCAAATACAATACTGCCCCTGTATTACAAACTCTAAAAACTTGTCAAGTTTTGCTATCAATGCGTTTCTTTCTCGCTGTATAGCAAATAAAAGGGAATTGATAGCCTTTCAAAAAACTGACAAGTTTTAAGACCTTGTAATACAGTGGCTGTTCTATACACTTCAAATATAAATCTTTTTAAACATCTTCAGACTTTAGCCATAATTTCCATTTACAAATTAAGTCATTATTAATGTCTTCATTTTAATTAAAGTAAATAATATCGTTTTTAATAGAACCTCTTCAAATTATATTTATAATATTACAATAGAGAGCAGACAGACAATTCTCAGATTCATTTTGTGACTCCAATATTCTTCATTTGCCTCGAAGAAAATGATCACGCATTTCGGTAACCTTCACTGCTCCAGTTTGGACACATTCAAGTATAGACAGCAGAAGTCGTGTGACTTTGTGTTTGGCTGCAAACTCCAGCAAGTCACATGCATTTTCAGCGGTTAAGCTGCTCACTAACTTATCAACACATTTTTGCTCTAAATCTTGCATCATATAATAGGATGCCAAGAGCAACAACTGTTCTAGACCATTGTCCGGTAAAGTATGCAAATATACATAGTCTTTCAGGTTCTGCAATGTCTCTTTTGACGTGCCCGGCACATCGACGTGACCTTCCGCAGCCTCACGCCAAGTACCACCCAGCATACGTCTTAATACTGGGCTAGCAGCGGCCAAGACTGCACGATGCATACGAACAGTGCCATCCTCACCTCGTAACTCAAAGTCTGTCAACTCTGTATCTTCATGAAGCATCGCGAAGGAACTAGCACTTGGAACTATATCCATATGCACTGACACATCAAAAGAGTATTGCTGTTTTTTATTGTCGTATATTAAATGCCATGTTCCATCGTCACTTACAAACGTTTTGTTTACTATTCCCAGTTCGTTGCTCGTAAACTTAATAGTATAGGTCAGGTCGTCATCTAGACGAAGTTTTAGGAATCTGACAAATATTAAATTGTTGTATACATTTGTGTGACCGTTGTTCACTTGTGCAGCAATAACTTTGACCTGAAATACAGCGGTTCCGCTTATTATGTATTCGGCACTTGTCTTTGTGGCAAATGGTGTGTTATAATTAGTCACACCAAACCTTGCCTGTAAAGTATTTCCACGTTGACATAGGTTCTTCACCTCCATTCTGAAACGATAAAATGAGTTTTTATCTCTAACAAAAGAAAAGATAGCCGAGACCGAGATAAGTTTGTATGTTATTAGAAAACTACTATATTGTTTCCATTTGTATATATCAAAAACATGTTTTTTTCATGAACTGCAAATAATGTAATGATAATATTAATAAGTAACCTACTTTCTTACCTAAAAAAAAGGTAAGAATAAAAGGTTTTCTTTATAAACTTGCAGCTTTCACAATTTTAATTCAGGTTATTGCTTCCTTCATTGGCTCTTGTTTGTATCTCCTTTCTGAAACCTACGTCAGAAAGACACCGGAACAAACATTGACTCGTGTAGATAATTAATTACAATTTTGTAGAGCACTGCACTGCACCAACCACCAAACAAAGAAATTCAGAAATTTACCGAAAAAACAACAAAACAACCACCAACAAACAGACCACAGGGGGTCGCTCCGAACCTACGCTCCGAGTGCAACCCAGGGGTGCGTTCGTAAACGAGGCTCGAAGTCAAACCTTCACTCCAAGGCGTGCGACGTTCGTCATCCGACGTTTACGAACGACACTGCATAGCTGTCACTGTCCTATTAGATTTGTTGATTTTGATATTAATGAAGCGCGAAATGCAACAAACAATAAAATGAAAATTAATGTTTTCAATACAGTTGCTCGAAAATGTGAGCTTACGTTGACAGGCCAGCGTGCGGTAAGTTGATTTTACCGCACGCTGTGCGTTTTTGTTTACGGTTTAGTACAGCGTGCGGTAAGTTGATTTTACCGCACGCCCGCGCCGTGCGTTTTTGTTTACGTACGTTTTTTTTAATTTCTACTAGCTTCCACCCACGACTTCGTCCGCGTGTGAAATAAAATGACCTCTTTAGTGTATGAAAGCTAGTACTAAGGAGAGTTCAAGCTGTTTCCCTGGTTCCACCCACCTGAATTTAATGAAACATAGCTTAGATTTTAAGTTGGACCTTAATCTACTAAACTATGAAAATCCCATCAAAATTCTTTTAGTGGTTTTTGCGTAATACGCGCACAATTATTTGGAATTTACAGATTGATTATATGTATAGATTACAATTTCAGTAGTACTTATAATGTTTTCTCGCAAATGTATTGAAAAACGTAGTATGGCACACGGTTGTTAAGGTTTTTTAAAACTCGTGACGATTATAAACCCTCGCCTGCGGCTCGGGCTTATAAAACGTTAACTCGTTTTAAAAACCTCCTTACCAACCTTGTATCATAAACTACTAGTGTCAACTGTCAAATAAAACGTCAGAGCGAATTTCACCCACCTATTTCGTGGGGTGACCGTGCGTTCGCCGGGCCCGGGCGTCGTTTACGAACGGCGGGCTGATTATCTAATTAGAAACCACCTAGCGACCGGTTGCAGTTCATAGATGATAGTGATCCATTGCTACTTCTTTTTGGATTAAAAAAAACATACCAATGAAAAGTAGCAATGTATGTGGAATGAAACCGGTCGCTAAATAGTTTCTTTTTAGATAATCAGCACCTTGATTATCTAAAAAGAAACTATTTAGCGACCGGTTTCATTCCACATACATTGCTACTTTTCTTTGGTATGTTTTTTTTAATCCAAAAAGAAGTAGCAATGGATCACTATCATCTATGAACTGCAACCGGTCGCTAGGTGGTTTCTAACACAGATTACTAATTTGTAGCAAGCTACAGATACGACAGTCAATTAAGCTTAGTTCCACGTCCAGAAGTTATGGCGCTGCGATCGCTTTCCAACCCAAGAGCACTAGTGCTTCCAATCGAAGTACTATCGATATCGATATTCTTTATTTAGTGATGTGCTATTATCGACAATCAATAAAGGACCCCCTTAGGACTTATTATGAATTTTAATTTAAATTATAAACAAAATAAAACAACCAATGTTAATTACAATTATCATTTATTAATTTTAGTTGAAGTATATGTTTTACAGTTGTATAATGGTTTAATACAATTTTTTGCATTCCATATGTTTTATTAACAGTTTTTTTTTAGAAAAGTAATTCCATCTCCATCTAAAATTGTACACCAATTAAGTTAATAAGACATTGCATAAGAAATACTGTGCTTAAGAGGAAATATCATCTGAAACAAAAATATTTCAACATTAATCCCTGAGTATTTGACTAAATTCAAATCATTGTTAGACCTACCATTGTTTTTAATATGACATTCCATAATTAATTATTAAATAATTATATTTCAAATAAGCTTAATAATTAAGTACTTTATTAACACCAAAATACTAGCTTACCTCACTCTGATGTTTTGGAATTTGGAATTGGTGTTTCGCTAGTTAATGATAATATGGTAATGCCGGTGGTGATGCTCAATGAAAGGAACATTACCTGCAAATAAAAAATGAAAAGAGAAATAAAAATCAAGTACTTAACAGTAAGTATGAAGTTATGATAAATAAATACTAGAATTAAAAAACAAAAAACCGACTTCAAAACTCCACTCTACCTCTAAAAAGCAATAAATAATATTGAAATCACTAGATACGCATTATCATTGTAATAAAAGACGTCTATTGAAGTCGTGTGGGGCTGGAGGACAACTTTTTTTTATTTAAGTATTCTAACAGCCCCACCCGACTTCAATAGACGTGTTTTATTACAATGATAATGCGTATCTAGTGATTTCAATATTATTTATTGCTTTTTAGAGGTAGAGTGGAGTTTTGAAGTCGGTGTTTTGTTTTTTAAAACAATTTTTTTATTTTTTCTTTTTAGTGAAAGTACCTTTTGTATTAGATATATTATCTAGGTAGATAGAAAAATCGGTTTGGCCAAACGTGAGATAATCGCGGACAACCATACATAGGGGTCAAACTGAGATGATAACCTCCTTTTTTGAAGTCGGTTAAAATAACAAAACCTTGTCCTAAGTGTAACAAATACTTTTCTGAAAACCGCATCAAAATTGGTTTAGCTAAACGCGAGATAATCGCGGACATACATAACAAACATACAATTCAAACTCAGAACCTTCTTTTTTTGAAGTTGGTTAATACACTAAGACCTTTTCATAAGTATAACAAATACTTTTCTGAAAACCGTATCAAAATCGGTTCAGCAAAACGCGAGATAATCGCGTATAAACATACCTACATAATACGAGTCAAACTCAGAACCTTTTTTTTGTTAAAGTCGGATAAAATACTAAAACCTTCTCCTAAGTGTAACAAATACTTTTCTGAAAACCGCATCAAATTCGGTTCAGCCAAACGCGAGATAATCGCGGACAAACATACATACATACATACATACAGGTCAAACTGAGAACCTCCTTTTTTTGTTTTTTGAAGTCGGTTAAAAATCACCTCACCCGTAGCACCTCAGATGGGACTCGAACCCACTCGCTTGGGATTCTGGCCCAATGCACTGACCAATTATGCTACAGAGTCACTAGTTGTATTGGCGAAATTTTCTAGTACTTATTACTTTTTCGCTGCAAGCCAGCGCATTGGTCAGTGCATTGGGCCGAGTCCCAAGGGTGTGGGTTCGAGTCCTGTCTAAGGTGCTACGGGTAAGTCGGTTTTTTCTAGTATTTATTTATCTTACTTCATTTAAAAATAGCATTGTGAAATGCAAAAATTCTAATATTTAATAAGTATGAAGTTATTTATAACTTTATAACATAATTAAAATTTTAACATTAACCTATAATATCATATTTAATTATTAAACTCTAAAATAAGTACCTACATAGTTCGTTAGTTGATTAAATGCTAAAATTTCATTAAACGATTATACTTAAAAATGTTAAAGACGGAGAACCGCCAAAAGAAGGAAATTCAGAAATTTTGTTAAAAAAAGAAATCACAAACAAACCTTGCATGTCCGCAACAGTCTCCATGTCTACTAATATCCTGCACTTGGTCCTGGGTGACAGTAGTTATGCTCCTTTTCTACCATGTACACTGGAATAATAACAATTAATGTAAATATTATAATACAGAATTTTTAAGGTTAACGACCAAATACTCAGTAGATTCTTAAAGTTATGGACTGGTCATATCATAAGTTGTAAGGTCTGATAGAAACACTATAGAAATGACAGCCTCATTGACCATGAGATGACAGTGAGACCTCCCTTAACTAAAGATTTTAGGTAGGAAGTGTTTGGGTGTTCGACAATAACTAATGTACCATTACAATACATCTTCAACTGACATTTTTTGCAAATACATTAGCCATCATGTATGTAAGTTTATTGATTTTATATTAATTACTATTATGATGCATTACCCTATACTATACCTTGACTCAGTGTGGGAGAAAAGTAGGTATGTAGCTATTTTTAACATGGAGAGGAACACTTAACTTTTTATTATTAAGATAGAAACTTACCTTTGGTAGTAAGTGAAACACCATACAGTTTCTCCATTTGCGTAATTTGAACAAGGAATATGTATTGACGAATTTATATCGCCAACTTCTTCAAACTGAGTTTCGTCAAAAAGCTTTACACAAATGCGTTTCTTTAGTAACTTATTTGTGCAGAGTTCAACTAAATCAGGATTTGTTGGGACCAAGACAACTAATGAAGCGAGCAACTCAAACAAAAATAGAATTAAAATAAGTTTTTTCTTTGAAATAAAAAATAACTGACCGAAGAACTGTCATGTCTGTCACAGTCACGCACACACTACTAACAATACCACACACAGATACATCCAATACATACAAGTCCAAACCACGACGCTAGCGCCAAAACTCTTGGGATGGAACTAAAGCTGTCAGCCCCCTGGTTTCTAATTAGATAATCAGCCCGCCGGGTGCGGCTATACCTAGGCTGCGGTCCCCATGGCGAAAATATCGATATTATCGCGATAACAGCCGGTCCGCATGCACGTTAGCGCGTTTACAATATCTAGCGTGACGTCACTCATGACGTCATTACCAGCGCCATCTTGGGCTTACAGCGACCATGCCTCGGAGCGTAATCACTGTGAACGTTCTGTCAAAAGTTATAAGTGACTGTCAAACGAAACAGGTGTCAGAATTTTATTTCGTCAAAAAATGAGAGAGTTCGTTATAGAAGGATCTTTTCCTCGCTTCACAACACAAGGATAGAGCATTATATTGGGTAATATTTTGTTAATACTAATTTGGAGCTTATCCAAAAAGGTTGGTGGTTGATGTAAAAAGTTGAAAAAAAAAAGATGTTGGGTGCACACGACTCAATAATCAAACGTTCTTCATCATTATCATCGCTTTAGAGAGCAAAAATAGTATCTAGCAATTATTCCATCTTGTATTTGAGGTTAGAATAAAACGTTAGCGCGCTTACGAGCGGTTCGCATTCGCCAACTGTCATTTGTCGATTTTATCGATTTGAGCGCGATATCGAATGCGGACCTCGTATGAGCGTTGTAAACGCCGAAATCGCTGTAATCGCCATGGGGACCGCAGCCCTAGTGATCGTCGGGCGATCACCCCGGTGGTTTTAGGGTCCCCCCAGACCTACCGGTTTCCGTTCTTTCTTTGCTTTGCTGTTCGGCAATGGACCGCCGGCCAAGAGGCTCATTTTCAATCTATCGCATATTTTAAATCTAGGTACATTTCACATATAAGAATGTTCTTGTGAGCTTTGGTCCTCAAACGATCGTTATGAAAACACAAAAAAATAGTTCAGATAGGTAATGATGACACCCACAACCCTGTTCACAATTTATATAAATATGCGATCGATTTATTTTTAGCAATCGGAGACCATGTGCAGGGTGGCATATCTCCCAGAAGCTTCCTACTTCGCAACCCAGACGATAATATTTGATAACACCAAGCTAATGGCTATCTTGCCAATTTGGTCTGGTCCAAATATGCGATAGATTGAAAATGACCCTGGTTGGCCGGCGTTCTAAACAGCAAGTAGAACAGCAAAGAAACGAAACCGGTAGGTCTGGGGGGACCCTTAGAACGCGGACATGTTGTGGCGGCTATATGCGCCCACCTATCTATATGGATCGCTGTACCTACTGCGAACAGGCCTACGGTCGTGGCGGAAATTGAAATAAAAACGGTAGGCTACGTTAAACAGTTTGTATTACATATTAAGACAATTACATGAGAAGAGTAGAAATAACGAACACTAAAGACAGTTTTGGACACAGAGAGATAAGAAACTAAGAACAAAAGATCGGAAAATAGTAAAACAGTTAAAGTGAATTCGGATATAGAAATACGCGGGCACCGGGCGGAGCGCAAACGAGCGTGCATTCGCCGTGGGAGAGGGATCACGTCTAGTTGCAGTGACCGAGCGAAAGCGGGCGCGCCAGCCGGCGCATGCGCAGGCTCGAGGAGGTGAGATGCGCGGCGGATGAGGTAATGGTCCGCGCGCGTGTTGTATGTGCGGTTTATGCACGTCTTCTTCGTGCGACTAGTTAGGGTGCGCTCTTTCATTGAGACACAATGTACTCCTACCTTAGAGCATACAGAACGGGAGATGGCAAAACACGCGCCCCCTTTCACCAAAGTACATGACCAATTTGGTCGTGTCAGTTTATAAAAACTAGTTGGCCACGAACACTCGCCATTTTGTAATACTACATATCGCCGAACGCAGCTCCGCTAAAATGATGTATTATGCAGTGATTTTGTGCAAAAGACGATCCGAAAGTTCAAATTTTACTAAAGACGGTATTTCCTATCAAACCTAAACTAATTTTATTAACAAACTGTGAAATAATCACGAAGAAAACGCAATTTGTTAAGTAAGCTAACGACAGATATTGCGATAGCAAAACGATACCAAACATAATACTAATCTATGAAACAAACATCATGGTACAAGTCTAGAGCTGTGACAGTGTGAACAAATGTGTGTGCTAGCGTTCGCTTTGAACGAATGAAAGATCAAATGAATTTCAACTATTATTTTGATGTGATCTGATCAGCACCTATATTATCAATGATTAGTTTTTTATAATTAATATTATGTACTTATTTTTATACTTTTCCTGCTAAATCTATACATAGTCTGGTCAACGAAAGATGAGACTGAAATGACGGCGCCACTTTCCCTGTTAAATTCCAAATTTTGGAGGTTAAAGTTACTGGAAATTGACCCCTAAAATGTGGTGCAAAATTAGTTTTCCCTTCTCATCTTTCGTTGACCAAACTCTTGTATAAAGGACACTTATTCGACTGTTTGTCTGCATCTCCGCTAACTTCTCTAAAAACCACGATTTGGAATTTAATGGGGTTTATTTGTACTATCCTTTAAGAATTTCAACTATTTGGACCGATGTATTCTGCCTAAGTGTATGAAGTTTCATTAAAATCGGTTCATCCGTTTCGAAAATTAAGGACTTCAAAGTTTGTATGAAATGCAGTTTGCCGTTAAGGGTCCATGATAGGAAAACATGGTTTGGCGGATCATACTTTTATATAGAAAACGTAAAGTTGTTGCCACAAAATACATACAGCAAGCTAAACAGATTCTCTAGTAGCTACAAGTTTTAAATTGCGTATAAACCTCACAGATGATTGTAAAAAAAAGTATATCATCAAAAGCTCTTGCGTGTGGTCATATTTTTGGCGTAAATAATAGCGGAAACCTTTTAAATTCTACACCAAAATACACTTTAACGTACTGTGAAGTAGCTCCAGTAACTTTTATCACGAAAGATAATTGTGCAAAAGAAAATGATGAAAAAACAATAACAAACATCTAGAAAGTACAGAAGTGAGGTTTTTTTCTATACTCTTTACACGTAAAGAAAAAAAGACCGGCCAAGTGCGAGTTGGACTCGCGCACGAAGGGTTCTGTACCAAAAAACGGCAAAAAAAAACACGTTTAATGCATGGGAGCCCCCTTAAATATTTATTTTTATTCTGTTTGTAGAGTTTGTTGTGATAGCGGCAACAGAAATACATCATCTGTGAAAATTTCAACTGTCTAGATATCACAGTTCATGAGAACAGCCTAGTGACAGACAGACAGACGGACAGCGGAGACTTAGTAATAGGGTCTCCTTTTTACCCTTTGGGTACGGAACCCTAAAAACAGAAACTAATGTTTTCGTATAAGCCTTAACACTCTTTATGTAGAATTTAAATAATGGTCATACTGGTGATGATTCCCTCAAACTTTTATGTTAAAGATTGTTCATCAGCTGAATTTTCAAGCGTGTAAAATTTAAAAAAAGTGTTAGGTAAATTTTCTTGATCAATTTTAAATTAAAAAAAAAACAGCCAAGTGCGTGTCGGGCTCGGGCCACGCGCAGTAGTGTTCCGTAGTTACCTCATTGAATACCACTATTTTTCGTCTGCAAAAATAACTTTGTTTTTTACAGTGTTTGTATGAATAACAAAGTTACATGGAAAATGTAACAACTAATCAACTCAAACAACTGATTACTATATCTCGTTCAAACAAATTTTCGTTGAAATTGTTTTAGATATTGATATTTTTTTAGATTTTTGACTCTCTTATTTTAAAAGTTAGAGGCGGGACATACATTTTACTACTTAGGCAGTCTTTCGAACGGTTGACTTTAAGAAAAAATAGTCTGTGGAACCTCAATGTCATTTTTGAACACCTATCTATAGACTTATACAGGGTGCATTTGTAATCACTCTCCAAATTTTAAGGATGTGTTCAGTCCATGAAACTGAACAACTTTGTCCATGAAACATGTGTCGAAATACGCCAAAAAATTTTGGTCATCCCATACTAAACTGATCACGTGATCTTTTTGTTTTGTATGAAAAGTCATTTTTTTTTTACATATTTGACCCTATGTTCCTTAGAGAAAGTTGTTCAGTTTCATGGACTGAATACATCCTTAAAATTTGGAGAGTGATTTCAAATGCACCCTGTATATATGGATGTTTTTTTCAGTTTCAGTTCCATGTATAGGGAGCCCCCCTTTAATCTTTTGTTTTATTTTTATTTTTGTGTAAAAATCGTAATTCATAAGGCGGTTTACAGAATACATCTACTTATATTAAATTTCAACTGTGTAGTCCTAATAATTTCGGAATAAAGTGGCTGTCACATACGGACAGACGGACGGACAGACAGACAGACATAACGAATCTATAAGGGCTTAGAGATTTTTGCCATTTAGGCTACGGAACCCTAACAAGCAATTAAAGGTTCAAAATTCATTGAAGATTTTTGACAGTTTTGTATAGCTTGATGTGCTGGTGACTGTACACAGATACTTGTAAATAAATGATTACATTATTAATCACATTTATTTTCTTTTTTTGATAACCTTTACATTTGCATCTTGCGCCAACACTCACTATCGGAATTTAATTTCTGTACAATTTTGAGGATAAAAGGGTAGAACGATGTTTTATGTATGTTATTAAACATTGATTTGTAAGCGTATTTTAGTGATTGTTGGTGCAAATCACAAAATAAAATGAAGACTTTTTTGTTCGTAATCATAATCACTCATCTTCAAATCAAAGCTTCTAATCATTCAATTTCATCGGTCTTTTTATGTCCCATCACTAACCTTAACGCAAGGGCAAACTTATTTCTGTCGGTAAGTTTGGCGCTGCCGTCTACGTAATCTGTCAGAATTTGTACTAAGATGGTTAGTTCCGAATTTGACCACCCGCAAATATAACTTTGTGGTCATTCTGTTTTTGTGTGCGTGTGTAACAACATGACTTTAAGCTTCAAGAGTGTGCGTGAATATGAAGTTGTGTGCTGTGCGTGTGTACCTCGTCTCCCCCCAGAATCGGTGAACAAAATCTAGTGTAGGAGAGCGCTCTTGCTTACTCCCGTTCTGTATGCTCTAAGACTCCTACAATGTCATTGAGCGTCGTCGAGCGAGCTTTACGAACGCACCCGTAACTAATTTCTAATCTGTGGTGCAACCGAACGCTCTAACGCCGTTCCAAACATTAGAGATTAGCGTATAGTTGGCAGCCTCACCATGGAATTAGAAGGTTTTGACTAGGTCAAAAAATTGTTAGTAAATAGTGAAAAATAGTGAACTATAGCATATAAATAGTGATACTATGGTTCAAAAGATATTTGAGTATCTTGGTGAGGCTGCTATCTTGACGTCAAGCTGGCAGACACCTTAAGAAATACAGTTCGTATCAATGTGATTTATATGCCAAAAAATTGTTAGGAAATAGTGAATCGTATACGCAAAATTTCAATAATATTGCTTCAGTACAAGCCGAGATATTACGATCTCAAAGTGGGCTGCTAACTTGACGTTTCTGGCAATGGCGATTCCAGAGAAACGGGTACAAGTTTTGAACAAATAAATATATCAAAAAATTGTTAGTGAAATTGTGATTCTTACGATATAAATAAAAAAAGAATTCTTCATTGCTATTTTCTAAAAATCGAATGTTAACTTCTACATAGTACTCTGAATATAGGCTGTCCATCAATATTGAACTTTGCTCCACAGTAATAAGGTTTAAACTTGATTGCAATCATGAGGTGAGTACTATCAAGCAAAAAAGTGAAATTTATATTTTTTGACTGTGTCAATAGTCTTATCCACGGTTCAAGGCTATTGATTTGGTATAAGTAAACAAATATTTTTCTACCCACTTTTTTATTTTTTAAAGTATTGACACAATCAAAAAATTTTTGATTAAATCTCATCAAAAAAAATTTGGTCGTTTAATACTCTACTCTCAGTTCATTTATTTAGTTTAGGAAAAACTACTAATATTTAACTACCAATTAGGTACCTAACGTTAAAACTATAACTTAAAGGGAGGAGTCTAATGAAAATACCCTAACCTATAATTTTTTGAAAATGAATATTTTGTATTTTTTTTTTAGTAACTGAAACTTTAACGTTAGGTACCTATTTGGTGAGATTTATAATGAAATTAGTAATCAGTAGGTAGGTAAGTAGGTAGGAACTAGATGATATAAGTAGAAAATATTTCTAGTTTTTCCCGAATTAATAACTAAATAAATAAACTGAGAGTAGTATTACCACAACCGAGAGATATTATTCATACAGTCGGCCATCGGAGGCGTCTAGACAGAGCAATCGTGCGGGGTGGTGCGGTATAGAAGGGGGGTGGGAGGGCCCGAGAGCCCATACTTTGGCAATGTATGCATCTCGGGCCCTATCCCGTCAGGGCTCACGCTTCTGATTGGGTTATATTATATTACTAGCGGCCGCCCGCGACTTCGTCTGCGTGGAAAGGTTTTTCTGATATCCCTCGGGAACAACACTTTTTTTCGGGATGAAAGATACCCTATGTCCTTCTCTGTACCTCTGACTATGTGTGTGCAAAATTTCATGAAGATCGGTTCAGTAGTTAAGACGTGAAGGCGTAACAAACAAATAAACAAACAAACAAACAAACGGACTTTCGCATTTATAATATTAGTAAGGATATTGAAAGTAGTGTTTGCAATTTTTTGATGTTGGTGTCATGAAAAAGTGTTTTTGGCACGATTTTGATATTAGATTTGGAATTCAAAATGGCGGCCGCACATTGATGTATTTGTTGATATTTGTGTATTTTTGTTTGATTATTGGGCCGATTTCGATGAAACTCGGTTTTTGGTAGTATTTTGGCAAGAAAACAGCAACGCAATGTTAAAAAAATAAAAATTCAAGATTGCGGCCAACTTTTTTGTTTGCGGGCCGACTTCGATAAAACTCGGTTTTCGGTAGTATTTTGGCAAGAAAACAGCAACGCAATGTTAAAAATGTAAAAAAACAATTTTGCGGCCAAATTTTTTGTTTGCGCTGATTTCGATGAAACTCGGTTTTTGGTAGTATTTTGCAAGAAAACAGCAATGCAATGTTAAAAATGAAAAAAATTCAAGATGGCGGCCAACTTTTTTGTTTGCGGGTCGATTTCGATGAAACTCGGTTTTTGGTAGTACTTTGACAAGAAAACAGCAACTCAATGTTAAAAATATAAAAAATTCAAGATGGCGGCCAACTTTTTTGTTTGCGGGCCGATTTCGATGAAACTCAGTTTTTCGTATATTTTGGCAAAAAAACAGCAACGCGATGTTAAAAATGTAAAAAATTCAGGATGGCGGCCAACTTTTTTGTTTGCAGGCCGATTTCGTTGAAACTCGGTTTTTGGTAGTATTTTGACAAGAAAACAGCAACTCAATAATAAAAATATAATCTTGTTTTTTTACATTTTTAACATTGCGTTGCTGATTTCTTGCCAAAATACTACCGAAAACCGAGTTTCATCGAAATCGGCCCGCAAACAAAAAAGTTGGCCGCCATCTTGAATTTTTTACATTTTTAACATTGCGTTGCTGTTTTCTTGCCAAAATACTACCAAAAACCGAGTTTCATCGAAATCAGCGCAAACAAAAAATTTGGCCGCAACTTTGTTTTTTTTACATTTTTAACATTGCGTTGCTGTTTTCTTGCCAAAATACTACCAAAAACCGAGTTTCATCGAAATCGGCCCGCAAACAAAAAAGTTGGCCGCCATCTTGAATTTTTTTTTCATTTTTAGCATTGCGTTGCTGTTTTCTTACCAAAATACTACGAAAAACCGAGTTTCATCGAAATCGTCCCGCAAACAAAAAAGTTGGCCGCCACCTTGAATTTTTTTCATTTTTAACATTGCGTTGCTGTTTTCTTGCCAAAATACTACCAAAAACCGAGTTTTATCGAAATCGGCCCGCAAACAAAAAAGTTGGCCGCCATCTTGAATTTTTTTTACATTTTAACATTGCGTTGCTGTTTTCTTACCAAAATACTACGAAAAACCGAGTTTCATCGAAATCGTCCCGCAAACAAAAAAGTTGGCCGCCACCTTGAATATTTTTCATTTTTAACATTGCGTTGCTGTTTTCTTGTCAGAATACTACCAAAAATCGAGTTTTATCGAAATTGGCCCGCAAACAAAAAAGTTGGCCGCCGTCTTGAATTTTTTTAAATTTTAAATTTGGTTGCTGTTTTCTTACCAAAATACTACGAAAAACCGAGTTTCATCGAAATCGTCCCGCAAACAAAAAAGTTGGCCACCACCTTGAATTTTTTTCATTTTTAACATTGCGTTGCTGTTTTCTTGCCAAAATACTACTAAAAACCGAGTTTTATCGAAATCGGCCCGCAAACAAAAAAGTTGGCCGCCATCTTGAATTTTTTTTACATTTTAACATTGCGTTGCTGTTTTCTTACCAAAATACTACGAAAAACCGAGTTTCATCGAAATCGTCCCGCAAACAAAAAAGTTGGCCGCCACCTTGAATTTTTTTCATTTTTAACATTGCGTTGCTGTTTTCTTGTCAAAATACTACCAAAAATCGAGTTTTATCGAAATTGGCCCGCAAACAAAAAAGTTGGCCGCCATCTTGAATTTTTTTAAATTTTAAAAATTGCGTTGTTATTTTCTTCTCAAAATAGTTCCAAAACCAAGTTTCATCGAAATCGGCCCATAAATAAAAAAGTTGGCCGACATCTTGGATTTTTAGTTTTTTAAAAATTGCGTTGTTATTTTCTTGTCAAAATAGTTCCAAAAACCGAGTTTCATCAAAATCGGCCCAAAAACAAAAAAGTTGGCCGCCATCTTGGATTTTTAGTTTTTTTAAAATTGCGTTGTTATTTTCTTGTCAAAATAATTCCAAAAACCGAGTTTCATCGAAATCGGCCCAAAAACAAAAAAGTTGGCCGCCATCTTGAATTTTTTAAATTTTCAACATTGAGTTGTTATTTTCTTGTCAAAATCGTACCAAAAACCGAGTTTCATCAAAATCGGCCCCAAAAACAAAAAAATTGGCCGCCATCTTGGATTTTCAGTTTTTTAAAAATTGCGTTGTTATTTTCTTGTCAAAATAGTTCCAAAAACCGAGTTTCATCAAAATCGGCCCAAAAACAAAAAAGTTGGCCGCCATCTTGGATTTTTAGTTTTTTTTTTAAATTGCGTTGTTATTTTCTTGTCAAAATAGTTCCAAAAACCGAGTTTCATCGAAATCGGCCCAAAAACAAAAAAAATTGGGCGCCATCTTGAATTTTTATAATTTTCAACATTGAGTTGTTATTTTCTTGTCAAAATCGTACCAAAAACCGAGTTTCATCAAAATCGGCCCAAAAACAAAAAAGTTGGCCGCCATCTTGGATTTTTAGTTTTTTAAAAATTGCGTTGTTATTTTCTTGTCAAAATAGTTCCAAAAACCGAGTTTTATCGAAATCGGCGGGCTGATTATCTAATTAAAAACCACCTAGCGACCGGTTGCAGTTCATAGATGATAGTGATCCATTGCTACTTCTTTTTGGATTAAAAAAAACATACCAAAGAAAAGTAGCAATGTATGTGGAATGAAACCGGTCGCTAAATAGTTTCTTTTTAGATAATCAGGGTGCCGGCCAAAAACAAAAAAGTAGCCGCCATCTAGGATTTTTAAAATTTTCAACATTGCGTTTTTATTTTCATGTTGAAATAGTACCAGAAACCGAGTTTCATCGAAATAGGCGCACAAACATGAATTTGATTATTATTATTAATTTTACCGTCTCGCCTGCGACCTCTAGCCATTTCAATAGAACAATTTCGTTTTTTTGGAAATCTGAAATGGTGAAGTATTTATGGTCACACTAGTTTTGTAAAGTAACATTTCCTATAGATTGAAATTCTTAAATTGAAATTCAAGGTCAAAATCGGAGTTGCCAGGATTGACACTTCTATTTATTACCACCTCACCGATGATTGCTGATTAGCATTATTGTAGATATCTAATTAAATCAAAAAAGTTCTGTTTTATATTACAATTATTATGTGTCATTCTAAAATTAATATTTAAATAGTATATATTCGACTTCCCACTCCGAATCCTTAATTTTGATACACTACTTGATTGGTAACGTACATATTTTTAGTCCTACTATCGTGGTATAATTGTTTTGTAATGGCAATTGTGCGAACGAGACACCGACCTCCACCTGGTGTTGTCTCATTCACACAGTAGTGCCTTCAGTCAATGTCGTCGATAGAATTTCAACTCTATGAGCAATGCAATAAAGTTGAATTTCTTTTAAACGATAGGTGAAAATTTTTGTAGAGTACTCACTCCCTATTATAAACCTCCTTGTGCCACTATGACAACAAGAATTAAAAAAAAAAGTTTTGACATTTTGGGCCGGCCACACACAGACGTAATCACGCAACGGAATCTCGCAACGGAATCACGCAACGTGATTCCGTACGTACCACCACACACAGACGTTTTTTTTCGTTCGGAATCACGGCTCAGTCAGGCGCCAGACTTTGATGAGTAAACATTGAGCGAAGGTGAATTATTTTGACTTTTAATGAATAATTGAAGATGAATAAATATAGACTATTTATTATTAATATTACGCTTAGGTCAATTCAATTGTTTTCTGTTTTTTTTTTTGGTAAAAATAGAACTAATAACTTAAGCCGGGTCCATAGCTCGTGTTTTGCTCTACAGTTCTACACAATCAACAAAAAGATCTACACAAAACATTGTTTCGCGAAACATTTTTGTGTAGAGAAACAATGTTTCTGCTTTCCATGCCTGGTGGAAAACACGTACACAAAACATTTTGCGCGGGTCAAGGGGCAGGGTATTGTCATAGGCCAGCCCGCACACACGCAATAATATTGGGCCACAATAATTTTGAACAATATGATTTAACACTGAGGCTAACCGCAAAAAAAAATTGCGGTTAGCCTCAGTGTTATTAAAAATTTTATCTTTAAAAAATCATTTAAAAAATTTCAATTGAACCAGGTTTTTCAAAATTTTTCGAAAAGGCAAGGAAAAGAGATATAACAGTTCTAACAGTTACGAAAAATGATCAAAATGTAACAATTTTTTTTTGTTACCGATGCAAAGTAAATGTTGTTTTTTATTTTTAGAAGACTTAAAAATTCACCATTCAAAACTTTTTTTGAAAATTATTAAGGTTGTGACTTTGATAGAACCTAGGACTGTGTATAACTATTTGCACAGTAAATACTTATTAGTTAAAAAAACCGGCCAAGTGCGAGTCGGACTCACGCATGAAGGGTTCCATACCAAAAAAACGGAAAAAATACGTTTGTTGTATGGGAGCCCCCCTTAAATATTTATTGAAACGTTTACGGAACCCTAAAAATAGACATTGCAACTTTAAACTTCGTATGAGCACGTCTAAAAATAAATAGGCAAACATTTATTTTGTGATTTTGAAAATCAACCCCTCGGGGGTTAATGGGGTAAGTAAACATAAAAATCAAAATGTATGTCGTTATTGGGGTTTCCTGGGATCACGATTGCGAAAATGACATTTATTTTGAAGTTCAATACGGTGGACATGATTTAACCCCTAAAGGGGTAACAACCGGCCAAGTGCGAGTCGGACTCACGCATGAAGGGTTCCATACCAAAAAACGGAAAAAAATACGTTTGTTGTATGGGAGCCCCCCTTAAATATTTATTTATTCTGTTTTTAGTATTTGTTGTTATAGTGGCAACAGATATACATCATCTGTGAAAATATCAACTGTCTAGCTATCACGGTTCATGAAATACAGCCTGGTGACAGACAGACAGACGGACAGCGGAGTCTTAGTAATAGGGTCCCGTTTTTACCCTTTGGGTACGGAACCCTAAAAACTAATGTCTATTCTGTGTAAGTTGTTTTAAAATATTTCAATTCCAGCTACTTTTCAACGCGAGGTCTACAGCTCACGAAGCCTTATAGTTTATGCATTTTTACATTTGCAAAAGTTACATTTTCAGATATACCTAAAACTTTGGTCACTTTTAAGTTTATTTCATACATTTTCGAGTCATGATAAGTAATAGGCTAACATAAAATGCTAAATTGGCAACACTGAAGTTTTATCTACTCAAGCCACGCAATCGCAGTGGACGGCGTGTGTAGAGAAACATGTTTCGCGAAACAATGTTTTGTGTAGATGTTTTTGTTGATTGTGTAGAGCAAAACATGCGCTATGGACCCGCTCTTAGCAAAATAATTAAAAAGTAGGCCAAAAGTCTGGTATCCAGAGCTGTAATAAAAAAGTTAGCATTCCGTACGTACGGAATAAGGCCGGCCACACACAGACGTAATCACGTAACGGAATCTCGCAACGGAATCCCCGATTCGGGAATTCCGAACGCAGCGATTGCATACAAAATCGATGTCTGCCACACACAGACGTCAACGTTCCGTACGTTATTTTTTTCCGTGCGGAATTCCACATGAGGGCTCGTGCATTCGGAATCACGCACGGAAAAAAGTCATTCCGAACGCAAGCCTCCCATAGATTTTGTATTGGTCGCCACACACAACCGTTATTCCGCGGGCTGATTATCTAATTAGAAACCACCTAGCGACCGGTTGCAGTTCATAGTAGACGTGTGCGCCGATCGGCGTGGCGCACGCCGCCGGTCATTTTAGCCACGCCGCCGCCGCCGAATTTTTCATCGGCGTCATCGGCGTCAAAATTGAAGTGTAACATGTGTAAGAAACAAGTACAAAAGCATGCATTTATTATGCATTGCATTGCATCAATACATTATATCTCATAAAGATTTATTTTTTCCTCTCTTTATTGCATTAGTGATTGTTGCCATAGAGGTTTTTTGTTATTGTGATTTTATAATAGTATTTAGTCATCATTATCACATCAGCCGCACGACACCCATTGCTGGGTATAGACCTCCGAATCTTTACGACGATCGGTCCTGCGCTGCCCGCATCAAGCGGCTTCCCGCGACCTTCATCAGATCGTCTCGGTCGGTCCACCTTGTCGCCACCAAGGAGCATCTCATCTGGTGTGCGGTTGACAATCCAACCTTTCCGCTCCAACCGCCATTGGTTCTTCTCGCTAATGTGTCCCGCCCACTGCCACTTCAGCTTAGCAATTCTCCGAGCGATGTCGGTTACTTAAGTTCTCCTACGCATCTCTTCATTTCTGGTTCGTCATCGTCACGCAGGGAAATGCCGACTATGGCTCTCTTCGTTGCACACTGGGTGAGAGCCTTCTTATGAGACTCACACACAGTTGGCGACCACGTTTTATTGCGGTAAGTCAACACTGGCAACACACACTCGCACCCTAAAAGGTAAAACCGGTTATCTGCACTTTTTTGCAAAAATGCGTTTTTTACACCAATCGACAGGAAATTTCAAGCTGCGTCTACAGGTAGAACCCGTTTTCTCGAATTCCGCTTAGTTAAGGTTACAGAATTTTATTTCAAAAATATATACAGGTAAAATTAACTAATGTTATGTTAATGTTTCTTTTTTTTACTTGCGAGTAAAACCCAGTAACGTGTTTTTAGTTAGTTTTTTTGTTTTTGTTAAAATTAATGAAAAATGTTCATAATCACTACAACTAAAACAGAGTAACATAGTTTTAGCATTCTAAAATTTCATGGATTTAATCAGCTATTAAATGTACTTTCTCTCAGGTAAAACCAATTAAATGTCTCCCCTTGTCAAACTAGTCCTAACTGCCCATATTTCGAAGCATCATATCTTGAGAACTATTAATTATAAAAGAATAATTTAAAAACTATGTTGTAGCTTATTTAGTCTAGTTATTTCTTCTTGAAGATACCTTTGCTGTAAAATCATAGCTTTAGAATTTATCTAAAAAAACTGAAAAAAATGCCAAAATTAGTTCGAATAAAATTTTACTTTTCTATGGAACAGCGGATTTTTTTTCGCTATTTCGTAGTTGGCTCTATAGTAAAAGTTATAAAATATACTTCACGCAATTATTTTAGTCAAAACACACTGAAAAGTGTAAAGATTAGCAGATAACAGGTTTTCACATTGATATTTCGATATTTTATACCGGTAAAACCAACTATAAATATTTCAATAAAAATTGTTTATTCTGTTTCTGTAGTATTTACAGGTTTCAAAATTTTATAAAAGATAGCTATTGTTTAGAACGTCTTGCAAAATATTTCTAACAGCGATACGCATATTACTTTAGGAAATACAGCTGCTTATTTTTATTTTTTTTTATTCAGGTAAAACCAATTAAATGTCTCCCCTTGACAAAAATATTTACATTTTTTTATACTTTCCGAGCAAAAAGGAGGTCGCTAATCGCTCATTAATTTCAGCCCATTTTATGTACCTGAGGTACATGTATACCAAAATGTAGGGAAAAATTCGAGGATTCCGAATATGATGTTATTTTAGCTCAATCTTTACTTAAAACTTAGAAATAAATCGAACTTTCAAATTGCGATACTGTAAAGTTGGTTTTTTGCAGATAACCGGTTTTACCTTTTAGGGTACGCACTGTTCATAGACTTTTGTCTTGAGCCACAGGTAAGTTGGACGCGAAGTTTTGTCGAAGCTTCCCGAATGTTGCCCATCCGACCTGGATTCGACGAGAGATCTCTTTTTCGAAGTTGAAATTATATCTAACTGGACTGTCTGTCCTTGGTTAACGTAATGGTCAGCAACTTCGAGTGTACTGTTCCCAAGAGCTGAAGTGGGTACAACATGGGCACTTGACATGATTTTCGTCTTATTCATCTTCATTTTAAGACCCACTTCTTGGAAAACACTACGGATATCTTCGAGCATTGTGTTCAAGTCTTCCATGGTCTCAGCCATAAGAATTATATCATCGGCAAAACGAAGGTGTGTTATGTACTGGCCATTAATGTTGATACCGAGTCCTTTCCAGTCCAAGAGCTTAAAGATGTCCTCCATCGCAGTTGTGAACAGTTTCGGAGATATAACGTCTCCCTGTCCCACACCTCGCTATAGTTGGATGGGATCTGTGCTCTGATTCTGTACTCGGGCCGACATGGTGGCATTTTCTTATAAGTGCATCAACACCTCGATATACCTAGTCCACTTGGTGCACCTCTGAAGACTACAGCACTGCCCGGGTCTTAATCGAATCAAAGACTTTCTCATAGTCCACGAACGCCAAGCAAAGTAGCAGATTATACTCCTCGGTCTTTTGTATAACCTGTAGCAGCGTATGGATGTGGTCTATGTTGCCAAAGCCTTTTCGAAACGCGGCCTGTTCAGGAGGTTGGAAGTCGTCGAACTTGCGAGCGCGACTATTTGTAGCATTCGTATTCTTCAAGAGGGTCTTGTCACCGTTATAAAGAACAGAATCACCTCACTTATGTTCCATGTCTTCGGCGTTCTGCCCTCGACGATGACGCAATTGAAAGGCTCCTGGAGGTCTTCCATGCTACTTATTTTGACCATCCACGCTGATTACGCCGATGACGCCGCCGCCGCCGACAATTTAGACGCCAGACGCCGCCGCCGGTCAAATGACCATCGGCGCACACGTCTAGTTCATAGATGATAGTGATCCATTGCTACTTCTTATTGGATTAAAAAAAAACATACCAAAGAAAAGTAGCAATGTATGTGGAATGAAACCGGTCGCTAAATAGTTTCTTTTTAGATAATGGTGCCGTACGTACGGAATGCTACTTTTTTTATTACAGCTCTGGATACCAGACTTTTGGCCTACTTTTTAATTATTTTGCTAAGAGCGGGTCCATAGCGTATGTTTTGCTCTACACAACAAAAACATCTACACAAAACATTGTTTCGCGAAACATGTTTCTCTACACACGCCGTCTACAGCGATTGCATGGCTTGAGTAGACAAAACTTCAGTGTTGCCAATTTAGCATTTTATGTTAGCCTATTACTTATCATGACTCGAAAATGTATGAAATAAAATTTAAAGTGACGAAAGTTTTAGGTATAATATCTGAAAATGTAACTATCAAGGTCAGTTTGAGAGTGTCATTTTTTTTGTTTCCATTGAGATTAGTAATACCGCCTCCAAACGTTATAGTTCGTTGATGTTTTTGGAAAGGTCCTCTTTGACACATTTGTTACAAAACTGGCAATGTACGCCACCGGCTTTAAAAAACACCCCATAAAACGTACTCCACATAATACATCAATTAAAATATTTGGTCAGGTGATCGATGACCTAGTGGCTTGTCTGGCAAAATGCGCCCATTATAACCACAGACAGGCCAGCCTCACACTTGCAATATTATTGGCAATAATTTGCATATTGACAATAATATTGTGTGTTTGCGGGCGATATTGAGAAGTGTTCAATATTATAGTTGCCAATATTATTGCGTGTGTGCGGCTGGCCCATGACAATATCCTGCCCCTTGACCCGCGCAAAATGTTTTGTGTACGTGTTTTCCACCGGGCATGGAAAGCAGAAACATTGTTTCTCTACACAAAAATGTTTCGCGAAACAATGTTTTGTGTAGATCTTTTTGTTGATTGTATAGAGTGAATTTTAATATTTAGTAGTAATCAACTTTATTAGAGTTGATTGTATTTTGTTTCTGTGCCTAATAAATAAATAAATAAATAGAGCAAAACACGAGCTATGGACCCACCTTAAGTTATTAGTTCTATTTTAACAAAAAAAAATAAAAAAAACAATTGAATTGACCTAAGCGTAATATAAATAATAAATAGACTATAATTATTCATCTTAATTATTCATTAAAAGTCAAAATAATTCATCTTCGCTCAATGTTCACTCATCAAAGTCTGGCGCCTGACTGAGCCGTGATTCCGAACGAAAAAAAACGTCTGTGTGTGGTGGTACGTACGGAATCACGTTGCGTGATTCCGTTGCGAGATTCCGTTGCGTGATTACGTCTGTGTGTGGCCGGCCTGTACGGAATCACGTTGCGTGATTCCGTTGCGAGATTCCGTTGCGTGATTACGTCTGTGTGTGGCCGGCCTAACGGTTGTGTGTGGCGACCATGGAAATAGTACTATAAACAGGAATGAGCGCTTCGCCCCAAAACGAGCCGACAGAGAGGTCAAGTAGATGTATGTGTCCTTTTCTTCATTAGGGTGACCAAACCGTATGGTTGGCCGGAGACATACATAATACTTTAAACTGTTTAATATAAACTTAAATACCTAGGTAGTTCTTTATTTATAATTAACACTTTTTACCGCGTTTTTATTAGGTTGCTTGCTCTTTTGTTTGTTTGAGCACAAATTTTGCAAACGATTTTATACTGAATTCCCGATGAGCTAGAGACTTGAAACTTTGAACACAGGTCAGAAATGGAAGGAAATGCAATATTACAATGTCATTAAGCTGATCTGACGATGGAGCCGGAAGAACGCCACAGGAACTCTATGATGAATGAAACTATACAACCCCATCGTGTTTGGGCTTGTTAGAATTGTCTTGACAAGTACTCTGACGGGAGACGAGGTTCAGGGTTGGATGATGAAGTCTGGAGGCCATGCCATAGGAACTCAATATTGAAATCATGCAACCCCATCGAGTTTGGGCTCGTTTGAATCGTCTTGACGAGTGCTCTGTTGGGTAATAGTATCCAAGAGTCTGATGAAGGAAGCCGGAAGAAGGCCACAGGAACTTTGTAATAAAACCTTTCAACCCCATCGAGTTTGGACTCGTTTGAATGGTCTTGACGAGTACTCTGATAGGCGGTGGTATATTTTTAATTCAGCTCGTTAACTAAAAAACAGAAAATAATTACTTATTAAAAAAAAATTTGGAACAATTTATTTATCACGTTTTTATTAAATTGCTTTTTTGTTTTTATTTTTTAAATATGGTAGTTCAACCAATACAAAATCTAGTTTATTCAATTCAATTTAAGTTCAAGTGTAAATAATTACGCAACTTTAAAGTTTATTCCATTTTTTTATAAAAATACAATGTGCGTGAATTTCGGAAAAACAAATGAATGTTGGAAAAACAAGTAAAAGTAGGAAAACATTGTCTAGTGATCTGTAGTCAAAAAAAGATGAAAACGATTTTCCACTTTATTGACCTTTGAAATTCGGTTGCTTTTTCCCATAATTATACTTGTTCATTTACTTTGCTGTTTCATTAAAAACTGTTATTTTGGTAAATATGTCAATAAGGTCAAAAATTCTTGCACCAATTTCTTTACTTGTGAAGTTAATAAAATGAGTGCATGAGATTTACGACGACACAATGTTAAAAATATAAAAAGAAACCAAGATGCCGGCCAACTATATTGTTCGTGGGCCGATTTTGATGAAACCCGATTTTGTTACTATTTTGATAAAAAATAACAACGAAATGTTAAAAATATAAACAAATATGGCAGCCAACTCTTTTATTTGTGATTGGGGCTGATTTTAATGAAACTCGGTTTTAGGACTAATTTGACAAGAAAACAATAACACAATATTGAAAAAATTAAAAATCCAAGATGGCAGCCAACTTTTTTGTTTTTGGGCCGATTTCGATGAAACTCAGTTTTTGGTACTATTTTGACAAGAAAAAACAACTCGATGTAAACTGATGGAAAAATAAAAAAGATCAAAATGGCTGCTAATTTGTTTTTGAAATCGGCCCAAGAACAAAAAAGTTGGCCACCATCTTGAATTTTGTAAGTTTTCAACATTGCGTTGTTATTTTTTTGTCAAAATCGTACCAAAAACAGAGTTTCATCAAAATCGACCCTAAAACAAAAAAGTTGGCCGCCATCTTGGATTTTCAGTTTTTTAAAAATTGCGTTGTTATTTTCTTGTCAAAATAGTACCGAAAACCGAGTTTCATCGAAATCGGCCCAAAAACAAAAAAGTTGGCCGCCATCTTGGATTTTTAGTTTTTTAAAAATTGCGTTGTTATTTTCTTGTCAAAATAGTTCCAAAAACCGAGTTTCATCAAAATCGGCCCAAAAACAAAAAAGTTGGCCGCCATCTTGGATTTTGTAAGTTTTCAACATTGCGTTGTTATTTTCTTGTCAAAATCGTACCAAAAACAGAGTTTCATCAAAATCGACCCTAAAACAAAAAAGTTGGCCGCCATCTTGGATTTTCAGTTTTTTAAAAATTGCGTTGTTATTTTCTTGTCAAAATAGTACCGAAAACCGAGTTTCATCGAAATCGGCCCAAAAACAAAAAAGTTGGCCGCCATCTTGGATTTTTAGTTTTTTAAAAATTGCGTTGTTATTTTCTTGTCAAAATAGTTCCAAAAACCGAGTTTCATCGAAATCGGCCCAAAAACAAAAAAGTTGGCCGCCATCTTGGATTTTGTAAGTTTTCAACATTGCGTTGTTATTTTCTTGTCAAAATCGTACCAAAAACAGAGTTTCATCAAAATCGACCCTAAAACAAAAAAGTTGGCCGCCATCTTGGATTTTCAGTTTTTTAAAAATTGCGTTGTTATTTTCTTGTCAAAATAGTACCGAAAACCGAGTTTCATCGAAATCGGCCCAAAACAAAAAAGTTGGCCGCCATCTTGATTTTTAGTTTTTTAAAAATTGCGTTGTTATTTTCTTGTCAAAATAGTTCCAAAAACCGAGTTTCATCAAAATCGGCCCAAAAACAAAAAAGTTGGCCGCCATCTTGGACTTTTAGTTTTTTAAAAATTGAGTTGTTATTTTCTTGTCAAAATAGTTCCAAAAAACCGAGTTTCATCGAAATCGGCCCAAAAACAAAAAAGTAGGCCGCCATCTTGGATTTTTAAAATTTTCAACATTGCGTTGTTATTTTCATGTTGAAATAGTACCAGAAACCGAGTTTCATCGAAATAGGCGCACAAACATGAATTTGATTATTATTATTAATTTTACCGTCTCGCCTGCGACCTCTAGCCATTTCAATAGAACAATTCCTTTTTTCTGGAAATCTGAAATGGTGAAGTATTTATGGTCACACTAGTTTTGTAAAGTAACATTTCCTATAGATTGAAATTCTTAAATTGAAATTCAAGGTCAAAATCGGAGTTGCCAGGATTGACACTTCTATTTATTACCACCTCACCGATGATTGCTGATTAGCATTATTGTAGATATCTAATTAAATCAAAAAAATTCTGTTTTATATTACAATTATTATGTGTCATTCTAAAATTTATATTTAAATAGTATATATTCGACTTCCCACTCCGAATCCTTAATTTTGATACACTACTTGATTGGTAACGTACATATTTTTAGTCCTACTATCGTGGTATTATTGTTTAGTAATGGCAATTGTGCGAACGAGACACCGACCTCCACCTGGTGTTGTCTCATTCACACAGTAGTGCCTTCAGTCAATGTCGTTGATAGAATTTCAACTTTATGAGCAATGCAATAAAGTTGAATTTCTTTTAAACGATAGGTGAAAATTTTTGTAGAGTACTCACTCCCTATTATAAACCTCCTTGGTGGCGACCAATACAAAATCTATGGGAGGCTTGCGTTCGGAATGACTTTTTTCCGTGCGTGATTCCGAATGCACGAGCCCTCATGTGGAATTCCGCACGGAAAAAAATAACGTACGGAACGTTGACGTCTGTGTGTGGCAGACATCGATTTTGTATGCAATCGCTGCGTTCGGAATTCCGAATCGGCGGGCTGATTATCTAATTAGAAACCACCTAGCGACCGGTTGCAGTTCATAGATGATAGTGATCCATTGCTACTTCTTTTTGGATTAAAAAAAAACATACCAAAGAAAAGTAGCAATATATGTGGAATGAAACCGTCGCTAAATAGTTTCTTTTTAGATAATCAAGGTGCAGGATTCCGTTGCGAGATTCCGTTACGTGATTACGTCTGTGTGTGGCCGGCCTTGGTGTTGAAAGTTTTTTTTTAATAGCATGTTGTCGTTGTGGCAAAAAAACCAACTCGTACTAGGCCCCACAGAGAAAGCAATAACTTGCTAGGCCTTCTGTCAAAACCAAAAGAGAGAAAAAACAATAGTAAACTCAACTCAAGGAAGGGAAGCTACAAATAAAATCAAATAAAATAACAAGGCTCGAGCGTTATGAAGAGAATGAGGAAATTTATAGGTAGGTATTAAAAAACAAAAGAGCCCTATTTTCCCTCTCCCTCAATGAGGGTTGGATAGTTTTTTTATTTTTACTGCTTTCCAGATATTGGTGCTAACCTCACAGATGACATGTATCAAGGCATTTACCATGGCTCAAAGAAACATGAACCAGACCTTAATAAGGTTTTAAAGAAAACATGGTCAAGTGGGCTGGACAAAGTAATAGTAACAGGTGGAAGTTTGGGGGATAGTAAAAGAGCTATTGAAATGTCTCGTAGTGATGGTGAGCATTATATTTAGTTCCATATCTCTGTTTATACTTACCTTGTCTTGTGTAGATTCAGTACCTACGAATTATTACCACAGAATAGCTAATTGTTATTACTATGTAACTGATTGTAACTTGGATCAGAGGCACAAGGAAAAGTCACAGTTCTGATTATGTATGATCATCACTTCTAAATCCCAGTTACAGCAGGACCTCTATAATCAGTACCCCTCTGTTATCCGAACGCCCTACTACTTTGCCAGAAATGTTTTTATGTAAATTGCGAGACAATGCTTTTTATTTGTCATTAAATAAGTACCTCCCAACAAACTAAAATATTGGATTTATTAAAAAAAAATGTAACGTTTATAGATGAATTTACATCTTTCACAATACTATTTTACTTCATTAAAATACCCTATAAATTCTTTTATATGAACTATAATCCGAGCGCTGAAATCAGGAGACGCAATTGTGAAACCTATGTATTTTCATAACTGCAACTATTTTTAGAATCAAATATAAGGTAAGGTAACTTTTTATATCTTTTCAGCCCGTTTATTCTCAACTGTAGGATGCCACCCCACTAGATGTAAGGAATTCCTGGAGAATCCTGATAACTACCTCAACGAGCTAAGAAAACTAATTACTGATAATAGGGACAAAGTTGTAGCTATAGGAGAATGTGGTTTGGACTACGAAAGATTACAATTTTGTGAGAAAGATATTCAGCTGAAGTGAGTCGACTGTATCGTTAAAAGCCCATGCTTTTTTACAACTTGTCTTATTTTTTTTTGTTTATTTATTTTTAGAAGGAAAACCAACAGCACATGCGACATTATTAATGTTTACAATAAGTAGTGGATTGCCAATTACAGGTCTTCACGTTTAGAATTTTGTCAAAATACTTTATGAATCATAGGTGGTTTTGAATCACTCTGATAGCTGTGATATCACTATTAGCGAGAATCTGACCAAATTTAACTTGTTAACGCCTGGAAAACGAGACGAGAATAAAAAATATAGTGTCCCAGTCGTTGGCAACCGCTCGGGCGTTGATGAATTAATAGTAGTCACAAAATATGAATTTTGACTGCATTTATATGGATTCGTGCTAACAGTGCTGTTGGCATGCTGTTGATGTGGTTTGGAATTAAGCATTAATGTTACAGTGTACCAGTGGGTCCATACAAGCAGATTCCCATTGGCTAACGTTTTAGAAATCTCACCCCATGGATCCATTAGTCAGATCATAACATTTTTATATGGCAGCTTACCTTTGCCATAATTTCACCTGATTGTTACATTACATAGAAGTTTAAAATGTTTCATAATTCAAAATGTTTGCAGATATTTCGAGCTGCAGTTACAACTGAGTTCTGAATTTAACCTACCACTGTTCCTACATTGTCGGGCTGCAGCAGACGATTTGGTGGACATACTTACCAGAAATAAGGAGAAGGTGGTCGGTGGAGTGGTTCACTCCTTTGATGGGCCTGAAGAAGCTCTGAACAAAATATTGGGTTTAGGTCTTTACATTGGTATAAATGGATGGTAAGGCTTATTTTGTCACCTATTCAAGAAACCTACAACATGAAGAGCTAGGCAAGCCCACCTACTCACCAGCAGTTGTCTAGAGATATCTATAAAGTAAAACGAAAGTTCACAAATGTTGGTAACCGGCCCCCTTTGATACATGCAGGCGACTGCCTAGCATGTATCGTAGGTGCGAGACTTACAACCAAAGATCATGAGACCGAGTAGGCGCCTATCCTAGCGACTCACCTTCCAGTGCAGTCACCGTGTATCCTAGATGTATCTAGACGCTAATTTAAGCACCTGTCGGTGCGTAGGCAGCCTAAGGGTAATAAGAGCAATATGAAACAATTGGTAACCAACCCAAGCACCAATCCCATGACGGTTCTTTCTGGTTTTGACGCAGATCGTCATTTTCGTAAGTGGTTATCGTGAATAATTTGGTCATTTTGCGGAAATGACGATCTGCGTCAAAACCTTCTTTCTGCAGACTTTAGTTTCTCAATTTTTTATTGATGTTTACATAGTCTCCTCATTAACTGTTCAACCTTTTTTTACAGTTCATTAAGAACAGAAGAGAATTTGGCAGTATCAGCAAAAATTCCTAAAGACAGACTAATGATAGAAACAGACTGTCCCTGGTGTGAGGTGAAGCCTACACACCCTGGATACAAGCACGTCGCCACGAAATATGCGTCAGTGAAAAAAGAAAAATACTCTGTGGATTCTGACTGCCAAGTGAAAGGGAGGAACGAGCCAGTAAATATTGTGTAAGCCAAAATTAATAATATGAAACTAAAAATTTATCACTCGATTCACATGGGTTGGCTGCAGCCACGCCTCATGGTCACTGTAGGCACCAGTGGCGAAGGGTCGATACAAACCGATTCCTATCGACTACCTTTTAGAAATCCCATCCCAGGATCCACTATACAGATCATAACATTTTTGTAGAACGGCTTACCTTTGCCATAATTTAACCCCTCGCCACTGGTAGGCACTAATGTGACTTTCAGTTTATGTTACCAATAAACCAGAAAGTGGGGTCTACAGACCCCTAAGGGGTCCATAGCATGTGTATCAGGGGTTCTCAATTAAGCCTTCCTGAATAGAAACCCTTTCGGAGCGTTAAGATGCTAAAATGACCTGTAGGCTGATTATGTAAAATTGTTGCAATCAACTCTGACAGAAATCGCAGTGACATTGCTGCTTTAGTAAGAACTAATGTGACAACTACCTTACTTAAAGCAGCAATGCAACTGCGATTTCAATCGAGAATTGTTAGCAAAGTTGCAAAATTAACTACGTTGGTTTTCTTTTCCTAAATTTTGACAGGGGTCTGTAATTTTTTTTTTAATTCCGAAAGTGGTCTGTGACTGCAAAAAGTTTATGAAGCACTGCAACAAACCAACACAGTGCTATTTAGTATTTATTTTAATCAATCTATCAGATCAGTTCTAAACTACTCTCTCTATTGTTTCAGGCAAGTCCTAGAGATATTAGCAGCGATACGAAAAGAAAATGTTGATGACCTTGCAGATTCAATCTACAATAATACTGTTAAATTATTTTTTAGTAATAAGAATTAAATAAATATTTACAATAAAATCTATTTATATTAACCTTTCTCTATTTCTTAAATTTTTTCTCTAATTTTTTAATTTTTTGCAAAAAAAATAGCGCCTTGTATTTCCTAATTGTTAACAAAGCAAACAAAGAAAGGGCTCTAGCACTGAAATGCAATGCAATGTAATTACAAAGTAATAGTTTCAATTTTGTATCATATATTTAAAAACACACAATCATTCATCAACACAAATAAATATGCTAAAAACTTATATATCTACATTCTCATTATAAAACAATTTGATTTCTGAAGTAAACATTAGCACATTAACCAAGGTAACTTGTAAAAAAGATATAATTTAAATGCACGATCAGGAATGTGACAATTCAAATACTGAATTAATTTCAATAATGATAAAACTAATGATTGTCATGGCAATGTGTATAAAAATAATTTCATGTTTTATGATCATGATATGGTCCAAATTATTGCGTAGATGATAGCTATTAAACACTATTGAAGATCAACAATCATTAAAACTATAAGATTCTTTTGTTGCAATAACAACACATTGATGTTAGTTGTACTCGATCATACTATTGCTGATGATGAAGACAAAATATTGTGTTATGATGGGAACAAATGGAGAATTATGCAATCATTTAACTTGTGCACTGTTTAAAATAATATAATGATGGGTATAGTCAAGTAAAAGCTAACAACTAAGGTATGCATGGTGTTTATCAGATATAAAAATAAACTTAGTTATTAAATTCAGTCCCAATAACAGTTAGTTGTTTCCTGTTAAAATTAGAATAACTTTCTATTACAGAAAGTGAATTTGCTCAATTCTCCATTTGACTATACACAAAATATATGAAAATAATATCATGATTATACTCTACTTCAAGGTATTTCAGAGTATATGTGCACTTGTTTTCTGAACCAATGGAAGTATGATGACACGTGGGTCCTAGTTACGTTGAGTGCCGTCTGAGTTTTGTTTTGAAGTATTTCTGGGGCCCATTCACCACTGAAATGAAAAATCACAATTAATATTGATCATCTTTTGGAAATCTATATTTTATAAAATCAAACAATAAACCATTAAACATGACCAACTATTTCAATGCAATTAATTTAACAATGAACAACTCAAGTAGCTAACTTCGGAACATTTGCAAAATTATGTATTTTAATCTGTAAAATTTTCTCTTTGCCATACATTCTCAAGTGAATTTGAATCATTATCATCAATTTAATCTCATTGTACTACTAGATTTTATATACCATCATACTTACACAAACACTTTGGTCTTGAAGTAATCAGCAGTAATCTGGTAATAATCAATTGAGAACTTCTTTACAGCAGCATATCCTGATGCTGCATAACTTTGAATATTATCCAAAAGACCAGGAGCGTATTGCTCAATGGTAGCAACTACCACTGGCGACTTCTCAGCGATATATTCTTGGATGTTTCCATATAGAACTCCGACCTTCTTTATGGCAACAAAGAAGAGATCCTTTGAGAGTTCTAGGTATGGCTTGCATATTTCCGTCGTTTGTTCGTAGTATACAGGTCCATTTGTCTCCAACCAAATGTAACCACGGGCAGATGTTGATAGAGATTTCTGCCAAGCCTTCTGACTGTGCTCTAAAATGCCTAGGTCTTTGAATAGCTTTCCTGTTGCACTCTCTGTAAAAAAGAGTAATACATATTTAATAAATTGAAGTATAACATACTATAGTAACAAACATTACTATAGTATACTGCCCGGCATTTATATTGGCAAGAAAAATATGAGAAAAAAGATTCGCAGTAGCCATTAACTTAGTGTTTATGGCTACTGCGCATCTTTTGTCTAATCTTTCTCTTGCCAATTTATATGCCGGCATCTGTAACAAATAGTTATTTATGCAACTGTACTATAATGAGGGGTATTAAAACACGAATGTGCTATAATCACATGAGTGTTTAAATACATAATTATGTACAGTTGCATACAAGACTATATTCACTCTTTTTTTTTATTTGGGAAACAAACAATATTTTAATACATATTGATTAAAAGCACCCATAATATTTATCTCGGATATTGTAATGTTGGCAGTAAGCTAACCATTTCAGAACCCTTTAAAGAGGATTTAAAGCATGCGTGTTGATAAATGAAATAATTTAGTCTGTTTTTTCATACTTGTATGTGATAAAAGATATGTGTCAAAAACTGTTTACCAAATGAGACAAATGGAATACACAATATTTAGAATGAAATTGTTTACTGTTATTAACACTCACTCGGAAAATCACCGCCAACCCTTGAGACATCATAAGCGACTAATCCAGCGATGCTCAGAAAGAGGAAGAAGCTGGCCCATAGCCACGGGAACCTTCTAGTACTTCGCATTCTGTCTAGAATATCCTGTGAAATAAACAAAGTAGATAAAGCACTTGTGTAATAGAAATCAGCGACAAAAGTGGAACTATGAAACACCCAGACCTGAGTCAATATAGAAAAGTTTGTTTTTCTAAATTGACCCAGCCGGGATCAAACCCCGAACCTCAGAGATGGCGACACCATGAAAACAAGGGGGCTGATTACGTAACTGTTGCTAACAATTCTTCATTGAAATCAATTGAAACCGCAGTTTCATTGCAGCTTTAGACAAGATAGTTGTCACATTGGTTCTTATTAAAGCAGCAATGTAACTGCGATTTCTGTCAAAGTTGATTGCAATAAATTTACAAAAACGGGACTGGGTACAAACCACTCGATCATGAAGAATTGTCAGTTTTAGAACAATGTCAAATTAACACACTGTTCTAAAACTGCCAAATTTTACTAAAGTTTTATTAGTACAAATGCTTAGGCTGTTACAATATTCACTCTTTAGATTTTTGAGCGTACTACATACATTGGATGAAACGCTTTTTTAAGGCTCATGAAGCATACCAAACCAATTGACACTATCATAACAATATTGGCACACTTTCTTTAACTTTCTCTTTTATGGTAATTTTAGGCACGGTAATGATATCTATCAGTATTCTAACTTGTTACAAACGGTCTAAATGCGAGCCAAACCTACATGACTTGAGTTTGGTCTGCACTCGGTACACATAAAAGTCACGAATGCGCCGCATTGACAAAAAAACAGTGGTTTTGTTTAGCGATGAATGTTTAAAAGTTACAGCTAAAGAAAATCTGTAGATGTTGTATAACTTCCTTTTATTGCATTTAGTTTTTTATATACTACAATCGTCTTTTATCAACAGGGTCGAGTTAGAATACTGTAAAGAGATAACATTACCGTGATAAGTTGAGTCAGTGCATTAAACACGTGGCTGAAATATCATGACAATATTACACATTTACTTATATTTTCTTTAGATGACATACCCTACACAAAAATTATGTTTCAATTCTAATTAGGTATAAATAAATATTTCCTTGATATTTATGTTACACAAATATTTTCCTTAATTTTCAATCGTCCAGAAGGATGTACATTGTACAAATGATAAGTCACTTAAGTCAGTATTTATCTTTGAGTAACAATGTTAAGCCACTGATAAGTATTACAAGAAACTTATCTCACAACAATGTAAATATTACTGATAGTTAATGAATATCATTACATAAAAATGAGATCCAAAGATAAGAGAAGGTCAAAGTACTTATTTTAATAAATGAAATAGTAAGATGCATACAATTTTTAACATTCATTTGAATATAAGGTAGTAGGTACGTAATTAAGTAGGTAGTTTTATTAAACTAGTTTAGAATACTTTATGTCGAATAAATCCAAAAAGTGTACCTGGCTTTTTATTGTCACATAACTTAGTAAAAAGTAAAAATCAAACAGCTTCCGTCTTCAACCAGTGTGAGTAACGGATATTAACAGCTTATAAGTAACACTGTTTGCGGTTCTCACGGATCGTTGCTTTCTACGCACGAATAAGAAGTGGTTTTTCAAGTTTCATTCAGAAATTCCGACCTAGTCTTCGGAATTACGTCTTTGTCGATAACACATATTATTTCTTCCTCTCAATGAATTACTTAATATAATTTAACTGTGATCATAACAATAAATCATAACTTACTCAAATCGAATCAACGATTTCCTTTTAAAGACAGAAAAATTAAAAATAGACAACGCCAAGCAACAAATATGTCCGCCCAAAATCCAAATTTTTCATCTGACACTGACGTGACATCATGACATGACAAGACAAACAATTTGACATCATCAATGAATGACAGAATAGATTAACATCTGACTCTGACGCATGCGTAGCGGAGCAAATTAATGATGAAACGAAACGCAAGAAGCTTTTTTAAAAACTTTTTGCAGCTTTGGGTCAAAGCTTTTTTCATCACGGCTTTATGCAGATATTATGCCGAAATTAGATGATCGTCATCTCGTATGTGCCTTACTCCTTCTGGCTTGTGAGCTATAAAATACTTCAGTGACGGATAAACAATTTCTTATTTTGGTATTCAGAACAAACGTAACGCAAGACTTTATGAATAATTGACGTCTGAACGTGGCACTCACGAGATGACACTGAAGATTATGGATGCTGGAAATAACAAAAACTAGCTAACGAAAGTCCAGTTTTACTCCCTAAATGCTCAGTGACGCAAAAATAAATAAGATTTAACATTCGAACATCATACAAAACAGAACAGATCTCATAAAATCGAAGTTTAAACGTGGCACACACGGAACCGTGTGTGCCAGTTTTCATTCGTCAAAATATCGACAACCAATCCATTTGGAGCCAAATGAAGCAGTCTAGCAGCGTTACGTTTGATAAGTGACAGCATATAACACTTCAAATCAGTTCGCGTAACAACACATCAATAGAAAAAGCAAAAACAATATTTCGACCCATCAGACTGTGTGGCCCACAATTAATACTGTCACGTTACGTGAATTTTGCGTTACTTAAGTTGTAAAGCAACTGCTTTACAACTTAAGTTGTAAATTATTAACTAATAGTAATAAGAATTTCCGGTACTAAGGATCTAGCTTTATTTGGAACCAATCACTGCAGTACTTACGATGTAATTTGAGGTTAAAATTAGTACGTAAAATAAGCTAGGGTGACCATGAAGTATATTTTTTGCGGACATCGTATTGAAGTTTACTGAGACTATGACTGTGCGTATCGTAGCACATTAGTTTTAGGACTTTTAACTCTAAATTGGTTCCTAACGAGGATGCTAGATCGCGATATGTTATCGCGGTTTTAGAACAGCTAACAAGAACATACACCAAAGATAAGGCAATGATACATTCGAAGCAATTTTGAGCAGTGCCTAAAATGCAACATGCCATCGCTGGCACAATGCCTAATACGGTCAATTGACTAAGAAGCAGATTGCCTAAAATTAAAGATGCCACTAATGCAATGCAACAATACCTAAAACGATAATTGACTAAGAAGCAAACTTCCTACAATGTTGGTCAGCCACTTTCAATTTGTAATCTTTAAATTAAAATGCTTATTTTATTTTTAAAATAAATAAAATCTATTCCTTAAAAATACTTATAAACTCTCCTTACATAAAATAAAAAACAAATGACAATGCCTGCATTCATGTGATGCTTATAATTTGCCATTTAATTTTATGTATAAGTACGTTTAAGTAATTCTAATGGAGTTATTGTTTGTTCGTTCAACATAATAAGTTCCTATACAATACTAAATAATATACAAAAAAAATACGACTCGCACCAGATCAATTCTCGGATATTTACTCTTATTTAATCTTCTATAATATTTAATAAAGATGACAAATCTTTCGAGCCCATTATTCGATCAAACTTGCGTCTTACGCATTGGAGAGACATAGTGCTGTTTAGACATTTCGATTTGTAGACGAAATAACATTTAGGCAATTACAATGTCTAGGCATTGACGGTTAAGCAATGTGCTTCTTAGTCAATTTACGTGTAGGTATTATTGCAACGGTGGCATGTTGCATTTCAGGCACTGTGCTCATAATAACACATTTGACACTTTTCTGCCGAGAACCGAGACCGAGAATAAAAAGCAGTCTCGGCCGAGACCGAACTGGCAACGAAAGGCGAGGTGGTAGTGAAAGTGGCGCCGCCACTACATTTATTTTTATTACTCGTAAACCAAGTCAAAATTTAAAAAAAACTCAAGTAATCATGTCTTAAATTGTTGCTAATATTTTTTGAATAACTCTTCAACAGTTTTCATTCTTTTTGTAAGTTTTAAAATCCATTTTAGCTCAAAGTGGCCACTTTTCGCAATTATGGATTTTGAAACTTACAGAATGAATGATAACTGTTGAAGAGTTATTCAAAAAATATTAGAGGCAATCTAAGAGATTATTACTTGAGCTTTTTTAAATATTGACTTGGTTTACGAGTAATAAAAATAAATGTAGTGGCGGCGCCACTTTCACTACCACCTCGCCTTAGACACACACACACTATGTTTACATTACGCCAGCAGCTCAGCCCAGCAAACATTCCATTACGTGGTGTGTTTGACGTTCTTTTAAAATCGACGAATATGTCAGGCAATGTACTTCTACTCGCTACTTGACTCGGTCGTCTACTTAGCGTAATGTAAACATAGCCTTAGGTTCGTTGAAAAAATACCGATATATCGATATTTTTAATTCGATGTATCCATATTTTTAGCCGATTGAATATTTTCATTCGATATATCAATGCAAAATTATATCTAATATCGAAAATCGTGTCAAAATGGCATATTTTTTTAAATTAAACATGCATTACATAAATATCTAGGTAACTAAAGTCACTAGAATGCAAAGCCGTAAAACAACTATCTAGTCCGTGGTAAAGCTAACCAACAGCACGCGTAGCATGAGCAAACGAGACTCTTGTCTACGAAGACTTGTCGTCTCGACCTTCTCGATTGCTGAGCACAGTTTGACAGACAGGTGGGACTCGTTCTCAGAATTTCGAAACCTTTTAATGTCTTTTAATAAAAAAAGTTAATTTTAAAGGTAATCTTTTTATTTCAACACCGATAAACGTCAAAATTATCTAATTTGATCCGAAATAATTTAGTTTAAACATGATTCTCATTTTTTTATAAGTTCTAAGATAAAGAGGCACTCAAGAAAGCGTTCTCTTCCGTAGACAAGCTCTCTCGAGTTCGAGAAGAATAATATTGCCAATAGAAAATAATTACTTTATTTCTCATAAAGCACCGTTCCTTTCTATAGATTTCACAACGCTAAACTCTTAAAACTAATTAAATATAGCTGTATGGATATAAATTCGTTTGCCTTTCTTTTATTGAGAGTATTTTGAAAAGATAACACAGACTACTAACGAAATTGTTAATTTAGTAATCTGTGTAAAATGACGAGAAAATTACGAAATAATAAAATCAACGTATGAAAATAATTTTAATTTAAGTTTTTAAGCAATAAAATATAAACACGGATAATTTAGATTTATTTTTATTGCGAAATTTAGTTTCATATAAAATAAAATACGTAGAAAACTATTTCGAATCTTCTTATTAGTCTGTGATTCTTTTTCGACCTTCTCGACTACTCAAAGGGTGGTAGACAAGTTTCTCTGATTCAACTGTCAAATTAATGTCAGTTGAAGAGAAAAGCTCGTGTTTGTCGACTTTTGACATTAGGCCACGACAAAGAACAATACGAGTCTACTAGTTCTAAATGCGAGCATGAGTATCTCGATCTCAACCCGACAAAAGTGACATTTCTGTGTAGACAAGCCATTGTTCTCTGAGTCGAATCTTATCTCGATGTTGGTCATGCTACGCGTGCAGGACGATTATAGCCTTTCTGTCCATCAATGTACGTACATTGTTGTCACCCTATTTTAAAAATCTCATGCAAATTTTAACATTGATTATATTGTAACTACTGCAGGGATTGTGCGCTTTTATAATTCTCGACGGCCCGGCACGGCACGGCCCGGCACGGCACGGCTCGGCACGGCAGCGGCGACGCCGAAAGACGCTTTTATAATTTCTGCCGTTGCCGGCCGTTGGATGTTCAACACAGAACACTCATAGCGAAGAAGTTACTATTTGTACATTGTACAGTAGTGTCGTGGTACCTACTTTTTACTTTAGAATAAATTATAAAGAATAAAAGTTGACCTTCTCTCTCTAGATATTTGTTATCTTTATAATTATTTCATAAAATAATAGCTTACCAATTATACAAAGTGTAACAGAAAGGAGGTATCAACTCGAAAGGAAGTCAATGTACTCGTGAATCTGAACACTTCCAACAGAAAAAGATTTCAAATCGAAAATACAATTTTGGACTCTCTATAGAAAATGTGAATTTGCCACCAACATTTTATATAGGGAGGGACATTCAAAATTTTTTTTTTCTGTTGGAAGTTTCACGAGTACATTGACCTCCTCTCGGGTTGATACCCCCTTTTTGTTACACGTTGTTTAATGATTATATTACAATGTAGGTAGGTAGTAGGTACTTACTTAAATGATAAATAAATCTTTTAAAAATCAAAGAATATATTATATGTAGCTGGTTTTCATTACGTACCTACTTACCAAGATAGGTAGGCATCTACACAACACATTATTTAATTAAGTAGGTAACTACCTACTTAAGTAATATCTAGGTAATTATTTGTTGAGATATACAATATTTAACTTTGGTAAGTCCCCTATTAACGGTGTTTCCACCTAGATATCTTTCCGATCAGTATCGAAATAACTGTTTGTCGGAATATTACCTATTTGTTGATTTTGATGTTGTTTGTTTCCACAATCATACATAGGTACATGGCATACCAACAACAACACATTAACGATATTACGCTAATATACTGGTTGTGCCCTTTATACACGCTGTATATTCTTTGCTCTGGACTCACACTCACACATATGAATCCTTGTAGCTACGCACTACATCGTAAAAGTTCGACGGCAGCGTAGGATTTGGCCGGCACGGCACGGTTTGCCGGTGCCGTTGAGGAAATATAAAAGCGTCTCCATATGATTCCATACATTTCACTTCCCTGTTGTGCCGTTGGACGGCTGCCGGGCGGTGCCGTGCCGGGCCGTTGAGAATTATAAAAGCGCACAATGGTTCCAAATAAAGCTAGATCCTTAGTACCGGAAATTCTTATTACTATTAACTGCTTTACAACTTAAGTAACGCAAAATTCACGTAACGTGACAGTATTAATTGTGGGCCACACAGTCTGATGGGTCGAAATATTGTTTTTGCTTTTTCTATTGATGTGTTGTTACGCGAACTGATTTGAAGTGTTATATGCTGTCACTTATCAAACGTAACGCTGCTAGACTGCTTCATTTGCCTCCAAACGGTTTAGTTGACGATATTTTGACAAATGAAAACTGGTACACACGGTTCCGTGTGTGCCACGTTTAAACAACGATTTTATGAGATCTGTTCTGTTTTGTATGATGTTCGAGTGTTAAATCTTATTTATTTTTGTGTCACTGAGCATCTAGGGAGTAAAACTGGACTTTGGTTAGCTAGTTTTTGTTATTTCCAGCATCCATAACCTTCAATGTCATCTCGTGAGTGCCACGTTCAGACGTCAATCATTCATAAACTCTTGCGTTACGTTTGTTCTGAATACCAAAATAAGAAATTGTTTATCCGTCACTGAAGGATTTTATAGCTCACAAGCCAGAAGGAGTAAGGCACATACGAGATGACGATCATGAAATTAGACGGGTCATCAAAAGTGCTTCATTTTCGATGAATAGTGACCAGTGAACGACTTTTTGTATTTAGACACTAAATGTAAAATGAATGTAGTATTTCTCATTTCTCACAAAATTTCGCAGCAACAGGTTGTGCGTGATAATTTTGACTAAAGAATTAAAGAGTTAATTAAAGAGAAAAAAAAATGCTTGCATATACTGCTTGTATGCATGTAGCATGATGCGGGTTGAAAAAAGTCTAAAAACGAAAAATAAAGGCATTTTAAAATAAACACAAATAATTTACCTACGACATGCCGTTCACTGCAGTGAATGGCACTGTTTACGCGCTTCATTTATTGTTCATTTCCGATGCGATGACCGATGCCCGATAAAAGCGCACTGCCGTCTAGTGACTTTCATCGAAAAGGCGCTGAAAGCATCGAAAATGAAGTGTCTAATTATGTAGATTCATCCTTCATCAGTGATGTGCCTTTTTGATGAAAGTCACTAAACAGAACGGGCTAGTGGGAATAGTGCACTGACATGAAAAATTAGTGTCATACTTTTCAATACAAAGAATATTGTTTTGCCTGATACATTCCTAGCACGCTCATGGTATGGTATTTGGTTTGATTTTTTATTTTCTCGAAGTTTTCCGATATTTAGTTTTTTTATGATCAGCAATACAATATTCTTTTGTGTATTTAATAGTTCCCTTTTTTATTATAATAGGAGCACTCACCTGGCATATTTTACTGGTCTTAACCACAGTTTCGTCCTTCTTTTTGCCCTTCAGTGCTTCGCCACTGACTTCGTTGAACTGCATTACCGTCGTCTTCAATGACTTCAGCTTCAATTTTGGACTGACATCAGTCCAGTTGTTATCTAAACATTAATGTATCAAGTTTTGTATGGGTTGCACTATGAATTTTACCTTTTTATTCAGACAAAAACTTATTTAACTTAACTAGACCACAAAGATTGCTTTCTCTTGTAAAATAATTGGTCACCAGATAAACAACAACAGGATAAAAACAGATATTATTTTATTTTTTTTAAATTTGAGATTTTTGCATTTACAATGCTATTTTTAAACAATACTAAATAATATACTAGAAAAAATACGACTCGCACCAGATCAATACTCAGACGGGAATCGAACCCGCGACCTTTGGATATCCGGTCCAATGCTCTGACCGCTGAGCTACCGAGTCACTAGTGACATCGTCGAATTTTTCCTAGTATATCCTAAACTCTTACGCTGTAAGCCAGCGTTATTTCACCAATGTGAGGAATTACCTCGACATTCAATTGAAATATCTTTCCAGATATTTTAACAATTGATTAAGATGAAATAGCTATATAATTTTTAAATTTGAGATTTTTGCATTTACAATGCTATTTTTAAACAATACTAAATAATATACTAGAAAAAATACGACTCGCACCAGATCAATACTCAGACGGGAATCGAACCCGCGACCTTTGGATATCCGGTCCAATGCTCTGACCGCTGAGCTACCGAGTCACTAGTGACATCGTCGAATTTTTCCTAGTATATCCTAAACTCTTACGCTGTAAGCCAGCGTTATTTCACCAATGTGAGGAATTACCTCGACATTCAATTGAAATATCTTTCCAGATATTTTAACAATTGATTAAGATGAAATAGCTATATAATTTTTAAATTTGAGATTTTTGCATTTACAATGCTATTTTTAAACAATACTAAATAATATACTAGAAAAAATACGACTCGCACCAGATCAATACTCAGACGGGAATCGAACCCGCGACCTTTGGATATCCGGTCCAATGCTCTGACCGCTGAGCTACCGAGTCACTAGTGACATCGTCGAATTTTTCCTAGTATATCCTAAACTCTTACGCTGTAAGCCAGCGTTATTTCACCAATGTGAGGAATTACCTCGACATTCAATTGAAATATCTTTCCAGATATTTTAACAATTGATTAAGATGAAATAGCTATATAATTTTTAAATTTGAGATTTTTGCATTTACAATGCTATTTTTAAACTCTCTAAAATTTTTAAATCTCAAATTTAAAAATTATATAGCTATTTCATCTTAATCAATTGTTAAAATATCTGGAAAGATATTTCAATTGAATGTCGAGGTAATTCCTCACATTGGTGAAATAACGCTGGCTTACAGCGTAAGAGTTTAGGATATACTAGGAAAAATTCGACGATGTCACTAGTGACTCGGTAGCTCAGCGGTCAGAGCATTGGACCGGATATCCAAAGGTCGCGGGTTCGATTCCCGTCTGAGTATTGATCTGGTGCGAGTCGTATTTTTTCTAGTATATTATTTAGTATTGTTTAAAAATAGCATTGTAAATGCAAAAATCTCAAATTTAAAAATTATATAGCTATTTCATCTCAGTCAATTGTTAAAATATCTGGAAAGATATTTCAATTGAATGTCGAGGTAATTCCTCACATTGGTGAAATAACGCTGGCTTACAGCGTAAGAGTTTAGGATATACTAGGAAAAATTCGACGATGTCACTAGTGACTCGGTAGCTCAGCGGTCAGAGCATTGGACCGGATATCCAAAGGTCGCGGGTTCGATTCCCGTCTGAGTATTGATCTGGTGCGAGTCGTATTTTTTCTAGTATATTATTTAGTATAGATATTATTTTAGTTATTCTTAGGCGACGACGGTTACACGCTCAGTAAATACTGTGATCCATCGCCATAGAGTAAATTTTAACCATGGAAAGTAATTTGTATGGAATGTTCAATATTTTACTTATCATGGTTAAAATTTACTCTATGAAGCTGTACCACAGTATTTACTGAGCGTGTAGCCGTCGCCTTAGGGTTAGGGCGTCCGCTGCGTTAAGCGGGATCCTGGCCCGGGTACACGGCACGGGAATATAGATTGCTGGTTTTCTGACGGACAAATGCTTGCAGTGCATGAGTAAACTGGCGCGTGTGTCCCGCTTAACGCAGCGGACGGCCTTAGGCCGTGTGCACTTTGGATGCATTTTCGTACGAATTTGACTTGTAGGAAGATCCCAACCTACCAAGTACTATGGGAGTGCGCACACTGGGTGCGAGCGCGCTCCCATAGTATAAAATTCGTACGAAAACGCATCCAAAGTGCGCACGGCCTTAAGCGAACCCTACACGCATGATAAATACTGTGATCCATCATAATGAATGAGGGATTTTCAAAATGACAAAAAACTGTAGGCCCGATAGATGGCGTTGATAAAGATGTGTGTCAATGTGTTTTTTTTTACTAAGCTTCGAAGAGTACTCAGGTAGACAGGCAGATGTAACCCTAAACTGTTTCACTTTGAGCAGATGTCAGCCAGCGAGCGCTTACTTGCCTCTTTGGTACAGGGGACCTATTTTTGAATCGCTCGGCTGGCGTCGAGCGCTCGTTTCTACTGATTTTCGTTCGACATCTCATTGTTTTGAGTCATATGTCGAACGAAAATCAGTAGAAACGAGCGCTCGACGCCAGTCGAATGATTCAAAAATAGGGTCCCAGGCCATTTATTTTTAAAAGACAATTTTGACACTTCTTTTTCCATCAACGCCATCTAGTGAGGCAAATAGTTACTGTTTTTATTTTTTAAATGTCACTTTGAAGAGCCCTCATTGTATTAGGGGCCTATTTCATAAAATAATAGTTTTACTACAATAATTTACTACTACTATAAACTGGGTGCCCTTCGCATCGCATAATTTAGATTGTCCTAAAGTCACTTGGCATAACTCGATTGGCATAATAATCACAAAGCATACTATTTATTTAGCATAAATTTCGATACACATAACCATCGAATTGCATAACTTTAAAAAAAGCATAATATTTCAAAACATAATAGTTACAATAGAGGCCCCCCGCTATAAAGAAAAACTTTTTGTGTACTAGGTAGGTTAGGTTAGTGTTTTGACCACTTGCAGCGGAGCGAGCGAAGCGAGCGGAGCTCTATAGTGCTTGCATGCATGCTGCATTTTGCATGCTTTCCTGCATGCTGCATGCTTGCCTGCATACTGCATGCTTGCCTGCATGCTGCACGTTTGCCTGCATGCTTGCCTGCATGCTGCATGCTTGCCTGCATATTGCCTGCTTGTCTGCATGCTTGCTTGCGTGTTGGGTGCTTGCTCGTACGGATGCTGCAGGCTGGGTTTTTGCTTGCAGAGTGCTAGCTGGGAGGTGCAGGGAGCAGAAGTGCTCATTATTTTTAATGATTACTTATTCATAAAATAATTATGAGTTTTAAAAAATATACCTAAAGAAATTAGTTCTCTTATTACAATGCGTAATAAGATTATGTCTTTTGATGATTATGCTTTTTAGACAATATGCCAATTAAAAATATGCGTTTTGACATTTATTCTTTTTGAAAATATGCCATTGAATATTTATGCTTAACAAAATTAAGCCTTATGATATTATGCGTTTTGAAATTGTGCTATAAAATATTATGCTAAATGATGTTTATGCCATTTAACAGTATGCGTTTCATGTTTAGGAGAAATAAAGTTATGCGTTCCATTAGGTAATCCTATAAACTACTACTATGGTAACTTACAGTAGTTTTACCATTCTTTTATGAAACAGGCCCCTGATAAAGACTAATGGATCGCAGTATTTACCATGCATGTAGAGTTCGCCTTAAATTTCAACTCCTTTAGTTTCAGAATGTCTAATTCTCGAAATGTCCAGTGTGGTGCATGCAAAAGATCCAAATCCCAAAATGCTGGGATTTGGACATTTGGCATGCACCCGCTGGACATTTTGGGAATTGGACACTATGAACCTAAGGGTTGAACTGTTTTAATTGAGTTAAAAAGTTTTTTACCGATGTATTCAAGTAGTGTTGCCGACTGTTTGCTACATTTGTGGAACAACTGCCTCCACGTGGCATTGCAGGAGTCATCTTTCTGGAGGCAGTCAACGAGACATTCCACCAGCACCTGGTTGTATGGATCCAAGCCACTGCCAGTTAGGTATTGGTTGGGCAACTTCTTCATTATTTGATTGAACAGTACTTGCAATTTATTGCCACTTTGAGCGAAAAATATATCCTGAAAACCATATTGGAATTATAATGCTAAGCTTATTCAAGCTATAAATAGTTCGTACACATTTTGCCGCTGACTGCTGCTCTCGCGCTCGCACATTTCATGTTTTCTCAAGATTTCTTAAATCTGAGTGCGTAATTGAAAAATGTGTCTCGGCCACTTTTCGCAATATAAGATTACGGACATTTCAACATATATTTCAGTTTCGAGTTGCTGAAGTACAAAAAGTTATCGTTTTGCCAGTTCAAATAACAGTCAGCGGCAAAATGTGTACGGACCTTTATAAATAAATAAAAATATGTTTATTACAGTTCCACAATCAATATAACACAATATTTATTGGAACACCCCCTTTAAGTATTCTAAAAACACTTGTGTCAGGAGTGTCCGCTCTTCCTAAATCTTATTTTAAACAAAGGATTGAGTTTATAAATTTAAAGGCTGGTTTACATTATCTTAGTATTTAGTAGAGTGCTTAGTAGCGTGCGAGTAGATTCAAATGCGAGTGCTTTAGTAGTTTTGGTGCCTTTCCAGTGACCGTTTACACGCTTCCAGTAGAGTGTCATTTTCGCCATACCTAATACCTATTATTTAATTCAATTACACGTCACGCGTTCACCGGCAAATGCACTCTACTAAAGACGCTACTAAAATGTCGATTTACATTCTTCCAGTGCGAGTGCGAGTAAAATATCGCGCAGGGGGTGAGCGGGCGCGCAGGGGGTGCTACTGGAAAGCGAGTAGAAAGGCTAATCGCGCGGGGGGTGAGCGGGCGCGCAGGGGGTGCTACTGGAAAGCGAGTAGAAAGGCTACTAGAACGTTACTCTCTTTAGTCATAAGACGACCGTTTACATGTTTCCACTAAAGCACTCTCCTAAAGCACTCTACTAAAGACTAAGATAATGTAAACCAGCCTTAAGAGGTTACTATTTCTACAAATATAATATATACTAGCGGCCGCCCGCGACTTCGTCTGCGTGGAAAGTTTTTTTGCTTTCCCTCGGGAACAATACTTTTTTCGGGATGAATGATACCCTATGTCCTTCTCTGTACCCCTGACAATATGTATGCAAAATTTCATGACGATCGGTTCAGTAGTTGAGACGTGAAGGCGTAACAAACAAACAAACAAACAAACAAACAAACAAACAAACGGACTTTCGCATTTATAATATTAGTAAGGATAATACTTTTATGTTATATCAACTCCATACGTTGGACCAAGCCTTGGCCAATGTATAGTGTGTTTGATGCTTTTGAAAGAACCTCTTTGAAGCATTTGTTACAAAACTGGCAATGTACGATGAATTTGCCAATATTGTGGGCCAACATTTGGAGCCAGATTTAATAAAACAACATACCTTATATTTACTTAATTGCATGGTAAGGTCACTTGACAGTTCCTTGGATAAACTATTTCTTTTGTTATTAACCATATCGAACATAGCGAACAACTGATCTTGGTTAACCTTGACGTTCTCCAAGCTGGCTTCATTATCTAAGAGCTTGCTTAAGTACATTATCACGTATTTAGAATAACTCTTCAATTCCACTATTGGAAGAAATAGTTCTTGCCAAGCTGAAACGAGTAAGAACTATAATAAAGTACTATTTTTTGTTCAGTATTGCAATGTACTCTTTAAAAACTCAGATTAAATGCATTTATGACTTGTACAACGAAAACAACAAGAGATAAATGAACCAAAAAATATGTCTTAAAAGGTTATCAGGATTTTGCAGTATTAACAGTCAGATACCGAATATTGATAACTGCTTCAAGATAAGGATTCTAATCTTGTAATCTTTTAAATGTGAAAGGGATTTTATCAATATAAGAATAGTTTTTTAAGTAACAACATGTAAAATAAGAACTGGCGCGCATGAGCAACTTTTGTCTTCGCAACTAATTTGACTCTCAGGCGACGGCTACACGCAGGTAAATACTGTGATCGATCACCATCAGTATTTAATCAGGAGCCTATTTCATAAAATATTATGAAATAAGACCTATTCACCATAGTAGTAGTATATCAGGGGAAGAATTGTTTCATAATAAATAAAAAACATAATTCTACCCCAATAACAACAGTTGTTATTGGGGTAGAATTATGTTTTTCAATTATTATGAAACAATTCTTGGTATATGGTAAATTTACAATAATAATTAACCATAGTTACTATGGTAAATTATTATAGTAAAGGACAATGCCGATTTTACCATACAAGCTAGGCCATGATGCGCTTTGATGAAATTACCAAAATACTATAGTAATTTTATAGTGATTGCGTGGGAAGAATATCATTAAAATATAATGCGGGAAAAAAGAGAAATCTCAATCTCAAGGAGCCGTTTGGGGTTACATTTTCCTATTATATGACATTTTGTTATCTACCCCATTTTGACATGACATGAGTCTGTCACAGATATGTATGGTTAATGCGCATCAAGGCCCAGAATGCGGCATGATCCTTTACCATATACCATACCATAGACCATAGTTACTATGGTAAATTATTATAGTAAATTTACCATTATTTTATGAAATAGGCCCCTGATTAATAACTGATGGATCACAGTATTTACCATGCGTATAGCCGTCGCATCACGTCAAGTGTACGGGTTTGTATGAAAGTGCGCGCACGTAGCGACGCGTCAGCGTCAGCCGGCACTTTCATACAAATCATGTGAGACAAATTAGTTGCGGTGACAAAAGTTGCTCGTGGGCACTGTCTAAATAAGTTTTAGATGTAAATATTGAGGTATTTTACCAGTTATAGTTAATATAATTAGTTACCTTTCAAACCTACTGAGAAGTCTTTAATGCCACCCTGCCCAAATGCCCATAGTAAAGTCAAGCCTATTGGTGGACGATTTTGGTAAGAGTTTCTAAGGCTTGCACTTTTTGCCACTGAAGCTATGCAGAATTCGGGATTGTCTTTAGCAAGCATTTGCAGCAATAGTCTGTGCCCGTTTACTTGCTGACCTAAAATAAAAAAGCATTAGTTAAAGAAAACAATAAAAAAATATAAAAAAATCATAAAAAAGTTACTTATTTTGAATAATCATTATTGATTATTCAAAATAAGTAATCCACTTCACTGACATGAAATTTTTTTTTTCTTATTAACTGGACTGGCTTTCTGTATGATTTGACAGCAAAGTTCTTGTGCCTATTTGAAACGTCACTAGCGTGAGTCTAAATAACTATTTTTGACGTGTACAATGAAAATGGTTGCCGTGATGGTCTCTCCAGACTTCAGACTTTAGTACCATGTCCCTCACGCTATGCTCACGCTACGTCCTACAACGCCAAAATGGCGGAAATCAAATAGGCACAAGAGCAGTTTGATAGAAGCCAGTCCAGTGTAATAATATAGAGGTCAATGAATCCACTTAGTTACTACTTATATTTCTATTGTTATTTGTAGGGTAAATGTACCCTAGTTGACTACACCGAGTTGTGAAAATAATAAATTTTCTTTCAATGAAAAGAAAATTACTTATTTTCATAACTCAGTGTTTAGTTGCCTATTGCTTTTCCTACTAACCTATCCTCAGTAAGAGATAGGCATACTAAAGATTTGTTGCCTAGATATTTGTTAAATGACTGGAAATAACAACAGTTGCCCAGTAACAGATCCATAGTAAGCCTATCTCTTACTGAAAATGGATTATTTAAATCGGCCATTAATATACATACCTCTGCTCATATCATTGGCTAAGGCAGTAAGAGTGACGTCAAAAAATAATTGAGTATTCCCTTTTCCCGCATCTCTTAGGACACTCTCAAGACTATTCCTGATCTCTTTGGGGACAACGCACAGAGGGTAGTCGGGGGAACTGTTGGGGAATGTGGGGTCTTCAACGTCAATCTGTGTCTTTGAATTTAAAAAGTTTGCGACCTCTTTCAGCCATACTAGAGGAGCGTTGGAGAACCTCACTTTATTTGTCGTTATTATAGTCGCCAGTTCTTCGGGATCAATCTGAAATTTGTAAATAAATTATTAAGGGAACTACAAATGAGATGTAACATTTTAATAGAATAAATGATAGTGTTTAATTTTGGTTACTTTTTGAAATAAGTAATATTCCTTTGCAATAGAAGCAGTCGGAATGAGAAATTGGCTATTTAATAAGTAGCCGCCTGGTACCAAACGGGTTTTATTTAAATACTAAATATGGTTTAATTTCAAAATTATCACATCATTTATTTTCCTTTCTTCATATTTGATATTAAGAATCTAATTAAATCTAGTACCAAATAAAAGTCACTTGAAATTAAACTATTGATGATAGTTTCATTTCAAGTGACCACAGTGATTTCATTTGAAGTGATCACAGTGATTATTATTCAACAGCAAAATTACCAGAAAACAAAAAGAATCACTTTTGCTTATAATTTATTATAAGCAAAAGAAATTAATTATTATATTTTTTTATACAGGTATTTAAGAACAATACTTAAACAACCCTTGCATTTGCAAATGCACTGCGTTGAAATAGAGCTCTGTGATTAGTTCGTTTGTTTTATGTTAAAAATGTCATTCAGAGTTGGGTCACTGCGCCTTTGCGGCCGCTGTGAGACCTCAACATTTTCTATTGTTGGGTCTCAGGCGACGGCTACACACGTGGTAATTACTGTGATCCATCAGTATTTAATCAGGGGTCTATTTCATAAAAGAATGAAAAAGTACAGTAATTTACCATAGTACTTAGTAGTATATTGGAATAGAATTATGTTTAATAATTAATAAGAAACATAATTCTACCCCAATAACAACAATGGTAAATGGTTGTAGTAAATTTACTAATCTTTTATGGCATACACCCCAGATTAAATACTGATGGATCACAGTATTTACCACGCATGTTGTCGACGCCTTATGTTCGCCGCTTGATATTTAATGAATTAAAGAGGATTCTATAAAAATAATAAAAATACATACAGCTTGGAATGCTCCTTCTATGTTTTTAGGAGGCTTAGGTTTAGGGGGCTCTGTTTTCTTGTCCTGCTGCTTCTTTGGCTTCTTCTCACCTTCCTTCTTTTTGTCTTTGGTAGGTTTTCTATCATCATCATCGACTTCCATACCTTCATAGAAGGACTTGATTTGGGAGTGGGGCACTTTAACAAAGATAATATTATATAAAAGTTGTTTTTAGTGTGGCTTATCTATATTATAGAAACAATGTTACAAATTAATTGCTAGTCTATAGCACAGCCCCCTAGCATGATCACCAAAACGCGATAGGATAATTATAGCGATTTATCACGTTTTCTATGAAGATAATGGATTTTGATAATCGAGACCAGTCGAATGTCGATAAAACGCTATAACACGCGTTATAAATCGTATTTCATTGGTCATGCTAGGGGGGCAGGCATACAATTACGTAGGAACCTACCCCATCATGTTAACTAAAACTCTGTCGTACTTACGTCGATAACAAGTCATTCATTGTTTCAAACAAACTTATTAAACAATAAATTTGACAAAAACAATAAATTTCCACGATAAAATCGGTAACATAAGGTAGATTGAACTTACGGACATCTTCAAGTTTAGGACCATTTTTTACTGCTTTTTTCGCCTCTTCTTTAGATTTCACTTTTCCATTCTGCGATTTCTTGCTCTTGCCAACAACTTCCCATTGACCGCTAGACATATTGAATTAGTTTAAATTTATTTAAATTAAATTTTTGTAAATAAAGAGAAAGCGACAGACACGTCAAACTCAAACTCAGTGCTGCCACAAATTGTTTGCAATTTTCCACAGTCACACACTCTCTCTGTTTTTTTTAATTAAAAATTAGTTTTAATTTGTTTTTTATTAAAGAAGATAAATAAATAGGAAAAGATAAAAATATGTATATATATGTAAATATTTCAACACTTCTGGGGGCTTACCATCAGCAAATAAGAAACCATCCTTGAGCCATTCAGTTCAAAAGCAGGCCTTAAACAGGACTGCTTAAGGCCTGCTTTAGAACTAACCTTTGAGGTCATAGTACGAAAAAGTAAGGCAGTTCAACATAAGTCCTGCTATAAGGGTTCATAGTAAGGCCCCTGTGCTCTAGTAGTCCAGTGATTCACCTACCTGTGTAAGAAAGATGCAGGGTCGCGGAGAAGATTCAGTTCAAACATTTTTATGTACACCTACACGGTTTGATTGATTTGGCAGCTCGCATGGCTAGCTCTACCACTATAGTGTGTCAATATTATTTTTATTAAACTTCCCGAACTTCTTTATCTCGGTGTAAATGCATACTCAATATTATTACTACCTTTTATTAAAATTAAACAATGAAACAGTAAAATTAGTTTTAATTAAAAATAATATTTTTCCTTTAATAAGATTATCCTATCAGGTAGCGAAATTTCCCGAATTACTAGGCAGATATTTTATAGTGGCCACACTGCACAATGCAGAGCAAAAAAATCTAAATCTGCTGGGTGACAATTTCCACTTGGTCAAAACGTGGCAAATATTTTCGTTGCGTTTCGTTCATGCACGGTCTAAAGGTGCGGGCACAACTGTCTTATGTGATGACACGCCACGCCACGTGATGACACGTAAGGTTCACATTATTAACACGCCTTCCCATGTGACGCGACGCGTTAGCGGTAGGTGCGCACTTAGCTTACGTGTTAACACGCCATGCGATGTTACGTTAGGTACACTAGTCTTATGCCACGTTCCGTACATTGTTAGTGAAGTGTCAATAGTCGATGTGTTCGATTTGAAAAAAAAAAGATTTTAGTTATAATTCCATATATATTCCGTCTCGCGATATTTTTTTGTTTGTTGGAAAATATTTGAGTGTTTTTAGGGTTCCGTACCCAAAGGGTAAAAACGGGACCCTATTACTAAGCCTCCGCTGTCCGTCTGTCTGTCTGTCTGTCTGTCACCAGGCTGTATCTCATGAACCGTGATAGCTAGACAGCTGAAATTTTTACAGATGATGTATTTCTGTTGCCGCTACAACAACAAATACTAAAAACAGAATAAAATAAATATTTAAGGGGGGCTCCCATACAACAAACTTTTTTTTTTTGCCGTTTTTTGATCGATATTAATAACGACAACAGGTAGACAGTTGAAATTTTCACAGATGATGTATTTCTGATGCCGCTATATCAATAAATACTAAAATCAGAATAAAATAAATATTTAAGGGGGGATCCCATACAACAAACATGATTATTTTTTGCCGTTTTTTGTTACGGAACCCTTCGTGCGCGAGTCCGACTCGCACTTGGCCGGTTTTTTATTAAGTATCAAAAGTTACGTAAAAGTAACATTTTGAGTCGTGTAACATGAAGGTTACACGATACGGTCAAAAGTTTCACGCTCTTAGTTTTAAGAATATTAATAAAAGTTTAAAAACTAATACGTGGGTCATTTTTTGCGATTTAAAAATTGGAAATTACCAACATTAGGTATTTTTTAAACTTAAATAACTATTTCAAAAACTGCCCATGACAGATTTGCACAGTTGATTATTTTTTTCCTTATAGGGATAAGATCTTTGAAATAAAACAGTTTTTTTGTAGCGACATCGCCAAAAAATAAATATATTCAAATTTAAAAATAAATTCTGGCATAGTCAGAGCTTTTTTCAGTATATTGTATATCGATCAAACAAAATAAAAATAAAATTTAAAACATGCCCTACCTCTTCATACGAACTTACTTTTATTTAATATATATATATTTATCAATATCGAAAACACCTTCCAACCCTACTAAAACATCGCACGCGTCACAACACGTGTTACAGTACGAGGCATATATCTTGAAATCGGGTGGGGATTGCGCGGAATGCGTATTTTGGGCATGTGTAGCGGTGAGGGGCGCGGGCGGCGGGAGAGGAGCGCGCGCTATTGGTTGCTCACAAGAGGACATTAAAAAAGAGCATGACCCACGGCACCCCTTACACCACCACGTTCCGGTGACCCAGAGGCTTAAGAGTCGCCATAACTTCCTCAAGGAAGTTCCTCCTCTGGACGGGGAAGCTAAAGACACACGTTTAAAGCTCTGGAAGGAGAAATACTTCACAGACCCAAATACTGAGCTGGCGGAACAACTCCCCCCTGGCCATGATCTACCTTGGGCAACTTGGAAGTCCTTAAAAAGACTAAGGACTCAAGTAGGCCGAAGCAGGGAGAACATGCTCAGGAGGGGCTACAGCTCGGAGAGCGCATGTCTGTGTGGTATTTCCCCCCAGACAATGGCACATCTTCTGTCATGCCCTGCGTGTCTCAACACCTGCACACGCGAGGATCTTTACAAGGCCACTGATAATGCTATATCAGTGGCTGAGTTCTGGTCCTCACAAATATAATTATAATACCGAGTCGACAGGTAAAGAAGAAGAAGACAAGAGGACATGCGCTAGTTTATCCCCACTCCATCGAAAAAATTTCAAGATACATGCCTCGTACTGTAACATGTGTTAACACGCAATATGATGAAATCTGATATGGGATTTGGACGTGTCATAAAGGTGCGGGCACATTTGTCTGACGGCACGTCTTAACACGTGTTAACACGCCATCAGATGACATCGGTTTTCATAGTAAATGTATGTGTCGTAAGATAATCGTATAAACCGGATCTTTACAAAAATCCTAGGACGATTGTAAAGAACCCGATAGTTGAAATCTAAGATAGGTTTTTACAATCGTCCGAGCAATTTTTAGGATCTTTGTAAAAAACCTAGTATGCTTCGGAAAATCGTAAACTTGAATGCTGATTGGATAATCTAAGAGACGATTAATAACAACTTCAGTCTGATTGTTTAGAACATATTGCTGTTGGGTTTTGGGGTTATTTCGTAATTTTGCCGAATTTAATTCTTCAATTGAAGTTTTAAGAGCATTAATTAATTCGAAAGTCCATTTAGGTTTTGCACAACAATATTGAGAAGTGCTGTAGAACATTCCTAGCTTTGTGTAGAAAAGTTATTTTTAAGATATAACCTCTGAATCGTCTGCACTGATCGAGCCCGGCACTTGTATAACATCCAATTCACTTCACTCATCGTACTTCAATGTCTCTTGATTATAGTGAGCACTCAGATTTTTTTAAAATAAAAAACGTAAAATTCATACAAGACACTAGAAAAATTTTGACAATAATCACAACAATAACAAATAGCCAATCAGAGCATCCGTCAGTCAATAACGATGACGTCAGCCAATCAGCACGCGCAAAAAGATGGTGATTCGCGATTTACCTAAGATACGCTGGATTTTTGTAAAAATCTTAAACATTACTCGGATGATTGCAAAAATCTGTCTAAGATTCTAATCGTCCGGTATTTTACAATCATACTAGGATTTTTGTAAAAATCCTGTTTGTACAATTATCCTACGACTTAAACATATTGTAAAATAATGTTGCCTTTATGGCTTTATTTATTTATTGTAAGTGCCGCGTTTCGTTCATTGTGATTCAGTTCACTCACACAAAGTCAGTAGCGCAGCGTTCATGGTTCCAACTTGAACATGGTTCCAACTTGTTACAACCGTAAACGTCTTACTCCAGTGAATTAAAAATTAGACATTATGAAAGATGATGCTCCGTAAAAAAATACCTAATACTATTGAACATTTAAAATAGGTTTTTTATAATAAAGTCCAGTAGGTATTTTATAAGAACAATGTATAGTATTCATGTTGTTTTGGAAAGAGCACAAGTCCAGCAACTTGTGTTGACTTTTTTCCAATAAATTAGAACTCAAACAAAAACACACTAAGAACTATTGTGATGTTGTGAAGTGAGGAAAAGATCCTTCTATAATGAACTCTCTCATTTTTTGATTTTTTGACGAAATAAAATTCTGACACCTGTTTCGTTTGACAGTCACTTATAACTTTTGACAGGACGTTCACAGTGATTACGCTCCGAGGCATGGTCGCTGTAAGCCCAAGATGGCGCTGGTAATGACGTCACGAGTGACGTCACGATTAGCGTATAGTTGGCAGCCTCACCATGGACTTAGAAGGTTTTGACTAGGTCAAAAAATTGTTAGTAAATAGTTATAAATAGTGAACTATAGCATATAAATAGTGATACTATGGTTCAAAAGATATTTGAGTGTCTTGGTGAGGCTGCTATCTTGACGTCAAGCTAGCAGACACTTTAAGAAATACAGTTCGTATCAATGTGATTTATATGCCAAAAAATTGTTAGGAAATAGTGAATCGTATACGCAAAATTTCAATAATATTGCTTCAGTACAAGCCGAGATATTACGATCTCAAAGTGGGCTGCTAACTTGACGTTTCTGGCAATGGCGATTCCAGAGAAACGGGTACAAGTTATAAACAAATAAATATATCAAAAAATTGTTAGTGAAATTGTGATTCTTACGATACAAATAAAAAAAGAAATCTTCATTGCTATTTTCTAAAAATCGAATGTTAACTTCTACATAGTACTCTGAATATAGGCTGTCGATCAATATTGAACTTTGCTCCACAGTAATAAGGTTTAAACTTGATTGCAATCATGAGGTGAGTACTATCAAGCAAAGACACCTTAAGAAATACAGTTCGTATCAATGTGATTTATATGCCAAAAAATTGTTAGGAAATAGTGAATCGTATATGCAAAATTTCAATAATATTGCTTCAGTACAAGCCGAGATATTACGATCTCAAAGTGGGCTGCTAACTTGACGTTTCTGGCAATGGCGATTCCAGAGAAACGGGTACAAGTTATAAACAAATAAATATATCAAAAAATTGTTAGTGAAATTGTGATTCTTACGATATAAATAAAAAAAGAAATCTTCATTGCTATTTTCTAAAAATCGAATGTTAACTTCTACATAGTACTCTGAATATAGGCTGTCGATCAATATTGAACTTTGCTCCACAGTAATAAGGTTTAAACTTGATTGCAATCATGAGGTGAGTACTATCAAGCAAAAAAGTGAAATTTATATTTTTTGACTGTGTCAATAGTCATATCCTCGGTTCAAGGCTATTGGTATATAGATTGGGATTGGAATATAGATTTGGTATAAGTAAACAAATATTTTTCTACTTACTTTTTTAATTTATTTTTTATTAAATCTCATCAAAAAAAATTTGATTGTGTAATACTACTCTAATAATAATTAATACTACTACTCTAATCATCGGTAATACCGCAGCCTAGAGAGTATTCTTCTTACAGTCGGACATCGCCCTTTGTGTTGGCGCAAAAGCCGCCGTTCGTCTAGACAGTTGACGCAACGACCAAAAGTGTAAGGGTTGGCACGATGTAATTTGCCTTTTCGAATTTTAAAAATATATAGGAAAAATAAGATAGACACTTCAAAATTCTTGTTTTATTCTTTGAATTATTTATTGTCATTTTTTCTAGAAGGTAAGAAATTTTTTTTCAAATTTGTCTCTTTTCCTTCTTTTAATGCACTTAAAATAAGGAAAAGAAAAAGTTTTTCTTAGGATTTTCTCTTTCTTTTCTTCTTCTTGCATCATAAGTGCGAGGAATTATAGGAATTATGGAAAGGATATGGAAAGGATGTATGATAATCATAATTTTAATTGTAAATCATTACTAATTTTGGGCTAAATAAATATAAAATAAATCTTAAATTAGTACTCAATTAGGAAATAATGATGAAAAAATAAGTTCCAAGATGGCGGCTGACAACTTTTTTGTTTATAGGCCGATTTCGATGAAACTCGGTTTTTGGTACCATTTTGACACAAAAATAACAACGCAGTGTTGAAAATATTAAAAAATTCAAGATAGTGGCCAACTTTTTTGTTTGCGGGCCGATTTCGATGAAACTCGGTTTTTGGTAGTATTTTGACAAGAAAACAGCAAAGCTAAGTTAAAAAAAATAAAAATTCAAGATGGCGGCCAACTTTTTTGTTTGCGGACCGATTTCGATGAAACTCGGTTTTTGGTAGTATTTTGGCAAGAAAACAGCAACGCAATGTTAAAAATGTAAAAAAAGGAAGATTACATTTTTAACATTGAGTAGCTGTTTTCTTGTCAAAATACTACCAAAAACCGAGTTTCATCGAAATCGGCCCGCAAACAAAAAAGTTGGCCGCCATCTTGAATTTTTTGCATTTTTAACATTGCGTTGCTGTTTTCTTACCAAAATACTACGTAAAACCGAGTTTCATCGAAATCAGCTCGCATACAAAAAAGTTGGCCGCCACCTTGAATTTTTTTCATTTTTAACATTGCGTTGCTGTTTTCTTGCCAAAATACTACCAAAAACCGAGTTTCATCGAAATCGGCCCGCAAACAAAAAAGTTGGCCGCAATCTTGAATTTTTATTTTTTTAACATTGCGTTGCTGTTTTCTTGCCAAAATACTACCAAAAACCGAGTTTCATCGAAATCGGCCCGCAAACAAAAAAGTTGGCCGCCATCTTGTATTTTTTACATTTTTAACATTGAGTTGCTGTTTTCTTGTCAAAATACTACCAAAAACCGAGTTTCATCGAAATCGGCCCAATAATCAAACAAAAATACACAAATATCAACAAATACATCAATGTGCGGCCGCCATTTTGAATTCCAAATCTAATATCAAAATCGTGCCAAAAACACTTTTTCATGACACCAACATCAAAAAATTTCAAACACTACTTTCAATATAATATAATATAACCCAATCAGAAGTGTAAGCCCTGACGGGATAGGGCCCGAGATGCATACATTGCCAAAGTATGGGCTCTCGGGCCCTCCCACCCCCCTTCTATACCGCACCACCCCGCACGATTGCTCTGTCTAGACGCCTCCGATGGCCGACTGTATGAAGACTATCTCTCGGCTGTGGTAATACTACTCTCAGTTCATTTATTTAGTTATTTATTCGGGAAAAACTAGAAATATTTTCTAGTTATATCATCTACTTCCTACCTACTTACCTACCTTGCTGATTACTAATTTAATTATAAATCTCACCAAATAGGTACCTAACGTTAAAGTTTCAGTTACTAAAAAAAAATACAAAATATTCATTTTCAAAAAATTACAGGTTTGGGTATTTTCATCAGACTCCTCCCTTTAAGTAATAGTTTTAACGTTAGGTACTTAATTGGTATTAAAATATAAGTAGTTTTTCCTAAACTAAGTAAATGAACTGAGAGTAGAGTATTAAACGACCAAATTTTTTTGATGAGATTTAATCAAAAATTTTTTGATTGTGTCAATACTCTACAAAATAAAAAAGTGGGTAGAAAAATATTTGTTTACTTATACCAAATCAATAGCCTTGAACCGAGGATATGACTATTGACACAATCAAAAAATATAAATTTCACTTTTTTGCTTGATAGTACTCACCTCATGATTGCAATCAAGTTTAAACCTTATTACTGTGGAGCAAAGTTCAATATTGATCGACAGCCTATATTCAGAGTACTATGTAGAAGTTAACATTCGATTTTTAGAAAATAGCAATGAAGATTTCTTTTTTTATTTATATCGTAAGAATCACAATTTCACTAACAATTTTTTGATATATTTATTTGTTTATAACTTGTACCCGTTTCTCTGGAATCGCCATTGCCAGAAACGTCAAGTTAGCAGCCCACTTTGAGGTCGTAATATCTCGGCTTGTACTGAAGCAATATTATTGAAATTTTGCGTATAAGATTCACTATTTCCTAACAATTTTTTGGCATATAAATCACATTGATACGAACTGTATTTCTTAAAGTGTCTGCTAGCTTGACGTCAAGATAGCAGCCTCACCAAGACACTCAAATATCTTTTGAACCATAGTATCACTATTTATATGCTATAGTTCACTATTTATAACTATTTACTAACAATTTTTTGACCTAGTCAAAACCTTCTAATTCCATGGTGAGGCTGCCAACTATACGCTAATACGTCACGCTAGATATTGTAAACGTGCATGCGGACCGGCTGTTATCGCGATAATATCGATATTATCGCTATGAGGACCGCAGCCGAAGTTTTCACTCCTCTAGAAATGTCACTGTCATTTATTGTCGATGTCGCATCCAACGCATCGTTATAATCTGTGAAATCAACATTGACATTGACACCGTGCACGCAACGCACTGCACTTTGCTCTGTGTTACTACTGACTGTGTTTTTCGTTTTGTGAGTTGTTCGTGAGTTTTCCACATATCCTTGCTCGCGAAATTATTGATTACCTATAGTGCTATTTAACGTAAATACAACAAAGGAGTAATAGTTTCAAAAAACATTAATAGTATCTGGTGTCTACGGACTTTTTGTTTTCGTACAATGGAGGATAAATTATTGGATGATATTTCGAGCACCTTGAGAGAAAGAGTATTCTTCGCAGCCAGAGATGGAATGTCCTTAACTCTTTACGCTTTATTATATGAGAAGACTACAGACGATATCGATGAGTTGCTAAACAGTGTAAGTTATTATGAATATTTCAGTAAATCCTTGATTTGTATTGCTTTGTTAGTGTCACTGTCTGTCTATTTTTATCACCCAAATCACTGAATTCGTGTTACCTTTTGCGCGCTTTATATCCACGCGTTTGTAAAGAATCCACAATGTTATGTTATAACTTTTAAACAATACATAATAACTAAGATAATATTCAAACAGCTAGTATAGTAGCTGTTATCCAGTGGAATTTGGTGATAAACCTTTAAGTATATATTTATTTAGTGCAGGGTTGCGTTCAGAGGCTTAGAGTGCTGTTGTTTGGTTGTTTTTTAACTTGCTCTAAGGTTCAGAACAACCAAGAACTTTAAAATGTCATTAATAGTACAAAGTCTTCGTTTTCCATTTGGAATATGAATAATTTAAACTTTCCTTTATTCTAAATCAAATAAAATCCGTTTTTTGAGGATCTACCATGATCATTTTAAAAATTAGACACAAAAACATCAAAATGCAAAATAATGTCAAATGACATTGTAATTTTTTTCTATAGACAAACACAGAGTGTTTTTCAACCACCGATTTTAATGGTTAAAAAGTTGCAACGCTCTGACATTTGGAACGGGAGAGTTGAGACAACCCAACGTCACGTTCTAATGTTTGGAATGCTGTTAGAGCATTTGGTTGCACTCGGAGTGTAGGTTGTGAACCCAACCCAGAGAATAAAGTTCACTAGCGGCCGCCCCCGACTTTGTCCACGTGGACCCTGGGGAAACTAAACTAATTAAAAAAGTAGTCTCTAGGTTAATCCAGGTTATATACTATATGACAAATTTCATTAAAATCCGTCCAGCCATTTAGGCGTAAAGAGACAAGAGAACACACGCACAAAATTTTGCATTTATGAGATTAGTAGGATAGTATGTTTTTAAATACCTAACAATTATAAAATGAAATGATGTGAAACTCTTTTAGTAAGTTTTGATTATTATTTTCTCATTTATTTTCTGACCGATACATTGAAACAGCAAGATTGGTTTACTTTAGTTATGTTCATAGTATTATGACTCAGCTGTTAATATTGATAACATATTCATATTATAAAAAAAACCGGTCAAGAGCGAGTCGGACTCACGCACCAAGGGTTCCGTACAATCATAAATATATTTGGATATGTTACTTTAGTACAGACTTTAAAAAAGTAGGATAAACGGCAGACAGGTGGAAGGGCAAACAGGCGGACAGTTAATTTACAAATCTTAACCACAGCTGCTTATGGTGACTGAAAAACGTTTCAGTCACTCCCACATTGCAAACTGTTTATATTACTAAGCAGGAACTTATTCTTCGTTTATTCTTACGGCAAATAGTAGGTAATTATATTAGAACCAGCCACCAATTATTATTGTAGTATTAGGTTGCGCCATCTCTTGACCGATAGTGGAACTATTTTTTTTCTTAGGTCAGCATTCTTAGGACAGCGCCATCTGTTGACTGGTAGTGAAACTAAAGAATTTTTGTTTGTTTTTTGAATTTCTAAAAAAGTGTGTTATATTGAGATATCGTTTTATTTTTCCTGTAATCTTTACATAAACTACTGTCACATAGAATTATTTCAGATTTTTCTCTTTGCAAACTTTGGAGATAAGGGGGGGGGGGGGGAACAGTATTTTTTTAACATTTTTCATCATAAGTTGAAAACTATGCGGCCTAAGAAAAAAGAAAAAAATGATTTAAAATGTGCAAACAGCACTCTTTCATATGATAACCCACATGTCCTAGTCACCTCACTTCAAATTTTTAAGACCCCTTTTCAGTCCCTGTTTGTAAAAAAAATAATATTTTTTTATTTCTTTCTTATTTGCAAAATAGTTGGGCAAATGTCATCTTAAACTATTCCAAATTTCAAGTTGATACCATTAGTAGTTCTCGAGATATCCAGCTGTGACAGACAGACAGACAGACTGAGTCACACCATAAGGGTTCCTTTTTTACCATTTTGGTACGGAACCCTAAAAAGAGCAATATTAATAACATATTTGTATTATATAAAAGGCCAGTGCACGCTATATACAACTAACGGTCTAGAGCAGGGATTCCCAAACTATTTTTTCCGCAATGAACTGATAACTCAGACCCCAAATCTATCACAAAAGAGGTGGGATGTTATGTCCCACCTCTTTTGTGGTCGACCTCTACTCCTATTTATAATAGGTAAGATTCCACAATAACTTACAGAACTGCCTTTGGTAAAAAATAAAAATACTGTTGAATCCAATCTTATGAGCAGAGGTCGGAATCTGCAGGTCATTCCAGGTCCGCATTGAAATAACATGATTGGGGCCTTCTTAATAAATTGTATTGCAACAGTGGGGGAGGGCTACTATGTATTGACTTCAAAATAACAAGGAATTTACTATTATAAATATTAGAACTTCTTGCAAAATACAGATTAAAAAGAAGGCCCAAATCATATCACTTAAAGGCGGACCTGGAATGACCGGCAGATTCCAATGTCTGCTTATGAGTAAAGGCTATATTTATATTACACTGTTGACAATTATATGAAGCACAATAATGACTAGGCATAATAGCTTATGTATTGTTAATTATTACTCTTAGCTTCTGTATATTGATTCATTAAGAAATTATATAATTAAATAAAATCTATGTTAATTGCAATGCAACAAATTATATCAATGCAATGTCTGGAAACGGTATACTTCCATATTTGTAAATATCATGTCTTTTCTTATAAAGCTAATAAGTTTTTTGCACCCATTTTTCTTGTCAACTAAAATACGTCATAATGGGTAGTAGGGTAAAAGAATTGATGATTTAAAAATGATTATTAAGTGAGTTAAATATTTTTTTTTTTTTCATTTTCAATAATGGCTTATACCAAGGATCCTCAATCCCAGGCTCGATGTATTTTAACTTTTATTTATTACTAGCGGCCGCCCGCGACTTCGTCTGCGTGGAAAGGTTTTTTTTACTATCCCTCGGGAACAATACTTTTTTTCGGGATAAAAGGTACCCTATGTCCTCTATACCCCTGACAACGTGTATGCAAAATTTCATGATGATCGGTTCAGTAGTTAGGACGTGAAGGCGTAACAAACAAACAAACAAACAGACTTTCGCATTTATAATATTAGTAAGGATATTTTTTTATTCTTCTTCTTCTTATCGATTTTTTTATTTATTTTAATTTTTAAATGGCACATGCAAGTTAGTTTGAATAAATAGAAATATTGTCAAAAATAACATTGACACAACTTTATTTCTTTGCTGCCATTATGTAACACACTTTAGTTTCTTTATATCGCGAGATTCTCTCTGTTTTTATACAATAAATAGCAATTACATTTAACAATCTTGTTTTTTTTTGCCCAAGTCCCAAAATTTATGAAAATAGGAATTGTCAGTGGCCCAACAAGTAAATCAACCATTTAGTCAAAAAAGTTGAGTTGCCTTGGCATATACTCTTGCCCTTTGATGCAAGATGAAACCTCGCATACCACTGGGGGAAGCATACAACTAATTGGGAAACATTAACCTATTAACACTTCAAGAGCCAGAAAATGATACACAATAGATATTCCATTATTGTCTGGCTAGTGGCTACCGGTAGCCACTCGGGGTTTGATGAATTAATTATTAATCTTTGTTAGTGTTAATAACCACCTTTGACGTTTCTATTAACAGGATGTCTGCTGCGATGGAGTGAAATGTACACCATTGATTGCTGCTTCACGACATGGCCGCGAAGGAGCAGTAAGGATCTTGTTAGAGAAATTCCGACCACCAGTCAGATTAGAAACAGAGGGCACTGTAAAATTTGATGAATATGTAATTGAAGGTAAGCAGATTTTGGATTATGTTGTCCTTGCTTGACTTAATTAAACTACTATTTATAAGAACCAGAATGTTTACAAGGAGCAATGCCAAACAATGAAAAACAACCAAGGCCATTTCTGATTCTCTTCCTTTCAGCTTTCACATCTATCTGCTTGTATTGACTTGTATGTGGTAAAACAGAAAGACCACTGTGTCGTCACCGTATTTAACTGTGCTACTGTAGAAAGTACTTTTTTCGGTTATATCTTTTTACGCATTTTGAGAGCAAGAGCACAAAGTCAAAGTCAAATAAGCTTTATTCAAATAAACTTAATAATTAAGTACTTTTGAATCGTCTATATTTTCCTACCACCCGTTCCAGACTTTTTACACCAAAAACAAGCTACTCCAGTGAAGGAAGTCCATATTTCCAATATTACGATTCTTTAAACTTCCTTGCGCGTTTAAATCTATCGGCCGAGGAACTATTGGTTTCATGCGCGACCAATCCACTATTTAAGGGTAATAATCGGCTGATGAAATTAAGCTTCCATGCGCGCTTAGCCTTATATCTCTTTCTTAAAGTTACCTCGTTTGTATGAAAATCGACTGGTGTTCTTAATTATCTGGCCACAATCTGGTACTTTGTCATAGCAACTTATTTGTCAGTTGTCTTACAAGTTTGAAACATTTCTCAAAAAAGTTGCTATGGTAAAGTACTAAACTATTAGAATGTTTTTGTTTTGATCATCTACTCAAAAAGTAGGCCAAAAATTAAGATCCCCCAGTTTTAGTATCCATCCGTTCAAGGTTGTTTTGACTTAAGGCTGTCTAATAGTAATGTTTATTCTGTGGCACCAATTTTTGCTTATAAAGAAGGTCATCATCACTTCTCATACCTATTTAAAAAAAGGTTAGTAAGCCGATTTTATCGGAAGATACGCTCTGATACACGGATTAAGCGTGGGTGGGCCTCAGACTCATGTTTATATTGGTATACAATGTCAAGTGCAAAGCATCCCTGAGTCTTAAAAGGAACAAGGTTAGATACGGATATAAAAGAAAAAGATATCAAGGTCTCAGAACATGGACAAATAAGATTATTTTATGTTCCTTTGTTTTGCAACGGCGGCGTTTATTCGCTTACTTTACTATGACAATTCATAATAGAGAGAGGCACTGTTCTAATCTGTTTCTTTGTTGTTGTTGGCTAAAATTAGCATGCATTGAACTACGACGCTCTTTATAGTACAACGAAAAGTAGTGGAATTTCAGTCAGTCAAAACACTAGTGTCATAGGCAGCGTTTAACATATAGTAGAGCGACATTTAACATATTCAAAACGCATCAGCCAAGTTGCGTGCTCTCTGCGCTGCACGCTCAGAACTGTGCTCAAAACGCTCTGCTGAACGACACCTTGCCGCTGCGCTGGTAACAAATTTACGGCCTTATGATTCAAGCGATTCAAAGCGTTGATTACGAAATACATTTTCAGTGCAACTGTTTGTTTTACAGAATACCCATATTCAAATAATAATTTGGATGGCTTGAGTTTCTGTATTGGTGTTGAACACACTAAAATTCGTTAGTGGAACTTGTTTATTTTTTGTTTTATTTAAGTAAGTAGTTCATAACAAACAGGTTCAAAGGGAACACAAGAGGTAAACATCTTCGGCAATGTGACGCAGCAAGTGCGTTGACTTACTTTTTTGCGTGTCGTCGCTCCCATGCGCGTGTTATTTATAGTACTAATTTGTGAAAGCTCTTTCACGTACAAAGGAACTAAAAATTTCCCGCGTACGTTTCAAAGGAGACGTTGGCGTATTTCCAGCGTTCTTTGTTCTGCACCGAGTATGATTTAGTGCAATTAATAAGTCTGTTGTAAACCCATTTGGCGTTGCTCTAGGTTGCCGAGCGTTCTCCGCGCGTTTTTGTCGAGTTATGTCGTGATCATTGTTCATGTTTTAATTGATGCATCAAAATACTGATATTGCTCAGCGATGATTCTTAAAACTTCGTCGTAATAAAGTCACATGATTAGTAATCTTATTTAGATAGTAGGTATTATTTACAACACTGTCCTTATCGTAGACCCCAAACATAATGTCTGTGTGGCGGAAAAAAACTTATAAATTATACTTCAGATTCGTCCTCGATATTAGTATATTAACACATGTAGTACCGCTTGCATGTATCACCACTTAGCACGTTATTTTAAAGCAATAACTTAAAAAACCTAAAAAGAGAAGGTTTTTGACTTAAATTTGACAGATATTTTGACATTTCCGGTCCACGTTCGCCCTGTCACTGCTACACGCCAACCACTTCATTCGCTTTTCGTGCTTCGCCACGGACGCACGTACACAGTCTCAAAGTGAGACTTCTTTAGAATTATATTTTTACAGTGAAAATTAAATTATAGTTAAGCATTTACGAACGAAAGAAAAAAGTTTTTAAGACGGAAGAGGACAAGAAAAAGAAGTCAAGACGGAGGAACACTTTTAAATGCCGTTTACTTGGTTAAACAGCATAATTGTCTGCTATTTATCTGATGCGAACTTACTATACTGGGTATTTTCTGTCAGTTTTTTATTTATCTGATGCGAACTTACCATACTGGGTACTTTCTGTCAGTTTATTTATTTGTCTGATGCGAATTTACCATACTGGGTACTTTCTGTCAAAGCATTGTGTTTAAGACACAATTAAATATCTATTGCACTCGAGATAGTCATACTGGACTATTTCACCGCATAGATACGTCAAACAACGCTACTGCAGCAACTCAAAGTGCCGTTGACGACGCGACATTGTAAAAAAGCAGACTACCCTCAAAGGTTGCCACGTTGTTGGAACCGCTGCCGAGCACCAATCGGGTGACTCTGTCGTCCGCTGAATCGCCACCATCCAGGCAGGCGGCCGCTGTGCTGGAGCTGCAAGAGCAGCCCTGACAAAAGCGTTGCTCATCAGGTATGAATTTTGACATCATGATATCCTTGGTGTTGAGTTGATCTCAACGGTATTATAGTGTACCATCGGTACTAAGATAAATTTATAGTTTACAAAACTGACAGAGTTAGCTATAAATGCTAAAACTTAATAACTTAATGAATCCAGATATTGAGTTATACAGCAAATAGCTCATACCTGATACTTCACACACCTACTATGTGAAATAGCTTAGCTGCTGAAATAGCTAGCTGCTGGCATGCTGATAGAAATTTCAACTAAAAATGGAATAACAGAATCCTTACATTTTATTATCTATAAAAGAATCATAATTGCAATGCAATTATCCTACTAATATTATAAATGTGAGGGTTTGTGGGTTTGGATGTTTTTTCCTCAATCACGCCAAAACTACTGAACGGATTTGGTTGAGGTTTGGCACACATATGGTAAGTAGCCTAGATTAAAACATAGAATGCTTTTAATCCTGATATTCCCACGGGAACGGGAACCACACGGGTGAAAACCCAGGTGGCCGCTAGTAAATCATAAATGCAATTTATGTTTGTTGGAATACAGTAAAAAATTTAATCATTTGCCTTAACTAGGAAACCTTGTATTTCAGGCGGGTAGACCTAACATGTTGAACTTGTTCATTACTAATTATTTATTATGTTTCTTTCTAAGCTATGGCCTTGTACAAATTATCTCTATTTTCAAATTTAATTTGTGTGATTGTGTACAAAATAATGTTTCTGATGTGGGAAAATTATTAGCTACAAGTGTCAGTGAAGTTTTAGGCAGCTTTCCAATACAAAACTATATACACCTTTTTGTGACAGTATTTCGAATTTTTTTACATAATGTGGGGCATTACGACGTTCAATTATACCGTACACGATCAACTCTAGTGTAGCTGAGGCTGCTCACTTCAAAGGCCACTGACAGTTCAGTCGAATATGAATGATGCATTGGTCACAGGCCTGATGTGAACGATATCCATCAACAAAAAAACTGTAAGTAAATCGGGCACTGTACTCAATAAAACAATTTTAAAACTGATTTATATATTTATTTGCCTTAAAAACGACAACAAAAGACATAGGCAGGTATGTCACATGCTTCATCTCCGACGGCAAGCGAACAGCGAGACGCGGCGAGGAAGCCCCATCAGCTGTTTGTTTCGTCAGTCACAGCAGACTCGCAGACGGGCATTACGGCCCATTCAAATAGTTGCCGATGATGCATCATCAATTTTTGCCTTCAATCATCATACGTGAGGTAAGGACACCCGTTAAGATAATGTATTCGTGAGGGTGCGTGCTGGTGTGACATCTGTCTGTATTCAGCGAATACAGGCAGTGGTCACCGACTACAGGCGCAAAGGTCCACTTAATCGTTTGCGCCGGTAATCGTCTGTGTGAATATAAGTACCATTTAGCCGCGCTACACAGGTCAACCAGATTATTATTATATTTTTCTATTATATATATTATATTATATCATCTCCAGTCGAGCAGAATGCATAACAGTTATAATACATACAAATAATAGTTTAATAAAAAAAAAAAAAAAAACCGGTTGTCATATCAGATTTAGTTAAGAATATATTTTTATTACAAAACTACCGCCATGGCTATAAAGTTTTTTAAATAGCATGATTTCCCTGTTATTGGACAATATTTACTATTATTATTAAAGAAATGAAGTTCATCTTTTTATATACAATGTTTTTTTTTTATATACAGCTACCGTCGCAACTTTCCATTATATTACAGATGTATTAGCAATTATGATCTTTACAAGACAAACGTCCACAAAACTGCAGAAATTACTTAGTTGAATGTCATCGATACTTACATAGAATTCCGCGTAAGTCTAATTAGAGACGACATATTTTCTTTTGGGCCTTTCAACAATGGGGTGGACTAGGAGACACTAGTGGTCACATCAGGAATCACAAATTGCAAAATATTTGCATATCAATTATCTAGAACATGCAGTTCAATATGCTTTAATTGCAATTTTTCTTATTGTATTCAGTGCGGGGTGTTAAGTATTCTAGATATTATTATTCTGATGCTAAATAGAAATTATTCAATTCATAAATTCAAAAACTAATCACCAGTTTTGGTTTTTTTTTTCCAGATTGAGATTGAGTAAATTCAAATGCAATGCAAGTCGAATTAAGCAGTGGAGATAAAATGCAGTAGATTTTTTTTTTTCTCTATTTCTAGCCTTTAATTTCAAAAATATTTATTTTCTAATTTGAGATTATAGCATTCACAATGCTATTTTGGTTTAGTATTGTACAAAGACTATTCTGACACTAAGATACCTATTATTTTAAATCTTTTCCACCAGTTTTTTAAACGAAGGTGTAACGATTGTGCCATCATAATCGTCACAATCTTGAGCCTCGGTTTGGCACCTCTTATTCACATGTAAGGTACTTCTTCGTATATCTTATTCTAATATAAAGTATTAACATTCTATAACTTTTAATTTCAGGGACGGAAATTAATCGCACAAATAAATTGGTTTTCATAACATTATCAAGGTGGTATTATATAACAGGTATATTATTTATGTTATTATTGAAGCTGCTGTCTGTTAATACTATCAGGAAGTACAGAGTTTGGTAACAGAAACGGTACGATTATTTAACAAATACTAATATAGACATAATAAACAATTATCTTTTTTACAGATGTGTATAACACAATTATCAGTATTACATAATATTGCGTTCATTATTGAATGGACAATTTGAGCTAATCTCAAGGTTTGGTAAAGAATTTAACTAAGTACGCCTTTGCGTAGACTTTTTTGTACAAATACAATGGATATCTTAGATTACTTAAGACATTTTATTACATATTTTCCAATTTTATTCTTTTTTCATCATTTTTATCTTTAAAGTTTAACTTTGATTACCTTGCCTATTGCACAAATAATGCAAACAATACAAAAAAAAAACAAGAATGGATCATACATATTTATATTAAATAAACAGTTATAATCACTTCTTATTTAGCAAGAAATTAAATTCTATATGTAATGTAAGTAATAGATTGCTGAAATGAAACATTTAATGAAATGAAGTAGACTTGTGTTGTGTCCAACCAGTTTTAGTACTCGACGTATGCCGATACTTTTATAGCCCTAACAAAAAATATTACAATAGATGTTCCAGGTAACACGGCGAAATGGTCAATGACTCCGCTATATTTGCAAAATATTAAAACATATTATCACCGATAATCAAACTGAGTTTTCCAAACCAACCTTGTATATTTATATGTATATATGTGCGTGTATATATATATTGTACCAGTTATCTATAGGTACCGTTTTTAGTATATGTAATCATGTAAAACCTTCAGAATGATGTTAAATGGTATTCTTTTCTTTTTTAAAAAAGACAAATACGCAAGAAATGATATTTCCATTTTCTTATTATAATGCTTTTAACATCTACATGTGTTAATATACTAATATCGAGGACGAATCTGAAGTATAATTAATGATTAAACGAACTTACCTGTAAGTGAAGTTCTATCATAATTATACGAAGGATTCGTCCGAAGATATTAGTATAGAATCCCACCCTCCCTACTCATTATTGTAAATTACAATAACTGTTTACCCACTGAAGAAAATGAGGAAATATCATAGGATTTAGACTTTAAACTAATGAAGTGGTTGGCGTGTAGCAGTGACAGGGCGAACGTGGACCGGAAATGTCAAAATATCTGTCAAATTTAAGTCAAAAACCTTCTCTTTTTAGGTTTTTTAAGTTATTGCTTTAAAATAACGTGCTAAGTGGTGATACATGCAAGCGGTACTACATGTGTTAATATACTAATATCTTCGGACGAATCCTTCGTATAATTATGATAGAACTTCACTTACAGGTAAGTTCGTTTAATCATTAATTATGTGATAGAAACATTTATTCAACTTCTATCTCCATCTAATTAATAAAAAAGTTAAGGCGATTGGTGCCCTCACAGAATGCCCTTACTACTAAGTAATAGGCAAAAAAAGCAAAAAGTGGCCACTTTTGGTACATTTTCCGACTACTGCTGCTTACTCAGCACTGTTAGCGTGAATCCATATAAATGAAGTAAGTACAAATATCCTATTTTGTGTAATATTTTGGGGCTACTACTAAATTTGGTCAGATTCGCGCTAACAGTGCTGTCAGCATGATTCGGAAAGCGGCCTAGAAGGGCACTAATCGCCTTAAGTTCTCTTTTTTCATTATAAATTATTATGACAGGTGCAACAGCACTATGGTGCGCCGCCGGCGCTGGGCACCTAGGCATAGTGAAGCGGCTAGTCCGCGCAGGCGCGAACGTCAATCACGCCACGAGGACTCTCAGTACGCCGCTCCGAGCCGCCTGTTTCGATGGCCGCCTCGACATTGTCAAGTATCTGGTCAGACACGGCGCGGATATACACAAAGCGAACAAGTATAACAATACTTGTCTCATGATTGCGGCTTATAAAGGACATTTGGATGTGGTAAGTCATTTATGCCTCTATATAACATACCTATCCATGTAAGAGATGGGCTTACTAGAGCATTGCGTCAACCATGCCACGAAGACTTACACGCTGCCGCCGCTCCGAACTACCTGCTTTGATGGTCGCCTCGACATTGTCAAGTATCTCGCGCCTGTAGTACACCTCCGCCGTGAATCAAAACCAGCGAAACTGCTGTAGGTTCCGCCATGAATTGTCACCTTCCGGTGCATAAGGTCCATGGTATCATTACGTCTACAGTTTCATTTCGTTGTACTATAAGCGAAACAGATGCGAAACGCATGTCTTTCATGGTTTTACATTCATTTAATATACCATGTTTGTTAGAGAAATTTGATCCTTATGATTAACCCTATCGATTGATATCATAAAAGTACAGGGTGTTATTTTTTCGATTTTATTTGGTTCGATTCCTGGGTGTTGGAAGTGTATTTTTTTAATCTTCAAATGCAGTTTGTTTTCAAAAATAAAGGAATGTTTCCTTTGAGTGAAATTGGTTATCTCCGTTTTGTTTGAAGTACATTTCCTCAAAGAGGCATTAAAAATTTCCACCCTGTAGACAATTTAAAAGCACATTATTTCTAAGTTTATAGATAAAGAATATTTAATATTTTAATGTTATTGCCACAACGTCGTTAACCATAAGCTCCAGGTTTTAAGGTTCAGTTTAATGAAGATAACGTAGTTTAGTTGCCACAACTTTAGCAACAATTTGACCTTCTACCATAGACTCCTTGTTTTTAGGTTCAATTTCTATTGGAGAGCGGCGCACGTGTAGACGAGCGTGCACTTTGCGGCGCTACAGCGCTGCACTTCGCAGCCGAGTGCGGGCACGCGACAGTCGTGTGCGCACTCCTAGAAAGAAACGCGCATATACTCACTAATGAAAATGGTAATAAAGTAAACTCATATAGAATCGTGACTTTTTCGTATAATTTGCTACATCAGGGGGGTTATTCACGATTGTCGGAAACCAATTTTCGGAATCGAATCGGAATGTCTATAGTCTTAGATCTTATTTTCTACCTTATTATACCAAACTTTGTAAATGCATTGCGCTTTCTCGTCGGAAAGTGAATCGAATGCCAGTCGAATGTATTTGTGAATATTTTTGTAATAACGGAAGATACGGATTCGAATCGAATGCTTTCGAGTAGATTTCCGACAATTGTGAATAACCCTACTGGAAATGCTTGACTGTCACATTTCATAAAATACTAAACTGCCTTTTGGTCACGTTTAAAACCTAATTATTATTAATTCAGCTATAAACACGCATAATTATGCGTGTTTATAACTTTTAATATATTGATAAAAGAAAGTATGTTGTAATCATGATAATGGCAATGAATTTTATCATTCCGTTTAATCACTAAGTCAGCTGTTCCATACTTTACAAATATTGATTTAATATCAATTTTAAATCTATGCAATGATAGAAAATTAAATTCTAAATGTTTGTGCGCGTATTATGCAAAAACCGCGGAACTGGGTTTTTAAAGCCCGCCACCTACAGACAGATTCTGATTCAGAATTCTGAAACGTCGATAATGTATGAAAATTACGAACGGAAAATTACCGCATGTATGTGGTAGGTCCATAAAGTATGGATTCGAAGGGTAAGGGGAAAGAAGGATCATAGTCAAGGTTTAGTTCAAATTGAGTTAATAACGCCATCTGCTAGAAAAATAAACTTGCTATGACTTGACATATTATATTAAAAGGCAAAAAGAGCCATTATCAACACAAGTGTCAAATAAATTTTGTACCGAATCTATCTAAAAAAATCATTGCCAAGGGCATAATGTAAATTAAAAAGGAGAGATTTTCTTACTGACTCTGATCCTTCTTTCCCCTCACCCTTCATTTGCTAGGTTCGGAATCAAAATTCCGTCTATACATGGCAGGCCCTATAGTTTGGTAGCTTGGGGTCCAACTTAAAATCTAAGCTTTGTTTCATCTAATTCGGGTGGGTAGACCTAGGAAAACAGCTTGAACTCTCTGTTGTACTAGCTTTCATACACTAAGAAAGTCATTTAAATTGGTCGCCATATTGTTCTACTGTCCACGCGAACATAGTCGCGGGCGGAGGCTATAGTATTAAAATAAAGCGTACACTTCACTGATGGTGACGTAAACCGACTTATCACTATAATTGGGATGTTGACTAATGAATAAAATAACGAAATACTAATAAAAATCGTAAACATATTAAACTTTTAGAGTAGCTTGTATACCTCTTGGTTTTATATATTTCATATTATTTGTTTTATGACCCTTCAAAGTTGGGTGGACAAGTCCATTTAAAAAGTATAAAATTTATTAAAATAAATGATACCTTTAATTAGTTCGTAAAATGAATAGCAAATTTGTCTAAGAAACCATTTTGATAAACACAATATTTAATATAGCTGCCGAACAAATTTCCTACGCGTTGCATACAAACTACTGAGGCGTGACGCCATAATTCAGTAGCGGTTAGTATGGAGCGTTTTTGGGCGAGTCCATTTGTGTGCATTTCACACTGTGATATCTCGGGCAGTTTTCAAGCTAGCGAAATAATGATTTTACCAATGTTTCTTTTTTTGAGAGGTAATTTATGTAATATAAATAAAAAAAGTTGTCAACATCCCAATTATCGCTAGACGTAGTAAAAATAATCTGTGACAGTGGCAATGTATCTTTCAGCAAACCATTAATAAATGTTTACATTTTAATTAAGTAGGTACCTACGTGACATTTGTACGGGAAAGGTTAAATTATAAAGTACGCGCCATTGACACTTCAGTAGTAGAAGATATTTACGACTGATTTAGGGAAAAAAATATTTTATTTTTAAATTAATTCTACACAAATAATTAAAAAGTTAATTGCATTTCTTGGGTCATTATTATTCTGATCGATTCGTTTCGTAGAAACTAGCTATAAATTTTATCAGCCTCCGCATATAAACTTGCCAGTTTTCTGCGTCTCTTTTATTTGCTATAAAGCGAGAAAGAGATGCATTGATTTTTTCACCCATTTAGAAAACTGTCAAATTTCAAAGGGTTGTAATAGGGGCTTGCGTTTTGATATATCCTACTATCCTACTAGGATATTTGGATGTTTAGATGTTTGTTCCTCAATCATGCAAAAACTGCTGAACGGATTTGGTTGGAAATTGGCACACAGATAGTAGACAGCCTAGATTAAAACATAGGATATTTTTTATCCCGATACTCCCACGGGAACGGGAACCACGCGGGTGAAACCGCGGGTGGCCGTTAGTTTTTAATATATCCGCCCAATGTTACAAATTTTTTCGTCTGTTATCTTATTATCTGCATCGTAAAAGCCAGTCTCATAAGTGCCGTGACAGTTTTTTAATTAAACTAGAAGTTATTGCTATCAGCCCCCCTAGCATGATATGATCACCGAAACATGTTATAATTGATATACCGATTTATCGACAGTCAACTGTCTATGTCTTTTTGGCACAACGGGGTAGTGCTTGGCCTTCACCTCATCTGATGTTAATTGACGTTAAGACCAAAGGTGGAAGCGCACACCCGGAATCCTCATCACTGAGGAACTGGCTATCTTATCTCTAACTGCCGGAACACAATAATTCAATAAAGGATTTTCAAAGTGACATTTAAAAAATAAAAATAGTAACTATTCGCCTCACTAGATGGTGTTGATACTCTTAGAAGCAGGGATTGAAATACCGTTAAAAAAAAATAACGTTATAAAAAAATAACGTTAAAAATACCGTTAAAACATTTTATCGGTAAATTTACCGGTAAAAATAACGTTCACTAGATGGTGTTGATACTCTTCGAAGATGCCGCCATTACATTATCATATATTTATCATTTATATATGATTTCATATCTGTCAAATTCTATGATCATAGTTATATGATGCTGTCCTTCATTTTTACATATTACACTTATGATCCACCTATGATCATATAAACAATGTCATAAATCAAGATGGATAACGATTTAGCTGTGTTTTCCGTTGCTATGAGTGCAATTTTTATGATTAGCATTAAAACAGAAGAAAACTGTTAAGAACAAAGCAAAAAATAGAAGACGTATTTGGGTTTTGTAAAAACGTATTTCGTTATCCGGAACAAGATTATTATATAAACACTCATTTTCCTCGTAAAGAGTAATAATTAATAATTTTGCTATTTCAATATTCCAGTCAAAATTCTTGCACTTGAAGACGCCATTTTTTGAAATTAGGCGAATTGAGGAAAGAATCACTACTGGGGCAACGAATATGATCCTACTTGTACGCTCGCTGTCAAATAGGATCCCATAACTATGATCAAAGACAATATGAATCACATGTAGTTATTAAACCGCCCTATGTTCTTCATATAAAAATGACTCATACATATATGATAATTTCTTAAAAAAATCTTAGTAAAAAAAATCAAATTGACATACATTTTTATCAACGCCATCTATCAAGCCTACAGTTTTTGTCATTTTGGAAAGCCCTCATTGTCTTTTGACATTTATGTGTCGATAAATCACTATCATATCGTTTTTTGGTGGTCAAGGTATGCTGTATTTTTTCTAACATTTAAAATCTTGTTTAGGCATGACGCCGCTGAAATGTGCGGCGGAACGCGCGCGCGCATCCGTGGTAGAGATCTTGGCGGCGCGGCCCGAAGTGACGCGGTCGCAGGCCATCGAGGCTATTGAACTGCTGGGCGCGTCCTTCGCTAACGACAAGGAGTACTACTGTCTCAGGGTGAGTGAATAATATGGGTACATACATATAGATATAACAGGTATAGTATCCGTAGTAGAGATCTTGGCGGCGCGGCCTGAAGTAAAGCGGTCGCAGGCCATCGAGGCTATTGAACTGTTGGGCGCGTCCTTCGCCAACGACAAGGAGTACTACTGTCTCAGGGTGAGTGTATAATATTGGTACATACATGTAGATAGAACAGGTATAGTATCCGTAGTAGAGATATTGGTGTCGCGGCTCGAAGTGACGCGGTCGCAGGCCATCGAGGCTATTGAACTGTTGGGCGCGTCCTTCGCCTACGACAAGGAGTACTACTGTCTCAGGGTGAGTGTATAATATTATACTTACATCTAAGTATAACAGTTAATTATTAGTGTATGACCAATCTCGAGTATTTATTCCGTCCGCCGTTGATTCCGCATGCGTCACCATAATTCAGCGATAGTAGAAGTGATGTTTCATAATGTGTCGTCATTCTTTGGTCGCCTATATTGTGCACAAATCAACAGCTGCTCTAATTTGGTTTGTCCATTTCATTGTTAACAGACTTTCAAAAAAAGGAAAAAGTTCTCAGTTTGTCGGTTTTTAGGGTTCCGTACCCAAAGGGTAAAAACGGGACCCTATTGCTAAGACTCCGCTGTCTGTCTGTCTGTCTGTCTGTCTATCTGTCTGTGTGTCTGTCACCAGGCTGTATCTCATGAACCATGATAGCTAGAAAGTTGAAATTTTCACAGATGATGTATTTCTGTTGCCGCTATAACAACAAATACTAAAAACAGAATAAAAATAATATTTAAGGGGGGCTCCCATACAACAAACGTATTTTTTTTTTGCCGTTTTTTAGTACGGAACCCTTCGTGCGCGAGTTCAACTCGCACTTGGCCGGTTTTTTTTTTACTTTACCGCATGATAATTTTACCCGTATTTTAGGTAGTTCCCGTTTCTTTTAAACATGGTCCGCGACTTTGAGTTGGTGTAGCTGTTTGATTATTTCTTTAATTACGACTTTTTAACCGTATTATTTGATTCCGACACATAAGTAGACAAAAGTAGACCACAACGTGTTACAAAAAAGCGCGTTATTCTGAATATGATAGACAGGGACCATCAAACTGAACAACTTTTACTATGGGACCAACGAGCAACTCTGAAATCGCGAAAATAAATCTGCTGTTTTATACATATTGATATATTTTCGTTATTATTTGTTGTATGAAACAGCAGATTTTTCACGATTTCAGAGTTGGTCCCATAGTAAAAGTTGTTCAGTTTGATGGTCACTATCTACCATATTCGGCTTTAAGGGTTTTTTTTGTAACACGTTGTATAAGACATAATACTACTTACATACAAGGTTATTTTTAGTATATACGAAACCTGAAAACTGTTCAGAATCAGTAATAGAATCAATTGCAATATTTTTTTTATATTATGTTATATTTTGACTAAATAATATTTACAAAACTATAACGCACGCCCTACTAAAATGTCTCGAGCGCACAACACAAAAAACTCGTAACTTCGCGAGTTTTTAAGGTATCATTATATATTTTTTCATACTGATTCTGAAAATGAAAATATGTGACCTGTGTTTCGGCTATCGTATATACAAAAAATAATGTATATTTGTCCGCTAGATGGCGTACCAGTACCTACACAGAGCGATGGCGATGCGGTACGACACGAGATATGGGCTGCAGCTCAAGAAGCCGGCCGACCCCATACCGGCGTACGATAATTGGAAGGAGAGCACCACTATAGAGGTATTTATTTAGCGACGAATATATACATTTAATAAATACTAGCGGCCGCCCGCGACTTCGTCTGCGTGGAAAGTTTTTTTGCTATCCCTCGGGAACAATTATTTTCTTCGGGATGAAAGGTACCCTATGTCCTTCTCTGTACCCCTAGCAACGTGTATGTAAAATTTCATGATGATCGGTTCAGTAGTTAAGACGTGAAGGCGTAACAAACAAACAAATAAACAAACAAACGGACTTTCGCATTTATAATATTAGTAAGGATTTATTTTTGTCCATTCACAATGATTAAGTACAGTTATTATCATTAACAATGAAGGATAATAACAGCGGTAGCAGATAATGACAGCTAAATCCACCGTATGTGTTGCTGTTGACTTTTATATTTGAAATGTCAGAAACAATTTTTTTGTACTTCAGCAACACGAAACTGAAAAATATTTTATCTACACTCACAACGTAATGTTACAAATATGATTTCAAAAAAGATTGTATAAACCCTGTACTTTATTTTCGAAATTAAAAAAAACCAATTACAATGCAGTCAACTGCATCATAAAATAACTTTTTAAATTTTTACAGCACACTTTTACTTTTTAATTTATTGGCGCGTATGGGCTCATTGTAATATCTATGGTCTGTGGTAAGCGGCGCGTCATTTTTAATGCAAAACAAAAAAGTTATGATTTAAATTTTCACTTTATGTTGTACTGAATTTCGTAGGATTTTTTTTTATCTTGCTTTAAAATACATGATAGCAGAAAATTTGATGTGCTGGTCCCCTCGGCTGCGTGTCGCTTGTCTGCTGCTAATGACCAATCTGTATGTGATACTTACTGTATCTGTTTTGATCGTCTAGTGATTTATATGAATACGTTATCCCAAAATATAACTCAGCTTAAACCAAGTGTACATTTTAACAATCTCGTCTGGGATTGTTAATGTTGTATGCCTTTAGATAATAAAGCTTGAGGTGTGATAATAATTTTTCGATTAATAAAAGATTATAATGATTTTAATACACGTTTGGATTCAATCTTGATATGAGCGTCTATTCAGGTGCGATCCTGATTCCCTATACGGTGTTTTGACATCATCGTTAGACGTGTGTCAATTTTTTGCTGTCTTATTAACCCTTTTTAGGGTTCCGTAGCCAAAATGGCAAAAAACGGAACCCTTATAGATTCGTCATGTCTGTCTGTCTGTCTGTCTGTCCGTCCGTATGTCACAGCCACTTTATTCCAAAAGTATTAGGACTACATAGTTGAAACTTAGTAGGCAGGTGTATTCTGTGAACCGCTTTACGATTTTTATACAAAAAAAAATAAAAATAAAAGATTAAGGGGGGGCTCACCATACATGGAACTGAAACTGAAAATATTTTTTTTCATCAAACCAATACTTGTGGGATGTCTATAGATAGGTCTTTAAAAATGACATTGAGGTTCCTAAGACTATTTTTTTTTAAAGTCAACCGTTTGAAAAATATATGCCGCCAAAGTGGTAAAATGTGTGTCCCCCCCCTTTAACTTTTGAAGTAAGAGGGTGAAAAATCTAAAAAAAATATAAACTATAGATCTTAATAAACACTTTCAACGAAAATTGTTTTGAACGAGATACAGTAATTAGTTTTCGAGATATAGTACATTTTCCAAAACCGCAAATATAACTTTGTCATTCATACAAACACTGTGAAAAACAAAGTTATTTTTTCAGACGAAAAATGATAGCGGTATTAAAATATGGTATGGTATAATGTACCTACGGAACCCTACTGCGCGTGGCCCGACATGCACTTGGCCGGTTTTTTATTATTAATTTTATTGGAGAGAAAATTTTTCTCTCCTTCTTTTTGAAAACAGATGGCCATCTTTAGGGTTAGATCAGCTTTTAGCGCTTTCAATATATATCCTATGCTATTTCTACGTTGACCACAATGAAAGTCACGTTCTGTACCATTTGAATCCAAACATTGTGTCCACTCTAATTTAAAATAAACTAAATGAATACTAATTATTACTCTATGAATCACAACCTCTAGCCTAAATTCTTTTACAAGGACAAAGATTTATGACAACGTCATAATTATTCGTATTGAATGAATGGCATTTCATCTAGATTGTGCTCTAAATGAGAGTCTTATCAAAGCTGAATTTGGTATCAATTAACAGGGCTATCAATTTAAAACCAATTAAATTCTAAGTTCTGTTCGAAAGAACTATGATAGCTTTTACTCTATCTATAAACATGTACCAAGTATTTTTCAAGTGTCATGACACTGTAAATCAAATTCAAAGTAAGGAATCTAATTTTGTCCATTACCCAACAGACAAAATAAAGTATCAATCATCGAAGACGACACAAGCATTAATTAAATGATATTTATAAAAGGTATTAAACTCTATCTCTGGAAAATAGTTATTGCAAATAATTCTTCAGTGACAAAGGGGTGCCTATAAATGGGAAAATAAATATGAATACAGAATAATTGTTTAGAGTCATTTATTATTGGCAATGTTTGGTTTTGGTATTTGTTTGATTATTTGTTTTGTTCAAGAAAATTACTTTAATTGGTTTTGGTTTAGTTGATTTGACTGTTAAGTTATCATAATTATTTAATAAAAGGGTTTAATTTAGAGGTTTTGATTATTTTTGAAATTATCTGATTATTATGAATCATTAATAGTATATATTATATAAATAAGTCTTTAATTTGAAATTGTTGATTATTTGATCAATTTAAAAATAATGCTTTAATTATTTGAACAACTTATAAAATGACTCTTAATAAAAACTGTTGGTTAATTTGATCAATTTCTCGCGCTAGAAAGGAATTGACCTCTCGCTTCAATTCTAAAGCAAATGAATATGGAAAAATGAAGCGAGATAATAAAAAAACCATATTCGCTATTTAATTCCTTATTCTACACACATGAAAAACAAAGAGTGAAATATAACATAGCGTATCTATTTTAGACTTTTAGTTATGTGAGATCGATGCACATCAATTAAATAATTTATTTACTTAACACAAGTTATGAATGAGAAGTCTAAAATAGGTATGTGTTTTATACATAATTCTTATTTCTATTTACTTAACTTATCTTTCTGCAGTAAAGAGCTCCTTGTGAATTCAACAATGAGACTTTAGTTAATTTATTAATATGGATCCAAACTATTTGTAATTTATAATTCGAAGGGACGCTTTATTTCTCACAACAATTTATAAAATCGATCCAAAAGACGTCTGCACTCCACACTCGCCCTTCGTTAATCCCCCGATTTTTACAAATTATCTATACAATGTTTGACAACAAAAGAATTACAACTACTTTATTCTAATACGCTCTTCCTGTTATGAAGATAGAGTCCAATTTGGTTTATCACAACTCCTGCGCACTTTTCACAAAACCACACCCTCAATGCTGTGACGCGCTGTTTGATTGGCTTGTCCTTGATTTCATCTCTTTCTGTTACATGGCATTATATTTGTCGAGTTTCCACATTTGACTTGAAATCAAATCATTGTATACAACAATGATCCGGGTACTATTGAATTGTTTTCAGTCACTGTCTCATGAAACCTGAAAAATAAAAGGTATTTGCGTAGAAACTGCATTTTTAGATTTCGAAAATACCTAAGGAGATGTGGGATTATCTCCCTAGTCTTTATCCATCAGAACTTAAGGTCAAGATTTGTTCAGCAAACGAAGTTCAGTTATCACATTGCATTTCCGCGTAAATATTCTTTTTTTATATACGTTTTGGGTCGACGACGTCCCAAACGTGGCACTTATCTTCCATTTTAAAGATGTGGAATATTTTTTTAACGATATTTACGAACTAAAATGTCAAACTTGTAGCAAATTTATTGTCTATTCAAGTGTCAAAAAGAATTTGTTCTACTTCACATTTACGACGAATCTCCGAGACGTTTAAACATGTTGAAATGTTTAGCGATGTTTTCAGAACTATAGATTTTTTTTCTTGTCGTGTATGGCCTATGGTCCATTACACCGACATTTTAGATGCAGCAAAGGAAATGACTTATATGAAGGTATAATAGACGCAAAATAACTTGGCGGATTGGAAGTTAGCCGCAAGTGATATTTCGCGCAGGGTCCATAGTTCCGAGTGGCCCGCGCCCCGTCCCCGCGCAAGCTCTGTATTCGTCTACTGCTCACATAGGGGTATTTCGCGTTTCTAGCCGGTAAAAAGTCCAATTCCTCAAAACTATTACAGAGAAAAAAATCACATACCTGCTACGAGCCAAGAAGTTAGTGAGCAATAGGCAACTCTTCCCACTCTGCTGCGTCAGTCGTTCGTCTTGCAAAACTTGTCTAAAGTTAACCGTTTTTTTCGTGCACTTTTGATTTATTTGCGAATAATTTTACGCAGATACATAAGTTAATAATACGTTATTTGGTGAAGTCTAAGGAGAAAAAAAGCTATGCATTGTTTTAGTTCAGGTAAGATCACGTATCTGTGTCATAATATTATATTGTTTTCTGTTTGATTATCACTATTAATTGCGCCTTGAATCATTTACTATTTTTGTATATTTTTTATTATATTTCTATGTTAACGAGTCTATTAGTTATAATTCCGGCTATTTCCGAGCAAAATTTTTTATTGTGTTATGTAGAATAGTCCATCAATCAACATTATGCTGTTATAGAAATTAGGTGCAACTTTTTGCCCCTTTTCAACCTATCTATACTTTAGTAGTGACAGTAATAAATATTGTTTTTGTAACTTTTGTCAATTGGTTATTAACATTATTATTTATTCATTATTGTAGATAAAGTAGTGTATGAAACTGCACATAACTAGGTATAAAAACACTCGTGTGATACTGTTTTAATACCCCTCTTTATGTGTCAGTTTTATAAACTATTATTAAAATTTCGGTGATTTTAAAACTCGAAATCTTTAATATATCGTGTAGTAAGTGAAGTGTTGGAGGTGGTAATCCTGATTTCGCCTTGTTTATCGTGTAGGAGGTGGAGCGGTTGTCTGGGGATGCGCACGCCCTACACATGGAAGGGTTAGCGGTTCGCGAGCGAGTTTTAGGTCGCACTTGCCCAGATCTCCCCCACCCGGTGGTGTTCCGAGGCGCCGTGTTCGCCGACGAGGCGCGCTTCGACCGCTGCCTCGCGCTGTGGAGGCACGCGCTGTTGCTGAGGCAACATAACTCGGTGAGAGTAGCTTTGGTTAGTTTTAGATAAACTAGTTGTCTGTGAGTGTTTGGCCGCCTTTTACGGATCTCCCCCACCCGGTGGTGTTCCGAGGCGCCGTGTTCGCCGACGAGGCGCGCTTCGACCGCTGCCTCGCGCTGTGGAGGCACGCGCTGTTGCTGAGGCAACATAACTCGGTGAGAGTAGCTTTGGTGACAACCCTATTTGCTACATGAGTCCACGTTATCATCAAACTGCAGATTACATAATTAACAAATATACTTAATGATAAAGTGATATGATACGATAAGAATAAATAGTAAATTACTTTCTCTTTATTATTCTATTGCTAAAAGATTAATTTAGAGAATTAAAATGCTAACTTATAAGAGCCCCTACACACTATGCCGCCGGCATACCGAAGTATACCGGTGGCATATTTACGGCAAAAATGGCCACCGCGCGCATATTAACTGGCAAAAGCTGCCATGTGTAAGAGTCTTTAGAAATATAACTTCAGTGAAAACTGTAGGGTTGCCCACACATTTCCTAATTCAAGACGAAACTTCAATAAAACCAATTTTGTAATTTATTACTAAAATTTTTCAAATATAACACTTTGATTGCAGGTATCAGTCGTGAAGGATTTGCTCAGATTTGCTCAAGTATTTTCACAGATGATCCACATTGGAATAGAACTGCCACTTGTTCAGGTAAGTTCTAATATAAAAAAATAACATTCAAATTAATTAATTTTATATTTAGTTTGAGGTAATCTGTGGTGTTATCTCAGAGAACGTAATAAGTATTCATATTGTTAAAATAAACTTTAATAACAGTACATACGTTTCAATTTCCTTTAGCAAGAGATCATCCTAAATTGTTACTCAATTTACCAGGTTTGCTACGTTTTAGAAGCTTGTGCAGTAGAACTGAGGAGAGGAACAGAGAGACTGGAGAAACCACAGACAAACCACGACCCAGAAGCTTTATCAGTATGTAAATTAACCTTTATGACACTCTTAATAAGATGCTTTTTCGTTAGTTTAGATCAGACATAGTGCTTTACTTTAACAAAGTGTTTATGTAGGTTCAATGTTTCATTGAGCAGGCTGGTTTTGCTTAAATCTAATATTCGCTAGAATTGCTTGAACATTATTTTTAATTTAAATTAATTGTACATAACGAATCTTCAGAACCTAAATGAAATTAAGTAGCTATATCATAGCATCAGTTTGTAGGAAGTTTTTTTCCTAAAATGTACTTTAATCAACTCTAATACGGCGGAAAATAAATTATCTTAAAAATATAAAATTTTTCCTTACTTTTTTTAGTCTTTCAAAAGAGATAAGTTTGTCGAGTACGAGTTAAAAGTATAACTTTTGGAAATATTTCCTGACATTATCAGTGATAATTTAATGTTTTACAATAGATAAGAATAGTGATTTGTCTTGTAAAACGTAAGTGATTATAAATCAATCATAATAATTACACGTGTCGAATGGTATCTTTTTATCATAAAAAAACATTTTTTCAATGTTACTCAACGGCTTTTGACATAATCTCTCTGAATTCGAGGATTTTTTTGTTTCGACTTATACAATGATTATGAATTTTAACGAGTATCGCATTAGTATTTTTTAAATAAGTTGTATACATAGCACTTCACATATTATTATGTATATTTGAGGAATTTGATGGCTTGCACTTTGCACGATAGTAATATCTACTATGTTTAATTTGCAAGTACTCCTAGAGTTATATTTTTTATTTATACCTGTAAATAATTAGCATTTAGTAAATTACTAATTTCCAGATTCAAACACATTTATCCATTATAGATAATGTGTTTGTATTTTGATTGGTTTGTGGGTATTGACGAAAAGCTTTAGTAAATAACTTTTAATTTCAAGTGAATTATTATAAAATCATATGATTTATTAAATTTTTACTGTTTACAAGCATTTATAAAAGTGAAAACTACGCTATCGGTTCGGATATACAACGTGTTACAGAAAAACCCCCTAATGCCGAATATGGTAGATAGGAACTAACAAATTGAACAACTTTTACTATGGGACCAACTCTGTAATCGCCAAAAAAACAGCTGTTCCATACATTTTAATATTTGCGATATTAATTTTTGTAAGAAACAGCTGTTTATTGTCCCATAGTAAAAGATTGACGGTCCCTATATACCATATTCGGCATTAAGGGTTTTTTTGTAACAGGTATTTACAACGGGAGAATGTAAGAGAACCGGCTACTAACGCAGCAGGGCTATTTTTTCTTCGTTTTTTATACAGGGTTATTTGTAAAACATCAACAACCTCGCAAGAGTAGATTACTAACATCATAAACAACAACATTTGTGTTACGATCTTTCCGAAAACAGACAAAAAAACTCGATCAGCTGTTCGGGACACTTGTATGGAGAGTCAAATTTTTTGTCATTTTTCGGAAAAGTCGTAGAACAAATCATAGATGTAGATCGTTAGATCTGCCCTGGTACTGAAAATCTGTAGGATTATTTCAAATCTGTCAAAATGGCGCACGCATGCGTGATGAGTTCTTTACGTCCATCGGAATTGACAACGGAAGGAAAATAAATTTCGATAATAATTGAAATCTAAATACTTACGCGTGATATGTTACACGATTTTGCTATAATTGTATTCCTAGAATTATTGGTGCACAGATGAAAGGCACAAGACAGTTTCTCGTGGTTTTTTCTTAAAAAACATAGAAGTGATTGACACCTTGTTCAAACCAATACTAAGAGCAAAGAAGTGAGGCTCACTCATTTGAATGTTGACACATTTCGGTGAGCTCATACTATGTTAGGGGCACATCTAATGATCTAGATCATGGGTCTCCAAACTTTTTAGCAAAAGGGCCAGACTTACTCCTCCACCAAGTTCCAAGGGCCAGGACCTAGCTAGCTCCGTACCAACATACTGTAAATTACAGTACTGTTGGTACGATCCGGCCTGCTTTCGCGGGCCGGATTGTTGGTGCTCGCGGGCCGGATCTGGCCCGCGGGCCGTAGTTTGAAGAACCCTGATCTAGAACTATGGAACAAATGTTGTTGTTTATGATGTTAGTAATCTACTCCTGCGAGGTTTTTGGTATCTTACAAATAATACTGTATAGTCGTCAGTCAAAAAATGACCTTGCTCAACAGCAGCACATGGGCTATTCAAATCAAACTATCAATTTCTCCACTTATTTTTTTATCTATCATCTCAGCGTGCTGCTATGTAAAATGAGGTCAACTTCCGCTTCCATCACATCAGTAGTAATTAAAAAAAAGTAAATAAAATAAAACGACTAACCCACACTACATTTAACCCATTGCTGTTGATGTGTGTGTGAGTTGGTTCGGTCGTGAGCACTGACGCGTAGAGCTTGGCGCGCGCTTACACGTTGCAGGAGGAATTTGAGAGCAACGTGCGGACGGCGCTGTACTTAGTGGCGGTGGCCGCGAGGCTGCTCGAAGACCCGGATAACAGTGAGGTCAGTGAATGCAAAACCTCTCGTGGGGTTGATCAGACCATCAAACTGAACAACTTTCATTATGGGACCAAACTTGAAAGCGCGAAAAAAAAATCAGCTGTTTCATACGTTTCGATGGAGTAGGCATTATACTTTTGTATGGAACAACTGATTTTTTTTTTGTGATTTTGAAGTTGGCTCTAATGAAAGTTGTTTGATTTTCCAAGTGTCATTTAAAAACAAAAAAGAGTAACTATTTGCCAATTTTTCAACTCAACAGCCTCACTAGATGGCGTTGATGGACAAGTGAACTGTCAAAATTGGCTTTGTTAAAGTGAATTGTGTTTTATTTTTCCTACGTTTCTACAGTTTTTCTAAAGGTTAATGTTTTTCTAAAGGCTAATTTTTCTAAAGGTTAATGTTTAATGAGGTCATAGACGTGCCATCTAATTGTCGCATAATTAATTTTGTGATCGGCGACGTGCCCAAAATATTGTGTTTAATAATATGCCAATAATAGCACGCATGCCACACGCATCCCTGAATTCTAGATATTCTTGCTTGTATAATAATATAAAACAGCGTGTCTTTATCTTCCAAACATCTCTATCACTCGTCATCTCAAAGTTAACTTCCTTTCTAGCCATATCCTCATTTATACAGTCCATCCTTCTTTTCTTTGGCCTTCCTCTACCCGTATATCCATCCACATTCGTACTTAAAACCTTTTGCGTAACATGCTTCTCATTCCTCCGCATTACATGCCCATCCATACCACGGCAACCGGTTTCCCCTTAACTTTTCTGTTATTGGCGCCAATTTGAGGGTTTTTCATTCACAATGCTTAAATTATTTACTTGAAAAATAAAACAATTCGGTGAAGCGAACCTTTTGTAATCAGGGCGAAGTCGTTGTAGCGGTGAGCAATAAAAGTCACGGATCCACAGTATAATAATTGTATTTCCAAAATAAAGACCTGGTAAGGGTTCTTCGTTAAAAGGTTCAGTTGAACGGTTCGCAATTACATTTTATTCGCTGTATAATTTGCACTATTTAGACTTTAGCATAGTTATTACATAGAACAGTCTCTGAACAGAACTGTTTTACTGTTTACACATTTCTATAGCGACTTTTAATGTATTTTTCAACACAATTGCTCGTAAAGTGAGCCCTAATACATCGCTTTTAGGACCATAAACCGAGCTATAACAAACGCGTGCAATAATATATAAAACACTAGGTTGTTATAGAATTATTACTACAAAGTTAAATTAGTACCCTACTGCAAGTTCTATGCGAGTAAACAGAGCATTCCGAATTTAACCGGGTAATACAGTTTTTTTTAAATAACAACAAAGAGGTTTTATACCGCTGAAAATTCATTTTTATTTTTGAAATAAATACATGTGTAAGTCCTTAATTAAGTCAAACGAATATTTATTATTATCAAATTATTCATAATAATTTGCTATAAAATACTAAAATATTTGCATTTTATCAATTAAAATTATAATTTTGAAGTAGGCTGTATGCTCCCTCACCCATTTGTTCGCAAAATATTCTTGCATTGGGCGTGTGAAAAAAACAAAAAAAACCTACGCGCCTTTTCCCATAATTGTCATATTTTGTTTTTGTCGTATTTGTTGCTGTGTGGTAAATTACTTTGTATTTTCCTCGCAAATGTGTTGAAAAACGTCGTATGAAACTCGTGAGCTTTTGCTCATTGCACACTCGGCTGAGTTACGCCCTCGCCTGCGGCTCGGGCTGCAACCCGCAGCCTTGTGTGCAATAAGCAACCTAAGCTAACTTGTCTCATAATGTACTATTATGTATATAAATTATTAATTCACTGTGTAAACAATCGATTGATGGCTATTTTTCTTGTACTGACTTACAGACAGTAAAACGTCTAAAGACAGCGAACGCTCATTTTTAGGGTTCCGTAGCCAAAATGGCAAAAAACGGAACCCTTATAGATTCGTCATGTCTGTCTGTCTGTCCGTCCGTATGTCACAGCCACTTTATTCCAAAAGTATTAAGACTACATAGTTGAAACTTGGTAGGTAGGTGTATTCTGTGAACCGCTTTACGATTTTTACACAAAAATAAAAAAAATGAAATATTAAGGGGGGGCTCCCCATACATGGAACTGAAACTGAAAATATTTTTTTTCATCAAACCAATACTTGTGGGGTGTCTATAGATAGGTCTTTAAAAATGACATTGAGGTTTCTAAGACAATTTTTTTTCAAAGTCAACCGTTTGAAAGATATATGCTGCCAAAGTGGTAAAATGTGTGTCCCCCCCCCTTTAACTTTTAAAGTAAGAGGGTGAAAAATCTAAAAAAAATATAAGCTATAGATCTTAATAAACACTTTCAACGAAAATTGGTTTGAACGAGATACAGTAATTAGTTTTCGAGATATAGCACATTTTCCAAAACCGCAAATATAACTTTGTCATTCATACAAACACTGTGAAAAACAAAGTTATTTTTTCAGACGAAAAATGATAGCGGTATTAGAATATGGTATGGTATAATGTACCTACGGAACCCTACTGCGCGTGGCCCGACACGCACTTGGCCGGTTTTTTAAATAATTATATTTTGAAACAAAATAAAAAATTGACATAGTTACGAGTTTAAAATTGAGAAATAAGTTTTTAAGAAAAGAGGTCGCACGGCGACGTTACAGTAATACTTATCTGAATAATAAGTTAGAGAAGAGTTGTTATTTAGGATAAAATCATTTTTTTTTAATGCTGTGTCCACTACAAAGGCTGAAACCCACAGGATGCGTATGCGTTAACGTGCACCACTAACCCCCGGTTTCTGAGATACTTAATCAGAGGTTATCGGAGGTTTAACTTTATTGAAAGGGTTTACATTGTCTGATTTAAAGATAATTTAATTACTTTATACTAGATAATGTTGAGTTAAATTGTTAAGTTAAAACTCCCATAAAATATCTCAGAAACCGGGGGTAAGTTATGTTATTTGGTTGGAACTATACGAGTGTCAGTAAAAAATGGGTTAAGGTCTTAAATCTCAGCGCCTATAAATTATCACGCTTTGATAAAAATAATGCAAACGATGATTAAAGACGTCTTCATATATGTGATGATATAGTTTAATCGTAATCCTTCTATCACAACAGATTATTTAATTCGTTAATTATCCATCCGCGTTTTCCGCTCCGCAATCCGCATACGCGATGTGCCGCCACTCAGGACACGCACTAAAACGTGCAATGAAAGCCCTTGTCCAACAGACAGCGAACCGAGTGCGCGGCGAAGCGTTATTATTTGGAAATATTATGTGTTTCTTGAATCTAATCACAAAGAAATGCAAAAGCGGACTGAGGCCGACGACACGTGTGACGATGTGACAAATCAAGGTTCGCTTTTGGCACGTGTTTGGTTCGCTTTCGGTTCGCTGTCTGTTTGACGAGGGCTTATAAGTATCTATTTTTATTTATATGCGAGGATCTGTAAATGTCATTCTACTGTTATCACTTTATCACTATTCATTTATTAATCTTATAGTCATTATTCTTCCCTAAAATTAAGAAAATAAATTTTCAACAGGATGTTTCATAATAACCCGTAGTTTTATTTTTTATTTGTATGGAATACTGCAAAGTGACAACCATAGACGCAAATAGATTATTGATTTTAATAATACCATTAATAGGCAAAAAGCAAAACACAATTAAGGTCTACGGTTGCCACTATGCAGTTTATCATGAAAAGATTTAATAAGTGGCGGTTTTCAGGGGTTGTTTGCATGGTACCCTACCTACCATATTCGGCTTTAGAGGTTTTTGTAACACGTTGTATATCAATAGGAAACGTCATGTGCAGTACGGCGGGCGGTATTCAGACTGCGGCACGCGCGGCTCCGCTGCGGACAGACGCTGCTGCACCTGGCGGCCGACCGCCGCACGCCCGTCGACGACTTCCACACCAGCGACGTCTGCCAGTCAGTATACACACATAGTAGCCAACTAGGGCCTTAGATCACAAACGTCATGCGCAGTACGGCGGGCGGTATTACTGCGGCACGCGCGGCTCCGCTGCGGACAGACTGCCAGTCAGTATACGTGACCACACCTCGGTCACTCCAAATGGATTCCATACAACCGCCCCGTTATAAACATGACCTCAGATGACGTTTTTGTACATGCGAAACTGTGTGTGTAAGTCTAGGGCTACCGTGCGGTTCCTAAACATTAAGTCTTGACATTAAAGGATGGCAAGGACGCGGTGCGTAGTGAATCAGTGCACACCGCGCCTTAGGCAGTCGGTAACTGTAAGGTAACTGAGCGTAGGTGGGGGCACATTCAGCGGGAAGCAGGAAGCGGCCATACTGTACGCTAGTACTCATTTTTATACTATGACGTGACATCATAGACCAGTTTTTTGGGAGGGGGAGGGGGGTCGGACCTTGTCAAAAAATAAATGCTTGACAAAAAAGCATTTTACTTAGTCACTATATCCTTATCTTATTTGGAAAGGGGGGTGGGAGGGGTATATATATGATTGCTGATGATGACGATGATGAAGTGTAAAATAAGTGTAAAAATAATTCACACAGTCTCATAAATTATGTATTATTTTTAATCTTTAAATGTTATGTGATATTGTTGATGGTGTATCTAATAAATAAAAAAAAAACCATAGGCGTAGCCAGACTAGTTTTTTGGGAGAGGGGAAGGTGGTTGGTCCATGTCAAAAAAAAAACGCTTTACAGAAAAAAGGATTTTGGTTAGTCATTATATCCATGTCTTATTTTGAGAGAGGGGAGGAGTTTGAAACCACAAATCCCCCTTTGACACGCCTTATGTAATGTAACATACACAAAGCGTACTCACAAAGTTTTGTTCGCAACTAAGTCCGCTCGGAATCTTGGAACGTATCGTCAGGGGGGTCTCTCTCCGCGCTTTAAATTTTATTATTAGCCTACTGCTCGCGGCAAACTCAGTTGCGACAGCGCACGAGGGATGTCATGTGTCTGTTGAGACAGAGTAAGCGACAGAACGAGAAGCGCTTCGGAGGTGCTCCGAATAGGCACGCAGCATTGTGCAATTTGAAATTGTACTTTATTGCCGTGCAGCGAGAGTAATTTATTATTTGATTGTCCTCGTGCAGATTGACTTCTGTACATTTAGTATTCTGTTATACAAGGTCATTTTGTATTCACCATCCAAATGAAGATGTGTTCAGTCCATGAAACTTAACAACTTTCTCTAAGGAACACATGGCCAAATATGTAAAAACAAATCGACTATCCATATAAATCAAATAGATCACGTGATCAATTTAGTATGGGATGACCACAATTTTGTAGCGAAATTCGACACATGTTTCTTAGAGAAAGTTGTTTAGTTTCATGGACTCGACAGTCTGGACACATCCTTGAAATTTGGATGGTAAGTTCAGAATGATCCGATATATTTTGTGACATCGTACCCTTGCCTATTATGCCCTTCTCCAAAGTTCAATCTATCTCTATAGAAAAAGGAAACAAGACACTCAACGAAGCCGAAGTCCACGCATTCCGCCCATCGTCAGGGTCATTTTTGTCTTTTGGACTATACCTGGGAAACCAATAGCTACAAAGTTATTGAAGGTCAAAGTCAAAATTTTTTTTTCAACTTTTTTTATGAAATCTTATTTTATTCGTTGTTTCCTAATTTTTGTCTACAGAAACATTATCAAAATTTTATGTATTTCGTAACAAACAATGGCTTCAAAACGTCATCACTCAATGTATTTCATGAGCACGCAGATAAACGTTGCCTTTTAACCCGGCCCCACGCAGCTATGTATCATTCAGTCGCAGGCGCGGTTTTTTGTACGCGTTACATTGCGTGGTAATGTATGCAATGCTTTATAACACCAAAAACTAAAATCGTTTCCCAGCAATAATTTTAAACAGAAATAGTCCTGATGATGGGCAGAACACGTAGACCTCGGCTTCGTTGAGTGTCTGTTACACCCGGTATAGTGATATGGTTATTCATTGGTTTCACCAGTAATGTTTCTTGCAGGTTTCCTTGCATGAGGACGACGCGATTGCTCCTGGATTGTGGCCTCGACGTAGACGCGTCAGATGACACGAGGCGGACGGCCTTACACGTGGCTCTCATATCCTACCAGCTTATACCGGGTATGTTTGTATCTATAAGACTGTTTTCCTATCTTGTCCTATTTAGTAAACAGATTTTGACAGTTGTCATACGTCTTTTAAGTTTAAATCGTTATTTAAAAATATGTTATAAATAAGATAACATATTTTAAGGACTGATTTTTCATTCCTCATTTAACAGATCTATGTCAGTTTAAATATTAACCAAATATAATAAAAGTCATTCCATAAATGTGACAGACAAATTAATACCAAACATTTTCAATTTGGCGGTATAATATGCTATCAAACAATTAAAGCACTAGCTAGGCATTGAAAAATCAGCTCTAAATCAAATTGTTACTAATAATTAGTTGTTTGTTTTGTAATCTATGTGTGGAATACGATTTATTGTGTTTTATAATTGTTTTTTTCAATAAAGAGTGGATTGAAGATTGTTTACCAAATAAGATAGTCTATCTACAGGGTGATGTTTTGAACACTCAACAAATTTTGTGGTGTAGCTTAGTACGTCAAACTGAACAACTTTGTCTATGAGACCAACTTAATCGGAACAAAAAAATAATAAGCTGTTCCATAGAAAATGTCAATATATACTCGACCAAAATGTTTGGAACAGCTGCTTATTTTTTTGCTCTGACTAAATTGGTCTCATAGACCATAAAGATAAAAATAAAGATAAAGATAATTTATTTGCATAGAATAAGCTAAGTAACGCCACAAAACTCAGTGTTCAAAAAATCATCCTGTATACTCTATGCATAATCTATTCACCGAAAGTTGCTTGGTGGCAGGATAATTTAGCAGATTCACAAATCGTCTACCATTCAACGCACTACGGTTAACTTGGCGCTAGCGTAGACGTAGATCTGTCATTTTATTGTTTACTATTTGTGTTTGCATAATTTTTGGATGTTGGAAGTGAATTTGCGTAAATAAAAGTTTTTCTTCCCCATTTTAAACAGTTAAACTATACATTGTGTCCTATCGCCGTTATTCGAAGCCTAATAAACAGTTTGAGAGTAGCATCCTTCCGTTTCCGTTCACAGTCAATTTTCCTATTGGACAGTCTTACCAACATACAGTGACGTCACATCCGCCTCACCCCACTTTGTTCACCAGGTCGCCATTGCCGGAGATTTCCCGCGCTCATTGGCGTCCTTTATTTCAAACCGTTCACTTCAATCTTTAAACGCTGTTAGCGTTCGTTTTAAAAGTAGTTTAGTTTTAGTTTAGTTCACTTTAACGTTTGAAATTTTAAAAGAAGTTTACGTTTATAAGTAGTTTAGTTAACGTTAGAGTTTGTTTAAAAGAAATTTAAAGTTAATGTAATCTTTAATTTCAAAGAAGTTTATAGTGGATAATAGTCTTTCTAATAATTCTTTTTTCAAATATGAGTGCTAAGGTTAAGAAGCTAGTGCGTAAAAGTAGGGTTGGCGCCGAGTCTGACTCGAGTTCCTCGTCGACTTCGCGCACGTCTTCACCTGCAAGAGCTGGAAAACGGAGAGCTGGAAAATCGGCTGGGAGCGGGTACGGCAAGAGACGCAGGACGAATAAAAATACTAAGGAAATCGAGCACCTCAGCCAACAGGTCAGTGACTTACAAAATTTTTTATATTATAATTCTTTTTACCCGCAATCAGAAAATAATGATAAAGATGAAAAGTCTATAGAAGATTTAACTGCGTCGAAGTGTGAAAATGTTAAGCCAACGTCCGATGCGCTGCCGTTAGATTTTGAATTAGGCACGAGCTTAAAAGAACCCAGCATCCCTGCTGCCTCAGAAGAGCATTTGAATATGTTACAGTCATTGCAACATTTTAAGTCTGAAAATTGGAATAGTGTTAGATATAACGAAACTCAGAAAATGTACAGTGCAAAACCGGGTTTTACCAGTCTCGAAGTTAACGATGAGTTTAAATGTTTCGATAAAACGAGTAATTGTGTTTCGGAGGAAAAATTTCTAGGCGCCATGACACATGCACTAGTGATGCAAAGCGAGGCTTTTCAGGCGGGTTTTACGCAATTATTTGAATGGGTGAATTCGTGTGAAACATTAAGTATGGTTGATTTTAAAGAAAAGTTTAACAATTATTTTAAAGAAAATTTTCAAAAAGTTTCAAAAGATTGCTTGCAATTAGTATGTGGCCGTAGGGCTGACATTATAAAGCAGCGACGTGATTATTTATTGAATAATTTCGTAAAAGAAAGATATTTACGTGAGAGTTTTAATAAAGTACCACCTTCTAGAGAATTTCTGTTTGATAAAGATTCCTTTTCTGAGATAATTAAAAATAATGGTGGAACAGGGAAAGTGTTAAAATCTAATAACGCAGTGTCAATTGATAAGAAAAAATTTTTTGGGTCCCAGTTTCCACAGCCTGGACCATTTGTAACGAATTCGGCCGGTCGCTCTTGGGCACCGTCGACTGTAAATAGATATACACCCCCTCAATATACACCACCTCAAGGTGTTAAAAATTATCCTGCTTACGCAAGTAACAGGGATAACTATTTTCGACAAGTCAGAACTCGCATGCCAGGGCCACGTTTCCAACAGCCGCAAGGCGTTACAAAGCAATCTTATTATTCAGCCGGTCCACCCTTTGTTCCTAGACAGTCTGTTAGATTTTCCGGAAAGTCAAATAGAAAATATTGATTCAATGTTGGAGTTTCGAGGGGGGCAGTTGATAAAGTATGTCCCAGAGTGGAGGTCATTGGGGGCATCCGATGTTCTCTTGAAGATCATATCAGGATATCGAATGCCATTCAAAGCCAAACCACCGCTTGTATTACCAGAATTTCTAACAAATCGGTATCAAACTCCAGCATCACCAGAGATGGATCAGATGATTTTAAAATTAATAGATCAGAAGATTCTAGAGCCGGCCCCCGAGACTCCAAGTTTTGTATCAAAATTCTTCCTGATTCCAAAAAGCGACGGGTCACTGCGCCCGATTTTCAATTTGAAGTGTCTGAATCAGTACCTAAGGATAGGAAAGTTTCGTTTGATTTCGGTGAACCGCGTTCCAGATTTTTTACAGGCTCGGGACTGGATGGTCAAGGTAGACTTAACACACGCTTACAATCACGTACCGATAGCGCCGAGCCATCGCTGTTTCCTCCGCGTCCTATACCGAGAACAACTTCTTCAGATGACTTGTCTACCTTTTGGGCTGGCTACGGCACCCAAGATTTTTGCTATGCTGACCAATTGGACGGCCGAAATCCTCCGCGAGCTGGGTATGCGAGTCGTAGTGTTTTTGGACGATTTTTTGATTGTAAATCAAGACAAATCGATATTGATGAAACAAATAAAAGTTGTTATAGAAATCTTCGGCCAATTAGGGTGGAAGATCAATACCGAAAAGTCTGTAGTAGTCCCTCAGAGAATAATGGAATACTTAGGATTGATGTGGGATCCATGGGGAAACCGAAAGTTCCTCCCAGAAAAGAAAATTCAAAAATTGTTACTTGTCACAGCCCTACTTCTAGAGCGCAAAGAAGCGTCCCTACGCCAAGTTCAATCGTTAGTAGGTCTACTAAATTTTGCTCGATTGGTGATTCCCCTGGGTCGTCTAAACTTCAGACACCTGTTAAATCATTGCAACTCGATTTTGGAGCAACAACCAGAGACGATGTTTGTCCTACCAGAGAAAGTGATCGACGAACTCCAGTGGTGGTATCAAAATTGTCGAAATGCAAGCTATTTGCACCCGCCAGGTGTCACTCATTTTCTAACGACGGATGCTTCCGACTTGGGGTGGGGAGCAGATCTAGACGGTTGTCATATAAGCGGGAATTGGACACCCGAAGAAGAGCAACTTCATTGCAACCAAAAAGAAATGTTGACGATTCTCAAATGTCTGTCAGAGCATGCTCCATACATGAGTCATTCGACCCTTCTTCTACAATGCGACAATCAGTCGGTGGTAGCGTATCTGAGAAACGAGGGAGGGACGAGATCGAAACCCTTAATGAACCTTACATATCAGATAATGCGGATTCTCCACGACTTCGACATTCACGTGTCACCACATCATATTCCAGGGAGATACAACGGTATAGCAGATCGCCTGTCTCGACTAAAGATGCTACCAGAATGGCACTTGAGCCCTTCGTTGACGGAACTGGTTTTCAGGAAATGGGGCGTTCCAGAGGTAGATCTATTTGCTTCCAGAACCGCACACGTAGTCGAGAGATATGTGACACTGGATCATCGAGATCGGGAGGCTTGGAGCCACAACGCTTTTGCAGTGGAATGGAAATTCAAGCTAGCGTGGGTCTTTCCTCCCCCAAATCTTTTGCCAAGAGTCCTTATGCAGTTGAATCAAGCGGAAGGAGTATATTTGATTGTAGCCCCCGATGGCCACAAGCGTTTTGGAGAGTAGACCTGAAGGCGAGAGCGATTGCACCACCTTTCACGATCCACAATCTCGACAGGGTATTAGTGGACACATCGACGGGTCAGCTGCCACCGAAGGTTCGGGAACTGACGCTCGAGATTTGGAAATGTGGGGGTGGTCAAGTTCGTTGACTACGTGGTCCCAAGAACAGAAACAACTATTAAAGGCTGGGTGGAGATCATCGACGTTAGGTGTCTATAAACCGATTTGGAATAGGTGGATTTCATGGTGCGCAGCAGTTAAAGTTGATTATAGTAAGCCTTCTCCTAGTGATCTTGCAAAGTATTTAGCAGATTTACACTTAAAATATAATTTAGCATATAAAACCATTCTTATGCACAAGTCTGTAGTATCCACTCTATGTAATATTGACAATGAAAACCGATTAAGTTCACATTTTCTTGTTAAGAAAATTCTTAAATCCATAGCATTGCAAAAACCTATTCATCGGTCAAGAATGATTTGGGATTGTCAGGTCTTAGAAGCCTGGCTTGCCAAACAAAATACGGAAAATTTAAATTTGTATAAAATATCTCGAATCTGTGCAGTTGTATTGTTATTATGTTCGGGTAGAAGAGTTCATGATTTAACTTTGCTGAGTGTAGCCCCTGAAAGTTGCTTTGTGACCGATGACGATATAACATTTTGGCCTATTTTCGGTTCGAAAACAGATTCAGCTACTCATATGCAATCTGGTTGGCGTTTGCTACGAAATAGGGAAAATCTTTCCATAGATCCAGTAAATTTGGTCAAAAAACTAATAGAATGTGGGGCAGAGAGGCGACGTTTAGCGTCAACGCACAATTTATTCATTACAGCGTGTGGAGTTCCGAAACCAGCATCTAAAACCTCTATAGCTAATTGGGTTAAGTCAGTCTTAAAAGATGCAGGTATTAAGGCCTCTCCTGGAAGTATACGGTCCGCGGTGGCCTCCCGCAGCTGGTTAGATAATGAACCGTTAGATACAATTATGTCACGAGCAAATTGGAAATCAAGTAATACCTTTTTAAAATTTTATAAGAAAGAAATAAGATCAGTTGTTAATTTAACATCAAAGGTTGCTTTAAGAAATCAATTTCAACCAGTGTGATATCATATTATGTTTTGGTTAGAATATGTTAAATGATGATAGTTTTCAGTTGTGTGAATTTAAAAAGTTATTTTTACTAATTCAGTTTAGTTCATTTAGTTTGATTAATTTTGTGCATATATTAAATTTTGTTTAAATGTTGTTTTCTACTTAAATTAATAATAAAAATTGTTATAACAAGTATGACTCAAGTATTTTTTTTTTCTTTCAATAGTATTTATATCACATTGGCGTCCTGTTCACCAGGCGATATCAAACAATGTCTCAAACTGTTTATTAGGCTTCGAATAACGGCGATAGGACACAATAGGAGCGTTTTACCTACCATTAAAACGCATGTTGTGTCCGGAGCCTTATTCGAAGCCTAGCTTTAAGAGCTGCCTGTTGATGTGATTCTATACTTAATAGTTTTAAAGTGTGTTTCAGATTTGAGACAGCAATGAGCGCGGGAAATCTCCGGCAATGGCGACCTGGTGAACAAAGTGGGGTGAGGCGGATGTGACGTCACTGTATGTTGGTAAGACTGTCCAATAGGAAAATTGACTGTGAACGGAAACGGAAGGATGCTACTCTCAAACTGTTTATTAGGCTTCGAATAAGGCTCCGGACACAACATGCGTTTTAATGGTAGGTAAAACGCTCCTATTTTTTTCTGTTCAGTGTAAATAAATGGAAGAAATAGCTTTTCAGCGATAAGGCCGCCAATTGTTACACAAGACACACACATATTTTCGACAAGTCGTGTCAAATACTCGCGAAAGCGAAACATACATACAACATTTTGGAAAAAATAGTTTTTCCACCAGTAGTGACAAAAACTGATATCGTTTGTTTTCTCGTGTGCAGACGAAAGGGAACAGTGGTGCGAATCTTTGTGTGGTGTGGTGTGCGAGCTGCTGTCGCGGGGCGCGCATGTGGACGCCATGGATGCAGACGGGATCACGCCACTCGTGGCCGCCATAGGAGGTACGTATTTGTATGATAATTCCTGGCATGACCACGGAGGATTTTCTTAATTTCTTTGTGGTACTATGGGCAACAGCGTCGCTTAACCAGTTTTCAACAAAATTCGCGGGCGCGTGTATCGCCCTTGCACGAACTAAACGTATGGTTGTGACGGCGGGCGCGACGGCGTGCAAGAGATTTTAACCTTAGCAGTGGTTAAGCGACGCTGTTGCCCATGGTACATATTCATGAAAAAGAAATGTACTTTAATGTACTTTTGAACAAAAATATTGTACTCTTCTAGTTTCGACGTTCTGGCATACCTAAAGTGGTCGTGTCCGGGACGAGTTTTTTTGGTACGGCCACGCGAGATTTTAGGATATTGTGATCAATTTAAGGATATTAAGAGGTAAAAATTTTAGGAAAATATACATAATATTTTATAATATGACCTAATTCACCTATAATTTGACTTTTAAAATTGACTACATATATTTTCTACAATTTGTACGTTTTAATATCCTTAAATTGTTCAAAGTATCCTAAAATCTCGCGTAAAAAGTGTACAATATTTTTGTTTAAAAAATACATTTTTTTCATGTCATTTTCATTCATATGTACCACAAAAAATTAAGAAAATCTTCCGTGGTCATGCCAGGAATCATTATATACGTATTTGCATATGTCGTAGGTCCGTAGGATAATAGTATAAACTGGATCTTTGAAATAATTCTAGGTCGATTGTAAAGGACCGGATAATTGTAACTTAAGATTGATTTTCGCAATCATCCGAGCTATTTTTAGGATCTTTGTAAAAATCCCAAAACGTTTCGGACAATTGGAAACTTGAATGCTGATCGGATACGCACGCAGTGCCTGGCGACGCAAGCTAGAACATAGAGGATAATGACGGTCTCGATTTAAGACTTAAAATACACATTTGCTGATCGAGCCAGGCCATGTGCTTTAAGCCCCGTATTTATAAACCGCTTTTAAAGTTGAGAGCTATTTTGAGATGCTCTTCTTATAAGAACAGCTTTTCGAATATGAGGCCCTATTTTTGAATCGCTCCGCAGGCGTCGAGCGCTCTTTTCGAGTGATTTTCGTTCGACATATGACTCAAAACAATGACATGTCGAACGAAAATCAGTCGAAAAGAGAATAGGGCCCCAGGTCTCAAGATAGCTCTCAAAAGCTGTATATTCTTTTGTTCTAAGTATTAGGACTAATGCAAATCATGCCATTAATTGCTGATACTATGTATTCTTTTTGTAATATTTGTAAGTAATTAAGGGAACTATAGGTTTGTAAGTTTCTTGCGCCCGTTCTTCTTGTCAGCTAAAAAAGTCAGGAACGGTCTAAAAGTCTGGTAGGAAAATAAAGACGATTCAAAAGTACTTCATAATTAAGTTTTCACTTCTCATGCTCGTAAAGTTCGTCTTTATGTTGGGTATAGGCTGCATAAAATCGCTTTTTATGCTCTAGTGCATAAAGTAAAATCTTCGTTTAAGTCTCAGACTTTAAGACAAAGGTCGCCAGGTAAACAGCCACACACGCAATTTTACTTCGTTAAATTAACTTCATATTTCATTGTTTCTTCATTTTTTGTTGTGTTATACTTAATACTTTTTTATTTTTGAAAATGGGTATCAATTTTATTGAAAGACCTTGATAAAAAAATTTTTTTTCAATTTTTGGATATGGGTATCAAATGAAAGGCCTTGATGAGCACATACCAAAATTATATTTTTTTTAAAAAAATGAGTTTTTTTTTTCAATTTTTGAATATGGGTATCAAAAAGGCCTTGATGAGCACATTCCAAAATTATATTTTTTTTTATAAAAAAAGAGTTTTTTTTTTTCAATTTTTGAATATGGGTATCAAATGAAAGGCCTTGATGAGCACATTCCAAAAATAGATATTTTGTCACAAAAAATTAAGAAAAAACAATTTTTTTTTCAATTTTTGAATATGGCTATCAAATGAAAGGCCTTGATGAGGACATTTCAAAAAGTGTGATGAGGACTTTGTCACAAAAAGTTAAGAAATTTTTTTTTTCAATTTTTGGATATGGGTATCAAATGAAAGGTCTTGATGAGCACATTCCAAAAATATAGAATTTGTCACTAAAATTTAAAAATTTTTTTTTTTTTAGATTTTTACATTATTGTTGTTTAATTTCCTCACAATCGAAGTGAAAAGCAGAGTGTATAACTCGTACATAAAACCCATTTTACCCTCGACTTGACTATCCACCCTCGCCTGCGGCTCGGGTGGATATATACGTCTCGGGTAAAATGATGCGTTTTATGCACTTGTTGTACAATCTACTATTATTTGGATAAAGCTTATTTGACTTTGACTTAAAGAATTTTGTAAAAACAACTGTAATTTAAATTGTTACTGTTTGTTTCTGAATAATAAATAAATAAATATAAATACGAGCCTTTGTCAACATACATTTTGTTCACCACAGGCCCAGCAGAGAGCCTAGTCCGCGGCGCTTTAAGGCCGCGCCTCACGTGCCTGGCGGCCGCCGCGATGGCCTCGTCCGGCGCGCGCTACCGCCCCGCCGCCGTCCCAAGGGATCTACACGGATTTCTCAGAATGCACGGAGTTTTGCAACAACAAAATCGTATACCACATACGACCCAATAGATCATAGAGAGATACTGACAATTTAAACGGCGAATGCCTTAGTGCATGTTGTAAGCCATTTTTTACCGACTTCAAAAGGAGGGAGGTACTCAATTCGACCCGTTTTTTTTTTTTTTTTTTTTTTTTTTTTTTTGTTTTTTGTATGTACACCGATTACTCGAAGACGGCTGGACCGATTGAAATGATTCAAACGTTATTACATTAAGTAAACTTCCAAGTTGGTCCCATTTTTTTAAATTTTGAAATCGGTTCAGTACTTTTCAAGTAATCTTGAAAAAAGCACGCAAATAGTATGATTTTGTGTGAACTACCTCGATGATCAGTCGTATAACTTCTTTGTTTATGAACTGAATAAGATAATTATTTTTTTGTTGGAAAAAGGATATCCTAAGTGTAGTTCTTAACCGACTTAAAAAAGGAGGTTCTTAGTTTGACACGCATGTATGTGTTTCTCCGCGATTAACTCACTTTTGGCTGAGCCGATTTTTCTACCTAAATAATATACCTACACTACCTAATACAAAAGGTACCTACACTAAAAATTAAAAAATAAAAAATTGTTTAAAAAAACAAAAAACCGACTTCAAAAAACCTACCTCTAAAAAGCAAGAAATAAAATTCGTAATAATAAAAACACGTCTATTGAAGTCGGGTGTGGCTTTTAGAAAAAAAGGAATTTGTACTCCAGCCCCACCCGACTTCAATAGACGTGTTTTTATTATTACGAATTTTATTTCTTGCTTTTTAGAGGTAGGTTTTTTTGTATAATTAACACAATTTCCTCCTCTAGGTTCAGCAGAAAGGGTAGTCCCGCGAGATCTACACGGCTTCCTAACAATAAAATCGTCTCCGTATACCACATACGAACCAATAGAACATAGAGAGATAATGACAGTTTAAACGACGAATACCTTGGTGTATGTTGCAAGCCATTTTGTATAATTTCTAAAAAGCTGTTGCAATACGACCCTATAGATCATAGAGAAATAATGACAATTTAAACGACTAATACTTTTAATGCATGTTGCAAGCCATTTTGTATAATTTTTGAAAAGACAGTTGCAACTGCCAGTACCTATGTAAAAAAACATAACTTCCTAAAAACCCTAGTCTTGCGAGATCTACACGGCTTCCTCAGAATGCACGGGGTTTCGCAGCAATAAAATCGTTTACGTATACCACATACGACCTAATAGATCAGTGTTTCTTAACTCGTGTTTCGTGGAGCCCTGGGTATATGCAAGAGGGTCATTGGTAAATATGCTTTATTTCTTAGAAGTTTGTGGTTGAAAAAGGCTAGGAAATACAACGACGAATACCTTCAGTGAGGGAAAATTTATTTATTCTAGAATCTAAATCATCTTACCGCACTAAAGCCATCTTTAGCCCGATACGACAATCGAAGTCGAAAAGGTGTGAACTGTGTTCCTAACCTAAAATTTGTATATTTCTATACGATGACAATCCAAACGACTAATACCTTCAGAAAGGTATTTACTTTTATCTTGATTCTAGAATGTCTAGATCATCCGATTGATCAAGACGCAAATGTATACATATAAGAACATTCTATAAGCAAAATACTCTTTTGACGACGGTTTGACTTCTCTGGATATCAATATATGTGGTGGCAACACCCTAATATCACGACTCTGGCAATACTATTCATACCTAACCTCAAACATGTTACCGACAGCTATCATGCAGTACGTATGAGTTTATAACAACTGTAATACGCAATGAAGAAAAGTTAGCTATTTACATTCATAAACATTCAATACTCTAACCAACTGATATTAAAAAAATATGCAGAGAAAATAAAATATATTTCTATTATGCAAATCAAAGACGCTTACAATTAGGCGAACCATATTTTTTTTAAATGAACTCTTCACGACAAAGTCTTTTTTTTACAATTTGACCGATCTACATTTAAAGCGAGATTTATTTTTATACACCAGTAATGTTATTTTTGTCTTAAATTATGATATTAAATGCCCATATTGTTACTCGATAAAGCTCTTTATTTTTGTCAAATCTTATGGGAAATAGTTCTTAACAGCTATAAATTATACGTATAATCCATTAGGCAATATGGGCTAATTTCATTTGTATATTATTTTTGTATGATAAAGATGTAAACTATACATAATGCAATCTATTTTTATAACAACAGAAGTTATATTAAAATAAACTCTCTATAAAAATACTTGATTATAACTTAAACGGTATTTTAGTCGTTTATTTGTTATAAAAAATAAAAATAAAACTTGAGTTTGGATTGAACACAGGGTAAATTGTGTTCAAATGAGGTGGTATATTTAATGGCTCAAATATATTGTTGTATATATGAAAATTATCGAAACCAATCGTATCGTAGGACGACCGTTGTGATAATAATTTAGTTTTAATATAAGTTAAGGTTTAGTGAAACGCCGCTAGGTAAGCACAAGATCGTATGTATTCTTAAGAATACGTATAATATCATTGGTATGTATATTCGACAATCTATGGGATGTAGTTATGCAGTCATAAATGGTTAAGTAACCAATGGTTGTTCGTTGGCAAGTGCCAAGGAAAATATTTCCTTTTTCGGCACCGTTCCAAAATGCACAAGTAAATAGTTTATACATCGATAGTTAGACGGGTCTTATTCACGAGAGGCATGTAGTTCTTTCTCTTTCCATCATTCGGTAACATCGTTCGCCAGAACGAGAAAGCTACTCGGCCGCGTTCCCGCGTTTTGATATCGGAGAACCGGTCTTTACCGAGCGGTATTCTCGCTTTTGCAAATAATATTTCTAAGCGGCAGAAAGAGATAGAAAATACGGACAAATTTGCATTCGTGTGGTCCAATATACTGATTCAATTCAACACTTGAAACAGATACCAATAATTAGAGTTGAAATGATTTGTTAGTAACTGTTTTCTCGTTTGTTGCCGAAACAAAACGTGAATAAGACCCATAGTGCCTTCCCATTTACCCTCAAAAGGCTTACCTTTGAGAGACAGAGATAGAAGGCCAATACGTAGTCTCAGTATCAATATTTTGACAAGGAGCAATTGTTACGTAGATTAGTAAAACCTATACTTATGTTTATAGGTGACGCACAAATATGACAGATAAAATATTAGCTAATTAGTATTCTATGGTTTTAGCAAGTATCGCATATTTTACCTCGTTCTCACGAGGCGATTTTAGCTGAACAACTGTTAAATCGCTTGCATACTTTAACCGCATCCATTTTTAGGGTTCCGTACTCATAGGGTAAAAACGGGACCCTATTACTGAGACTCCGCTGTCCGTCTGTCTGTCTGTCCGTCTGTCTGTCTGTCACCAGGCTGTATCTCATGAACCGTGATAGCTAGACAGCTGGAATTTTCACAGATGATGTATTTCTGTTGCCGCTATAACAACAAATACTAAAAACAGAATAAAATAAATATTTAAGAGGGGCTCCCATACAACAAACGTGTTTTTTTGCCGTTTTTTGGTACGGAACCCTTCGTGCGCGAGTCTGACTCGCACTTGGCCGGTTTTTTGTTGACTGATAACAATTGATCAACCTCAAATCGTCTCGTGAGAACGCAGTAAAAGAATAGATTTCTTCCTTCGCGTTCTCTTTTCTCTTTCTTCGGTAGTAAGTAGTAAAACTTAATGCGCCAATATTCTGAAAGCTATCTACGAACTGTTATTCTTTAATGTGATGCAGCGAAACCATAGATCTAACTAACCATAAATAGAATCTGTAAGTCTAGGAAATGCAACGAAGTAATGAATTGACTATTTTAATAAATTAAGTATAATATCTTGAGTAAAGTGACTCCTTTATTGTTTGTATGTTCCGAATGTTTTTAATTAGTGATAAATAATAAATCTAATTCAGTGGCCATTGTAATAAAATAAAATAATTTTATTAGAAAACATAAAGATATTAAATTGATATAATGAACAAATTATGTTCTAATAGCATTTTATGGAATTACCTACATATTTGACTAATATGGACATGAAATTTATATTACATTGCTGTGAAATATACGTGCTTACGAAACTCTTGTGTTAAATTCAGTTAAAACTAACGAAATTATTTAAAGAAATATTTTTCCCACTTAGTCATAAGTAGATTAATATTCTGATAAATATTTCGCATTTATTGTGTATTTGTACAGATAAAATCGAATTATTCTCTAAATATTTTTCATCGAATTGACAAGTATTTGATATTTGGATGGCATAGTTTAACAATGCATATTATTTCTAAATGTCAGTTTTCATAGTCCAATTGCTTCTTTATCTCAGAAATCTGCTTAAACTACAACCTTCTTTAAAACTTCTGACTTATAAATGTAATTGTAAAGACAATAATTATTATATCTTTCGACTATGACATAGGTAACCAACATTAGCTGTCTCTGTGAAAACTGACCTTAAAAAAGTACAATATTTGGACAGCTGATGTTTTTCTTTTCCTATTGATATTAATCAATGCAAAAGTTTATAAATTGTGATGTGTTATTTGTCTCCGAGACTAACTGTAAATATAGTGCGTCGTTTTCGTTCCTATTATTTTGTACCTAATGAAAATTATTAATTTATATATGTATTTGGAAATAAATCTAAAACCGAGATGAGCGGCTTCTAAACATGTAACTGCAATTATTTTTAGTTTTAAACTATCCTTTTCGTGTACAATTCGCGACATTAATACGATTTTGAGTTCTATAATGGTAGCAAAAAGATAAACCTTTTATGATAACCTATAAGCCTTCGTTCAAGAATACCCTAGATGTCCGGTAAGAGTCCTCAAAACGGAACTTCGAAATAACGCCTCTCTTTCAAACTGGGCGCTTATTTTGTACAAAGTATTATCTACTTTGTTTCTTAGTATTTAAAGTTGAATTTGGAAAGAATAGTAGTTTGTACTCAGATCAAAATATTCATGTGGAGATTCTAATTTAGAAATTTTGAATCGCTTTTTATTTTGTCAGTCGGTGCCACATTTGCGTGCTCTTTTAGTTCATGAAGCGTTATCTAGGATATTCTTGATCGAAGATTGGAGTCTTTAAAATTAGCTGTAGTATATAAAATTATTGTCTTAGCGAGATGTTACATCACTTGTAGCTTATTATTAATGTCGTTAAATTTATTAATAAAAAATAATGTCATATCGTTTTAACTTGAAATCTAGTCAAATTATGTTATTTAGGTGCTAATAGTGTTTGTGTAAATATTTATTATAGCTTCCTTCTATGCTGGATCAGCTGTTTAGCAAGAAATCGACGCCAATCAGTACCTTTAGCACTTAACACTATCGAGTGTGAATGAAATAATGAATGAATTAATTAATTAGATCAGCGGTTCCCGAATGGGGTTCCGCGGAACCCTGGGGTTCCGTGAGAGGCTCTCAGGGGTTCCGCGAAAATTCAAGAGTTTAGGTATAAAGACCCGATTTCGATGGTATTGACCCGCGTCCCGACTATCCATTAGTTTGTCCAAATTTCTGATGATAACACGCGATCAAAATCAAAGTGTTCATAACAACGTCAAAGTTTTCGTTATGACAACAAGTTAAATGCCTTATTTTGCGTTGTACCTCTTACCCTTAATTAATGAAAGCAGAATTGCAACAAACATGTCTTGTTCGGAATTCGTAAGTAAATATAAAAATGACGCAGAAATAATGAGGGAGGCCCGTAGTAATAGAAAATATGCATGGAAACAGCGTCCAAAAATACCTTAAATATTAAATCAAAAGTCTTTTTTTCCCTTCACTTCGGTAGTTCTCCTTTTTTTTATTTTACTCTTACTTTGCTCACTCGCCCGTTTGTTTCCATTGATTTTGAGTATTTTAATTATTAAGTATAATTAACAAACATTCACATACATTCATCATGTCCTTCCTTTACCAGTTACCAGACTCTACAGTGGTTTTACTGCCAGTTTTAATGATTTCAACGTACATTTAGTTAAAAAATAGACCCAAAAAACAACCGTGTCATGGATTTTCTGTTCCACAATGTGGCAACCCTGGTTAGTTTACTTCTTACTTGAGCTAGGGTTCCGCCCAAAAATGGTGAACCAAAAAGGGTTCCGTAGCCAAAAGAATTCGGGAACCGCTGAATTAGATGCTAACAGCAGGCTAATCGCTGAGTCATCGATCGCCATAGAGTACATTCTAACTATGGAAAGTAAAAAAACGAAATCGAACATTATTAACAAATTACTTTCCTTGATTAAATTGTATACTGTGGTGATCGATGATTTAGAGATTGGTCTGCTGTAATGCACCCATTCATTCAATAGAATTCGTATCGTATTGAAAATCTCAGTTCTCTTTTACGGTGGTAGGAGGCGCTGTACAAATTTATTGATATATGGAGGAATGCTCTGCAAGATTTAAATATGTTCGTTTTTTTTCGTAATGTTATAACGTTAATAGCTTAATATATTGTTTGGCAAGTAATAAGTACTGTCACATGGTCTTTAGGTACAATCACATACAGTTGGTTTTGCATAAAACGAACGAGCTCTAACCGAGTTTGGCTCTGTAAAATAACAAGAAGGTTAAAAAAAGATTTAGTTTAACTAAATAATATTATGTTATGGGCTCAATATAATTCGTTAATTTTATTTTGTAAATTTATGTGCTATATTTTTTTAAGGAAAAACACAATTATGATGTCCATGTGGATTCAGATATTTTTTTATATAATATAATAATACTATTGATGAATTGTACTTATCCAATGTTATGTACCTGGTTTCTGTACAAGATGTACTTTCGATTGAAAATGTGATTCTTATTGCAAAGGATTAAGACTCATAATAGTTGACTGTACCGCCACAAGCAAAATGTTATGCGTTAAATGTCGTATATGTATCACTTAATGTTAAAAGTAGTTTTTCCGGTAGCTGTCAATAGATAATTTTAAAACCAAACAAGTTAGAATGCTAAAGCATACAAGTTAGAATGTTAAAGCATACAAGTTAGAATGCTAAAGCATACAAGTCAGAATGCTAAAGCATACAAATTAGAATGCTAATGAATGCATTTGAAATTATTTTCACTTATATATTTGGTATTTGACACCATTAACAATTTATTTCAAGACACAATTTCCCTAAAAAAACACTGGCTTACACCCAATATCTTTAAAAAAACTTAAAAAAATATATATTTAGGTACTTTGAAATTAAGGCCCTTATAGCAGTCAACTAGCGCCGCCAATACATTTATTTTTATTACACGTAAACCAAATCAGTATTAAAAAAAGGAAACGACCATGCCTTCTTAAATTGTCTCTTATATTTTTTGGATAACTCTTCAACATTTTTCATTCTTTGTACTAAGCTTAAAATGCATTTGAAACGACAGTGGCTACTTTTGGTTGAAATGGATTTTAAACTTACAGAAAGAATGAAAACTGTTGAAGAGTAATTATTAAAAATATTAGAGACAATTTAAGAGGGCATGGGTGTTTCCTGTTTTTTAAATATTGACCTGGTTTACGTGTAATAAAATAAATGAATTGGCGGCGCTAGTGGATAGCTATAGGCGTCTTAATAAATAGTGAATTGAGTTGGCAAATGATTGACGTCATAATATGCTATCTATTGCCATAAAAAATCTATAAAAAAATCGTTAGGGTGTCAAATACACAAATTGTAACTGTTTTTCAATAAAATGTTTTGCTAAAGATACTGGAAATCGCATATTTTTTTAATTAATTATTAACAGTAAAAGAAGTTCCCTGAAAATTTTGAAATCTATTTTAATTATCAATAGTAGCTAAGTATTTCTATTTCGCGTAGAATAAATTAAAAGTTCTAAATTGTTGTCTTCGAGAGACCACACTATATAATTAATCAGTACTGTAGTTAAAATTGTGCCAAAAATTAGTAATATTATGGAGCTTTTACAAGTGGCGTAGTTATCACAATGTCCACGCAGATTGTAGAGGAATATAATGTATTTCCTGAAATAAAGTTTAATGTTTTTAATATTTTGTTTCTTTTATAAGTTAATAGGTACCTATACTGCTACACATTCTAGATGCGAATGTAGTATAACGTAGAACTTCGTCCTTTTTTAAAGTAGGTTAAAAATAGACTAGGTACATACGCATATAATATATCAGTTTTCTAGCACACATATTTCAAGCTTTGCTTAGTTTGGGGCTAATTGGTGCTGTGTGAAATTATTCAAGCATTTATTATTATACACTCAATTACTAGTTGTTTTAGAACAAAGCAGACAATCAACCACACTAATGACACATGAGTAAAAAAATTACTTACTCATGTGCTAATGATTTGTTTGACATGCGTGACATATAAAAAATAGCAAATATTAGTAGCTGTACGGAGCAGTACCAAAAAATAAATAGTCATCTGATTTTAAAAAAAATCAATTGGATTTGAAGCCACTTCAAAGTTTTAAAAGATGCACGTTCCGCTTTGTTGAGCGTGATAACCAAAGCTTATAGTAATTTGAACTTTATCATTAAGGTACAAACTACTTTTGCAACACGTAATGAGACGGCAAAATCGATCAAGTGTGAACCACAACAAATTCTTAAATTAAATACCTACCATGACGCGCATCTATGTAAAAGTATCTAATAGCTCAGAGGTATACCCGAGCAATATCCCGCCGGCTCAGATCAAATAAAAAAGGAAGATGGAGCGTTGCGCAGTGGTTGCGAACAACTAAGTGAAGCCGGTTTTTGATGGTGCGTACTAGAAGGCGGGCGGGGGCCGGGCGGCAGGGTTAGCCCAATGACGAACGAAAGCCAAGGCGTAGTTTCGTTACATATGTCTCCGTCGAAGACTCCGTCTTTACTTTTTTATTTGGTCTGAGCCCGCCGGGTATTTAATTTTGGTATGGCATTTTTACAGCTGTCGTGGGTATACGCGATACGTACCGCGAACCCATTGGGATATCACTACCGGCACGTAAAGGATACGCTCAAATTTGAATAGGCCTTAAATTATAGGAAAGGAAGGTAATGGACCGCCACAGTAAATCCTCAGTAGACGAAACTTTGCATTATGATAAAGTACTATGGGCAACAGCGTCGCTTAACCAGTTTGCAACAAAATTCGTGTGCGCGCGAATCGCCCCTGCACGAACTAAACGTATGTGCCAGCGGGCGCGGCGTGCAAGCGATTTTAACCTTAGCAGTGGTTAAGCGACGCTGTTGCCCATGGTACCTATCATAAATGAAACATATTTTTTAAATTATCCAAATCGTTTTTTTTTTATTTTGGATATTTGTACATAGGTTTTGGTTCATACTATATTACAACCTTGCAAAATTTCATCGACTAAGGATTTAATGTTGGGGTCTCCATACAAAAGATCGCTTAATTTCCTACACTATTACTTAAAAGTGTAAGTGAGTAGGGATTGCAATCCAGCAAAGTGGGATTATCCTGCAATCCAGCCGGATCCAGTATAATTTTAGGAACTTGGTGATCCCGCAGCCTCTTAATTTCCTAATGGCACATAAACATAATAGTCGCTGATTTTAAGTTTTTTATTTACGATGAAAGTATTCACTAATTGGTGTAATAACAAGTCATGGCATACCCGAGATGAATGCGAGATTTAATACAATTGCGTATAAGATAACAATGGGAGGACAATTGCTAGAGATTGAAGCAACAATGGGTTGCATTTCCCACAACTTAACCATCTTCTTAATCTTTGATGTGGAAATTTAGATCTTATCGGCAAAAACATAGAGGCGTTGTAACAGCAAAACGCGAAAAAGTTATTTTACGGAACCACAAAAGAATATGAGGCGCTGTGTCAACAAAATATTCATAATTGGATGTAGGCTTGGAGACAGTGTGGGTCATGATTATGAGGGACCATTATTTTTTTACCATGTCCATCAGGACATAGTAAAGTCGTAATTTGATAGAGGATGACATCTATGAATCAATTTACGACTAGGTACCTTATTGAACTAAGTATTTATAGCAGTGACAGTGAATATAATAAAAAAATAATAAGATAATAATGATCTTTGCGATAAATAAGAAATACTATTTACTTACTTTTTTATTAAACTATCTGAATCATAAGTATTGAATTTAAATATTGATTTAAAAATATAATTTTGAAAATATAATTGAATTATGGTGTTTGACTGGGAGTATGTAATTTAATTATATCAATTATAAGAAGCTGTTATGTAAAGTAAGTACATAAATGTTTACATAAATGCGAAAAATACCTATTACCTATTATAATATTTGTTACAAACCTTCTTAGTTCTACAAGTTCTACCTTTACCATCCCCGCAAATTGCTAATACGCCTGGCTCATTTTTTTAACCTCAAAAAGGTAAAACTATTGTTAGTAATTGTTTTTTAAAGCTAGCCATGTCTTATTGAAAATAATAATTCAATTATAATTTTCTTGTTAATGTCATTTTTAGTTGTGGATAACGTCAGCCTAGATGTTAATTTGACAAGGTTTCAGCGCATTAGCAATTTGTGGGGATAGTACTGACGGAGAACGTAAACAATGTGCACCATGTCCCCTGAATCACGACAAAGACGGCGGATGTGCAGAGTCGTTATGATGGGGATTAATGGAAATAACTGGCATTACCTAACTCCAGTAGCATCTGGAGGGGCGGCAGCACGGGACTTTCAGTTTCTATAGCTGGTTGCCTCCGCGAACACGCGTCGCCGACACCTTACGCAATAGGTATACTCCGCGAAGGCCCGCATTCTCGTGACACACATTTTTCGTACATATGATTATCAAAAGTGTCCACCAAAACTACTTATTAGTAGTTTCTTTTTCAAAACTTGCAACACTTTCTAAAAGTTTGGTCATTTAAACTTTTTTGAAAATTCGAATTTGAAATCGGTTGCGGTCAAAGTTGCGGCGGCTGTAGTAGGTACCAACATAAACGTGTTATAACTTTTTCAACAATGTGCAGAAGAGATCAGTGCATTTGTTCAGTGAACCAACATGTGGTACAAATTGAGTGAAGTGTTAAATTGGGCGGCACCATCTGTCGAAAAGTAAGTCATAATTTAAAATTAATTTTCTGTAAGTACGAAGCTATCTCAAAGCTTACTTTTCGGTCAATTTGAAAGTATTTGCTACTTAAGTATTCTACTCGTAATTAAATGTACAAAGGTTATGCCAAATCTAACGAAGAAATCGGTTATACTATACCTAATTAAACAATGTTGACGTCTGGCCTGCGATAGGCCAGATCGCAGGTTCGATTCCCATAATTTACAAATGTAACATAACAACTATACCTACATTTCTTTGTTTAGATTACAGCTTTGTTTAGATTACACTAAATAGGAAGAGATAACGGCGTTCTAAAATAAAGACATTTAGAAAATCGGTCATTTTGGGAGAGAAGGTGATTTTGATATTTCTTAATTATGAGATCAGTACAATATATAGGAATCGGTCCTAACCACAGAACAAAGAAAAAAAAAATCCCCCTAAGACCGGAAAATCTGTCGTGCTAATTAGAACAGGGGCCCATTTCGCGCTAATTCTGAACGATAAAACCAAAACCGGTGTCATTTCGGTTATTCCTAAAAATCTTTGGTTTTCCTTCAGCATTCTTATTTAAATTGTCTAAGAAATTGGCATCGTAGGCTACCTAGGCATAGCTTTCAACAATAGGGAACATGCATAAGTCACCAATTTTGATAAATTTGAGCTTGATCGCTGCGGACACGTATAAAAACACGATGGAACAGAAAAATAAAAAATAAAATGTATTACTTTAGTTTTATCACACAAGGAAAAATAACGAATTTTTTTTTTCGTTTTCGGATATAATTGCACTTAACAGTCGGATAGAACATCAAATAAGAAATAATATTTTGTATGACACATATGCACTTAAACGCAATATTTAGGGAGATATTTGAAAATTCTTGGCTAACTCCACACTAACGTGACATAAGTGACGTCACAAATGTTGACTTTTTTGTATAGAGCGTTTTCGGCGGGTGCTGCTGCGTGCTAACTTCAAGTAACTATATCACGAGAAAAAAACACAAGAGAAAAGTTTTAATATTACAGTTGATTTTCTCACGCATTATACTTTTGATTTTGATACAAAAAAAAATTGATGCATGTTCCCTATTTTAACAAAACTGAAGCGCGTATTTTTCTTTAAACAAAACTGAAAAGGTAACGATTTAGTTTTGATTACCACGATTGGGTCCTAGGACATTCTTATTATACTCGTCTTATCGTTTTAGGAAAACAATTCAGGTGAAAAGCAATGTTTTCCTTCCTGGAAGCATTAAATTGATGCTAAAATGTGATACTTTGTAACAAGATTGTAGATTGTAGAGTCTAGTTTGTACACGACAGGGTAGGGTAGACTACCAACTACCGCGCACAAATAATAATATTTATCGATTAATTTTTATCTTACATTATTGAATAATAATAATAATAATAACGAGGAGCTCGGCGGCGCAGTGGTTTAGCGCCTGGCCCAGCGATTGCGTAATTTAAGCAACGTTCGCAAGGGTCGGTCATGGGATGGGTGACCAAAAATGTATTATCTCGAGCTCCTCCGTGCTCCGAGCAAGCGAGATGTCACTAATCAGCAACAATGTGTGATAAAAAGAAATGCGTGATTATGACGTGCAGAACTCTTTTTCGCAACTGATTGACAGTTTGTCAGCCCTTAGGGAACGTACCCATACTACGTGACCCATATTTTACCATTTTTTACCCCCCTCCCCCCCCCTCGGTGACCACCCGTAGTATATGCCAAGACCCCCCCCTACCCCTGGTTTTCACGTAGTATCTCATAGATAATGGTTTTACATCATTTTCAACGAAATCTAAAAAAAAATTTGCTCATTTTTGTCTTTTCATTAGTAAGGCGCTTGCCACGTAATGCCAAGAGTGTGTATTATAATTTTACATACAATTACAAGCGAAAAAATGTATCAAGAAGAAAAAAAAATTCGCTGCGTGCCATATTTGAATACAACTTGAAAAAAAAGAACCAGATTTCCATTGACAATATTGACTACGTGACAAAACATAGGCCCCCCCTCCCCCCCCTGTGACCAAGCGTGGTATTTTAAAGACCCCCTCCCCCCCTTAACGGGTCACGTAGTATGGGTACGTTCCCTTATCAGCCCGCTGAGAATTTGAGTTCTGAAAATATATCCGATTTTTCTTGAAATCGTGGACATTTTTGCGGAATAATGCTTCGGAAACATGGTGTCCTGTTCAGTGATTGATTGTTGTACAACACATCGAAATAACCCAGAAAAATGATAATTTCACAGGTAAATTATTCCAAATCGACCCCGCCTAACTTTGTGTTTATTTTTGCCAATACGTTTCGAAATTGTAGCACTGAGCGTGATAATTCTTTTCTGTAAACACTCATTTTTGTAAGAAGCAAAGATCGGCTAGACAAAATGCAAAATTAACGAATATTTTGTGTAAAGAAATAATTTTCATTTTACAGTAGGGCTGCATAAAGTTATCGATATTTTTTGTCGATTGTCTATCACGCCGCCGCCGCATCACGCGGTAAACGAATATGTTTCCAATTTTTTCTAATAGTCATACTTCATTTCAGAATCGTAATTTTAGTACACCCGTGTAAAATTCTATCCCATTTATTTTGAATCTATGGCTGTTAATTAATACTATCGATATCGATATTTATATCAATAGTAACAAGATTACATCACTGAGACTTACACATAAAAAAAATACACACACAAATGTAAATCAATTTCGGTTTCGATTGACAGCTCATGTTTGTTCCTCTATTCCGACAGGTATATTAACTTTATGATTCTTACTGACGCGAGTTTTAGCATTTTTTCCCCATTACAAAAAAGCGTACAACGCCGCTATAGAAGTTTTCACTTCAAAAATATTGACACAGATTTAAACTGTTCTTTCTTTAAACAATTATCACCAAATGTGTTGATAAATATCAAAACCCGGCAAGTCACACCCCTACTCGAAATCAAACTGTGAATGCCGCTAAATTCAAAATTTTAATATCTGTAAGTTCCTTTTCTTCAAATCAAGATAAGTCAATAAAAACACTACTAAAATAACCGTCAAAGTTGAAGTTTTTTTTCAAATTCCGGTATGTCTACTGACTGGTCTTTATTAAACTTAAGCATGTCCAACGACGACCAATCAGGGTACAGTATGACGCCCAAGATGGATGCCATTTCCGTGAGTTATCGGGAGTGAAGCACATTGCCGTCGAAGTTTTTATTGAATATTATTGTTAAAAATGGACGAAAATAATTTAAATTAAAGTGTAGTGGATGCAGACAAGACACGGAAAAAGACTGCATCAAAATCTAAAAAGAAACTAGCATTGGAGAATGTTAAAAGGTAAGTGAAACACCAGCACAGTAGTTGTATTATAACGTTGACCATAAAGTACCTACAGGGTTGTGCCTACTTAGATTTTAGTGAACCATTTAATTTTACACTAATGACGATTAATATTTTAGCGCACTGTAACCAGAATTCTATCATCGAGTTAAGCGGTGAAAAAAATTAATTTAAAATTTATGTAATATTGCTAAATTATTATGCACTTGCTTTCTGAATCCTTTTTTGTTTGAAATTTATTAAGTGCCTAGCATAGCAGTGGTCTTTTTCATTTCCCTGTTCACATTATCCCATTAAGCTTTTCTATATTTTTATTTTATCGGGTTATGGAATGGACTTATTAACATAAATATTAAAGTAATGCTATTGTGGTTGGCTTTTGAGTGTGTGGTCTGCTATTTATACAGGGTAATGTTTGGATCCCTTGTTAAAAGTGGCATCACATTCCTCAACTGCAATATTATAATAGTATTTTACAGAATAACGATGGAACATTACAATTGAAGAGACAGAGAGGACGCCATTAATAACTCGAAAGCTTATGTCATGGAAGAAGTTTTAGATTTTGTCAATTTTTTTTCTAATAAATCACAATGAACGTTCATTATTGGTATTTCTTTAATTTTCTGGTTTCAGAAAAAATATTAAGTAGCAACCCTGAGCGTACGTCCTGTTACAGTGATATTTGCCAAAATCCGGCAAGTCCAATGACCATTTTTCAAAATCAGGCACGTCCACAGTAATTTTTTTCAAACTCCGGTACGTTTCGCTAGTATAAATCAGACACCGGTATGTTCAAACTTTAAACCGATTTTCCAGCTTAATCCGTCATTTCTGGTATTTTTATTTCTGTTTTAATATAAAGAAACCCCTAGACGAGTAGCCGTAAATTAAAAAAACCTCAAATCTATAAATGTACTGCGTAAAACACATTTCCTTCATTTGCCACTTTTCACTTAGAGTGGACTTAACGGGTTTTGAAATTTAACCACACAAATAGAGTTGCTAAGTCAGCAGGAGATTCAGTTGGCAAAATTGTCACTCCTGTTTTTTGAAGTCGGTTACAGAACAGAATTAAATAAGATTTATTATCAAGTTGTTTAGTATTATTATTTTGCTGTGTTGATCGTACTATTTCTTCAGCATTATGTACTAAGTGTTTACGTAATCTTATTATGTTAATACGGTGTATTAACCGCCTCGCATCCACCGTACAAGGCGGACTGATAAAATCGGATAAGCTAGCCGATTATTGCGAAATCGCCGGATTAACTAAACTGAGGTCACTGTTTGAACCGTGGCTTGTAGGGAGACACAACAAGTAGTCTTATACTGAAAAACACATTATTCTAATATTATAAGTAGGTACCTACCTAAGTAATGTCGCTAGAGTAATTAATGTTCTGTTATACCACAGATAATATAATATTTATACTGTTATACCTACATGCAAGTTTAATGCGCATTTAATTGCTCGTCGTCAATAAATTATGAAGGCCGGCGCGAAGCCCAAGATCAGAAAACCAGGGACAAACATAAACATAAAAAAAAAAAAAATCGGTTGGCACTCCGGGAGTGCCGGCAGAAGTGAAAATTTGAATATTAAAGTTGTGCATTTTTGATATTTTGAAATTAGCGGCAAAGGATTAAAATTATTTCTTTCCTATTACTATACAGTCACACAATTCAATCAGTTTGTAATTAGAGAAAAATTCTAAAGATTTCGCGCCAGTGGCCATTTTAATTTCTACATGCACGCATTCTACGATTTAAACTTACAGTCACATAGAGTATATATAAGTCTATGATTTCACCGAAGAGATCGCTGCTATTAGTTCCATTTTCAAAATTAGCGCGTTGCTGGTGACACAAGTGTTTACATGACGTCTTAAAATGACGCGCCGCCATTTTCAACGCGCCCTGTAGAAAGAGAGGGGGATACTTCGGCCGAGAGCTGTCTTCTCTCCATCCGTCACATCCGTCCGCATTTTCGATCAGCCACTGATTCCTGACGCGAGTTTAGCAGTTTTTCCCCATACAAAAAGCGCACAACGCCGCTAAAGAAGATTTCACTTCAAAAAAATCTACAAAAATTTTTTCATTGACCCGATAACACAGAATAACTAATAAAGGCATAGAACTCCGATCCGAACCTTATCTTATGGTGGCTCTTCACTTGGGTATTTGTGTATGTGTAGTTGCCATATTTCCCAAATACGACCATGTGGGTGGATTAAATATTTGTCAAATGGAAGCGCGAGTGGCGACCGCGCACCGGACGACGACGCTTCGTGGGGCTTCGTGGGGCTATCTGGTGAAGGTCGAAGGAAGTTGTTGGATGCGGGCAATGCAGGACCGATCGTTGTGGAGATCCTTGGGGCAGGCATTACCCAGCAGTAGGTGTTGTGCGGTTGATATGATTATGGGGTATCCATATTATACCTACTACAAACCTCTATGAAATCTTTCAAAAACTCGACGAGAGAATCCTTAGAGCATTTAAGCACTAAAGAGCTGCCAGATTGGAGGTTTCCCCTATTTTGGAGAGAAAAGAAAATCTTCCCTTCATACATAACGAATTATTTTGATAATAATAATAATCTCTTTATTGTCCTAAATGTGGTTACATAACGGTCTTATTAAACTAAATTTAGTTGAGTCCCTCATAATTAACCTATTAAAGGCGTACAATGTCATCAAATACACTAAACACATACTATTGAAAAGAAACTTATTTTATGTTGATTACGTCTTTAGGTCAAACAATTCTCGTACACCATGAAAGTTATTTTAATAACCATTTAAATAACTTGTTTTTCCAAAACTGTATGGAACTGATTTCTTTAATATTGACATGTTAATATTTGGGGAACAAAATATCGCGTTTGGGGATTTTTGAAATCTTTTCTAAGATAAGGATAAATAAAATGAGATCTGGGAAAAGTTTGAAATTCATATCTGGCAAACCTGAGCAGATAAATGGCGACACTGTTCTCGCGTCGCGATTCATCCAAGTAGGTCGTTATACCGCCGCCGTTTGTCTTTTGTTTTGTTGGTTGTGAGCTCTGTGCCGGCGCATCTCTTTGCACAAAGTAAATCATCAATGTTATGTAATGTTGACTATGCTTATCGCAGAGGTCGCGTCGCGGGACTCTCTCTATTTTAATTGCCCTGTTTGCATTGTCGATGGAATGGACTCTCATTAAAACTAACCTTTTTTATCATAGGGCAAGACAGGTGAAATAGTTTAGGTAAGTAGGTAATTTATTTAAATAAGATATTTATAGAAGTAACAATAAACAGATGAAGTTTCAGTCGTGGTCGAAATTGGCGGACATGACGATGAAAAAAAAATCACCTAAAATTACTTACTTAAATTGATAAAAAAATAAACAGCAACTTTAGTTATTGCTTCATAACTTGAAAATAATGCGAAAATTAAAGTTGCGAAACGCAGGTCAGCGTAAAATACGATTAGCTCTGACGATGTTGATTAAAATCGATTTTGTATGAGAATTGATCTTTTCGACATGAAGCGACGCATTCGTTTCTCGATTACGCTAGATTATTTTATTGCCTAACTTTGCAATCATAGCACGGAATAGATCTCGTTTATTACATACTTAGATCTATAGATATCACGAAAAAATTACTTCTATGTTGAAACCACTAATACTATAAGATTATTTTGAAACTGGTGATCATTAGCACTTTAGGTAATTGGCAATTGCGTTGTTGCAATATATTCTTATTATTTTTAAGGAAAACTTACGCAAGATCTTAAAAAATATCTAATAGATCTTATTTGAAATTCAAAAGTAATTTTGATGTAATCATCACAAAAGTAATTAGAAATAGACTTATTTTTTTTTATTTCCACGAGACTATAAAAACATTATACACTGGCCTGCAAAAGTAAGTTCTACAGAGACCTATTTTCATACAAACGAGGTAACTTTGATACTTTGGTTCTCCGTCCAGGATTAAACGGGGTGTGATTTGATAATGGCCATTCAAAGAGTAAATAAAGGAGGCCCAGATCGCTAAAGATACCCAACGGATTAGAAGAGTCGTTTACACCAGAGACCGAACGGACTTTTTAGTGTTACATTTTCCATACTTTTGATGTAATTTTAATTTGTTATTTTTTTAAGTTCAACCCTGACCTAAACGACTCTTCTAATCCGTTGAGTTTTTTTAGCGATCTGGGCCTCCTCCATTTACTCTTTGAATGGCCATTATCAAATCACACGACGTTTAATCCTGGACGGAGAACCAAAGCATCAAAGTTACCTCGTTTGTATGAAAATAGGCCTCTGTAGTACTTACTTTTGCAGGCCAGTGTAGAAGCGAAACATCTAACATCTTAATCTCTATCTATTATTTACAGAAGGATGTTTTGGCGTTTCGTGGGAGGCAAGAATGTATGTTCTTCTATTTCTTACAAAAACCGATTCTTCAAGCACTCATATAACCTTATCAGTTTACAGAGTTATTCTCAAAATATAAATGGACACTTTCAAAGCATCAGCTGAATCTCAGTGTTATGGAAAAGGTTGAAATCAAACATCGACTTTAGGTCATCTTCCATGTTTACAATATTCTGTCGCGGAACTGTCACAGAAAACGATCAATGTTATGGAAACCTTATACTAATGTTGTTAGTTGTTCAGTTTGGGAGCTACTGACTGTAAACATTGTAATTTGAGAACAAGTTAATAATCTGGAAAATTTTTGATCTTTGCTGGTTGTCGAGCTAAACAGAAACATTGTCGTGTAAGTTTTTTAATTCTTTATGTGATTGACATCTTGGGCTCTTTAGGACTAAATTGAATGACATTTGCTAAGTAAATTCGAATATTTTTCAGTAAACATAAACGAAATGGACTCCTGTCTAGAGGATCATTATTACAGCTATTGACTTTTTAGTTAATATAATAGTGAGGAGCTCGGTAGCGCTGCAATTGCGGGGAGGTTAAGCAACTTTTGCAAGGGTCGGTCATGGGATGGGTGACCAAAAATGTATTAGCTCAAGTTCCTTCAGCGCTTTGGAAGGCACGATAAACCATTAGACCCGGATGAATTTGCAGTCGTTAACACCCAGCAATCCGCATTAGGCCTGCGTGGTGGGTTATGGCCCATGCTCCTTACCCACCCATAAGGAAGGCCTGTGCCCAGCAGTGGGGCTTTAAAAAATGGCTGAAGTCGAATAGAATAATAGCTTAGAAACTAACATGGCCTAGCTACTTAGCCAATGCAATTCGTAATACGCCAGCCTTTCTGCAGTTTGATTGTTACTTTTTTGTTATGTTTTACGTAGGATGCGAAACAGTATTATCAAATTAATTACAATCTAAATTATACTAATAATGTTTACAAGTTTCAACAGAAAAAGTTATACAAAATATACTTTCATACAAAAGACATCAACGCGTTTGAAAAAACTTGATTAACCATTCTTACTGTCGTCGTTTCAATCGCAATTAATATAAGAAGTATTATACCTACACGTAAATTTATGTGAAAGTTGGATATTTAAATGTTTGGATGTTTGTTACTCAATCACGCAAAAACGGCTGAACGGATTTGACAGACACACAGATAGTTTAAAGCCTGGATTAACTCATACGATACTTTTTATTCTGGTCAAAGATTCCATAAGATCCACGCGGATGAAGTTGAAAAACGTCTAGTAGCTAGGCACAGATAGTTTAAAGCCTGGATTAACTTCATACGATACTTTTATTCTGGTCAAAGATTACATAAGATCCACGCGGATAAAGTAGCGGGTGAAAACTGTTAAATAATAATTTAGGATTTTTTTTTTAACTTTTTAGATTTTTTGCATTCACAATGCTATTTTTATATTAAGATGATTAATATAATGAAAATATTAGAAAACAGTATTATCAAATTAATTACAATCTAAATTATACTAATAATGTTTACAAGTTTCAACAGAAAAAGTTATACAAAATATACTTTCATACAAAAGACATCAACGCGTTTGAAAAAACTTGATTAACCATTCTTACTGTCGTCGTTTCAATCGCAATTAATATAAGAAGTATTATACCTACACGTAAATTTATGTGAAAGTTGGATATTTAAATGTTTGGATGTTTGTTACTCAATCACGCAAAAACGGCTGAACGGATTTGACAGACACACAGATAGTTTAAAGCCTGGATTAACTCATACGATACTTTTTATTCTGGTCAAAGATTCCATAAGATCCACGCGGATGAAGTTGAAAAACGTCTAGTAGCTAGGCACAGATAGTTTAAAGCCTGGATTAACTTCATACGATACTTTTATTCTGGTCAAAGATTACATAAGATCCACGCGGATAAAGTAGCGGGTGAAAACTGTTAAATAATAATTTAGGATTTTTTTTTTAACTTTTTAGATTTTTTGCATTCACAATGCTATTTTTATATTAAGATGATTAATATAATGAAAATATTAGAAAAAATCGGCTCACCCGTAGCAACTCAGACGGGACTCGAACCCGCACCCTTAGGATTCCGGCCCAATGCGCTACCAGTGGCTCCGTAGCATAACTGGTAGTGCATTGGGCCGGAATCCTAAGGGTGCGGGTTCGAGTCCCGTCTGAGTTGCTACGGGTGAGCCGATTTTTTCTAATATTTTCATTATATTAATCATCTTAATAATTTAGGATTTTAATTTGCCTAGCTGCGGTAATCTCATAATAAACTCACTACAAAAAATATTTTCAAAACATTTGAATTTACGGCAAAAATTAAAGATTTGAAATGCTTATTAATTAAAACGAATGCATAATCAATTAGTACTAAGTTGTTTAGGAAAGTGCCGCGAAATCGACAAGGTCGCGGCGGCTGTGACTTTGTCTGTCTGTACGTTGTCGATTAGATCTTTAATCGTAAATCTATCGTAACTATCCAGTTACGAGTCCGTTAATATCTTAAATCTATGTTATGAAATGCTCTTCCATTTCTGCTGTGCTGAATCCACTTATCGCTTTGACGCGTGTTTGTTATCTTTGCTGACGTATTAGCACATCGAGTACCTGTTTAAACTGGGCTATTGGTGATAACTAGTGTGATATACACATCAACTTTGTCTAAGGATACAGGTGTTATTTTCATACAAACGAGGTAAATTTGAAGCGTTGGTTTTCTGCCAGGGATGTACCGTGCTGTAATCTGATGATGGTTATTCAGGGAGTGAATGGAGGAGATTCAGATCGTTATACACATCCAACTGATCTGATCAGCATTCTAAAAGATTAATGGGTCAGAGTTCTCAGTTTGAGGATTTTCATACATTTTCATGCTATTTTCGCGGTTTTTTTTAATGTCATTTACGTTTTAAGAATGCTGGTCAGATCAGTTGGGTATGTATAGCAATCTGAATCTCCTCCATTCACTCCCTGGATAGCCGTCATCAGATCACAGCACAGTACATCCCTGGCAGGAAACCAAGGCTTCAAAGTTAACTCGGGTGTATGAAAATGACATCTGTATATCCCTAGACAAAGTTGATGTGTGTATTTGTCCGCTAAACATAATGTAGGTACATATATAACCAACTACTGCATGCGACCTCATTGATTCTACACCCTTGAATAATAAAAGATTTCAAAGATTCTACCATAGATTCGAAACTGTTTGATAGTGGCAATAAATGTGATGAGCACAATCATGCATTCTAGGGTTAAGATTGTTCTTTACCGTTGTTTAGTCACTATAGTAGTATGTATACAGTAGGTACTGGATATTACTTACAGTGGCTCTGCTATGGGACTGAATGAATGGTAGTTAGGAATTAATTTACTTGTAGATATATCTTGCCAAGCCTCTTTTTTTCGCATCCCTTAATAAGCCCCTAGCACAGCCCTTAGTGCACGTGCCATAACACTTTTTTTCGAGAGTTTACAATCTTATGTCTCTTAGTTAAAATAGTACAAGTGTGTGCTGTACTTACTGTACTGTGTACTAAACAATCGATGTGTTACGTAGGATAATGCATTATTATGTCATCATAAGTAGGCCCGCATAAGGAGCTCGGTGGCGCAGTGGTTTAGCGCCTGGTCCAACGATAGCGGAGGTTAAGCAACTTTCGCAAGGGTCGGCCATGGGATGGGTGACCAACATGCTTCGGAAGGCACGTTAAGCCGTTGGTCCCGGCTGCATTTGTAGTCGTTAACACCTACCAATCTGTATTAGGCCCGCGTGGTGGGTTATGGCCCATCCTCCTTATCCACCCATAAGGAAGGCCTGTGCCCCAGCAGTAGGGACATTAAAAATGGCTGATGGCGCCTTCGTGGCACCATATTTTGACACGGTTGCACACACCCCGCTCTTAGTGCTCTCACCAGTAACTCTACCCCAATTTCTCGCCTCTTTGAGTTTGATATATAAGAGGTTATGTTATAAAGCAAAAACAACGTTATGCAGGTAGGTACGTAAAGTACCTACTTAATTGTTTTATTTTGAATAGTACAAATACGATAGGTACTAAACAATCGGTATGTGTTACGCAGGATTGTGCATTATTATGCCATCATAAGTAGGCCCGCATAATCCGCGCCATCGTGGCACCATTTGACACGGTGGCATAATTTCGGAGAATAGGCGGAGAAAGTGACGGCACAGCTGACCGCGAGACGGATGGCTTTATGCGGAGAGTGCGCAGAATTCATTAACACCTAACACGAGAACAATATAATTAAACAATAAAAGCGAATCTTACCGGTTGATTGTTAGAGAAGGCCTTGTGGCAATAAGTCCGCCATTTGCCGTAATTTTAGCAATAAAGTTTAAATAGAAATAAAAAGAATAATAAATCTATAAAAAATAAATTTTAGTTTATATAACAGTACCAATATTTTAAGGGTTTTATAAAAAAACATTTCAATAGCTTCAATGCTTTTCAGGAAGTATTCGCTCTAAAAGCTTTTAACTAACGACAACCCTTTGACTGTCGCGCAAGCATTCACAATGTAATAGCATGTAGGTATGTGGAAAAAGTTAAATAAGCATATTTTTATATCATTATACTCGACACATTTTTCACGTAAGTATTTGACCTGGGAAGGTCAAAATGACAGTAAAATCATTACATTATATTTCTTATTGTTTTAATATTGCATAGCGGCAGTCCTGCGCTGACGCAACACGCATACAGTACTTTTCACTCGATTACGGACATTGCGGCGCATTATACAAGCGACATTGAAACCGACTGACCGCGTTCTTAGAGGCATGGCCGTAAAACACATACGTAGTTCTACGTTAATCACTGACTGACGTCCACTATACAGCGTACTTGTATAATGGACGTCAGTGACGTTAACCAAATATTGTTTTAAGGAGTTATTAAAATTATTCAGCCTAAATCAGTTTTTGTCAATACAATACAAAACATACATAATACGTAACATTGTTGAAGATTTTAAATGTCAAAAGAAGTTTGAACTTTATATTCATAAAGTTACGCGGAAGTCCCTGGTATTTTCTATGCAGTTGTTTATGCGACTAAATGGATGTGGAAAGCTGAAATAGACGCGTATAGTAGCTGTAGTAGTAGGTAATAGTTTCGTATGAACAAAATATAAATAAGTATTATTATAATTATATCTTGAACTACTTTTTAAATTGAAATTGTCGCTATTTCAGATGACATTGTGACCCCGGTCATAATAAAAACAACATAAGTACTTTAATATAAACACAGAGCTTTTACGCTAGCTTAAATCACCTTATTTTTTGAAAAGTCCGGCTCACCTTTTACTTTAAGTAGTAAAATATGTATTAACCTAAAGACTTTTGTGTCAAAAATCGGAACAATAATGAAAAGTATGATTATAAATGAAATGAAACAAAATTGAAAGTCATCCGCACAAGATTATCTATTCTTATACTTATTTCAAGGTCTCCAATGAATATCATTATAATAATGTGGAATCAGGTAAACATTGAAACAGTAAATTTTGGGTCATTGTATTAAATTAAGGTTCAAGTTGACACCGGAATTTATAAAATCACTCGGAAACTGACTGTTGGGATATTCTACGAGAGGTAGCGGACTTTTTTTTAATAAGTAGGTACCTAATCTTCTTTTCATACCTAACTAAATCATTAAAATAAATATGCTTTCTTTAAGCTACCACCTACTGATCGAGCTTTCTACCATAATTTTCACGTGTTGTTTAGTTTTCGTGCATTTAACAAACAAGGGTGCACGTAGTTTCATCGTTTTGTAGTAAGTATATTATTTGACATTGATCACGACAGTACTTATATAACCATAATGTTTAATAAAAAACTATTGTCAAAGACTTTTTTTTACAAAAGTTCAAAACGACAATTTTTAAGCAATTTTCGATCCAACTACCGGTTTTTTTCCAATTCAAGGACGTGTTTATTGACGAACGTACCGACTTATAGATTACCCGCTAAAGCGTATCACATGGAAATAACAAATGACGTGGAAATGATAAAATGTCCGCTGATGTTGTATCAAGTTGCGCAACTAATCAACAGATATGGAATCACATTCCAAGTAGAAATGACATTAATATCGACTCCAGTGACCTAGAGGCAGCTACATCATCACTATGAGCCGTTTTAATATTTCAATTGCTGGGGCTCTGGGGCCTGCGTGATGATGGGTAAATTACGGAATTGCAAAGCACAAAACGTCGATGCATGCTTTTGCGATACCCTGTGGCGATCGATACCTAAAGCTGATACCAAATATACCTAAAACGCATACAAAATATACTGGAAAATGATTTGATAACAAATTGTATGTACCATATTTCGCAAATAAATAAATTATTATTTTTGAAAAAGTCTAAAAAATCAAATGAAATGAGAAAAGCTAACTCTTAAAAAGTTGAAAATAATATCATTGTCATATAGATCTACAAAAAATTTTATGTCGGGGACCGCTTAGTTAATGGATTTACATCTAAGTTCGTCACGTGTCTAGCGAGGCCTAATTTTTTTTCATAGATATTGACTTGATGATATTATTTTAACTTTTTAAAAGTTAGATTTTTTTGTGAGGGGTTTTTAAATTAGCTAGCTAAAGCTTTTTAAACTTAATTTTGTTTTTATCATTTTTTTTTTCATTGCACAAGCAATAAGATGTACTCACTTTAGAACTATGTCACATTCAACTCTCAGTGTGAAAATGTCATAGGTTATTCAATAACGTGATAAGACAAAGTTCTAAAGTGTGTACATCTTATTGCTCGTGACTGTACATTATTTTAGTCAAAGCACTACCTCTGTATCTCTTTTATCGTTTTGGCAGGCAGTTGACCATCTCCATAAATGGCTAAAGGATTTCAATCAAACATGGCTAAGAACCATCTTGATTTATTTAACTTTTAATAAAAAAAAACCGCATTGAAATCGATTAATCCGTTTAGGCACTACGATGATAGGTACAGACAGACAGACATAGGCTTCAAACTTATGACACCCCTTTTGCGCTGAGTCGAGGGTTAAAATAGTGTACCTAAACTACTCGTACCTTAAGAAAGTCTAGAATTCGTAAGGCGCAACGTATTTTCTATACCAGATCAATGTTTTCAAAAGTCGTGGGCAACGCTTATCGCGCAAGTTAAATGTCTGCTGCTCTGTCCGCCCACGAAGCAATTGAAGTCTTTACCTAATGAAGTTTGATATTTGGCATGATTACGACACGGTCACGGCCTTTCATACAGAATGTTAACTAAATAATTATAATCGTAAATGGCCTACCACAACACTCTAAAAACTTCTAGCCCTAGGTTTTTTTGCACATTATATCCATATTTTGTGGAATTCACTTATTATTATAAGGCTGCGTTCAGACGACCTCAACCCGAACTCAACTCAAACTCAACTCGATTGAACTCAACCGGAGCTCACTCCTTGAAATACAGCGCCTACAATTTTGAGTTTTATGACACATTAATAAGCTCCGTTATATTTTGTCGGTGCAACTGCACACGCCCCGCGCTCAACCCGAACTCAACTCAAACTCAACCCGAACACAACCCAAACTTGTAAGCGATGTATTTCAAGGTGGGCTGCGGTTGAGGTGAGTTTGACTCGAGTTCGGGTTGAGGTCGGGTCGTGTGTTATCGTTTGAATGCAGCCTAACTGAGGGTATTTAACCCTTAGAACGAACAGCTATCGAGAAAAAAAACGCGCGTATAAGATAGAGTAATTCTCTATAGGCAATCGCATTTCACTTTTCGGCGGTAGATGGCGCTATACAAATTTTCTTTGGCAATCAAGAGGAGCTATTTCCTATTTATATTTCCGATAGAATTTTAAAATTAATTTATTTTTAGTTAACTTAGATTGTTGTAATAAGCAGTAAGGCCGTCTGTTTTTTTTCTGGTTTATATACTTCACTGTTTTCGTGTACAATTATAATGTACACAATAAGAATAAAAATAATATATTACAATAATAATATATTAAAATAATGTATTACTTATTTTCTTTTATACGATGCTCGAATACCAAATTTGATTAAAGTAGAATACAGATTGCATATTGGATCACAAAAATACTTATTTACTGAAATTTTAATACTGTACTTTAGATTGGTTCACAGTTACATATAACTCTGAATTTCCAATCACATTAGAAAGTGTATCGTAAACTTAGAATTACCAATTAATTAGTGTTAACTAATTGCTGTAATATCGAACAGTTTCTAGTGAGTTAGGATATTACGAGATATATAGAGAGAAAATAATTAAATTAACATACCTTATCGATTTCTATACTACTTACTATAACTACGCGCTGTTTCGTGGTGAAATAATTACGCTGACAATAACTAATTTTTGAATTTCAGAGTTTAGCATGCTATTTTTATTTAATACTAAATAATACTTTTGCTTGATAAAAATCGACACGTCATCCTGATCATTTTTCCACCTGAGAAAATCTGGTGACGAGTCGATTTTTTTCTTGCGAAAGTAACTCTGTCTGTTACCGCTGCAGCTGGACCTATTTTGACGAAATTTAGTACGAATATAGATGGGACCTTGGGGAAGGATATAATATCCTTTTTATCCCACTGCTGGGCACGGGTCTCCGCCCACACGATATAATCTGTAAGCTAGTGTTATATACCTAAGTAGAAAAAAAGTTTGGTCATTCTCTTAAATACTTCAAAATAATATAAAAAAAATTATGTGTATCAAAAGCTTTAAAGATATTTCTTTGTACATTTCATAATATTGTCAGTCGTGTAAAAATATTGAAAAAAATCTGATAAAACGTTTTGCTGGCGACGCGACAGTCTCGCAATTTCGTGAACAATTACTTACCTTGATTTTAATCAAATGACTGATTTTATTTATTATTCAATACATAAATTTTACACATTTAGAAACATTAAAAGTGAGGTCAAGGATTTTCTCATTATTATCTTTGTTACCTTCACGTCACTTTTCAAATATTTCAGATTTTTATTGGCTATTATACATATAAATATTTTATAGATAAGTAAGTTCTCTTAGTCTCAGACTAATTTAATTAGTTCACTTAATGCTATTTGTTCAATTAATTGGCAGATTTTGATCAAACATTTGTCAAAATACAATTTAATAGGAAAGTGCCATTTAGTTGACGTGCTTGAAACTAAGTCAATATCGAGTTCTATTTTGGGGAACATTTTATTATAATGATTCATGTTTTCTTAGAGTAAGACGGGCTTCTGTACCAGCTTCTGTACCAGACGAAGCCGTCGCTGCTCGAAGCATGTTTTAAATGGTTTAAGATTAGTTATGCAAAAAAATCTCTTTCGCTTTCCATGGTTTTCATAATACCTAATTTAACGATGCGTGTAAGTGGCGCCCTCAGAGGTATTTAATAAGTTGTTAATAGAAAATTATTTTAATAAAACTTTACGTGACATTTTTAGGGCCCATGGTCTAGTATTTTTAGAAGGTATCACTACTTTCCCTTATAGTCATTTCTAGAAGTAGATAGCAAATGTGTCACAAACGAGGGACGACTACGAGGGAATGTAACGATACCGTTTAAAAATACTAGACTATGGGCCCTAAAAATTCCAAGTAAAGTTTTATAAAAATATTAAATAAAATTCACCGCAGCGCCACTTTCGGTCAGGGTGCCACCTTAAATAAATACCAATTACTTTACAAAAACTCTTAGTAATTATTCATATTATGAATGATCAAGCAGAATAGTGCAGTTATTCATCAATTTGATAAATTATTATTTTTTGTATTAGGTACCTTGTCGAACAAAATGGATAGATTTAACACATCGGTAGGCGGTTATGAAACCAAAAGCGTGAAAAAAATAATAAATCAGTATGTAATGATTGTAAAACTCGCATGTCAAGCATCGTCTGTTTTAGCACATTGATTTGATAAGGTTCAAGTGAGCCTGTCAAAAGTTAATGGTTGTAACCTTGTTACAATCAAATCGATATTCATCCACAATATGTACTCAATTACTACATTACAAGAGGCTTCTCTCCATTTATGCGATACATGCATTGATGCGATACACGACGGTTTTAAAGGATTGCTAATGGCGCGGCCTAAGAATGAAGGTGATATGGTTAAATTAAATGGTATGTAAAGGTGAATGTATGTAAAAAAACCGGTCAAGAGCGAGTCGGACTCGCGCAGCGAGGGTTCCGTACCATCATAAATATAAATATTTGGACATGTTACTGTAGAACATTCTTTCAAAAGTAGGATAGACGGGGGACAGGCAAAAAGGTGGATGAGAGACCAGGCGGACAGGTGGAAGGGCGAATAGGCGGACAGTTAATTTACAAATCTTAACCACAGCTGCTTGATGTGACTGAAAAACGATTGGCTGACACTCCACATTGCAAACTGTTTATATTCATTGATGTACTATGGGCAACAGCGTCGCTTAACCAGTTTGCAACAAAATTCGTGTGGGCGCGTATCACCCCTGCCCCTAACTAAACGTATGTGACAGCGGGCGGCGCGGCGTGCAAGCGATTTTAACCTTAGCAGTGGTTAAGCGACGCTGTTGCCTACGGTACATTTGACTTTCGCTTCCACTTCAGCTTCCGCTTCCTCGTCCACTTACACTTACCGTCACCGTAACCGTCAATCTTTTTATTTATCTATACATCGCCATCCTCCGTCCCAGTCCCTCCTCCCCTCCCCTTTCCCCTTATAATTTTTAATCGTCATCGTCAGCCTAAACACAAAATTTGAACATCCTACCTTTGAAACTAAGAGACTTCCATACAAACTTTCATCCCTTATTACCCCTTAGGAGGTGAAATTTCCAAAATCCTATCTTAGTGCTCACTTACACCATGAAAGGTATCTACCCTCCGGTGTCTTTAATTTCAGCCGTTAAAGCTCTGGGCATATCCCAACAATCAATCACCAATCAATCTCCATTCAATTACGTGAGAAACGCGCTGATGGTTAAACTATTAGGTGACCGATTAACGATTGGTCTGCTGGAATGCACTCTGTGCTTGTTTTACTCTTTGACCCCCTGTCACGCGGCGTGACATACCGCCATGTTGCGGAAATATTTAGAGCCAATTTTATTCCTTTTTAATTATTTTTAAAAGTAAACTGTAACAATATTTGAAAGGGTCTAATTAATTAAAAATAATAAATATTGATATTTTAAAAATAATTAGTGGCGCTATTATCACAAAAGTCGATAAGAAGTTAAAGTATGACCGCGCATACCGTTGTTTCACTCGATGATAAAATTACGTATTTTAATGACTATATTTTTTATGATTTAATTACAAATGTACAATTTTCAGATTTGTTTCTGTAAGTGTAGTTTATGACGCTATTACTTGCCAAATTTCATAGTTCTAGGTCAACGGGAAGTACCCTATGAATTTTGATTCCTTTGAGAGTATCGAAAATGCGTTTTTTGCGCCCTAAACGGCAGTATCTTTTTTTCACGTTAATTTAGAAGTTTGATTTTTTTTACAGCTTCAAGGGACCGTAGACCTTAGTATATAGTTTAAATTTCAACTCGATACCTCCACGCGTTCCCGAGATAAAGGGTCTTGACAGACAGACGGACGGACGGACAGACAGACGGACAACAAAGTGATCCTCTAAGGGTTCCGTTTTTTCCTTTTGAGCTACGGAACCCTAAAAATAATGGAAATGGTAATGAAATTTTTTTCATATGTTTTTTAAGATCGATTTTATTATTTCTATATAATATATGTTAAAAATTATAGTTGGTATTTGTATTACTCTAATACTACATAAGCTTATCGTACAATCTAATACATTGAATAATTATGTTTTGATTCAAAACCTTAATTTAGAAAGATCAATGATTTGCCTGTAAACGTAATCACTACCACACTACTTCGGAATCAAACGAATCGAATTATAAATTACTCGAATTGTTCTCCTATTCTTCTCTTTCCGTCAGTATGCTAACAAAATATGGCGTTTGAATTTGGATTCTTATGTCACAGCCAAATAGCCTAGCATTTTTACACGACTGCCCAAAGCAAAAAGAGTGTATATGTGTGTGTTCAGGGTTCATGTATGGGGGTATGTGAGTTTCTTTATCCCACCATAACTTCTAAATGCCTGAATTGATTTGGATAAATGGGGTATCGTTAGAATCCTTACAGCATCCCGAGTGACACTAGCTATATTTAAAAAAAAAATCAATGTGGCGACTGTACGACGCCATTTTCAAATGTGAAAAAAATAATCTTCTATTATTACAATATGGGCATCAAATAAAAGGCCTTGATGAGCACATTCCAAAACTATATAATACTCACTAAAATGTGTGAAATAAAAATAATAAATTTAAAAAATATTAAAAACACGACTGCCCTGCCAAAAACGAACTAAAAAGTTACACAACAAGTGTCATTGCAGTCGGGGGACCATATTATGGAACAATTTTTGATGAAAGAGGTACTATAACAATCGCCTGCTGCTTTTCACAATTTATAAACCCAGGAAACTAAGAAAACCCAAGAAAATTTTATAAAGGAAATTTGTAGCGAACCCAGGAATACATAATAGACTAGATACGGCCTCATAATATATACGGCTCTATAAATTTATTCTAATTTGAATAAACAGAACTATGTGCGCAGGCAGGTCATGCGCAGGTGCCAAATATTTCCCTTGCTAGCTCCAAGGTGTGGTAACGTTCTCGTCTGTCAAATTTGTCACATTTCAAATATCTGCGAGTCGTGATCCGTCGGCAGCGGCGCGTGACCACGTCTGCAACCACTCGTGGTTGCAACCAAAGAGGTTGTGCAACTGTATTAATTACGATATCGAGACGAGGCATTCACACCTCGCGGCTCGCATGAGGTTTCATGCGAATGCATCTGTCTGATATTTGGGACGTGACGTGACTTTATGGAGTTTAATAATTTTGTTTCTTGTTGTGATTCTCTGTTGTTTACACACCTCTATTGCCGTTACATGTTAGACATCGGCTTGGTTAGTTTTTAGCAAGCATGCGCGCGGCCAGGGTAAAAACATAGAGCCTTCTTTTCCAAAAAATAATCGACTACACATTGGCCTGTAATTACATTCAGGGAGTGGGGCAGGTCTCAAGCGTATATAAAACCATAGTCTTGCGTCGCTTTCAGGAAGCGTCTAGGAGGTCAGGGCAGCCAAGTACATTTTACATAATAATATATATTCACTTCTCAAGCTTACGCGCTCACTAGACATGAAATAAAACACTTTTTAACGGATACTAGCGCGGTTTTATTGAATGTACTTTGGTATTTAGTTGGTATTTGGTTTGATTTTTGGTTTTCCCGACGTTTCGGCACCTTTGCAGCTGCCGGCAGTCCCCCGTGACCACGGCAGCTGCAAAGGTGCCGAAACGTCGGGAAAACCAAAAATCAAACCAAATACCAACTAAATACCAAAGTACATTCAATAAAACCGCGCTAGTATCCGTTAAAAAGTGTTTTATTTCATAATAATATATGCTCTTGTGATCCTTGAACCTTATTCGATCGATATGTAAACACAAAAAATAATGTAAAGTAACATAGGTAACTATACCCTAAATCGGAAGAAATGAGTTTAAACTGGTGTAAAGCGAAAGTATTTCCTGAATTTCTCGTCATTACGCATTCACAATAGACAGCGATGCCAAAAAATCCCAAATGCACATTTGAGTTTTTTTTGCGTCTGTACCACGAACATGGAATAAATTCTCCATAAAATTATTTTCTTCTACTGATGATTAACCATGCTCCAAATAGGTATATAATTAATGCTAAATCAAGATAGTTCATTTTCTTCTCAGATTACCTATCTGAGAAGAAAATGAACTGGTTACTGGAAAAAAGTCGGCCGTAACGGTGTATGGTGTTTCCACATGGCGCTACTGTAAAGACGGCCGTCTTTTTACGTCCGTAAAATTATGGCTGCTATGTGACGGCACCGCTATCCTAGGAAACCATAGCTTAAGAAAGCTTTTCAGGAATTCAGGGGTTCGATTTGATTTTTAGGCAAATTCGAAATCACGTTTGCATGATGATGCAAATAAAACCTCTCAGAGCTTATTCTAATTAAATTTGTCTTTTCTTAAAGGGGTAACAATAATGTATTTCACAAGGTCCCATTAAACCGAGGTTTACGATTTCCACCGCCACAACTAGGGCCTCCTTCGCTTATAAGCATATCTTGATCATTATAGTGTTACAAAATATCTTAATTACCCGCAGATGTACGATATCCGAATTTAGGCATACACAATTATGCTATTAGGAGATGCATTAGAAATACATTACAAGTGCGTTTACTGGTCATTTGCACCGCCAAAGGCCGAAAGCCATAACGGTTCGCGTTAAAGTTACTCAATTTTTAATTGAGCTTTCAAAAAAATGCATATTTCACATAACAGTTGGTTAGGTACTGTGTCCGAAAAAAGCGACTTTAGTAATATTTTCTGTAATTTAACACCCTGTGCAGACATTAGTTTGCAATAAAGGTTTTGTATTTGTACTTGCCGACCGCTTTAGACCAAGCTCCCATTGCAGAAAACCTTACCTCATCCGATTACAACAGGGAAGCACAATATAGTGAAAGATAATGTTTGGGAGCATCGGTATATGACAGGTTGCCATGGCGTAACCTGGAAGAACAATGGTTTTTTTTGAGTTCTTAATTTCAATTTTGACTCAAAATTACCTCATAAGATTACAAATCAAAATGTTAATGCTGTGAAAGATATGCCTTCGTAGATGTGAATCCACATATTGCCTCCCCCCACCTTGGCAGATTCCGCAATCAGCCACCTCCAAGGGGGCAAAAAAATTGGGTTACTTACCTCATGAGATTACAAGATGAAACTAATGAAGAACGATAGCTTGAGATGTGCCATTTATGAAAATATAAGGTTGCCTGCGAGCAGCCTGGAAGAACCCTGTCATCAGCCGCCTTAAGGTAAAAACGAAGGTATATCTTTCACTGCATTAATATTTTGATTTGTAATCTTATGAGGTAATTTTGAGTCAAAATTGGAATTAAGAACTCTCATAAGAAGAAGAAGAAGACCCTAGCGATAGTTGCTTAGTCTCCGCAATCGCACGCCATCGCCATCGAGCTCCTCGGTTTAAGTGGTACACATAAATGTAAACAATGCACTAACTGTTAAGTTAGTGTTACACAATGCGGTAACGCACGGTCACAAGAAACTGGGCCGTCACGCCGCCGACGACTGCGCAGCATCCGCGACAAATTACTATACCTGCTAATTGACGACGCTTATGATTTTAGTCAGATCATAGATAGTCATTCTACTTACATACAATTTGTACGTGCTAGCTATATACGGCACAGAATATACAGGGTCATTATTTTGTATTCACCATCCAGATAAGGATGCGATCAGTCCATGAAACTGAACTACTTTCTCTAAGGAACACATGGCCAAATATGTAAAAAAAATATATTTAATATATTTATTGATATTACCGATTTTTAAGATCCGCATGTCGATTCTATAGTTTGAACACTTTAGAAGTAGATACGAGTATGTATGTATTTGTAGCTCTTTGTTGCTTACACACCTTATACAGTAAAAAAATGCACCTTTCTGTAATGTTGTGCTCTCCTATTAATTCTGGTAAATAGCATCGCAAAACTAAAATCCAAAAAATTGACACCCAATCTACGATAACAATCACAAAAACTGCTATTAAAGAACAAGTTAAATACTAAAGCACTAAAAGTTGTATCTTCAAACTATTAAAAGTAGCATTTTCAAACTATTTGAATACATTACGTTTACCCAAGGTCCTTAGTGAGGTAATAGTTGATAACTGCAATTATACATACATACAGTTACATAAAATGCAACAAAGAATGCTTTGTTTCTAAGCCATGATGTTATCTCCAGCTATATGAATAATAAATCGACATCAGTTTAGTTGTTTATACTTTTAATGACAGCCACTGGCATCATAACTTCGAATCTATGGAAAGTTAAATGTGCTGTGTTGAATCGTCCTCAGAAGTAGTAAAGTAGAAATTATTAACAAAATATTCCCTACGAATTATCTTTTGATCATTTATTGGATTGATTATATCCGATATTCAACGTCCAGTTAGTATTAAAATAAATAATCTTTATTGGTTATTGAAACTACCGGTTTTGATAACCAGCCTCAAATGAAATGCTCCTGTCAGCCCATGAATAGGCACTATGTTTGAATCCTACAAATCTGTTTTTTGTTTTTGCTAAAAACCTCTGTATTAGTCTAATGGTAATTAGTTGGTAATTAGATCTCCGTTACTTAGTTGCAGACGATCGACCTTGAGATTTCCCAACCCGGAGCATAATAAGGCCCGGTCCAGAAGACGTTCTTGCGACACGCAACATTGCCAGGCCAGACTGTGGCCATTTAGATGGCTAACTTTGATGTTACTTAAGACACCTATTTAGGACTAAAGTTAACAAAATTGTTTATATTCGTACAGAAATGTATGCTCAAATGTACAAAATAAATTTTATAACTAAGTAGGTAAGTACATCTTTATTTTACCCTGACTAAAAGTGGCACCGGCGCCGCCGCCACCGCGATGAATTTGATTTATTATTATAATTCTAATACACAATTTTAATAAAACTGTACGTGGAATTTTTAGGGCCCATAGTTTAGTATTTTTAGACGGTTATTTTTTAGATGCCGACCTCCTTCCCCAGGGCAAAACCTAAATTATTAGTCCAATCAACGGGGCTTATGCAACCCGAATAATTCTTCCGTCTATGAAATTTGGCATGTGATGAAGTTAGGTAATACAGATTACAGATGAACAATAATCCAATAAATTTTGTTACGAGAAGTTAGGTATTTTTACCTAAACATGAAAATCGCTTATATCTCTCTGTGAATATTTCCTCGGGCTAAAATACTTTCTGTATACGTACTTGTGTATTAATTAGAATAAGTATGTAAAAGAATCCAATATTTTTTCGATTTCGGAGATACTTCAAATTTAAATTTTAATATTTTTCAATATATATTTTCTTGATAAAAATATCTGCTGATTATTATTTTTAATATGTTTTTATATCCTTAAATATATAGCTTTGTTCAGTAAGTCAATTAATTTTCTTCTTTAATCATATTTTTTTTATTTTTTGGTCTTAAGAGGTAATGTGAAAAATAGTCGATTCATTTTCATACATTTATGTATAAATATGATTAAAGAAGAAAATTTGTTGGCCTACTGAACAAATCTATATATTAAGGGTATAAAAACATATTAAAAAATAATAATCAGCAGATATTTTTATCAAGAAAAGATATATTGAAAAATATTAAAATTTGAATTTGGAGTATCTCCGAAATCGAAAAAATATTGGATTCTTTTACATACTTATTCTAACTAATAAACAAATACGTATACAGAAAGTATTTTAGCCCGAGGAAATATTCACAGAGAGATATAAGCAATTTTCATGTTTAGGTAAAAATACCTAACTTCTCGTAACAAATTTTATTGGCTTATTGTTCATCTGTAATCTGTGTTACCTAACTTCATCACATGCCAAATTTTATAGACGGGAAATTTTTTCGGAAGTCTCCATACAACAAATATGCTCATTGATTGGACTATATGTGAAATTATTATTTTTTTGTTCCGAAAAAAGAGACTTCAAATTGACTGTTCGTTTGAATATTTTATTGACCGAGCGAGCACGAAGTGCAAGCGAAGCGTCTCTGCTTCAGATTGGGCAAAAATTCTTTCGTATGTCCGGCTGTCTGTTCCAGCCTAGAGGTCGCATTTCTCAACCGATTCTTGTGAAATTTTGTGAGCAGGTTCAAAAATTATATAGAATTTTTTTGTCATGCCAGTTTTTTTAAAATTTTCAAATTGTAGAGATATGTTAAAAAAACCAATTTCAGTCCGGTTTTCCAGCGCTGTCTGTTCTCCTCTACAGGTCGCATTTCTCAACCGATTCTCGTGAAATTTTGTAAACCGGTTTGAAAATTGTATAGATTTTTTTGTCAAGCCAGTTGTTCAATTGTTTTTTAAATGCATGGCGGAGATAGTGTAAAAAACATATTTCAGTCCGGATTTCCGGCGCTGTCTCCTCTACGGAAGGCTGATTGTCTAACTTTGTTGCAATCAACTTTGACAGAAATCGCAGTGACATTGCTGCTTTAGTAAGAACCAATGTGACAACTATCTCACTTAAAGCAGCAATGCAACTGCGATTTCAATCGATTTAAATCGAGAATTGTTAGCAACAGCCTTACGTAATTCGGGGTCCTGTCGCATTTCTCAACCGATCCCGATGAAATTTTGTGAGTAGGTTTGGTAAATATATAGATTTTTTTTTTGTCGAGACAGTTTTTAGAAAATTTCGAAATGTAAAAACATATTTCAGTCCGGCTTTTCGGCTGTATGTTCTTCTCTACAGGAAGCATTTCTCAACCGATTTTGGTGAAATTTTGTGAGCAGGTTCGAATATAGTCATGCCAGTTTTTCCAAATTTATCTAATAAAAAAAGATTTACCCATTTCGAGAAATGATCAAAATTAGAAGCACCATCTACCTAGCTGCAAATACTTACGTACTGTGTGCTTTGAAAACTTCATGGCGACATTTTATTTTTGTACAACTTGAGCCACTTTTTATCGCGAGGTCTACAGCTCACGGAGCCATTAGTATTAAAATGCTTTTTTTTCTATTAAAAACTTATTAAATAAAAACCTCTGAGGACGTCACTTTCTGTGGACTATCCACCTTGAGGGAGACTAACCTATGCCACACGAAACTTAATTGCATATTGACCCTTTCTGCGTTGCGAATACATACGCACCGTAGCGCGCAGCGCAGATTCGAACCTTTGTATAGTTGTTATTCCGCTAGATGGCACTAAATCATTGATGTCGTTTTCAGGGTGGAGGGAGACGGGAGTGCGACGCGGCGGGGTGCGCGTGCGGCGATCGGCGCGCCCTGCCCGCGCCCGCGCCCTCGCCTCACCCCCTGCGCGCCCTCGACCACATGCCACCAACCTTACTCAGGTACCTACGCATTTAATTTTAAGCCGCGATTACATATCCCGCCGCCGCAAGCTATTATATAATTGATAAAACCGGTCAAGAGCGAGTCGGACTCGCGCACCGAGGGTTCCGTACCATCATAATTGCACCATTAAACCACACTGCAGTTAGAATAATAAAATTAGTATTGCAGTTTTAGGTCAGCGCCATCTCTTAACCGATAGTGGAACTGATGTTAACTTTACTTAACTGAAAGGACATCAGGCAGAGTCCCATAGAAAAAAAAACAACTATCTTCCTAAAAGAAGCAATGCAAAATAGTTGGGCAAATGTCATCTTAAATTATTCCAAATTTCAAGTTGATACCATTAGTAGTTCTCGAGATATCCAGCTGTGACAGACAGACAGACAGACTGAGTCACACCATAAATTCCTTTTTTACTATTTTGGTATGGAACCCTAAAAAATCACTTAGCGACCGGTTTCAGTTCACAGATGAATGTGATACATTGCTTCTTTTCTTTGGTATTTTTTTTTCCAGCCCAAAAAGAAGTAGCAATGTATCACATTCATCAGTCAAATGAGACCGGTCGCTAGGTGGTTTCTATAAGCCTGCCGCTAAGTTTAACTAAGATGCTAGATCTTAGTTAGAAACCAATTGAGAGTTGCCATCCGTATAGTAAGTAAAATTATACAGTTAATTTGCACAAATAACGGAAAGGTCAACATTGTTTATGATTTTTTATTTTCGATTTTCATCTCCAATCTTAAACAATGTTTACCTTTCCTCTAGTGTAAATTCACTTTTAAAATCGAACTTATTGTACAATATTTTATTGTCAAGTAAGGGTGGCAACACTGGCAACCCGATTGGTTCCTAGGATGCTAGATCGGCGTGCTGATTATCTAATTAGAAGCCACCTAGCGACCGGTCTCATTTGACAGATGAATGTGATACAACGCTACTTCTTTTTGGGATGAAAAAAACATACCAAAGAAAAGTAGCAATGTATATCAAATGAAACCAGTCGCTAAATAGTTTCTATTTAGATAATCAGGGTGCCGGATATGTAATCGGCGCTTTAGTATCGCTTTATTTTACAAGTTTTCAATCCATATTTTTTTTACCGAATCTGAAGAACTGAAGACGTAGTGTGGATATGAATGCTCACGATGCACAGTGTTTTATGAATGCCGATTTGCATCTCTTTTTAGGGTTCCGTACCTCAAAAGGAAAAAGCGGAACTCTTATAGGATTACTTTGTTGTCTGTTTGTCTGTCAAGACCCTTTATCTCAGGAATGCGCGGAGATATCAAGTTGAAATTAAAACCATATACTCTAATCTACGGTCCCTTGAAGCTGAAGAAAACTATAAATTTCTAAGTTTACCTAAAAATGATAAGGCCGTTTATGCCGCAAAAAACGCATATTTCGACACTCTCAAGGGAGTTAAAATTCATAGAGTACTTTCCGTTAACCGAGAACTTAATAACGTTTTCTACAAGTAGGTACAAGGAAAAAGCTGTACATTTGTAATTAAATCATAAAAAAATTTATTTATTGAAGTATGTACTAACAAATTGGTACGGAATCCCGGTGGGCGAGTTCGACTCGCACTTATCTAGTTTTTAGGGTTCCGTAGTTTAAATGGCAAAAAACCCCTTATAGATTCGTCATGTCTGTCTGTCTGTCTGTCGGTCTGTCTGTCTGTCTGTCTGTCTGTCTGTCGGTCTGTCTGTCTGTCTGTCTGTCTGTCTGTCCGTATGTCACAGCCACTTTATTCCGAAAGTATTAAGACTACACAGTTGAAACTTGGTAGGTAGATGTATTCTGTTAACCGCTTAACGAATTTAATACAAAAATAAGAGAAATAAAAGATTAAGGGGGGGCTCCCCATACATGGAACGGAAACTGAAAAAATTTTTTTTCTTCAAACCAACACGTGTTGGGTATCTATAGATAGGTCTTTAAAAATGAGATTTCTAAGACAACTTTTTCTCAAAGTCAACCGTTTGAAAGATATACACCGCCAAAGTGGTGAAATGTGTGTCCCCCCCCCCCTTTAACTTTTGAAATAAGAGAGTGAAAAATCTAAAAAAAAATATGTGCTGTACATCTTAATAAACACTTTCAACCAAAATTAGTTTGAACGAGATATAGTTATTGGTTTTTGAGATATAGCACATTTTCCAAAACCGCAAATATAACTTTGTCATTCATACCCTTCATATTCATATACACTGTGAAAAACAAAGTTATTTTTGCAGACGAAAAATGATAGGTGGTATTAAATATGGTATAGTATAAGGTAACTACGGAACCCTATGGCGCGTGGCCCGACATGCACTTGGCCGGTTTTTTAAATGTGATTCAGCTCATAAATATATTTGTTAAAAACATTTAGAGTTTTATTTTTACATAACTTTCAACTCGGCTCATACGGTACGGTTAATGCAAGTAATACTTATAACGTACTTAATTGATCAGTCTCTTTTAACGTTTTTTATCCACACTCACAACGTAATGTTCCAAATATGAATTAAAAAGAGGTTGCATAAACAGGTAGGTACTTTATTTTCGTGGATAAAATTATAAAATAAAACCATTACAGTGCAGTCAACTGCATCATAAAATAACTTTTTAAAATTTTATAGCATACTTTTACTTTTTAATTTATTGGCGCGTATGTCTCATTGAAATACAAAAAGTTATGATTTCAATTTTCATTTTTGTTCTACTGATTTCGTAGGATTTCTGCTCGATATTTTAGATGCAGCGACGGAAATGACTCATAATCAAGGTACCTAATACAAGCAAAGTTTTTCTGTCTTTTCTAACGTTGATCTTTTAGTTAGTAGGTTCAATCCCAATAGTATGAGTGTAGATAAAGTAGTGTATGAAACTGAACATAACTACTAGGTATTAAAACACTCGTGTGATACTATTAACACATACTCATGTTTTAATACCTCTCATTATACACCAGTTTCATAAAACTACTATTATATGAGCTCTTAATTTTTAACCGACTTCAAAAAAAGGAGGAGGTTCTCAAGTCGACGGTATTTTTTAGGGTTCCATACCAAAATGGTAAAAAAGGAACCCTTATGGTGTGCGTGTGACTCAGTCTGTCTGTCTGTCTTTCACAGCTGGATATCTCGAGAACTACTAATGGTATCAACTTGAAATTTGCAATAGTTAAGATGACATTTGCCCAACTATTTTGCAAATAAGAAATAAATAAAAAAATAAATATCTTTTTTACAACAGGGACTGAAAAGGGGTCTTAAAAATTGAAGTGGAGCGACTAGAGCATGTGGGGTATCATATGAAAGAGCGCCGTTTGCACGTTTTCAATCTTTTTTTCTTTTTGTTTTAGGCCACATAGTTTTCGACTTATGATGAAAAATGTAAAAAAGATCGTTCCCCCCCTTATCTCCGAAGTTTGCAAAGAAAAAAATCAGAAATAATTCTATGTGATAGCAGTTTATATAAAGATTACAGGAAAAATAAGACGATGTCTCAATATAGCACACTTCTTTAGAAATTATCAAATTTCTCAAAAAGTTAACATTAGTTCCACTATCGGTCAGGAGATGGCGCTGACCTAAAACTGCAATACTAATTTTATTATTCTACTCTGCAGTGTGGTTTTATGGTACAATTATGATGGTACGGAACCCTCGGTGCGCTAGTCCGACTCGCTCTTGACCGGTTTTATTTTTATGTATGTTTTACCATAACTTCGTCAGTTCTAGTTGATGAGATGATCTGACTCAATGATATTGGAAGTATATGGCAGGGCAACCATGACCTGATCAGCTGTTTGAAGATCATCAGCTCTTTAATAGTTGATGAGGGAATCTGACTACCTTCCACATGTCCTTTCGATACGCAATTTGGTACCGTGTTACTTCAATGATATTGGAAGTATACAGTAAGGTAACCATGACCTGATCAGCCGTTTGAAGATTGTCAGCTCTTTAATAGTTGATGAGGGGATCTGACTACCTTCCATAACGATATTGAAAGTATATGGTAAGGTAACCATGACCGGAGTCGGGGGTTTTTAAAATTTTTAATCATTACAATTAGTCAACAATTATGTGGCCCAGTTAATTTTTTTTTCAGTTTCAGTTCCATGTAACGCCCCCCCCCTTCTCTTTCTTTTATTTTTTTTATTTTTTGTTAAAATCGTAAAGCAGTTTACAGAATAAATCTATCTACCAAGTTTCAACTGTGTAATCCTAATAGTTTCGGAATAAAGTGGCTGTGACATACGGACGGACAGACAGGATGAATCTATAAGGGTTCCGTTTTTTGCCATTAGGCTACGGAACCCTAAAAAGAAATAGAAACAGAAATCGTTTATTGCCTTAAATTACAAATTAGGTGCTTACAAAATTACAATAGCCACAAAGGCAAAAGGTATGGCTCAGCTCCGCGCTGATTTTCAGCTATCCCTCTTTCCCGAAATGTCAAGAGTGGGAAATGAAGTGTAAAAGGAGTGGCAGCCAATTAAAAAAGAAAAAATATAAGTTTTAAATAACCAGTTTAAGATTATACAAAAAAAACTCAAAAAAAGCTGTCTATGAAAAAAAATAAAAATGATATCAAAATTACTTATTCATAGTTTACATTATCTCTGCAAAGATACAAGATGTGTGTGTGTGCGTGTGTGTGCTAAGTGTGTATGTGTGTGAATGTGTGAGTAAATGGGAAGAGTGATACCGTAAAAGAGATGCAACAAAATCAGCATTCTTAAAACACTGTGTGATGGCAATGACCGACCTGTGGTTTCCTTTTCGCATGCGGTCGTTGTCTGCACTACGTGAATTACATTTTGATCACAATCGAAATGCAACCATGGACATTCGGGTTGCATATAGGCAAGGTGTGGGAGTGGGACGCGAATACGCGATGCATTTAAGGCGGTACATTTTTGTATGTCATATTATTTCTTTCAAACAAGTAGCTGTAGCTTTATGGAAGTATGCGAGTTGCCTGGGGTTCTGCCGTTTGGCTAAATTATTTTTGGTCAAATTTCACTTCCCAAAAAACGTATCGCACTAGTTTCATTTCCCAAATGAAGCTTTGGCAAATTAACATTTCGCATTTTATTCACTTGGTCAAATTTATCAATTGGAATATTTTTACTTTGTCAAGTTTTATTAAGTCCAATGTTTATTAAGCAAACGTTTTATTTCGGCAAATGTTATATTCCAAAAAAAATATTGGTCAAATTGTCACTTCAGACACTTAGCTTATTTATAGGGTAAGTTTGGCAAAATGATAGTTTATATTTACTGATACAGAAATACAGGACAGGAGTATACAGGAATTCCAAGTTAAAAATAGTAAATCTAAATAAATAAAATAAATAAAAATCTGTTTATTCAGGAAAACACATAACAAAGCAAAATATGAACTGCTCTCATTTAAGGTTACCCTGTATTGTAATATAAGAGACAGGCTCTTCAAATAATTAATTACAATTTCAATTACTATTTATTAATAATTATAACAGGATAATAATACAATTATATTTATTTTCATAAATTAAGAAACTAAAAACTATCTATATATATAAAAGCGTAAATCACTCACTGACTCATCACGAAATCTCAGAAATTAAAAGTGCTAGGAGTCTCAAATTTTGCATGGGGGTCCCTTTTAGGGTGTAGGTGCTCACTAAGACGGGATTTTGCGAAATTCAATCTCTAAGAGGGTGAAACAGGGTGGCAAAGTTTGTATGGGAGAACGCGATTCCTTGGCCCGATTGACTTGAAATTTGGCATAGACATTCTTTTACAAAATTAATTGAACACGTGATTCGTATTTTTTTGAAATGTATCCCTTAACAGGGTTGAAAAGGTGTAGAAAGCTATTTTTACACGTTTTTTTTAGCCAGAAACCTTTTCAGTAGTAAGCAGAACAATTCACCAAACATTCACTAAAGTTTCATCATAATCGGATGTGAATGAATGGTTTAGGAGTGCAAAGGAAACAAATACACATACATCGATTTTTATTTATAAAGAAGATAACTATTAAGCAAAGATATTAAAATTTTTAACTATAAGGTAAGTATTAAATGTAACATATTATTATTATACTTATTTTGTTAAATTACCGCTAATAAATTTTATTAAGTACCTACCTAACTAATACAGAATCGTTAACTGTGGCCTTACCATGAGTTGATGCAAACTGTTTACGTTACAGTAAACTGTCGGATATACTGCTCACAGTCAATACGAGTGAAAGAGAGAAAACGATAGTTTACTGTAACGTAAACAGTTTGCAACAACTCATGGTAGGGCCACAGGGCGTCGATTCTGTAACCAAACTCGAACCCCACTTCGAATCTCACTTCACTGCACGGGAATTTTAAATCATAAATAAGATAATGATAAGAAAATTTTTTTATCACAAAAGATTTTAGATAGCTACGCTGGCTACCTAATTTTTTTGCAATCAGTAAAATAGCTCATTTAGTAAACAAATGTCTAATAACAAATTCACGCGAAGTGAAGTGAGATGCGAGGTAAAACCGCGGGGTGCAGCTATTACCTATATAATCACAAAATTGTATAAATGTGAAAGTTTTGATGTTTGGATGTTGTTTTGTTAGGTACCTACTCAATCATATCATACTCAATCACGTCTGAACGGGTGAACGGATTTAGGAGAAATTTGGCACAGATATAGATTAAGTCTGGAATACTTAACACAGGCTTCTTTTCATCCCGATCATTGGTTTCCAGGGAAGACTTACAAGCGATTACCGACTGCCACGCGGGCGGAGCCACGGGCAAAAGCTATACATAGTATAAAACAAAGTCGCTTCCCGCCGTCTATTAAAAAAATAAAATCGATCCATAAGTTTGGGAGCTAGGTTGGTTGCCTCAGACAGACAGACACACACACGTCAATGGGGAATGTCCGATAAAAATAGAATTGGCTGAATATTTTTTTATAAGTAGGAATAAGCTCCCTTAGTAATAGAAAAAAATTTCAGAATTTTCGGTTCCGTAAAAAAATAAAAAAAAATGAAAGTCTCTTTGACTTTACAAATGTACAAAAGTAACAGCAGAATGGAGATTATACCTTTGCCACCACCTGCCACAACAACAACAAGTATTAAGAAAAAAAAGTTTTGGCATTTCTTTTTTTAATACGGTGTTGTGGTTGTGGCAGGTGGTGGCAAAGGTATAAATTCCATTCTGCTGTTACTTTCGTACATTTGAGAAGTCGAAGAAACTTTCATTTTTTTAAATTTTTTTACGGAGCCGAAAATTCTGAAACTTTTTTCTATTACTAAAGGAGCTTATTCCTACTTATAAAAAAATATTCAGCCAATTTGATTTTTATCGGACATTCCCCATTATATTATAACACCCCTTGCGTATGTACGTGGTATAGGTATATGTCGTCCTCCTAGGTATATGTATCCTGTAGTATAATCTAATAACTTTACACTGACACCACATTAGCACAGTTTTACAATTAGTAACTACATTGCACCCGTGCGAAGCCGGGGCGGGCCGCTAGTTTACTATATATGGATTGTTATGTAATAAATTGTATGCAATGTAATATTTTGGGAAGAGGAAGAGTATGTTTTGCGTATAGTATTATATTATCTGTGGTTTTGCCAAACTTTGACCAAGTAATTATTTGCTTAGCAATAACTTGCCAAAACGAGTTTTGCTAAGTGAAAAATTGCGATAAGTTGTTTTGACAAATGTTTTTTTGCGAAATGAAAATTTGCCTAAAATAGTTTGCAATGTGATATTTTGGGAAACGTTTTTTGCCCATACATTAGTAATCCGAGTTGCCTACCACATTAACTGAGACAAGAATGAGACCAATATTGGGACATTAAAAATTAATTTTAATGCGTTTTTTTAATACACAACGGATATAGTGCTTGGCCTTCACCTCACCTGATGTTAAGTGACGATAAGGCTGAAGGTGGAAGCGCACTACGCCCGGAATCCTCATTACAGAGGAACTGGCTATCTTACCTCTTAACTGCGGTTCAGTCAATTGGTCAGAAAAAAAATCGAGAAAAAAAAGATGTTTGAAGGTCCTGAAATAAAATAAAACTCTGCTTGATCGTTGAATACGGTCCGGTTTTACGATACATTTTAATTAATTTAATTACTACCTCAGTCTGCTGAAGAGTTCGATGGCGCAGTGATTTAGCGCCTGGCCCAGTGATAACAGAGGCTGAGCAACTTTCGCAAGGGTCGGACATGGGATGGGTGACCAAAAATGTATATCTCGAGCTCCTCCGTGCTTCGGAAGGTATGTTAAGCGGTTGGTCCCGGGTGCATTTGCAGTCGTTAACAGCCACCAATCTACGTTGGATTCGTGTGGTGGGTTATGGCCCGTCCTCCTTATCCATCCATAAGGAAGGCCTGTGCCCCAGCAGTGGGGACATTAAATCAAATCAAATCATTTTATTGCGAATACAGGTAGTAAGAGATAACATTAGTAAATTCGATCAGCCGTATTCTGTCTTCTGAGTTTCTGACAAATACAGGGTCATTTTGAACTTACCATCCTGTTCAGTTCATGAAACTGAACAACTTTCTCTAAGGAACACATGGTCAAATATGTAAAATAAAAATCGACTTTTTATACAAATCAAAGAGATCACGCGATCAATTTAGTATGGGATGACCGAAATTTTCTGGCGAAATTTGACACATGTTTCTTTAAGAAAGTTGTTTAGTTTCATGGACTGGACACATCCTTAAAATTTGGATGGTAAGTTCAAAATGACCCGATTTAACAATGAAATTAAAATTAAAATGTCAATTCTACAATTACAATTATCAAAATACTGGTCTTATCATCTAAATAGTCCTTTACGGAGTAATAGGATTTTTCAATCAAAAATTCTGTTTTCTTTTTAAAAGCCTGATAATTTAACAGCTTGATGTTATTCGGTATCTTATTGAAAATTCGAGGTGTCAGGAAAATATATACCACTTATATAAAATGGCTGATGGTCAGGTCAGCTGAAGATTTATGGTACACGTGAGTTGTCTACCTACCACATTAACTGAGACATTTGAGTTGAGACCAATATTGAGACATTAAAAAATCCTTTTAAACATTTCGCGTCTAGTTCCAGATGAACATTTTCGAGATTCAATTTATCATGATGTAGGGGACCTGAAATAGAACTAAACTCTGCTTGATCGTTGGATACGGTCCGGTTTTACAATACATAAAACTACTTAAGTCCTAAATCCTTGTACGAGTTCCCACGGCTAATCCTCGAAGGCAAAATTCCGGGAAAGAGAGGTCCGGGGCGTCCAAGACGCCAATGGCTGGACGACATCAAACAGTGAACTGACTATCGTCAGTAAAAAGATGCTACATGGGATCGCAAAAACTATTGTCTACTGACCGCCAAACTTCAGTATGAAGATAGCACTAGATGATGATGACCTAAGTCTGCTGATTGGATAATCCTTACTGTTTATCCAGATCAAACCCGCTGTATACAGAGGAAGAGGAGCAGGAGGTAGTGATAATCGTGGACTCCCTGGACGACTCCACGGAGGGCGACGCGACCGAGCCGCCGCGCGTGCCTCGCCGCGCGCCTTCCACCTCATCAGGTAACTTATACTACGAGTATACCTCTATACCTGTTAGCTATCGCATATACAACGTGTTACAAAATACTATGGGACCAACTCTGAAATCGTGAAAAAAAAGCAGCTGTTTCATACATTTAGATATTTTCGTTATTCATTTTTGGATGAAACAGCAGTTTTTTTCGCGATTTTTTGGTCCCTTAGTAAAAGTTGTTCAGTTTGATGGTCTCTATCTACTTTAGGGTGGGTACCCACTTAGGTTCGCGAACCTCTGCGCTCCGTGAACCTGGACCAAAAAAGTCGTTTATTCTGTGCTGTGTGCAACAGTGCGCCATAGTGTGTACGTGTGCAAGTAATTATGCGAACCTATTTCGCACACGTACACACTATAGCCAAAGTGAAAATAAAATGTTTACTAGGGCGCTCTGTTCCAGGTTCGTGGAGCGCGGAGGTTTGCGAACCTAAGTGAGTACCCACCCATATATTCGGCATTAGGGGTTATTGTTTGTAACACGTTGTATAAACAATACGTTTGGGTAACGTAACCTGAAAAAGAGGGTAAAGGCGTAAAGGCAATATTTCGAGGACATTATCCAATACTTTGGATAATGGAGACGGGGCGGCCGTCTCAAAAATTTTGTCACCGCAAAATGAAACATGCAGATTTTAATGTCGAGGCTGTGCCTCCCTCCATCGATTTTTTATAGGCCAATTTATCGGATCGTAGAATTTCTCTATACCTACAGACTTTTTTCTACAGACGTTTCCCTGCGTGATCTAATCAGAATTGAGGAGATCCGTGGGAATACTAAAATAAACGGCAGCGCTCGAAGTGGTATTAAGCGAGACACAATGACATAGCGAGAAGAACCGATGGCCGTTGGTGCGGAAAGGTTCTGGAATGGCGACCACGCACCGGACGACGCTCCGTCGGTAGGCCCCCGACAAGGTGGACTGACGGTCTGGTGTAGGTCGTGGGAAGCCGCTGGATGCGGGCTGCGCAGGACCGATCGTCGTGGAGATCCTTGGGGGATACCTATACTCTACTACCTAGCAGTGGGTGTCGTGCGGCTGATATGATGATGACGATGACAGACTTCTTGTCGGTCATGTGTGTTATGTTCTATGCTCCTTCAGGTTTTTTCAAGTCTTTCCAAATAACCGAACTTTCTTTAGGGTACGGCAGCAACGCTGGCAGCCACGGTCGCGTCTCACCGACGCTACCGAAGAGCGAGCAGTTCCCAGAGCCGGCTCTGACCGGGCAGCTATGTGCGGGTGCGGACAAGTTGGACGGCTCCAACACCACGTCCGACTCAGACAGCCCCGTCTGCACGCTGTCCAGGAGCTTGAAAGAGGACATCAGGTCATGTCTGGGAGGATGCAGGTTAAGACAGACTTATAAAACCTTCATTACTTTGAATTTAAAATCAAAAAAACATGTGACACATTACGAAAAGAATAACCTCCATGGTTTTGAGTATTATTTTCCATTATTATCAATTGTCCGCTCTACTTGTATAAGTCTCACAGACCATACTACAATGTTAGCAAAAAGTAGTATTACTTTACTTTGGTCTTTTGTAAAGTAGATACACTTTTCTGGTTCGAGTCTCCGTTAATTTTTTTTTAATAACTTTTCTATGACTCCCAGCCTTGTCCTTCTTCAAAACTCAGCATTAACTTTATGTTCCCAGATGGGAAAGAGACGTAGGCGAAGTGGTGGAGGCAGCGGTGCGAGGCGCGGGTGGTATCAGCGCTGCACGAGCCCGTCTTCACGCCGCTCTGCTTGCGCTCCACGATGCGCCCCGCGTGCCCAACCGGGGCCCCTCGTTGCCCTACTGCGGGCCTGGCGTGCGCCCCGGGGACGTCACCATGATGGCCAAAAATACGGAAATGTCGTTGCTGGTAAGTACATTTTTTACATTTCCTGTTGAAGCAGTCTGCGATGTATTCCTGATGCGCAGTCTTTCGGCATGTGCGCGCATATTTTTAGCATGCATTTATTTTACATAGTGGTGATATCGAGGTAGCGAGCTAAACTGCGATTTCGAGGTATTGCAGTGAGGCATCAATAGAAGTGAGGAAAAATAGTTAATTTTACTTTTTTTTAAATAGTAAAAATTAACTATTTTTACTCATAAAAATTTACTATGTAGGTGGATAAGGTAATGTATGATCATGATAACCTATCAACTTTAAATAAAAACTAAGTCATCTTAAGAATAAGTATACCTTTAGTATTTCATATTAGTTATTATGCTGTTGAAAGCTTAAGGGCATTCTGATAATTAATCTTAAAGCATTATTTCATCGTGAAGTGGTTGTGTGGTGTAATTAAACTCCCTATAATTTGGCCCTTTTGCCTCGAGTCAAATAACAATTATTTTAAATATGTATAGTCCGTGAAATTGGTACTTTATGGACTAAATCGTGATGTAACATCAAAGGGCTAAAGAATTTTAAGGTTAAATATGATTACTTACGTACAATAAAATTAACACGTAGAATCTAAGTGGGCAGAAAAAACGAGGAAATTGGAGGACATTGTTTAATGATCTCGATGGGATTGTTATTTGTCTATTCTTCCTTAAAAGTAAACATCTCGTTCCAAATGAGACATCAGTGCAAATAGAACGAGTTAATTAATGTTTCCCTTATTTTGAAATAAATCCGGTCAAGAGCGAGTCGGACTCATCAATCATAACTATATTACATCAATCATAAACATATTTGGATATGTTACTTTAGTATACAGTCTTTAAAAAAGTAGGATAAACGGCAGACAGGTGGAAGGGCGAACAGGCGGACAGTTAATTTACAAATCTTAACCACAGCTGCTTATGGGTACTGAAAAACACATTGCAAACTGTTTATATTACTAAGTCAAGCTTTATTCAAATAAACTTAATAATTAAGTACTTTTGAATCGTCTATATTTTCCTACCACCCTTTCCTACCCCTAAGTAGGAACTTATTATTCGTTTATTCGTACAGCAAATAGTAGGTAATTACATTATAACCAGTCACCAATTATTATCGTAGTATTAGGTTGCGCCATCTCTTGACCGATAGTGGAACTATTTTTTTTCTTAGGTCAGCATTCTTACGACAGCGCCCTCCGTTGACTGGTAGTGAAACTAAAGAATTTTTGTTTGTATTTTGAATTTCTAAAAAAGTGTGTTATATTGAGACATCGTTTTATTTTTCCTGTAATCTTTACATAAACTACTATCACATAGAATTATTTCAGATTTTTCTCTTTGCAAACTTCGGAGATAAGGGGGGAACGGTTTTTTTTTGCATTTTTCATCATAAGTCGAAAACTATGCGGCCTAAGAAAAAAGAAAAAATGTGCTAAAATGTGCGAACAGCGTTCTTTCATATGATACCCCACATGTCCTAGTCACCTCACTTCAAATTTTTAAGACCCCTTTTCAGTCCCTGTTGTAAAAAAAATTTTTTTTTGTTCTTTCTTATTTGCAAAATAGTTGGGCAAATGTCATCTTAAACTATTTCAAATTTCAAGTTGATTCGTTCGCTAACTTATCAGCATTTTAAGAGATATAAGGATCAGAGTTTTCAGTTTCAGGATTTTTATACTCGTAAATTTTTATGCCAATTTCACGGTTTTTTAAACATATCCTTATGTCTCTTAAAAATCTTAAAATGCTGATCAGATCAGTTGGGTGTGCATAGCGATCTGAATCTCTTCCATTCACTCCCTGGATCACCATCATCAGATGACAGCTATGTCAATCCTTGGCAGAGAACCAAGGCTTCAAAGTTACCTCGTTTGTATGAAAATTGACTGGTGTCTACCTAGGCTACCTATTTATTTATATTTATTCCTTGGTTTCACTTTGTTGGGTAGGCAAAAGTTTTATGTAATGGTAAACTTCCGTAGTAAAACAAAAAACCGAACTTTTAAAGGAAACCAAATGTCGATTAGATAGGGATATTAGTTCTGCTAGCTCTATGCCTTGAAAATGCATGTTAACCTCAATTAAAAGATGGTAAAAACAACAAAAAAATGGTTTGCGTAACGAAAGATCATATCGGATGAATCGCTGGTACTCGGTCGAGGAAGAGAGATGCTATCGGGTTTCTGCTTTCCGTCTGTTGATCATGTTAGTATGCAAATTGGTAGAACAAAGGGAATCATCTGGGAGAATTGCCTTTTAACTGTACGTAGTACCTATCAACTTGTGTCGCTTTCGCACCGTTTTTGAAAACGAGAACTCCATTATGGTGGCTGTCCCGAAAGGGGTGTTGTCTAAGTAATTTCGATTTTCTATAAGACGAAATTATTTGCTTCACTTTGCATGGCACCAATTCGAACCAAAGAACTGTTTGTGCGATTCTTGAATCTTGACTAGGTACCTTTATGTAGCAGAGAAGAAGCCAGAGGGCATATTACAAAAAAGAATTACGATAGTCGGACTCAATTCGTAGTTCAATTTACTTGATATTTCTTGAGCCCATAGTGTCACGGAGTGGGACGAACATCATACGCTTATCGCGATGCTTTTTGTAATCTCCTCTGATATCTAGATGTTTTCGGTTACAAATACTCATTGGCTGTCTGCAGACTTTCAGAGCTAAGACAGAAAAGACAGTATCTGGCTGCGGGTTTGATGTCATTCAAATATTGAATTGGAAAGAAATGAACTTAATTTACAAATAGCCAGGTGGTTGTGGTGTGGTTATTTCCAATAGCTTCCGATTTCCTTGAAATAAGTCACACAATTCATGAGGCATACGAATAATAATAGTAGTCGAATCATCAATCATCAAACACTTCAACGAAATACCATTGCAAAAACTAGACACTTGAAACATTGAATCGTAATCAAAAGTATATAAAAAGTGAATCGAATGATACCTACTTGCAAATATCGCTTGAACAAACACCCTCCACACGATTGCATTTGAAACCAATCACATGCTGTGTTTGACACGCGTTTAGATCTTTAGGGCTTCGCCACAATGAAAGCGAGTCGACAGCGCAGTTATTAAGCTATAATAATATCCGGATTTCATCTTAAAAGCGAGAAAAAATATTATTCTGATATTATTCATGATGGTACTGTGGAGTTCCTATTAAGTTTCCACACTGCGAGCTGCGATGATTCGATTTAAGAAGAGCACGCCGTGCGTAGTCCATGCCTAGATTGTTGACTGTTTTGATTTTGATATGAGGGAGGCGTTTTTATGCGTGAGATTAAACTAAATACCCCTTCAATTAAAATAAAAATACTAAGCCCCCATATTACTCTCATTATAATAAAAACTCTTGTCGGAAACCTAACCTCCGTCAAACAACGTTGGTTCAGCCACTCACATGCCATAACTGTAGTCATGGTCTCCCTACACTTCAGGAGTCTATCCTGGCATGATCACTGAAACACGATATAAGTATATCACGTGATATAGAGTTTTATCGACACTCAACTGTGAAAATCTATTGTCTTTTAACAGTTAAACGTGAAAAATCGTTATATCATATCGCGTTTCGGTGTTCATGCTAAACCCCCTTAGCATGAACACCAAAACGCGATACGCTTAATTCACCTGTTATCAGTTAAATGGTGTTATTACAGCTTTTATCTACACCCATGCTTTAAATCCTCTGTAAGGGGTTCTGAAACAGCTTACTGCCATCATTACAATATCCCGAGCGAGAGCTGGTCCTGCAGCGCCGCGCGCCCACGCGCGAGCGTTGCATTATGAAATTCAGTACAACATTGCGGAAGACATAATGACGAGGAGGGAGAGGAAATTCAAAGTCAAAGTCAAAACCTTTATAGAGGATACATATCATGGGTTTAGATAAATATCATGGGTGTTTTTAATCCATATGTATTAAAATATTGTTTGTTTCCCTAATAAAAAATAAGAAAAAAATAAAAAAATGGGTGTAGATAAAGTCTTGTGTGCAACTGTACATAATTAGGTATTAAAACACTCATGTGATACTATTATCACACGAGGCGAAGCCGAGTTCGTTCGCGAACCCACATTCGTGTTTTAATACCCCTCGTTATAGTACAGTTGCATAAATAACTATTTGCTTATTCACTTACTTATTAATATATTTAAATAGGAAACCTTTTGATTTTCACTACCAACGTTTAAAGATCTTTAAAGGATACAGGGTCCTTACCTCAATCTACATATTATTTTAAACTTCTAAATCTTATAGCTCAGAATAGCTAGCATGGCTGCGGAACTTTAACTTTACTTAAATCGACTGAATCACGAATGTCGTCGTTAATTTCTGTGGGTAACGGTCGTCAGATGTGTTTTTGATGTGTCTGAATTTCTATTTATCGAAAACTAAATAATATATAATTGTACCAGTGGCCTTGTCTAATCCAAAAGGTTGCGTATTGTGAGATGACATTATGAGGGGTATGCATTATAATGCCGAAATAGGAAAGACTGAATTTTACAAGACCTATGGACGAAAGACCGAAAATCAAAAGGTCGAATGCCGCGTCAGCGGCCGGGGCGAAGCACCAGAAAAAAACTATTTCAAACTCAATTGGTGGATTTCGTCAAAATAATGACCATTTTACAAGCATTTTTTAGTAAAACAAATTAATGTATGTGTTTTTTTTTTTTTTTTTATATATATTGCTACTTCTCCCTAGACATGGGGGTCCAGGTCTTTATTTTACTATTTTCCTTCTTTTTACAATTTTTTTTTTCTCTTTCTTTACACTATCTTAATTCTAATACATTTCTTAAATGTATGTGTTTGTGTAGGTAGAGTAAGTATAAGTATTAAGTATCGACATTTTAACTTTCGGGGTTTTAAACTTTCGGGATTTTAAACTTGGGGATTTCAAACTTTCGGTCATTTGATAATCGGTCTTTCAAGTTTCGGTCTATGGGATTTCGACATTTAGTATGTTCGGTATTTTGAAAATAGGTATATTATGCGTTGATATTTCGGTCGTATGTATTATGAATTTTCGACATTGTAATGCATACCCCATTATGAGTCTGTAATTTATAAATAATAGATAATTGGAAATAAATATTTTAATAATAACCTAATAAGGAGACTATGCTTTATATTATATTTTGATGTTAATTGAATGTTAAGACTTTTTTACTGCTAGGTACTAAATAAAAACATTTAACATCACTGCACTTCGTAACTGCAAATAAAAACGTTCTGCCAGATTCTCTTTGCTGAAAATCTTTAAGAGTAGAATAAATTAATAAAAATCACTACCAATATTAATTAATATTGAAATTGTGATAAAATTTATCAGTCTGGTACAAACTTACTTTAATATTTCCTCAATACGATATTATTTTCTTACATTCCATCTTTTATGAGGACATAACAAAAGTATAATTTCAACATAAAACGTGAAATTGAAGACGAAACCTAACCTTATACATATGGCAAAATGTTAATTGCAGCCGATTTGCATAGTTAATTAATATTGTTGTATTAAAGTTGCTATATACATTCGAATATTAAAGATGTTAGGTTTACTTGTTTTCTCAGATAATTTTTAACTACATTTTTTATTAAAACGAAAAACGACTGCCCGCCTAAAAACGAACTAAAAAGTGAAAAACAAGTGTCATTGTGGGGCTGGAGGACCACTTTTTTTGTTTTTAAAGCCCAACCTGACTTCATTAGACGTGTTTTATTAAAATTGATATGCGATCTCGTATCTAATGAATTGAATATTATTTCTTGCTTTTTAGAGACAATTTTGATGCGGTTTTTGTTTTTATTTTAAGGTATTTTGAAGGAGGTTTTACTTTTTTTAAAAGCTTTGTTTAAAGTTGGTACAATCGATTTTGATAAGTTTGCCGATAAGATGTTTTGCTATTTGTGTACGTACAATAATTTATTGATGACTTATAACTTGCTGTCAAAATAATGTTATTTAATGTCCATTAAGCTGCAGTAGGTGTTGCATCGCAGATAACCGCGGCGTCCGAGTGGCAGCCTTGATATTTGTGGCATATTTGGCAAACCACTCGTGCTTAGGTTAATGTTAATATAATATAGCATTCTATGAATTATGAAAACATATTTAACTGGATACAAAACAAAAAGGATATGTAGGTATGATACTTAAACCAATCTTTACTAATTTTGCTCTGAATAAAAAAATCTTTCTTCAATATTTTTTCTGACTTGAATCTGATGAACCGATTGAAGTAAACAAAATGAATAAAACAAGTTATGACGAATGTTTTCACTTTCGGTCTGCTTTTTAATTTTGTCGTGTGATAGATTTTGAAAGATAGAGCAATATTTAACCTAAAACTAACCTATCGTCTATTATATCTCTTAAGTTTAAATTGCAATTAAGGTAAACTATTGAATTGAGTCTAGACTATTTAACTGAATGAACTGAACTATTTAATTGAATGTAGGTAGACTATTCAACTGAATGTAGACTAACTAAATGTAGGAAAACTAAGGGGAAATACCATTTAATAAAACGTAAGAAGTCCTTCAACAATTTGTTCAAATAATTTATTATTTTAAATAATTAACACAACCGGAACATTCATTAAGCAACAATTCTATAAACCAACTCAGATAAGTAACACATTTACCATAAAAGAACGTTCATTAAGCAACAATTCTATTAACCACTTCAAATAAGTAACACAATTAATTTAATAGGAACGTTCATTATTCAACAACTAATCGACCAGATCAAATAAATAACACAAGCAATAATGGATGATTGAATGGAATATAATAGTCTAAACAGCAGAAATAAACATGTTAGAATAATACTTAACTTTCTGTTCCACAACCTTTTCACTTGACTCACTACTGCAGAATGTGTCTAAAAATATGCTATGCTCGGCAAGAGCAAGAAACATCCCGCCATTTTTAAACAACCAATGAGCATTTAGCATTACAGAAAACAAGTCTGCCACAATGGCGCCAAACGATCAAATCAATACTTTTTACAAATAACTATTAATTTAATAAACAACCTGTGACAATTAAAATGTAATATTATTAACATTATTTATCATTGAATTAATAATAAAGATATCTATTTTATACTTATTTTAAAATGATCATTGAATAAAAGGAAACTGTAACAAACGGACATGAATCAAGTAATCAAATCAATTCCTTTTTATAACAATTAGCAACAAATAATCAAATAACAGGAAACGGTAGCAAATCGTCATGGATCAAGTAATCAAATCAAGTAATTTTAATAAACTTAGTAACAAATAATGATTTAAATATTACATAAACTTACAAACAAATAATAAACTTTACATCAATCATTGTAACTATGACATTACATTATTTTCTATAGTTTCATTTTCACTATATCTATTACGGCCAGACTGACAGTACTTCGTCCTCGAAGGACATTAAAATATATATTAAAATATACAAAAGAAAAAAAATACAATGTTTGTTTTATTCTTCATAACCTTATTGAAATACACATATTTAAGTATGTTTTGAACATTGTTTCATAATGTCGTGATTTGGTACTTCGATAAATCTCACGAGTTCCGGCCACTTCCGGTTAGTAATAATACCAACACTTTGAATCTAAGAATTAAGAAAATTAAAGAAAACAAAATTAAAAATGAGACAAAATAAATAAAATTAACTATGAAATTATTTGTTAAGAAACTTAACAGGAACTTAACCGAAATCCGTGAGACACTTTCTTTTATCAATTAAATACGTTACTCCACTTTGCCTTTTTATTAATTAATAAACATTTTATTCCATTTTTATTTTACAACACAACATTTTTAGTAGGTATTGCCAGACACCTAGACATGCCAATAACATTCACTCGCTGCTGGTGAGAATAACTGACACCAAGCATCTGACCGACCAGCGAATACCATGTTTCTTAATATCAACATAACTTATAGGTAGGTATTGCCAGACACCTAGACATGCCAATAACATTCACCCGCTGCTGGTGAGAATAACTGACATCAAGCATCTGACCGACCAGCGAATACCATGTACCGAGGCCACGATTGCCAAATACATAGACATACTGATCACATTCACTCGCTGCCAGTGAGATCAACCAGTACCAAGCATAAGGCCGACCAGCAAATATCATGTACCTGGTATACCTATAACATTCATCGCCAAATCATACATAGACATACCGATCACATTCACCCGCTGCCAGTGAGATGATTCGGTACCAAGCATGTGGCTTAACAGCGTTTTAAATATTATACAAAATGGAATAAATATAACTGCCAAATCATACATAGACATACCGATCACATTCACCCGCTGCCAGTGAGATGATTCGGTACCAAGCATGTGGCTTAACAGCGTTTTAAATATTATACAAAATGGAATAAATATAACTGCCAAATCATACATAGACATACCGATCACATTCACCCGCTGCCAGTGAGATGATTCGGTACCAAGCATGTGGCTTATCAGCGTTTTAAATATTATTACAAAGTGGAATTCACGTAGACTTGAATACAGGTAAGGGTATAATTTGGTTCTATCGCTATCAGCAATCGCAAAGGTATTAAAACCAGTGGATTTTTGAACAGTGTTCTGTTGTACTTTACACAAACCGTTTGGCCAATCTGACTTTAAACAATAGTACCTAGGTTAGGTATTATAATAATAAAATATAAATAGTCCTTAAAAGAACATAATAAAACAGTTATATGACTGTCTTGTGTCTATATTATAATCAAAACCACTACCCATTCACAACAACAGACAAAGTCAAACCCTGGACTGGGCAAAAATAGTTCAAATCAACATTTCCACACCTAAAAACAGTCAAAGCACTAGACTAAAGCACTATAGGTTATACTATTATTACTAAGATTTACAATTAAAATCAATATGTATAATTAGAAAAGAATTCTATTAAAACAAAAATGTGGTACGGTATCATGTGGCTTCATCAGTTTGCGAATAAACAAGCATTATCATTATCATAATGATGAATAATTACCATTATCAACATCATCATCAACGTCAATACTAGCATCAAGACCAGCATCAAGGCCAGCATCAATGCCAGCGTTAATACCAGCATCAATACCAGCATCAATACCAGCATCAATACCAGCATCAATCCCTGCATCAATACCATCATCAATACTAACATCAATACCAACATCAATACCAACATCAATACCAACATCAATACCAACATCAATACCAACATCAATACCAACATCAATACCAACATCAATACCAACATCAATACCAACATCAATACCAACATCAATACCAACATCAATACCAACATCAATACCAACATCAATACCAACATCAATACCAACATCAATACCAACATCAATACCAACATCAATACCAACATCAATACCAACATCAATACCAACATCAATACCAACATCAATACCAACATCAATACCAACATCAATACCAACATCAATACCAACATCAATACCAACATCAATACCAACATCAATACCAACATCAATACCAACATCAATACCAACATCAATACCAACATCAATACCAACATCAATACCAACATCAATACCAACATCAATACCTATATCGACTCCTAAATCAATACCTACATCATTACCAAAAAGGATTTGAAGTCAAGGCATCCGATAATATATTTAATTCCTACAACATGAGAATTCCAAGAATATAAATTCTATCAGAATCTCGTAATAGAAACTAAGCTTTTAGTTTGTCTAACAATATAGTTATCAGACCAATAGAATACTCTTTGCCTGGAACAACTAAAAATATTCAAAAAATTCGTAGGTATGACCATAGAATATGAATATAAGACTCTTGGGTATGACCTAAGTTTTTTTCTTACACACCCGCGAAGAAAGTTGTCAAAGAAATGTTCCCGATAAGTTTTTTACATTATTCAATAACATGAAAAAATAACACTAATAACTGAATATACATAATATCAACCTTGTCACAGATTAGGTAATAGTACAAGTACCTTGTGTTTTAATAAAAATAGTGTTTATCTTATCACGCCGTTCTTCTTTCAAGTGGTAACCGTTCACCAAAAGTATCTTTACTTAATACGTTTTTTGTAGACTAGTTCGAAAGTGAACAATTAAAACTATAATAATATAGATCTCAAGAAAAACGGGAACATTTAAATAAATTATAAAAAGTTAAATATATGTAGTTGATACTTAAATATCACAATTACGAAATAAATTACCCAAAAACATGGTCTAATCAGTTGATAGATTTAAACTTATTGGGGTAGTTAATAAATAGTAGTAGTAGTAGTATATAGTAGTAAATAAATAATATATAGTAGTAGGTACTACTATCTATATATATCCTATGAATAATAGTAGCACAATAGCAGCTAATAGATTCATTTAAGGGTCTATGATAGGAAAACATGGTTTGCCGGGATCATATTTTTATATAGAAAACTTAAAGTTGTAGCCGCAAACAAAAAAAACACACGACAAGCTAAAGAGATTCTCTAGTAGCTATAAGAATTTAATTGCGTATAAACCTCACTGATGATTGTAAAAAAAATCCGAATATCATCAAAACATAACGTGCTGTGCAGTCCAATCTCCAAAAAATCTTTCAAGAAAGATAATTGTGCTAAACATCATGATGAAAAAAAACGACGTGAAACATCGAAAAAGTGTAGAAGAAAAGTTATTTTCCATACCCTTTACACGTAAAGAGAAGATAGAGACAAATGTTTCCGCATAACCGAGCCTTAAGGCTAGACGAGTTTACGGTCTGACGAAAAGATTGATATTTTAGTTTTCAGTGTGAGGACATTATTTAAAATTCCTCTACACAAAACAAATACTATCTACTAACAAAAGAATCTAAAAAACCCATTAACCGAACAGAATATTGGAAAATGGCTTGGTAACTCAAAAATAAAATCGTAAATATCATCATAAGAATAAAGTTCCACTTGTCAGATTTTGTAGTATTCAATGACAGTGATATGATGTTTTATACAAAAAGTTTTAAATATAACTTTTTGCTGTACACAATACCGGGTATACTTTTTTTTGGTCCAGTATTTCAGGAAATCGATTAAAAGGTACTAAATTTTGTCAAATTTCTGGCAAAGTGACAAATAAAGCTATGCAGTGATCCACCATATTGTACAGAGATAGAGAAAGAGTAGATTTCGTGAACTGCCTGGCCTAAAATTGGAAAAAGATAACAACTCAACTATACTCAACTCAACTCAAAATTATTAATTTAATAGATTAAATTAATAATTAGTCTAGCCTAGAGGCTGTTAAAAGCATTTGTTAATTTCATAGCATCTACGTCATCGATTCGCAAACGCTATGCGGTAAACCTTGTAATGACAACAATAAATCTAACCTATCGTATGATTAGAAGTATAGATTTATGTAGTAATAGTAACCAGCAATAATAAAAAAAATTAAGAATGAAAAGGCTAAAAACCATTGATACTAATACTTCGATAAAGGTTAGAATATTACTGCTTTCGTCAAATGATTTTATTATTACTTTGCAAATGATAACCAAAACGTCTAAAATGTTTAAAATATGATCTACACAAAATACATAAATAATATTACTTCAGCAAGTTATTTCATAGTGTAGAATTATAATAACTACCTAGTGACGTAGTTAATAAGCCGTGCTGCAAAAAAAAAATATTTGCTTAACACAAACGGTCACCAGTTTCTATACACTTCAAAAAGTTTGGACGTACAATACCTATATACAACCATTGTACATACTTAGTAAAATCTGCCTACCTACTTGTGAACCTATATTAAGTGAACAAATATTTTGTTAACCTCATTTTGATTTCATTATCCTACTATACGCCACTAATGACACCACATAAATTTGTACCACAAATACCATCACATATCAGTTTTTTTATAAATATCTTTAGATGATATCGATTACTAATCTTTCTCTTCAAATTTTACGACAATAATTCGCTAAATTCAACTAACTGAATAGCAGGTTTTATGAATAAATCACAGAAATCGTAAAAAAAAACACAGCCACCGAGGGCCTTACCGGCCTTTGCAGCAGGGAACGAGTCCGGATGTTTTTCTTCTTTTCGAAGCAAGGTACTCGAAACTGTTGTGTCAGCAGCTTGTATCCCCGCCGATGCAGTTTTCGGGATCAGGACCACACAACGGCAGCGGAGCGGAGTCATCTGGCCGATCACATCAGCATCCACCCTGAAAATTATTAGGAAACGGTGTTAATATTTTGTAATGGACAGAGACTATCCCACTTCTGATGATAGATTTTGAAAGATAGAGCAATATTTAACCTAAAACTAACCTATCGTCTATTATATCTCTTAAGTTTAAATTGCAATTAAGGTAAACTATTGAATTGAGTCTAGACTATTTAACTGAATGAACTGAACTATTTAATTGAATGTAGGTAGACTATTCAACTGAATGTAGACTAACTAAATGTAGGAAAACTAAGGGGAAATACCATTTAATAAAACGTAAGAAGTCCTTCAACAATTTGTTCAAATAATTTATTATTTTAAATAATTAACACAACCGGAACATTCATTAAGCAACAATTCTATAAACCAACTCAGATAAGTAACACATTTACCATAAAAGAACGTTCATTAAGCAACAATTCTATTAACCACTTCAAATAAGTAACACAATTAATTTAATAGGAACGTTCATTATTCAACAACTAATCGACCAGATCAAATAAATAACACAAGCAATAATGGATGATTGAATGGAATATAATAGTCTAAACAGCAGAAATAAACATGTTAGAATAATACTTAACTTTCTGTTCCACAACCTTTTCACTTGACTCACTACTGCAGAATGTGTCTAAAAATATGCTATGCTCGGCAAGAGCAAGAAACATCCCGCCATTTTTAAACAACCAATGAGCATTTAGCATTACAGAAAACAAGTCTGCCACAATGGCGCCAAACGATCAAATCAATACTTTTTACAAATAACTATTAATTTAATAAACAACCTGTGACAATTAAAATGTAATATTATTAACATTATTTATCATTGAATTAATAATAAAGATATCTATTTTATACTTATTTTAAAATGATCATTGAATAAAAGGAAACTGTAACAAACGGACATGAATCAAGTAATCAAATCAATTCCTTTTTATAACAATTAGCAACAAATAATCAAATAACAGGAAACGGTAGCAAATCGTCATGGATCAAGTAATCAAATCAAGTAATTTTAATAAACTTAGTAACAAATAATGATTTAAATATTACATAAACTTACAAACAAATAATAAACTTTACATCAATCATTGTAACTATGACATTACATTATTTTCTATAGTTTCATTTTCACTATATCTATTACGTGCGTATGGTGAAAAAGTTTGTAAATCAACTTTTTGTATAGCAATTTTTTTGGGGTAATTAATGAGTAGCTACCGATTTGATTATCATTTTAAAATGTACTCGTATTGTAGCTACTATTTATTTATTCTGTGCTAATACGAGCTCTGCGTTTTAAGCGATAGAATTTATAAAGTTTTCTGGGTAGTTCTTTATCAAGGATTCGAATTCTCGATATATATCAGTGATTCGAATCGTAGATAAGTTTTGGATTGTTTAAGCAGCGTGTAACTAAGTTACAGTCGCTTATAGCTTAGTTTTTTGTTAAATACAACCCATTTCAACGACCCTTAATCCTTCGTAAAGCGATTGGCGGGAATGCACACTCTTTATCCAAACTAACAAGTGTTGCCACATCCGTGTCGGACTACATTCTCTCGCAGTTGAAATATTCGAGATTGGGCAACGGACGCCACGAGACTGGCCACATCGTAGAGCCGGTACTAAAGAAAAATGTCCATCAGGTTTGAGGAGCCACGCCAGCTTTTAAAGCGTAGCTCACACCATTATTTAGCACTTAAGTAGATTATTTTGCACCACAAATCCTGGATTTTGCAGCAAAATATATCACGACTATCACGAGATATATCAATGCAAAGGTGAAAGACAAAACATCAGGATTGCGGAGCCACCCTGGAACTCGCTAAGTACCAGTTGAATATTTTTGAAAATAAATGCATCATTTAGCACATATTGTGTACAGTACTTGCTAGAAATTTGAGCTCAGTAGTGCTGGAGTTCAAGTAAATACAATACTTTTGGTATGGCTCCTCAATCCTGATATCCATAATGAAAAGATTGTGAATTTCCATGAATGTGATCGGTCAATTAATATATAGGGTCCTTCTTAAACAGAGCACAAAATTTTAAGGGGTCAAAGTACTCATGCATACAAACATCTTTTTACTTTGGGACCAACATTGAAATCGCAAAAAAAAAATCTGCTGTTCCATACAGTTTGATCTATTCGATTTTAAATTTTCTGTGGAACAGCTGATTTTTTTTTCGCAATTTCGATGTTGGCACCATAGTAAAAGTTGTTTGTATGAATGAGTACATGGAACCCTTAAAATTTTGTGCACTATTTAAGAAGGACCTTTATATTCGACACAATGATCATTTATTTCGTTTGTTTGATTTTGCACTAAAGGAATAAAATGGTAAGGCACAGTAGATTTGGTAAACGAACGCATTTTGTGTGGCTCTTCAATCCTGACGTCTTGCATATAAACAACTAACTGTATACATACCTGAAATAACAACGGAATCAAAAACCAGAGACACTAACATTTAGCACAAAATGTGTGCTAAATACATATGTACAATTCAGCACTGTATGTCTTTCGGTGACTGGAATACAACACTTTTCGATATTCCTTAAGAATTCTCTGCGAGGGGTAACCATATTATATTAATAAAACCAGGACAAGTAGTTTTATTTTTTCATTATACGTTAGATTAATTGGCCACTTTAGGCGTTAATTCAGATTGTACATACAAGAACACATTTAAACTAAGAATTAACGCATCTAAAAATAGTTTATAACTAATACTAGTTTTTATATTTTTTAGAATTTTACTAAACATCCCAAGTAACAAAAGTTTCTATAACCAAGGGGTTTTATCACCAAACAGTGATATAGTAGGCCTTTAGTGGTAACCATTGTGACTGCTTGTGCTATAAAGGTTTTCCACAGAGCGTTTTGGTTCTATAATATTAAAGAGCATTTAAGTTCTATGGTGCAGCTCTTAGAACACTTACAGGACATACAAAAGAATTTTTAAAGTGTTGCACTGTAATAGATATGAACAAAGCGATTATAGTACTATTTAGTACTATAGACGACTTTACTGTCACTTTTGTGTATCTATTTTGCACTAATATTGCGTCAAAATAACTTTTACAGTACTAGTATTGTAGCAGTATCGAAAACACTATTACAGAATCAATATGCACTATAAAAGTACCTTGCACAACCATTATGTCACGGTTTAGCTTCTTAAATGCTCCCTCAACATCGCTATGGGGCTAGTTCTGTAAAAGTCATGAAAACTCGTCTATGGTACTAAATAGTATCATAGCGACTTCTGGTGCAGTTGCTAAATAACTTAAACTTTTTGTGTTACTGCTACCTGATTAAAGCGTGAGATAAAAGCACTAAAATGAATAATTAATGGACTAATCCGTTTTCGATGAAAATATGGCTGCTTTTTATGCCATTATAGCACATTAGTAGCACGGCTGGAGCCAATGTGTACTATAGCAGCCATAGTCGGGACAAGTCCTCATTTTATTAATTTAAATTTAATTAAATCACGAAAATTATGAGGGCGCATTGTCAAATTTGAAACCAGCATAGTGATTTTATCGATACAATTATTTTCGCAAGTGCAAGTTATGGTGGAGTTACGGTCAATGGTCGATCAAAGGTGATGTTTTGTAGAATGTCCTTTGTATTACAAATTGTAATAGCTAATGACATTTTGTTTTCTTGGGGAACACTTGAGCACAGCACGAACAAAATGGCGAACAATAGTGTGATAAAAAGATCAAAATAACACTATAAACATGTTTTGGTTTTCAAGTATAGAGCTGATTTATTACTGTGAGAGGCTTTTTGTAATGTTTATAGAATTAATCAGTGATAAAACTAGGGCCTATTTAGGGTTCTGTAAAGGTTTACAATACCATTATAGTGCTTATCATGAAACTAATTAGCACGTCCTAAAGCGTTCTCAGGACTTTTATAGTACCAAATTTTGTTACTTGGGATAGTAATTTAATTGTGATGATTTTTTCATAATTAGCGGTACTAGTGGACGCACTATGCACCCTTAAATTATATGATGACAAAATTAATTAAAAGAAAACTACTTGTCCTAGTTACTTGAACTGGTATAAGTAACTTTTTTTGCCAATGTTGTGTATTTGATATCGATTTATTGAAATTGTAAATATCGCTACTTATTTCTGTTAAAGCTCTTAGTTTCTTGCGTCCGTTCTTCTTGTCAGTTAAAATAGTATGGAACGGGTGGTAGGAAAATATAGACGATTCAAAAGAGCTTAAATTAATTATTATGTTTTTTTTGAATAAAGACAGCTGATAAGTTTCTTGCTCCCGTTCTTCTTGTCAGCTAAAAAAGTCTGGAACGGGTGGTAGGAAAATATAGACGATTCAAAAGAGCTTAAATTAATTATTATGTTTATTTGAATAAAGACAGCTGATAAGTTTCTTGCTCCCGTTCTTCTTGTCAGCTATAAAAGTCTGGAACGGGTGGTAGGAAAATATAGACGATTCAAAAGTACTTAATTATTAAGTTTATTTGTATAAAGCTTATTTGACTTTGACTTGACACTTTGACTTTGACTTGACTTTGACTAAGAGCATAGACTGGACTTCCAAAGGTCGCGGGTTCGATTCCAGTCCAAGTATGATCTGGCTGGTGCGAGTCGAAATTTTTGCCTGTTTACATCATCATCAGCCTGTTATATGCTGATCTACAAAAAGCGATACAAGCTTATAAAACAAATAAGACGTTATACTTACACTAAAACATACACAAAGTTAATTGTAATTACAAACAAATAAAAAATTTCAAGTACTAACTGCACAAACATTAACAATATTATCTTTAAATCAGGTGTTCCTAAGCTACAATTATAGTCTAAGCAAGCTTAAAAGCATAAAAATACAAAAACCAAAGAACAACCAAAAAGTACAAAAATACAAAAACAGAGACAATCACTCACAAAAAATATTTAAATGAAGATCAAAATCTATTCATTTAACTTGTTTTAGGATTTGTTTATGAATGGTATTCGATCAGAATAGAAGATTAATTACGATAATAAACAAATGCCATTGGCATTAGTTTTTGGTATTAGAACGGATTAGATCATTCCGCTGCGACAGATGTCAACTTATGAACTTACTTGCCTGCGGACAGTGCCGTTTACACGGCGGCAAGTAAGTTGGCGGGGAGCGGGAGACGAAGCGGGAGGGGGGTGCGCGCTACTTGCCTTTCCACAAAATAGAACCCAATCCTATCCTGCGGCAAGTTGCTACTTACTTACTTACTTGCCGGACGGCGTCCACACGCGGTTTCTACTTACTTACTTACTTATGGATGTGTAAACCGGGCTTAAGTTTTCCAAAATTCATAATGGCCTGAAGTTAATGAAACTTAACATTAACAAATATTCATTTGGAACAAATTATGAAACATGTATAAAATTGTTTTTACTTACAAACATTCGTTCTGTGTTAGGTGAAGACTTAGAATAATAACACCTAGAAGCCGTGTCCTCGTATGCAAAGTGAGGCAACTAATACCAAGCCAGAATGGCTTAGTTTTCAATTTTATATCCTTCATACGTTAACTAATCGTAACTGAAACCCAATAATATTATAAATACTAGTCTTATAAATATGGGAAAATTGAAACTGTTTTGTACTTAATCGGTATGATTAGGGAATAATGTAGAATAACAAAAAACGGAGTTATTTTGGCTGTTTTAGTTGCCTCACTTTTGACAGTGCGTTTTGTAGAGAACTATCGTTCTAGGTGTTATTATTCTAAGGGTGAAGAGTCAAGAGTTGAAATAGCAACAAAATTATTTTTTTATCTTTGTTACGATAAATCTTAATAACTTACTATACAGGCTATTAAACATGTACATATATAGCCATAGCCTTTTACCATCCCGAAAACATAAGATAAATCATCGATAATTTGATTTCCGATACAATCTAATACATTCTAAAATCGTAACATATAAATTAAAATTATTTACGATTATTTAATGCATGTCTTCAGGGCTTACAATCATAAACAAAGATAGTTGTTTAATACGTTTAAATCGATCGATCGTTATAATATTTTTAAACGATGTCAAATCGGTTTTATTGTCCGATATTTGTGTTAACGATTGTTAATGATTTTATCGACGGAGATCTAATAATGTAATTATAAGTATTGGTAAGTTATTGCTTTTTTATAGTTTTGCCGACGGATTTGAACTGGAGCAAAAAAACCTATTTGTCATAATTGATTAATGATTAAGTCGTAAAAATGGAGCTGCATACACAATATATCTATCTACACGGTATGTTTTAAATAGATATATCTAAAAAAGGTAATGGGAGTATCCCTTCTCTTTACTAATCGAGTACCTAAGTGCAGTAAAAAATTTTAATACTTCATAATTTTATTGGTCAAGACTTAGAGTAAGACAGGCTTCTGTTCGTGACGAAACGAAGCCTTTGTTGCTCGAAGGGTCAAGATATTGAGGTTTGGGTGTGTCCAAAAGGAGTTTTATTAGGTACTTCTTAGAGCACCGCGCGCGTCTTGTACAGAAGCGCAACTTACTCTAAGTATTACTTATACGATATAATTTTTTGCATATACGAAAGCCGAAACACGGGTCATATATTTTCATTTTCAAACAAATTATAATGATACCTTTAAAACTTACGAAGTTACAAGCTTTTTGTGTTGTGCGCGCGAGACATTTTAGTAGGGTGTGCATTAATTATGATTTTGTAAATATTATTTAGTCAAAATATAACATGATATAAAAAATATTGCAATCGATTCTATCACAGATTCTGAATAAACAGTTTTCAGGTTTCATATATACTAAAAATAACCTTATATGTACTTAAAGAAAAATACAATCTGACGTAGTTATTAAATTTGATTTGGTCTTTTTTCAATAATTGACCGTTTTTTATTCAGGTTATACAAATTTCAAAACAGAAACCGAACTTGCAGGATTTTTTCTTAAAAATAGTTTGCGCTGAGAATAGGTTAAATATTTTCATCCAACAACTTTCTTCTTACCATTGATTTTAAACGCGATTAAGATCACATTCTTTTGTTTCAATCTCATTGACGACAAAATTTATGCAAGATTTTACAAGGCATTGTTTATTATATAATTGTGGGTATGTGCCAAATCAATTGTATATATTTGTAACAAATTTTGCTTCGTTGTTGTAACATTGACAGCCTTAAACTAGTTTAGTGACAAATCGCTTTTAAAATCAATGGTGAAATTAGCTCTAACATGATAGAATATTCCGCACATTAATATAACTACAGACTACAGATCTAGAAAAGGTTATCGGTTGCATGATACATGATAAGTGCATGATTGATTGCTTCAGGCCTAATCGTTACATGGCGTTATCCAACTCGTTACGTAGTAGGCTAGTTATGATAAGTATGAATTCTTGCGAGATACTTATAGGGCCTCTTTCACATGTTCCGGATATCACCTATTTTTTGATTAAAAAAAAATAGTACAATGAGGGCTTTTCAGAATGACGAAAAACTGTAGGCTCGATAAATGGCGTTGATAAAAATGTATGTGTCAATGTATTTTTTTTACTAAATTTCGAAGAGTACTCACGTAGGCAGGCAAAATGTACCAATAAAATGTTTTGTCTTTGGGCAGATGTCAGCCAACGAGCGCTTACTTTCCTCTTTGGTACAGGCAGTTTATTTTTAAAAGCCAATTTTGACACTTCTCTTTCTATTAATGCCATCTAGTAAGGCAAATAGTTACTATTTTTATTTTTTAAATGTCACTTTGAAAAGCCCTCATTGAAATCTTATTAGAAAAAAAAGACGTGTCTGCGATCCCTCACGGTTGACACTAGCGCACTGATTATGTGACTAGATATTAGTAGGTAAACATTAGTAAAAAAACGTAAACTAGTTTGACACAGACCATACTAAGGTCTGTGACGATTGACAACCCTTATTTTGACATACCCTTCGGCCGAATAAGCTAAAATTAACTTTGAGAAAGATATTATTTTCATAGACTCTCTGTCTAATGTGAACTTTTTGAATTTAATGGCCATACTTTAAGAATTGTTTGACGATTTGCCCGATTTTAAACAAAAAATATGTAAATACTTAGAAATCTACGGTACTCAAAGATGTTTTTGCGGTATTTAGTTACTTTTAAGATTTTAGAAGTCTGTTACACAATCTACGTCGTTCTAATCTCAGTGACCTCACTCAAATCGGTCAGAGAGCATAGACAAATATTTAGCTATGGACTAATACAGATTACCGAGTGATGCAAGTGCAAGTTAGAACAAACGATCACTTGAGCACAAAAGAGGTTGAGCAAATACAGTATAATAGGTGTTGAGACACTTGTTAGGCAGTACCTTTAAAAATATGCTAGGTTTTTTAGGTACTGTATAGGAAGAAAAATGTACCAGAAGGTACTGCTAATCTCCATTCAAACTACTTTGTTTGGTAAGGTTTTATATGCTTCTTGCTTTTTATAGAGCGTTGGTAAAAGTTCCAGGGAAAGCCTGACCAAGCACGGGATAGAATAGTTGCTCTTAGAAAAAAGTAAACAAATAGAAAAATAAATATGAACATTTTATAACTTTGTCACAGCAGCTACGTATCATGGTTGATCCCTATTTAAGTAATCTATTTTACAACACCGCTATAAGAAGTCAATATTACCGCTATAAGGGTAGCCTGGTACAAAAGTGTGTATAAATAAAGCAATTTCTGAGGTCAATATATTATAACTTATTAGACAAAAATTCCTGAAATAAACGAGCAAGTATGAAAAACTATGAAGTATTGAAATCAAATCAAGATTTTCACAATGGAAATGCTCACATAAAGACATTCTTTTAAAGATGATTTTAATTGCTATCAAAATCTATCGATGGATTGGCCTCTAAGGGAAGTTTATTTTTTTTGGTAAGGGTAAGCTTAAAAACTAATTAACAGGATGTCCCAAAACTTTACCACATGGAGGGAAATTAATTATTAAGATTACAAATTTTCTGAAAGAAGACTTCATTTCTATTTTAAAAAAATTGGAACTGCAGTCTAAGATTTTTGAAAAATCTCCTGCCTTGAAAAACCAGGAATTGAAACCACCAAATATGGAAAAAACACTTGTATTTTTCGATACCGATCGAAAGAGTAAATCGTTATCGTCAGGCTTATTTTTTCTTAAAAAACACAGCAACTTTACACAGCTTTCAAGAAAAGGAAGACCATGTAATATTTTTAATTAGGTATTAGGTATTACGTATTGTATGAATTTGTATGGTATCGTACACGATTAAAAAAAAACTTTGAATGCAGTTCCTATTATTTTTAAAAACAAAGTAAAATTTCGTGTCTTCAATATTTAAGGTAGTTTCCCTCCATGTGTCAAAGTTTCGAGACATCCTGTATAATACTGTGCTTGTACTGAGCTAGACACCGGCACCGTCGTCGGTGAGATGTCACAGCGGGCGGGGTAGCTGCCTTGCCGCTGGCAATGACGCTTGCGACACGCGCCCGCCGCCCGTGTACACTCACACACAACCTTTACACCCATTTAATATTTTTAATTTATTTCGTTGATAGTTTAAACACAATCCAACTTAAATGCTAATGCACCTAGTTTGCTCTTTGATATAGAATTATTAAATAATTATTGTCTAATTTTTCTTTTTAAGTATAAATTAATTTTACTCATGTTTCTCTCTAAGTAAACTTTATTTTTGTTTAACCCCAACGCGAGCATTCAGCGTTGTTATAAACCTCTGTGGATTTCTTTATGCTGTTAATAACAATGAATGTAATGATTTTTTATACTATTATAAATGAAAAAAAAGAAAGTTGAAATTGCCAAATGGATAGAAGATTAAAATAAAAACCGCGCGATGGGCTTTCTGCCGTTTAATTATTCAGCTACCTACTCTAGATTTTTTTACTTCTCAAATGATTCTTAATTCAATAATTTTCATTATTAATCTCTATCATTTGGTAAGCTTTGGATGAATGGTTTTCATCACGTCCATGACAAAATGAAAAGCATGTTTTCACGATTTGGACGTGCAGGCAATGGAACCCTCGTTATTATATTCAAAGAAACAATAATAGAAATCATAAATTATAATGATTAAATTGACAAAACCCACGAGTAATTAAAAATCCAGGCAAAAATGTACTTTGTCTCAGTGACTGTACCCGTATTGTAAGTTTCAAAAGAATTCGATGTATATTTTTACTAGTTTATTTATTTCACAAAAATCTGTCGTAATCCGCAATGTCAGCATTCCATTGTGCTTAATAAATTGTGCAAAAAATGGACTTACGGCGTGCTAGTCGATTATCGATAAATAATTCTATTATTCTACTTTTCATTTCATTCAAAACAGTCGTGAGATTGTTTTATTACTTACAAATAATTATTTTTCCCACCAAAACCATTTTCATGTATAATGCTGTGACTTCCAATGGCTCGCTCTGTCAAAAAGTTATCAGACCTCATGTAGAGCCAAACTTTCCTAACTCTACAAGCCCAACTTCAAAAACTCTACACCTTAGTCAAAATATGTGGCTTAGTTACTACAAGAACCAGTGAATATTTTTTCCATGTAGCGAAATGGCCAAGCCACATATTTTGACTAAGGTGTAGAGTTTTTGAAGTTAGGGCTTTATACTTCATAAGTATTGAAGCTGGGCGTACATTTATACAACTGAAGTGGATAACTTCAGTTCAGAGCGCTTGCGATAAACTCGCGAAAACTGTAAATTTAAATGCGATACCGGTATTACTGGCAACAAACAATGATTAGAGTTTGGAGCATAGGATTTAATAATATACTAATAGTTTGGAGGAAGTACTCTGAACTGAAAATAATTTTTACAGAAGTTGTCCAAAATACTGTTTTGTAAAAAATAATAAACTGTCTAAACTCCTACTGCGTTATCGTGATATAAAGAAAAAAGCGACGTAAGTATTTTTTATAATGTTTCTTGTGACTCTGCCGTAAACTTTAAAACTAATAAAATTAATACCTAAAACTTATAACACAAAAATTGTTTGTTTTCTTTTTCCATTCTTGAGTGACACACAAGCTGGTTACAGCTACGTTCACATACAAATTATAGTTAAGTAAATCATTAATTTTGAGATAATTTAGCGATGATCAGTTGCATTGCGAAACTGCAGATAAATTGCAGCCGGTGATCGCCAAGAGACTCGTGGCGGAGAGCGGATGGGTTGGCAGCCCCAAGGCCGACGACGACCAATTTATTTAATTGTGATTTACATGCACAATAGTTACACGTTAGTATTTTAGAAATGATAATTTCATCCTTCAGTTGTATGAGGACTAAGAAACCAATGATTTCTTTATGAAAAAAGCGTCTTGGTGAAAAACAGTTCTATTCCTGTTTTATTGTCCTCTCTCTGTTATGAAAAATTGCTGGAAGCTGCATGATGCGGGCACCGTAGGACTCTTTGGGGGAGGTCATACCCGCTGTGGGAGTCGTGCGGCTGATAATGACGATGATAAGAAAACTGAAATTTCTATTATGTTTTCCTGAATTTTTTCATTAGTTTTATTTTTAACTGTGCAGCCATAATAGAATTCATAGATAAAGATAAGCAATTTTATGCTGTTGTTTGAACAACAACAACTTTTAAGCGTTTATTGCGCCACTTTGCAACAAAGTATCATGAATATCATGATGACGTAGCTATAAAAACATTAAGTGTAGAGTCTACACTACACTGTAGACAATTTTCTATCCTTACTAATATTATAAATGCGAAAGTCCGTTTGTTTGTTTGTTTGTTACGCCTTCACGTCCTAACTTCTGAACCGATCATCATGAAATTTTGCATACACGTTGTCAGGGGTACAGAGAAGGACATAGGGTAACTTTCATCCCGAAAAAGAAGTATAGTTCCCGAGGGATATCAAAAAATCTTTCCACGCAGACGAAGTCGCGGGCGGCCGCTAGTTGATTATAATGGCCATTGACGGATAGTATCTTAAAAGTTAAAGTAATTTTATGAAAAATAAGGATGGGAAAAATACACGCAAACATTTTAAAGAAAACTCATACCTACGTGGTACTTTGAGTGCCACTCACTCAGGGTTGCCCTACACAAAAAAAACGCATCTTGCAGGAGGTCAAAATATGCCCTTAGGGATGATCGCCTGTATTCTTCTCAGCCTCTTTTGCGGTACAAATTTTTGCCAAATAAAAAATCGCACGTGGGGCTGTATGAGGAAGGAGGTGGCAATATTTCAGCCCTAAAAAGTTGTCAATAAGTTGATAGTTTCAGCAGCTATGAGAGAAAAGCATTCCGCGAGACGTCCATTGAAATAAAAGAAGAGCGACAAATTATGAAAAAATAATCGCGCATGAATGGTCAGTGATTTTCACCACGGAGACTTGTTGAAATTAGTTATTTTTGAAATAGCCTAGGTACCTACATACATACCTAACTACGTCTTTTACTTTAGTCTGCGTTTAAGAATAAGGAGGAACCAGTCTGCAATTGCTCAATACGTCCGTGTTCCGAGATCCAGTTTTTCTACAAGATTACTTCGTAATGAAAAGTTATCTGGCTAAATGAAAGTGCATTAACATTGTTGACAATTTATCTCCAAGCAAGAAAATGAATGCATACATGAGTAAGAAAACTAAGCTATTTTGTATCCAGACATTTTGTTTTACCTATTTTTGTTTTACATCAAACTTTATTTACTAGCAAATAAATCAAGTTTTAAGATTTGATGCCTCAAAAATTTTGAGCACAAAAACACAGATTGCAAAATAAAAACATTCGCAACGTACAATTATAAAGGCTTAACTAACTCATGCATATTTTAAAACTAAAATTACAATTGTTGTGACACCATTTACCTTACACCATAAAAGATTATAAATCTTTATTTCCTCTGGCGTAAAATTTGAAAGTATGTAAATTACTTGCATTACAAAAGAGAATGCACAAATTGACTGACAAACAACTGTGTCATTGCCATTAGTAATTTAATTACGAAGATCCTATTTAAATTACTGAGGTAAATGACCCCTGAATTTTCATTGGTATTTTGCGGTTATTAACCTTGACATGAAGATTTTCGTAACTGTAGAGTTTAAGAAAATACTCAAAGATTAAATAAAAACTCCTAAATAATATTTGGTATTCTGTGCGGTTTTTGGTTGTCTATTTATACATCAGAAAATAAGAAGATAGCGCGTGCTCCACCTATTTAGGATTCGGAGTCCTGGAGGCCTACTCTATATTATTGCAACATCCGCAATGTCGGTCGTCCGTATTTTCTTCAGAAATTCGTATGGGCTATCGGCTAACCGAAGAGCAAATACCTATTTGGCGATATGACAGTTCACACATTAATTTCGATATATTTATGCTCGGTCTAAATGTCGTCTCTGATTTCTCAAGTAGTTTGAGATCTTTTTACGTGATCCCAGCTAGCGATTTTGCGAAATGTATCATGTTGCGCCATATTGTACCTATGTGTTATAAGACGAATAAAACAATTCCCGTTTCATCGAGCTCATTACACATACAATGAGACTAATGATTGTCAGCCATTAGCACTCGTAACGGAACGTGCTGTCACTTCCCGTGTTATTTGTGGCAGTCACGATTCTGTGACATTTGACTTGTCTTTCGCGTTACGTCATTCGCATCATTGTCGACGCATCTCATCGAATTGAAAAGCGAACAATGGACTAGTAACGTGAGCAAGAATGTGGAATCAAATGCCTATTTTCATACATACGAGGTAACTTTGAAGCTTTGGTTCTCCGTCAGGGATTAAACGGGGTATGATCTGATGATGGCCATTCAAAGAGTGAATGGAGGAGGCCCGATCGCTAAAGAAAACCAAGGATCAGAAAAGTAGTTTAAGCCACAGACCGTATGGAGTTTTTAGTGTTACATTTTCCATACTTTTAATGCAATTTTCGCTTGTTATTTTTTTAGTTCAACCCTGAGCTAAACGGCTCATATCCATTAGATTTTTTTGGCATTATGGGCTTCAACCATTCATTTTTAAATTGCCCTTATCAGATTACACTCCGTTTAATCCTGGGCGGAGAACCAAACAACCAAAGCTTCAAAGTTACCTCGTTTGTATAAAAATAGGCCTATGATTTAATTTTTTTTGTTCATCTTTGTATTACCTAATATAAAGAAAAAGGTTTTTTTTATGATCAATCAAAAGTTGTTGGATTTTGATTATTTAATACAAAGACTTCTATGTTTGATGACTTAATATGATGACAGTTTATTTCATTACCTCAATGCGTTATCGTTAGGTATAGTTTTTGACAGTCTTATCCGAGACTGTAAAATAACGTTTATGCGAATTAGCCCCCGATTTAATATTCAATATATATTTTTGTTAAATTGCTAATATCTATTTTAGGGTTCCGTACCCTAATGGGACAAACGAAGCCGTATTGCTGTCACTCATGTGTCCGTCTGTCAGTCTGTCCATCCGTCTATCGTCAGTCACAAAGCTATAGCAGCTAAACCGTTTAAACTACACACTCTTCATATGTGCACCAAAGATGTGTCTTGCCAACGCAAAACCAGGTAAAGTATAAAAAAATATTTTAAAGGGGGTCTCCCGTACAATTCCAGTGAAGGGAGGTGAGAATATTTTTTTACCCAAAGACCTATAAACTTGAAATTTAGTGATAATCTTTATTATTACGGATATTTTATCAATAAATACCAATATCAAATTGATAAATCTGTCACTTTTTTAAATTCGCCCCTTTTCCTATTACAAACTAACTTAATTTTGCGGTCAAACGCGTAGCACAGATAAGCCCCGCCCCTAAGACGTATTTTTTTTATAATAAAGTTTTATTAACTGTTTAAATGTACATTACATAAGTTACCGGATCTAAATCATCAAAATTATCCCCTTTTAACCTAAAATGCCTGTGTCAGGGGGCACCGCGCTGTTTGGTACGGAACCCTAAATGTGCGATTCCGATACGCACTTGGCCGGTTTTTTAATGAAGCTGTTTTTACATAACAACCTACGTATCAATCTGCCCACTAACATATTACTGAATGTATTAAATTAAACCTTATATTCAACATAATTATGTTGCACAAATTAAATTGACAAACAAAATTATTTTTTACCATTATTTTAAATTATATACAGAGGCATATATATAGCTATACTTATAGTTAAACGCTCTATTTAAGTTATAAGATGAAGGCCAGTTGTGTCACTGTAATAATCGGCTGATATAAAACAATGCAATGTTTTATTTATCATTTATTGCGCCTGAGGATGTAGTTAGAGCAATTTGTATCATTAAATAGTTATTATGGTGATAACTATTAAAGTATAGATTGGTAACATTGTAGACGAGATAAGTAATACAATTTAATAAATAACGGGCAATATTTTAATATTGCAAATATTTATATTGTCTTGTTGAAATAATTGATCACAATTCCAGGGTTCTCTCTGCAGCGTGAGCATCCGAACCGGATCCCGCTCGTCCAGGGTAGCCTCCGAGGGCATAGTAGGGAGTTTAGTGGGTATGACTCCAAATCGGGGCGAGCCCCACATGACTCAGTTGCTTACCAGGCACAGGGTATACACATGCGTAAAAAGAATTCTCCCTACTAAAAAAAGGGTTTCTCTCTGAGTCTGCGCAACCTGACAATTTAGTCACCGTGATTATTTGTCTGGCAGAGTAGAATAGCATCAATCACACTTATGGGTGTCGCAGCCGCACGACACCCACTGGTGGGCATAGGCCTCCCCCAAAAATCTTCACAACGATCGGTCCTACGCTGCCCGCATCCAGTGGCTTCCCGCGACCTTAACCCTCACGTCGGTCCACCTTGTCGGGGGTCTACCTACGGAGCGTCGTCCGGTGCGAGGTCGCCATTCCAGAACTTTTTCGCCCAAACGGCCACCGTTTCTGCTCGCTTTGTGTGACTTAAATGCATACCCATAATTTATAGGTAGTAAGTAATACCTTCTTGGACCAGAAAGTAATGGCTACAGGAGAGGCATCTAAGTCCTGCCGTTGACTATTGGCTGTTATAAGGAGTATTAATGCCACACAGTTAAAAAATAGAAATCGGTTTCAAAGTAACTAGAACGTATGTTTATTTTTATAATAATAATGACTGTGTTGTAAACGGACACTTAATAGCTCATAGTGACAGGAGCACATCCATCAGCTCAAGGTTCGTGTGTTAAGACGAAAAACATTAAAGTAATAATGCAATCGTGGATCCTATAAAATATGGGAGCCTCTAAGTTGGCAATCTCATTGTAATCTTGCGCTCTTGACCGCGTTCGCATTGTGTTTTCATTAACTTCAACTTTACAGTAGTTAGATGCGTATTTGTTCACATCATTTGCTGTTTAGTATAGTAGGCTGTTTATCTTGAAAGATTTTCGTGGCCAATGATGTCGCCATTTTTGAGATTCTGATTCGTCTAAAGCCGAAATTAGATGCTTCATCAAAAGTGATTATTTTTTTTCTATGAAAGGCAGTGAATAGTGACTAGTGAACGACTTTTTGTATAGCCACATAGTGATGAAAGATGAAATTTCATAATTAGACACTTCATTTTCGATGCTTCACTGGTGAAGCATCGAAAATAAACGTAAAAATGAACCATCTAATTTCGGGTTAACGCCCCTGTAGCAATACAACTTCTGGAGGGCGCACAAACGCTTGTATTTATTATCCTACTTAATATTATAAAATGTGAAAGTTTGTGGGTTTGAATGTTTGTTCCTCAATCACGCAAAAACTGAACGGATTTGGTTGAAATTTGGCACACAGATAGTCTAGACTGCCAGTGGGAATGGGTCTGCTTCTGTCAGCGTCGTATATAAAAAAATAGGTTTTATATTGTCGGTATGTATGGCACTTTTTACTAAAAAAAAATATATCATAATAACTTACCTTGTTTTGATTTATTTAATTGCAATATTTATACTTTCTATAGTCAGTAGTTTTGTATAAGGCCTATGAAAAGCTTCTGGGTATTAAATTTCAATTCGATACCTTAACATGGGTAGCCTTAGAGCCCCCTAGGCTTTCTTATTTCTTTGCTTTGCTGTTCTACTTTGCTGTTTAGACCACCGGCCAACCAGGGTCATTTTCAATCTATTGGAATCAGACCCAATTGGCAAGATAGCTATTAGCTTGGTGTTATCAAATATCATCGTCTGGGTTGCGAAGTAGAAAGCTTCTGGGAGATATGCCAAACTAAACATGGTCTCCGATTGCTAAAAATAAATCGATAGCATATTTATACAATATGTTTAGTTAATATGATCAATTTTATTGACAAAACCCCCACATGTTGGGGTCTATCCCTTCTCTTGTTGGAATGACGGGCATTTTAAATTTGACTTTTATTTTAGACGACCCTGCCGAAAAATAATAATTTCTTCTGATTTAAAAGTCCCACAGTTATAAAAAAATACTTTTTGAAAGCTAATAATATCACCTATCATGTGAAAAAATTAATTATGTAAACTTTTAACTTATTAAAAGTCCAACGACTTATTAAACGTCATCAAAAATTACTAAAGTAAATTTTTATCTGAAGTTAGTGTACTTACTTTTTTTAATTTTTCTCACAGATCACAAAAACTAGGACATTACCTAATTTGCAAATGTTATAATACACAAGAATATTACCTACAAAACGAAATCGAAATCATTGCTCTGAGTTATAATTTTGCGAGATATTTTTGTTTGAATATGACCCTTACGTAACCAATAAAACACCTTTTTTCGAAAATGGACAAATTTAAAAACATATTTATCAGTTTTTAAATTAAGTTGATCATTTTATCGGAAAATAAATGTCATTGAACCATAAAAGCAAGTATCTACGAGTTTTAAATTTTGACTATTTTCGAAAATTAACATTTAGTGCTTGTAAAGGGTCATATTCAAATAACAATAACTCTCGAAATAGGCAACTCAGAGCAATGACTTTGATGTCGTTTTGTAGGTAATATTCCTGCTGTAAATTATAAAAATGCATAAAATTTGCACATTAATGTCTTAGTTTTTGAGATCTGTGAGAAAAATAAAAAAAAGCATACTTATTTCGAATTAAAATTTATTTATAGGTGATATTATTAGCTTCCGAAAAGTATTTTTTTTAATAACTGTATGACTTTTAAATAAAAAGCCAAATTTAAAATGCCGGTCATTCCGACAGGAGAGGGGATAGACCCTAACGGGTTACCTCTATCTGGCAGAAACTTGATGCTCCGAAATTTATTTGGCAGAACACACTTGGCAGAATCTTCTTTAAACGAATATTTTTAAGGCATAAAAATTGTTTAATATAATTATTGTTTGGCAGAATGTTTACATGCCCGAATTTACAATGGCATACTATTCAGATGGCAGAATTTCATTAGGCATAAAAACCTTTGGCAAAATTTTTATTCGCAGAATTTCGTTTGGCATAACGTTTGTTTAGTAGACAATTATTTGGTATAATTTTCACATGGTATACTACGAATATGGCAGAATTTCATTAAGAATAATGTCATCAAGCATATTGTAATCACTAAAAAATTGCATAACGTTAAATTGAATTAAAAATTTGTCTTAAAAAGTCAATATGTTGAATTTTGTAAATGTTGTGCTACAAAAGTCAACAACAGAACGAATCGCTGCAAAACCGATATGCATGCTGCTTGCTTGCATGCATGCTGCTTGCTTGCATGCATGCTGCTTGCTTGCATGCATGCATGCTTGAATGCTTATTTATGCTGCTTGCATGCTTGCCGGGGGGTGCAGGGGGGCTGGCCCCCCTGCTCGGGGGGGTCGGGGGGCCTGAGGCCCCCCGCTATAAAGATAAACTTTTAACGCACCTACCAGTAGGTTAGGTTAGGTTAGTGTTTTGACCATTCGCAGCGGAGCGAGCGAAGCGAGCGGAGCTCCACAATGCTTGCATGCATGTTGCATGCTGCATGCTTGCTTGCATGCTGCATGCTTGCTTGCATGCTGCATGCTGCATGCTTGCTTGCATGCTGCATGCTTGCTTGCATGCTGCATGCTTGCTTGCTTGCTGCATGCTGCATGCTTGCTTGCTTGCTGCATGCTTGCTTGCATGCATGTTTATTTGTCTGCATGTAAGGATGCATGCAGCATGAAACATGCGTGTAAGCAATACAAAATTATTCTAGATATGAATTTTCTATTAAATGTATGCCAAAAGATGATTCTGACTATAAACTGTCTGCGATATGATGGTTCTACTGTTTAATTATCATGGATATGAAATGTATGCCAAAAGATGATTCTGGCTTACAAAATTATGCGTTTTAAGTGTATGATAAATGAGTGTATGCCAAACGATTTTCTGCGACATGAAGTTTATGCCATTAGTTGTTATGCATAATAAAATTATGACATAAAAAGTTCTGCCATAAAAGGTAGACTCGACCCTAACATGTGGGGGGGTTTTGTCGATAAAATTTATCATATTATCTGCCTTTAAAAGCTCTGACATCGCTAACCAAACATATTGTTTATGTAAAATATACTTACCAGCCCTTACCTCCTAGACGCTTCCTGAAAGCGACGCAAGACTATGGTTTTATATACGCCTGGGACCTGCCCCCCCCCCCCCCCTGAATGTAATTAATTACATGCTAATATGTAGTCGATTATTTATTGGAAAAAAATGCTCTATGTTTCTACCCTGGCCGCGCCACGGTTCATTGTATGGGAGGCCATATGTTCAGGGTGGCATAACTCCCAGAAGCTACCTACTTCGCAACCCAGACGACGATATTTGATAACACCAAACTAATGGCTAATCTTGCCAATGTGTCTGGTCAAAATAAAATATGCGATAGATTGAAAATGAGCCTCTTGGCCGGCGGTCCATTGCCGAACAGCAAAGCAAAGAAAAGAAACCGGTAGGTCTGCGGGGGCCCTTAGTATGTCATGCTCTCTTTAATCATTTCTGCGGTGGTGTCGCGTGAGGCGGGTCGTTACGTTCCCTCAAATATGGTAGAGCGAAGCGATGGCTGGTTCATGCGTTATGCTCGTGAACGGGTGCTGCCAGTGGGAATGGGTCTGGTTTTGACTACCTATCTTAACGCATATTGAATTGTAAAGTTTTTTTTTCTTGTAACAGCCTAGACTGAATAATAACTTCAAACTTTGAGTTTAGCTTGAACCCTGTAAATTGATTAAGAAATTTAAAATTCATTAAGTAATGATCTAATTAAATAATGTTATTTATTTGTTAATCTTTGTTATTATAAACTCTGGAAACGATATTACATATTTGTAAATATCGTTCCATTTGATAAAGCTGATTTCAGTTTTTTGCGCCCATTTTTCTTGTGAGCTAAAAGACGTCATAATGGGTGGTAGGGTAGGGTAAAAAAAAATTTTTATGATTCGAAAATGCTCATTATGTGAGCTTATTTGAATAAAGAATTTTTCATTTAATTTCATTTCATTTCAGATTAAAACATATAATACTTTTTATCCCGATATTCCCACGAGAACGGGAACCACGCAAGTGAAACCGCGGGGTCGGCCGCTTGTAAAGGCGACAAAACAAGTTGCGCCTCATATTAAAAAAATAATTCTCGATATTTTAATTAGTGACAAAGTGGCCATTTTGGGCCTTTAGACGCATAATACCACAAACGCAAAATACCAACTCGAGATTTTGTGGTGTTTTGCGGATTTGTAGAAAAAAATACGTAAAATACCAACTACGTATAATCCCATAAACGCAAAACACCACCTGGGACTTAGAATTATTTTGTCACTGTGGTCACTGTCACAAGTGGAGTGGCCGAAGAAACTATTAAGCTAAGGTTACTCAGTCCATTAGACGCATAATACTCAGCTATCCTAGCTAGGTTATATCTATTCTGTGACTATACTTAAAACTAAAAGTACCAGCAGGCTATCAGGAATGTAAAAGAGCTAATCAAAGTACCTGTTCATCAGATCCGGTCAGCATTTTCCCTACAGCTCGCAATGCAGGAGTGCTAACTGCTGGAGAGTTGGTCTAACAGGGCAATCAGTCTATTGAAAGGTACCAGGCTAGCATGAATGTAAAGGAGGTCTTATCATACCTGTTCATCAGATTCGGTCAGCGTATTCCCCACAGCCGTCAACGGGAGTCCTTACTACTGGAGACTTCGACTTTACTGGTAGCAAATCAAAGTACAGAAAGTATTTTTTTTTCAATCAGTCAATTACGAAAAAGTTGGTGTTATGCGTAGTTGGTATTTTGCGTAGGTAAATCAAAGTTGGGATTTTGCGTAAATCAAAGTTGGTATTTTGCGTAAGTGGTATTTTGCGTTTATCGCGTATTGCGTAAAGGTGGTATTTTGCGTATGTGGTATTATGCGTCTAAAGGATTTTGGGCACTACGAACTTTTTTTACTAAGTTTTTATGACAACGTAGGTAATTTCAAACTTGAGATTAGGTACTGGAAAAATCTTAGAAACGATTCTACTTTTGATTTTTTATATTATGATGACGCTTTACAAATATTAAACAGACATAATTTGTAATAACACCGTATTTTATGACATAACTTTTCATCTCTAAGAATGCAGTCGTAATCGTAAACATTTTATGGACATATTAAATTATTTATTAAAACTTTGGACTTTAATCATTGCATCATACGTAGGTACCTACTATTAATAATAAACATAGGGTCATTTTTAATTACACTCTATCTAACGTACCTACAAGATTGGAGTAGGTTATTCTAAAAATATTTTATACGCACTCTTTTTAAGATAAAACTAATAATTACTTATCAAATTACATTATAATCAAGTACAATACTTCTCTTGTCATTTTTTGTGTATACGTTACGACGTTCACAGAGTCCACACTTCACAACCATTCCTTTAGAAAAAATGTATTATTTTTTTCAACACACTTGCTCGTAAAGTGAGCCTTATTAGCCTCACTTTTAGGGCCTGAACCGAGCTATAACATACACCATGCTCAATAATATTACAGAATACATAATAGTATAATATTATACACTAGTGCGGAATAGAATTATCCCTACAAAGTTAAACTAGTGGCTCCGTGAGCTGTAGACCACACTATATAATAAATAAAATATCATCATTTCAAAGCACACAGTACGTGAGTATACGCAGCCAGTTGGTGCTTCTAATTTTAATCATTTTTCGAAATGGGTGAATATTTTTAGTAGTAAATTTAGAAAAACTGGCTTGGCTAAACAGTTTTATATAATTATCGAACCTACTCACAAAATTTCACCTCAATCGATTGAGAAATGCGACCTGTAGAGGAGAACAAACAGCCTGAAAGCCGGACTGAAATATGGTTTTTTACATAACTCCGTCATTTTAATAAATTTTGAAAAACTGTCTCGACAAAAAAATTATATATATTTATCAAAACTGCTCACAACATTTCACTAGGATCGGTTGAGAAATGCGACCTGTAGAGGAGAACAGCCAGCGCCGGAAAGCCGGACTAAAATTTGTTTTTTTACCATATCTCCGCCATTTCAAAAATATCAAAAAACTGGCATGTTAAAAAATTACTATACAGTTTTCAAACTTGCTTACAAAATTTCACGAGAATCGGTTGAGAAATGCGACTTGTAGAGGAAAACAGACAGCACTGGAAAGCCGGACTGAAATATGTTTTTTTAACATTTCTCCGTCATTTTGAAAAAAATCAATAAACTGGCGTGACACAGAAATTTTACATCATTTTCAAACCTGCTTACAAATTTTCACGAAAATCGGTTGACAAATGTGACCTGTAGAGGAGAACAGGCAGTGCTGAATGTTAGACTGAAATATGTTTTTTAATATTTCTCCGTCATTTTGAAAAATTTCGAAACAGACAGCCGGACATACGAAAAAATTTTTGCCCAAGCTGAGGCAAGAGAGGCTTCGCTCGCACTTCGTGCTCTAAACAGAGCATTTCCAATTTATCCGTTACAATTTTTTTTTAATAACAGCAAAGAGGTTTTATGCTGCTAAAAATCCATAAACATTTTTGAAATAAATAAATGTGTATGTCCTTAAATAAGTCAAACAAATATTATTATGAAATTATTCATAATTCACAATATTTTGTTATAAAATATTAAAATATTTGCATTTTATCACTTGAAATTATAATTTTGAAGTAGGCTGTATGCTCACCCCTTTGTTCACAAAATATTCTTGCATTGTGCGTGTGAAAAAAAAAACGTGTGCGCCTTTTCCTATAATTTTTTTATTTTATCGTATTTGTCGCCGTGTGGTACATTATTTAGTTTTTTCCTTGCAAATATGTTGAAAAACGTATATGAAACTCGTGAGTTTCGTTTATTGCACACTCAGCTGAGTTACGCCATCACCTGCAGCTCAGGCTGCAACCCACAGCCTTGTGTGCAATGAGCAACTTAAGTTCACTTGTCTCATAATTTACTGTTATTTCCTATTCTTTTAAACATTTTACATTTTAAAAATGTTATAAGTTAATTATTTAACTTATAACACTGGTCAACAAAATTTTGTAACAAGAAAGGTGCTAGCTAATTTTAAGTTACCTACCTACCCTCATGTTATTACCATATTTATTTTGATTCCATCAGGTCTAGTTTTCGTGTTACAGCTACTACCCACAAAATTAGAAATTAACCGTTTTTGGTTCTCTTTCGCATTCAGAGAATTTATTTATTCGAAGAGCGTAGTGTTTTGTTCTGTTTTTAGAGTTAAGTGATTCTTAAATAATGTCAAGAAAATGTAAAAATGATTCTAACAAGTTTTGTTACATTTGTGGTGACAATACTTTCAAAATTCGGCAAAGGAAATTGACACCATTAGTAACTAAGTTATATGAACAGTATTTTGGCTTTGCCATCGGACAACAAGACAAAGCGTGGGTTCTACACATCTATTGTGTTACATGTGTGAGTCATCTCACTGGATGGGCGAATATCTATGCCTTTTGCAATCCCTATGACTTGGACGGAACCAACGAACCACTCATCAGATTGTTATTTTTGTCTTACTGATACAAAAGGTATTACATTTAAAACAAAAAGTAAAATTAAGTATCCTGACCTGCCATCAGCTAAAAGACTGATCCCTCATAGTGAAGATCTACCGGTACCAGAACCACCTCAAACTAGCGATCTGGCCGTTACGCAAAAAATACAAAAAGAGAGATTGGATCCTGACTTTTAAGAATTTGTTGGCCCTCAAATCAGGCAATTGATGAAAGATGATATATTTAAAGAAAAGCTTAGTAATTTAAAAACATCAGCTTGGGAATCTTTCATGAAAGTAACTTCCAATTTTCTAGGAAATCACGTGACTATAAATGTATTTATTGCTTATAACGCTTTGGGCTGTAATGTCGTTGAAAATACATTGTCTTCATTCACATTTAGACTTCTTCCTGAAAATTTGGGCGCCGTCAGCGATAAACACGGTGAAAGATTCTATTAAGACATTTCTACCATAGAAAAACGGTGTCAGGGCAAATGGAGTCCACTTATTCTAGCGGATTACTGTTGGACATTAAAACGAGATGTTCCTGAAGCAAAATACAGACGAAAGTTATAAAAGTAAACTCATATTATAGTACAGTAGCCCGTAGAACATTTAAATCACCAAAAAGGTTACCGTTTGCCGTTGTGATATAGTTATTTATTACTAAATTATAGATACTTTAACCCAAGTTTTACAGATCGCAACCCGCCGTAATCTATATTTGTATATCTCCAAAATTGATATTTTTTTTATTTTTCGAGGTTTGCCACATAGTTTAGCTATTGTCGTGTTCTACAGCTTGGTTTGTTTGCCACAGATAAAAGTAAGACTATAAAAAGTAGCCATACACATATTTAAGACCTGATGAAAATGGTTGGACTTTATCTGGTCTTAAATCTGTGTATGATCACTTTCCGAAGTCTTACTATTATTAGTGGCAATCAAACAACGCTGTAGAAAACGACAATAGCTAAAACCATGTGGTAAACCTTGAAAAATAAAAAAATATCATTTTTGGCGTTATACAAATATAGGTTACGGCGGGTTGTGATCTGTAAAACTTGGGTTAAAGTATCTATAATTTCATAATAAATAACTATATCACAACGGCAAACTGTAACCTTTTTGGTGATTTAAACGTTCTACGGGCTACTGTACTATTAATGTCGCAATAAATCGAAATAACTTCTTTCTGTTGTTGAAAATTCAAAATTTCTAAAATGTTATAAAATGCTATTACAAAAAAACTATTCGTATTCAAAGCATTTTAATTTTATTTCTAGTATCATTATCCTTGTCCTAAACATAACCAGACAAAAGTTTTCATGTTACATGCAAAAGTTGTTTTTTTGTTGACTAGTGTAATAAAACTTCAGTTTTCAGCCAATTCTATAAATTAAAATTTTGTTTTTCCAGGCTGCCAGCGCGCTGTTCACGCTTGACGGCTCCCGAGGTGAAGCGCTTTCCAGGCGCCTGGCACGAGGAGAGAAGAGGCGAAGACGCTGCAGGGCTGTCCTGGCAATATTGGCCATCCTATTGCTGCTGGCAGCGGTGGGAGCTGTGGAGCTACTCATGTCCAGGGGACAGAGGGTCTTTGGAGCCGTGCTGCGGTGAAGCGGGCATTGGATCTTCGGCCAATCAGCTTACTTCACGAGAATGGTCATTGGGTGTTTGACCAATCAGCTTTCTTCAAGTGTACGGGTTTTGGATCTTTGACCAATTAGCTTGTTTCACGGGTTTTTGAAATGTACTGGGATGGAGGAATATAACTGCGCATCAGGTCGGTAGCTTGCCTGCTGGAAAGCGAAATAAGTTTCCATAGAGAATTCCATAGAGAAGTTACTCTATTGAGTTTAGGCGCGTTTTTTTCTCGATAGTGTGTGGTGTGTTTTTAAATCAAATCTGATCAGATTCAATCGGATTTGTCCGTGGTAGACTTGTGGTAGAGCTCTTTCAGATAAAATAATACGTGGAAGCGATAGCAAATCGCTTGAAATGAGAATTGCACTGCTTCAAGAATGATAGACATTCTAGAACTTTTTAGACCTATTAACTGGACTCCCGTTTTTTTTTTAAATAAACCAGTGGATCAACCCTTTGAGTTTCCCTATATGGGGAATGTCTGAAGAAAATCAAATTGGCTGAATATTTTTTATAGGTAGGAATAAGCTCCCTTAGTAATAGAAAAAAGTTTCAGGATATTTGGTAGCGTGAAATTAAAAAAAAAAAAGTCTCTTCGACTTCACAAATGTACGAAAGTAACAGCAGAATGGAGATTATACCTTTGCAACCACAACAAGTTTTTAAAAAAAGAGTTTTGACATTTTGTGTTGAAACTTTTTTCAATACCATGGCAAAGTTATAATAAAATATTCTGCCAATTTGATTTTTTCGGACATTCCCCATTGCATCCAAGTAAGAATAAATTATAAGAAATTGACGTTTTTTAGCTACGGAATTCTCATTGAATTTATAAGTTTCATAATTATGGACAATGGTATGGGCTGCAATTTATTACCAGAATATGTTTAGGGCAGTTACGAAAGGTTTGAATTCCACTATCGAATAATGTAGTTAGGTACTTCTAATTTAATGTAAATTGTGTAAGTTGAATGTAGTAAATAGGATAATTACAATAGTGCTTTTTAAAGTAATATAATTAGATAGCGTTGTTTGTTTCGTTTGCTCTTGTTTTGCTCTTTGGCCTACTATCGCGATTTTTTTCATCGTAGCCCGTTAGGCAGTTAGAAACGTTGTGACTAAGCCAGTAGGGTTGTTGAAGAGTTTTTCAGGGATTGGGTTTTTTATATTGGGGTCAGTTTTTTATGGTTCTAAGACAGCCGCATGCGGCCCTGCAGCCCGAACCAATGGGGAATGTCTAAAAAAATCGAATCCGCGAAATATTTTTTTTATTTTGTAGGAATAAGCTGAAAAATGTTTAAGATTTTTGTTTTGGTGAAAAAAATCGTCTTCGCTAATGTACGGAAATAATAGCAGAATGGAGATTATTAATAATAATCACCACAATACCCTAATCACCACATAGGTAGTAGAAAAAAGTCAACACCTAGCCATTATATGACAAGTAGTTATCAGTTGACTTTTTTTAAATATGTGGTGATTAGGGAATAATCTCCATTCCGCTGTTACTTCCGGACAATGGGAAATGTCTGAAAAAAAAAAAACAAATTGGCTAAATATTTTTTATAGATAATAGGAATGATAGCTCCCTTATTAATAGATAAAAGTTTCAGAATTTTTGTAAAAAAAAAACACTTATTCTTCGTAAATCTACGGAAGTAAGTACAGTAGAATACATGGATATTAGATCCCAAATAGCTATTAAAAAAGTCAAAGCTGACAGTTTACTTTGACATAAAATGGCTATGGAGAAATGTCAAAAAGAGCAGTTGTAGGGTGGGTACCCACTTAGGTTCGCGAACCTCCACGCTCCGCGAACCTAGAACAGTGCGCCATAGCAAACATTTTATTTTCACTTTGGCTATAGTGTGTACGTATGCGAGCCATGTTCGAATACGTGTTCGCATACGTTCACACTATGGCGCACTGTTGCAGCACAGGATAAACAACATTTTTGGTACAGGTTCGCGGAGCGCGGAGGTTTGCGAACCTAAGTGGGTACCCACCCTCAGTTAACGTTTTTTAAATATGTGGTGATTACTCTGAGAAGGGAAACTAATGGAGATGCCATACCTACGAAAAAAATGTGCATACCTACTTCATTGTTCTCCATTCAAACGCAACTAAACATGGCGGCTTAGCATACACATACTGCTGTAAACAGCATAGAGTCGAAATTGTAACATATAAACGCAACACAATATGGTGGACACGGCACGCGCCTGACGTCGCGAATGCTTTGTAATTTGGAGGTATTGCAGTTTATGGCAGCTCCATTAGTTTCCTTTCTCAGAGGGTGATTAAGAAATAATTTCCATTCTGCTGTTACTTCGGTACATTTGTGAAGATGAAGTGAATTTAATTTTCTTGAATTTTTCACGCGACCGAAAGTTCTCTTTTTTATTGGTAAGTAATTAAATTAAATTATCTTTAATATTTTTTTAATAACTCTAACATTGTTCATTCTTTGTACTAGTTTTAAAATGAAATTGAAACGACGGTGACCACTTTTGGTTTAAATGGATATTTAATGGATTTTAAAACTTACAGAAAAAATACAAACCGTGGAAGAGTTATTCAAAAAATATTACAGACAATTTAAAATGGCATGGATGTTTCCTTTTTTTAAATTTTGACCTGGTACTGCATACTGAGGAACTAATGGCGCCACAAGCGTTTGTACTAAAATCGTTTGATTGGCTGTTTCAAATATCAAGTGTCATTTCTGACGTATTTTAACCATACAAATCCATTGATAGCGATCGCTTCGCCGCTAGCGCCATCTAGCTTTAGTTTGGCGTGGAGATCCCCATTGGCGGAGCTAGTGGATAGCTATAAGCGCCTTATTATGAGAACTTATTCCTACTACGTACTAGGAAATATTCAGCCATTTTTTTTCAGGCATTCCCCATTGCGAAGACGAAGTGATTTCAATATTTAAAAAAAATATATGTAACCAAAAATTCTAAAACTTTTTCTATTTATTAATATAAATTGTGTAAGTTAAAAACTCTGCCAGTTTGGTTTTTTCAGACATACCCCATTTTAACAGTTTCCAGATGCGACTTTACCTAATATTTTGTTGAAAAAAGTGTCGTAGTTAATTATATTTTGTGAATGTTTGTACGTTTCCGAATGTAGCTTTATCGTTTTATCGTTACTGCATACTTAGTCCTATATTATATTACTATAACGTTACAATCTCAGTAACGTTTTCATTTTTAGTTAGTAGATAAAAAAGTATAGACAGGCAAGTAGATAAGTATAGTTAAAAAATAATATTTCTTATCGTATTTTGATAGTGGGATGGAAACTTCAAGTAAAGTTTTAATACTTTTATGTTACTTTTATCTGGAAGCCAGTAATTTTATTAATGTTATATTTCACTTAATTTCTTCCGGTATTGTATAAGATTACAAAAAAAACGAATTTATTCACAAAGTTGCTATTTTTGCTTGTACATAAGTACCTACATACTGTGATAGTCGATAAGTAATTTTATGTGTATTTTTCAAATTTTTTTTTAGTATTATTAAGTCATTTTCCTTCATCCAAATTATTACATTATTTCTATCTTTTACGTACCATGGGCAACAGCGTCGCTTAACCACTGCTAAGGTTAAAATCGCTTGCACGCCGCGCCCGCTGTCACATACGATTAGTTCGTGCAGGGGTGATACGCACCCACACGAATTTTGTTGCAAACAGCCTTTCTATTGTCTAATTTAAAAATCTATCGCAATCGCTTTCAGGATATGACACATTGAAGCTTCTTTTTGGGACAAATAAAAACTTACCAAAGAAACGCAGCAATGTGTCACATCTATCTGTCAAACGAAAGCGATTGCGATAGATTTTTTGAATTAGACAGCCCCCTGGTTAAGCGACGCTGTTACACGCTGCCCATAGTATGTACATTGCGATTAAATTAACAGTAGATAGTGATTTGCAGCAACTTCAGCGCGCTTCCGGTTTAAAACGACTCTTTCTATCTCTCTTTGCCATACATTCTCGAGTGAAGTTGCAGCGGACCACTTTTAATCGTATGGTCATTAACAACATTTCATTTTGAGAAAGTACTAAAATTAGAAAACCATTTTGAGATTTTGCTGTTCTAAGCTCACATATTTTTTTTTCAGAATTTTTAGATCAGTATTTCACATTCAATTCACATCATAGACAGTTTTTTTTATTTGACGGTTTATGAGGAAAGGCAAAGGCATCGCTAATATTTTACCTATATCGTGTACTTACGTATTTTTTAGAATAAACCGTTTTCTATTAATTAATATCTCAGTAATATATTAAAATTAATGGAAATGAAAAAATATGTGTAGCCTAAAAAACGATAAAATTTCATTATATCCATAAAAACATGTACCTAAAAATTTTGAAATGGTGTCAATTCAAAGCAAAAATGCGTCTTTATACATCACCCTACCTACTTTAATCTGTATCCAGTTAGTAAAACGTTAATTTTATCCTGATGTTGTGTTCCTCATAAGATTATTTAAGTTTTTCAACAAATAATTGTTGCTTGTGTGTGTATTAGAATTCTGTTCATTTAAATTATAATTACTGAATTTTTACCCTAGCAGTGTACAACTTACTTAAACTTACAACTAAGGCCGACCATTGTCGAAAGTCAAAAGAATTATATGAGAAAATCTCGAAAACTATCGACCAACCCTTTCTTTTGAAACGTTAAGGTTCAAAATCTCGAAACCTCATTACTTCCTTATTCTGATTTTTTTGAAGTTGGAGCGATATTTTTGTAAAAAAGTTTATTTTGGCCTTACGTAATTCGATTTTTGTATTTCGAGATTTTTAAAGATCTTTTCCTTTTTAATACCAAAAACTAATACCAATGGTATGTGTTTATTATAGTTTTTTTTTTATTCTGAACGAATACCATTCATAAAAGAATCCTAATAGTTATTTATGCAACTGTACTATAACGAGGGGTATTAAAACACGAATGTGGGTTTATCACATGAGTATTTTAATACCTAATTATGTACAGTTGCATACAAGACTTTATCTACACCCATTTTTTATTTTTCTCTTTTTTATTAGGTAAACAAACAATATTTTAATACATATGGATTAAAAACAGCCATGATATTTATCTAAACCCATGATATGTATCCTCTATAAAGGTTTTGACTTTGACTTTGACTTTGACTTTCCTCTCGCTCCTCGTCATTATGTCTTCCGCAAGAGTGTTTTAATGTTGTACTGAATTTCATAATGCAACGCTCGCGCGTGGGCGCGCGGCGCTGCAGGACCAGCTCTCGCTAGGTAGATAATAGTACATTATGATATAAGTGCGGTATGTTGAAAATTACAGCCGAGGCGATATTGCTGGCCCGAGCCGCAGGCGAGGGCTACAAGAAAGCAGAGGCTGTAATTATCAAAGCGCACGTATGTCATACGACGTTTTATAACATATTTGCGAGGAAATAAATAAAACTCGGAATTTGCACCTTTACTTGTTTTCCATATTATGTTGAGATTTCGAAACGCTTGTAAGTATTTATCAGTCATTTTTCGGACAAGAGGCTTATAGTAGCCTTTTTCGCTGCCTCTGAGACTTCTGGCGGTGTCGAATCATTAAATTCATCACTACTTGACGACATTTAAAAAAAACAATAAAGCAAAAAAGCGCGTGGAATAATTTTACTTGTTTAAATTAGCTATGCGCGCGCGCATCAGCGCTTTTTTTAAGGCAGACATAAAAAACAGCCAGTATTACTAATAAAGTAAATTAATATTTATTTTTGTGTTTTCGTTACAGATAAATGGTTGTAATTTATTGTCAAAATTAATTAATTATATGTTTATTTATTATATTTTATCTCCCAAAGTTAATTTTATTCATAAACTGTTGACCTATTTTCTGACATAAAAACTCTTTGCTAAGAATTAAAAAGTACCGTTCGTTTTAGACGAAGCATCTTGATAAACCGTGCGGTAATGTAAAGTAAAACGCACGGTTTATCAAGGAAACCGTGCGTTTCACTTTACATTACCGCACAAGTTCGTAATGAGATACAATACGATATTGAAATTGGTGTAATAAGAGACCCTTTACGAGCAAATATGTTATAAAACAAGTTAAATGCTTTGAGGTACCTACAGTTAAATCATTGTTTCTGTGACTCTAAACATCGACATAATTTTAAATCGAAAGTTTCAGCGTATGGTGCTAGAAATTATTTTATTCGGTTTTTTGGCATTCGGCATTTGACATTATGTAGCAAAGCCTCGGCTTAGGCTTTCTCCAAGACCTTATTGACATAGTACTATTATTAATTTATTCTAGTGAACTATAATCACCAGCTGCTGTGGCACTGAAATGCACATTTATTATAGGTGCCATAAAAGTTCTTTCTTTACGTTTTCTACATTATTTTATATATTTTTTCTGTAGATATTCTGTAGCATTTCAGAAAAACCACTATCCTTTTTATGAAACGGTAATTTTAAAGTCAACTGATGTAACATTTCATTTCTACAGCATTTTTTTACTTGATTTAAAATTAAATCATTTTTCACATTAAGTTTGCAGGTGCAATGTAAGTAGGTAAGTATTTTTAAGCATTTGTATGATACCTACATAATAGAGATTAAATATTACTTTCTTTGTACAACAAAGAAAGTGAGATTTGATCGGATCATAGGTCTTTAGATATATGAAATTGGCGTTTTGTATGGAGAATTTTAAAGAAGTTGTATTTTCTATTACTAACATTTTCTTAATTAACATGAAAGCTAATGCAATACTAAATAATACACTACAAAAAATACGACTCGCACCAGATCCATTCTCGGACGGGAATCGAACCTGCGACCTTTGGATATCCGGTCCAATGCTTTGACCACTGAGCTACCGAGTCACAAAAATAGCATTGTGAATGCAAAAATCTCGAATTTAAAAATGAAAGTTAATGATTTGAATTTATGCACTAATATTTAAACACTACGTATCCTTAGGTTTTAAGCGAAAAAAATAAGTTTTGTTTCTTAAAACAATTCTGCAAATAAAAAGAGGAGTCATTTTTAAGGTATTTTTTACGTTTAGAAAACTATACTAAAAATATTTTTTTACTATTGAGAGTTGTGTGACATAATTAAGCAATTGATGAATATTTTAAATCATGACGAGGTTCTCTATTTGTGAGAAAAATAAATCGCCAATTTCATAGAAGACCCACTATACATAAGTATGTTTATGTCAACGCTATGATTTCACATATGTAAGCCAATAGATTTATTTTTTTGTCTTTGCTTATGTGTGTTGTTTGATAGGTATTCATTATTAATTACTTTGTAGCATTATTAAAAATTTGACGAACTTGCATCGCTTTGTGATTTAGTTATATAAGATCTTTAGGTACCTAGGTAACTGTTATTGTATTATTTTGTGATTTTTATGGTACCTAACTCCTTATCAGAAATAAGTTTTCACACGTTTGACGTATTTCATTAAATAAAAATCTGGAATTAAGATGGTTATACTTTTATTTTCTGAATATCTTCGCAATAATCAAACTATAAAATTAATAAAAAATACTCGTATTGTTTTCGTTCGTAGTTTATACTTTTTCCTGAGGCCCTACCAGCTAACTTTCCGAACTTCGGCATATCTAAAACAATAAAAAATAAAATAAAAAGAATTTGTTTTGTTGTAATATAATTATTTACTTAATAATTTCTTACATTTGTTTGCTTACATAATTTGTCTGTTCAACGTAATGTACTATTTAGTGGTGGAAACTCTTTTAATTATGTTTTACTATTACTATGTATTATTTAAAGCTGTATGTTTCCCTAAGTAATAAATAAGAATAAGTCTGTCGGGCTTCAACTTAAAATCATCCAAGACTTAAAACAAATCGATGTACGGAATTTTGTGCCGAAATTATTTGAAAGATATCGATGTTCGTGTGACATCATGAATCGAGTTCGCCATTTTGGCCTGGGGCCGTACGGCTATCGCTCCGAGCTTCGGTAAGTCTGCTGGGCTTCAAATTAATACAGATAAATCGAGCTAAAATATAAAATAGCAAAAATAGCGAACCCCGATTCATGATGCGTCACGAACGTCTACTTATATCTTCCAAATAACTTCGAAAAATTTTTACAATATAAAATTCCGTACTTCGATTGATCTATTTTAATTTGAAGCCCGGTAGATTTGTCGAAGTTCGGAGTGTTAGCCGGTACGTCCCGACCCCTGGTCAAAGGTTCCCTAGGATCCACGCGGTCGAACTCGCGGGCGGCCACTAGTAATATAATAAAATAATTAATATAAATCCATCGGCTATATTTACAAAACCATTTTAAAATAAACATGAGTATTTTCAATCGGCAAAAACAACTTCATCCACCTTCTGGTCTTGAGGATCCATTGGCACATTATCCACTACCTGAACGTTGAAAGCAATGGCCACCACCTAAAAAATAAAAGTAATTATTTAAAAAACTCAGAACTGAAATCATAATAGGGCCTCCACACGAAAGTAATTTAGCGGCGTAGAACGTTGTCTATGTAAACAATACAGCGCGGTTTCCTAGAGAGCGGTGCTGGACACCGTCATAATACACCGTAAAAATCAAACGCTTAGTCTTTTTACGTCCGTAAAATTATGGCCGCTATGTGACGGCACCGCTTTCTTAAGAAACCCTAGCTTAACATCCAGTTTCTGAAACGCATGTCAAATATTGAATTAGTTAACAGGCTGTTATTAACAATCTGAAAAGCCATTTACCGTTCGTTCAGCAACCCAAACTGCATTAAAATACAGATTAGCAACTTGTTGCGTGATTTTTGCGGTGACAAGTGTTTCGCAAACCGGCGGTTAGAGGGACAGAACAATACGAAGAAAAGGGAATGTTGTCAGTATGTTCCACTATGGGCCCTCCACATACACAAGCGGCCGGAGAGGCCGAGAAGAACGGAGCAATACAAAAAAAAAGTAAATACTGACTACATTTTCTTTTCTTCGTATTGCTCGTTCCTCTTGACCTCTTCGGCCGCCTATCCGTGTGAAGAGCCTATAAGACTGATGTTATAATATAACTGTATTGATCAAAAACCTGAGGCAGGCCACCTGGTCAATGACCTGGTGAAGGTCGCGGGAAACCACTGAATGTGAGCAGTGCAGGCCAGTGGCGTAGCTTGGGGGGCGGCCCGCCCCGGGCGGCAAAATTTCACAAAAATTTATAAAAAATGTATATAAGTACTGTACTATACTATCATTAATTGTAACGATTTTGACCAAACCATCATCACAGTACAGCCCGGAGCGCGCGGTGCGCTGCGCACTCCGCGACTAAGGCTACACTGTGATTGATTGTAATGATTTTAACCAAATTATCATCACTGTATGGCCCGGAGCGCGCGGCGCGCTTCGCACGCCGTGACTAGGCTACACTATCGTTGATAGTAATGATTTGGACCAAACTATCATCACCGTATGGCCTGGCCTGGAGCGCGTAAATACTTAGTTGCTGATTTTCTTGACTTATAATGAAAATAAGGGGGCGGCAAAATTCGGGTCTGCCCCGGGCGGCACAAACACACGCTACGCCACTGGTGCAGGCAATATCCAGCATTTTGCGTCAGTCAGTCATGTGGCTAGCTATTGCTATGTATTGCTATAGTATTCTATGCGAGCCAAATAAGAATAGAATTGTTAAAACGGCCATATGTGTTTGCGTTTCGCTTCCACTTCAGGGTGTAGGATGTGCAAGAAAAGGAACAAAGATCTTGCCGTTTCACAGTACTATTCATATTTGGCTCGCATAATACTTATGAACTTATGATACTACCTAGTCTTGTAAATATAAAATGAAGTCATATTTTACCACAGCTTCAAACTGTACCTTCGGTGCAGTATCAGAGCCCCTGAGGTTTGTGATGAACTTGTCGTAGTACCCTCCGCCGTGGCCCAGCCTGTTCCCAGACCGGGAGAACGCCACGCCGGGAGCTATGATGAGGTCTAGACCACCTGGAACGAGGACCATTTGATTTGAACTTATTCTAAGTGTATAAGGACCGGGGTCCAGAAACAATTGCAATTTGCTGGCGTTGAAGTGATTTTTGCAGTATATTAGTGTGGACCATGCCAATGCCAATTTTACCATAGCACCATACATCATCGAACATCGACAGGGAATAAATCCTTACACTATGGTTGCTGACTAGACATTCAGCAACTGCTTGAGCACCTACCTACATATTTTGAAAGTACGTTCTTCTGCCGTGGTACGCTAATCATTAGATTCTTCCCGTTGCTTGCTGTATACCGTCTCTGGTGAGCGGCATGGCCTGCACGTCTCCCGTCTCTAGGCGCAGCATCTTCATTAACTCCCCCCCCTCAATGATGGCATGTATGTCATCTAGCTGTCAGTATTCTTACCGTTTTCCAAGGCGTCTTCTCTCGGCTAATTCTTCCCATGTTGCTGTATTATCTGGTGAGTGGCAATGCCTCCTCGTCCTTCGTCTCCAGGCGCAGCATCGGCATTACCCCCCAACGTACTGCGGCACGAAGGCAGCCGCGCCACGGGTCCGGATGTGGTCGATGATGGCGTGTATGTCATCTAGCTGTCAGCATTCTTACCGTTTTCCAAGGCGTCTTCTCTCGGCTGATTCTTCCCATGTTGCTGTATGCCGTGCCTGGTAAGCGGCATTGCCTGCTCGTCTCCCGTCTCCAGGCGCAGCATCTTCATCACCCCGCCAGCGTACTGCGGCACGAAGGCAGCCGCGCCACGGGAGCGGATGTGGTCGATGATGGGGGAAGTGTCGACTTCTTGGTCGGTGCTCATGAAGAGGGAGATTCGCTTTGAGGATTTGTAGTAGGGGTGGTTGATCAGCTGAACATAATTAATTTTCATTTAAGAAAAATAGTGAACGAAGTGTGAATTTCACTTAGTTGAGACATATTTTTTGTCAGAAAGCGAATTCTGATCGATATTTTTGGATATTGGATAACGATTGTTAGTAAAACACAGGTATTTATTAAGTACTAGCGGCCGCCCGCGACTTCGTCTGCGTGGAAAGGTTTTTTGCTATCCCTCGGGAACTATACTTTTTTTCGGGATGAAAGGTACCGTATGTCCTTCTCTGTACCCCTGACAACGTGTATGCAAAATTTCATGATGATCGGTTCAGTAGTTGGGACGTGAAGGCGTAACAAACAAACAAACAAACGGACTTTCGCATTTATAATATTAGTAAGGATAATGAACATTATTAAAGAGGACTTTAATATTTTTTTACACGACTGCCCAAAATATATGTGTTCAGGGTTCATGGATGTTTGTGGGTATGTGAGTTTCTTTATTCCACCTGGTGGTGGAATCCACCATAACTTCTAAATGGCTCAACGGATTTGGTACCTATGTATGGGTATCAATTAGAATCCTTACAACATTCCGAGTGACACTGGCTATATTTTTTTGAAAACAGTCATTTTGTGAAATAAATATTTTTTTTCTTCCATTATTACAATATAGGCATCAAATGAGAGACCTTAATGAGCATATTTCAAAACTGTATATTTTTTTACTAATAAAATAAATAAATTTAATAAATATTAAAAATACGACTGCCCTGCCAAAAACGAACTAAAAAGTCATTGCAGTCGGGGGACCTGTTAAATTAAAAATTAATTGTTCCACGAAACGGTCCCCCGACTGCAATGACACTTATTCGACTTTTTAGTTCGTTTTTGGTAGGACAGTCGTGTTTTTAATATTTTTTAAATTTATTTATTTTTATTCAATGAAGTAAGAATGTCATGGGAATAAAATAAACTTGTACTTAGGTAAGTCTTTTTAGTCGAGGTCAAGCGTGATCTACAGACCTTGTCATAAACAATTTTGGACTGCCTTTTCTTCTCCTCAGCGGAAAGCGCAGCGATCCGAGTAGCTATTTTCTCCCGAAGAAGCGCTTTAGCCGGGTTTGGGGTCATCTTGCAACTCATGCCCAATGTTCTGTAAAATATAACAGAAAAACATTTTCATACCCGATAGGTCCGCTGTCAGTCATGCTATTATTGTCTTTCCGATTCAGGATGTTAGAATTCATAAAACACACTGGATTAGTAGGCCAGTAAAATCATACAAACAAATGTTCTTAAAATGCTAAACGCGATGTAAAGCTGCATTTTTGGTATGTTATTTGGACTTTAGGAGAGTGTCTAACTACGTTTTGCAAGCAAAAAAAGTTGTGCTACCTGCGTAATACGTGAAAAACTGCTAAATTTTTCAGGTTTTGCAGTTTAATTCAAAAACTATGGGCTTTTGACATTAGTTGCAATTATAATTTTGAAAGTATCTATATTAGAAACAATTTAAGCTAACCTACATCTCCGTATGTCTAATAGTTTTTAGGGTTCCGTACCCAAAGGGTAAAAACGGGACCCTATTACTAAGACTCCGCTGTCCGTCTGTCTGTCTGTCACCAGGCTGTATCTCATGAACCGTGATAGCTAGACAGTCGAATTTTCAGAGATGATGTATTTCTGTTGCCGCTATAACAACAAATACTAAAAACAATATAAAATAAATACTTAAGGGGGCTCCCATACAACAAACAAACGAGATTTTTTTGCCGTTTTTTGGTACGGAACCCATCGTGCGCGAGTCCGACTCGCACTTGGCCGGTTTTTGAGATATGATGTTTGAAAAACTTGCACTCTCCGGCACATCTAACCACACACACCGACACACTGTTATTTTCATACGAGCAGATGCACGACCACGCATGTAGCAAACTTTTTTTTGCTTGCAAAACATAGTTTTTAGAGGTAGGTACCTACGTCCTCAAGGGGTCCAAATAACATACCAAAAGTGCAGCTTTACATCGCGTTTTGCGTTTTTAATGTAGGTATTTTACTGGCCTATAGTCAGTTGTAAGTATAATGTGACAGAACGTAATATTATTATTATTAGTAGAACATTTAAATCACCAAAAAGGTTACCGTTTGCCGTTGTGATATAGTTATTTATTACGAAATTATAGATACTTTAACCCAAGTTTTACAGATCGCAACCCGCCGTAATCTATATTTGTATATCGCTAAAAATGATATTTTTTTATTTTTCAAGGTTCACCACATGGTTTAGCTATTGTCGTGTTCTACAGCTTTGTTTGACTGCCACTGATAATAGTAAGACTATGGAAAGTGATCATACACAGATTTAAGACTAGATAAAGTCCAACCATTTTCATCAGGTCTTAAATCTGTGTATGGCTACTTTTTATAGTCTTACTTTTATCTGTGGCAATCAAACCAAGCTGTAGAACACGACAATAGCTAAACTATGTGGTAAACCTCGAAAAAAAAAATATCAATTTTGGAGATATACAAATATAGGTAACGGTGGGTTACGATCTCTAAAACTTGGGTTAAAGTATCTATAATTTCGTAGTAAATAACTATATCACAACGGCAAACGGTAACCTTTTTCGTGATTTAAATGTTCTACGGGCTACTGTACTAATAGGTACAGTAGCCCGTAGCTACATGAATTAAACTATCGTATTAAAAGTTTAAAAGTACAATACGTTTCAATCTTATTGGCGGCTCGGATTACTTTATTATCTAGATACCAAGTTAAAAAAATATTACTTACAATAAGTAATATAATAAGTAAAAGTAAGTAATATAATAAGTAATATTTATTGAAGTAGCATAGGTAACATAATGTAGACCTAAGTAGTAGGTAGAATGTTTGAAATGTCGGGGTAAAGAAATTATTCCTAAAATTGCGTTTAGTTTGTTTCTTTACAAATAAATCTGTTCATGAAATTACATTCGATTCACGTATTAAGAATTATTTTTAGCACTTACTGTTATCAGCTTCTGATTACAGTGACATAGAAAGGACACTCCGCACCGACTGCCAGCTACTACGTAGATTCACTTTCACATGAAGATATCCGCCGACTAAACGGACTGATAACTCAAAACATTCTATGGAACTAACTACCAAAAACAACCTTGTTATCAATTTACCAACTTCATTTCCACGTGTTTGCAAAGAGCGCCATCTATTAGGTGATGTGAACAAGTCGCGGTAGTTGCTTAGTAGCGCCATCTTGGAAAATTAGTTGATAACTAGTAAGTTTCCATAATTGTTATACAGTTCAATAGAGATGGCGCTAGCGACCCCTAAAACTGGCTCTGAAAGAGCTGTACCTACTCTCATTTAGCTGTAGACCGCGGTTGGCACATTTGATAATTTTTCGAAATGGCTGAAATAAGATTTTCTCCATAAATCCGCCACACGCAAAAAAACTAAAAATTGAATCGACAAAAAATCTATTATATACCTTAGAACCTGCTTACAAAAATTTACGAGAATCGGTTAAGAAATGCGACCTGTAGAGGAGAACAGACGAACAGATGGACAGCGGGACGGAAGGACATACGAAAGCATTTTTGCCCAAGCTAAAGCAGAGACGAATCGCTCATGCTTCGCGCTCGCTTGGTTAAATACAAAAACCAAGGAAGGGTAGATAATACCACAGATTACATAATACTTTAATATAAAACAAAAAAATAATCACATATTCTAGAGGTAAGTACCTACTTGCTATTTAATTACTAAATAACCCAATATATTATATATATATATATATATGGTTTTATAATAATCAAATTCCCCCGCCTTTATACCTATCAAATCAGAAATCAGTTTTTTTTATTAAAAAAATCTTAATTCACGTCCACCATCCATTCAGCATGGTATTTATTTATAAAAAGAATAAATGTGCTAATATTGGTGGCCATATAGACCTAATTAAGGACGCCAGTAGATTTTCATACAAAGGTACCTGATTGGTACAGAAGGTACAGAAGGTACAGAAGATACAAAGGTACCTGATTGGTACAGAAGGTACAGATTTTCATACAAACTTTGAAGCCTTTGGTTCTCCGCCATGTATTGACCGAATGTGATCTCTTGATGACGATCCAGGGAGCGAATGCTATAGATCTGGATCGTTATACACCCAACTGTATCAGCATTCTAAGAGATGTAAGGATAGATATGTTTAAAAACTGCGAAAATAACTTTAAAATGTATGGAAATCCTGAAACTGAGAACTCTGATCCATACATCTCTTAGAATGCTGATTTCAGTTGGGGGTGTGTGTGGATAGCGGTCTGGATCTCCACCACCATCATTAATTCCCTGGATTGCCATCATCATCACATCAGAGCCATCAGATCACAGCTCGATCAATCCCTGGCAGAGAACCAAAGGTTCAAAGTTATTTAGTTTGTATGAAAGTAGTGTCGAAGGGAATGCATATGTATATAATTTTTCATTTACCTATGACACTACTGGGCCGGTAAAGTAGAAGGAAAAAAAATTACCCACGACACTACCAGTAGTGCACCTTGGTAGTGTCGTGGAGAAGAAGGGGAAATTCGACTGGCCTCCTTGATATTGTGGCAACCACATCCATATCTATTTAAGGCGGGTTGTATGACCGAAAGTGGCGCCCTCAGAGGTTTTTATTTAATAAATTATTAATAGAAAAAGATTTTAATAATGTTTATCGTGGAGATTTTAGGGCCCATGGTCTAGTATTTTTAGAAGGTATCTCTACATGCACTCGTAGTCATTCGTAGAAGTAGATAGCAAATGTATCAAAAACGGCCACTTTTAGCAGTTTTTCTAACTACTTCTAGCAGTGACTATTAGGGAATGTAACGATACCGTCTAAAAATACTAGACTGTAGGCCCTAAAATCTCCACGATAAACATTATTAAAATTGTGTATTAGAATTATAATAATAAATAAAATTCACCGCGGCGCCACTTTCGCTCAGGGTACCACCTTAATTGATTAAAGTTAGCAAAGGTTTTCATGACACAAAATCAGAATAATTTAATTTAATTAGCATCAAAATCACATACTCTCTGGTATAGGAGAATTCCGACAATATAACAACTGTACGGGTTAATAAACTACGAAGGAACTGATGGTTTATTTTTTAAGGAATCGGCAACAAAAATGAACTAAAATATTCCAACTAAATCATGACAGATTTTCAGGTGTCACGATCGGATAAATTTTCATTGTGTAGTTAGAAACAATTAAGGCATCAGGTAGGCGTGAAAATTATGAAATGAATTAACGAAATATATTTTTCTTTATAATATCTAAATAATCTTTCGGATCATATTAAGGTGGCACTCTGAGCCAAAGTGGTGCCGCAGTAAATTTTATTTAACATTATAATTTTAATACACAAGTTTAATAATGTTTTACGGAATTTTTAGGGCCAACAGTCTAATATTTTTAGATGGTATCGTTACATTCCCTCTTAGTCACTGCTAGAAGTAGATAGCAAAACTGCTAAAAGTGGCCGTTTTGACACATTTGCTATCTACTTCTACGAATGACTACGAGCTACGAGGGCATGTAGTGATACCTTCTAAAAATACTAGACCATAGGCCTTAAAAAGTCCACGTAAAACATTATTAATTCTTTTCTATTAATAACTTATTAAATAAAAACCTTTGAGGGCGCCACTTTCGGTCATAAAACCGCCTTAAGTAATCGGCAACAAAAATACCAACAAAAAAAAAACTACCAAATCCTGCAGATTTTTAGGTGTCACGGTCTGGATAGATTTTCTTTGTGTATCTAGAAACAATTAAGATGTCAGGTAGGCGTGAAAATTATGAAACGAAATAACGAAATATTCGTCGTGCTTTATGCATTTCGTTCATTAGTTATAATAAAAATAGGTGAAACGTTCTCTAGTTATTCTAAACAATAGGTCTTTTGGCCGTAGTTATTCCGAGAATAGTTGAAATGGGTTTAGTTATTATGATATGTAACCGATGGACAAACTTGGTCGTGCTACAAAGTGATTCTTTCCAGCACGACCTTCATATCTCTATGATCCTTATAGTAGGAAATTCCTAAATAAGTGTAAAAAATAGCTATCTTATGCCGTTTTGAAATGCAAGAATAATACGGAAGTCTACGTGGTCGTGTTAGGAAGCATTCTTTCCACCACGACCAGTGTATCTCTTAGATCTTGTAGGTAAAAAACAAAACAGGGGTAGCAAATAGTAGAAAATCCAAGCTATTTTTTACCCACTAAAGATGTGAGAAAATCATTATAATGGTCGTAGCAGGAAAAACAACACGGACAATCACTTGTAAAATCGAATCACCACCTCATTGAAATTAGGTTTGCAATTAAATTTTACAAGCGATTGTCGATCAAAAGCGCTAATTGACTAAAGTCGCCTGCCAACTCGCGTCATGTAATTACGGGGTCTGTCTACTGGGTACTGGTCAGACTCAGTAGACCAGACCAGACCAGACTTGACCAGAAAACATTGACAGCTACTCAGACCGATACTGAGAACGTCAGAGTTGCTTTTGCTTAGACGTGGTTATTGTTGCGAACAACGAGTTTGCTACGACTGCTACGAGCGTGGAAAGCCGATAAGAATATCTCTATTAAATACTCTAATTAGTTTTGTTGGCAATGATATTGCAAGATAATCTAATGGATCTGATTTTGGTCAGACGTGGTTACAATTGGTTGCAAACAACGAATTTTCTACGACAGCTACGAGCATGGAAAGCCGATAAGGATCTCACTGTTAAATATTCTAATTAGTTTTGTATAAGTCAATAATATTGCAAGATTACTTAATTTAGGCTAACTAAAAAATATTTAGGCACAGCTGTTGATGTAGAGTCAGACCGAGACTTTAGTCAGTCAGAGCACGTCAGAGTTTCTTTTGTTTAGACGTGGTTACTTTACTGTTGGTTGCGAACAACGAGTTTTCTACAACTGCTACGAAGATGGGAAGCCGATAGAGGTATTTTTTGTCAAGTATTCTAATTAGTTTTGCATTGACAATTAAACTGCAAGATTAGGTACCTAATTGATTTGATATTGGTCTTACTAAAAATATTGATAGCTGTTGATGTAGAGTCAGACCGATACTCAGATAGAGCAACCAACGTTAAAGTTTCTTTTGTTTAGACGTGGTTACCATAGGTTGCGAACACGAGTTTACTACGACGGCTACGAGCATGGAAAGCCGATAGGGATCTCTCTGTTAAATATTCTCATTAATTTTGCTTATTTTAATGATATTGCAAGATTACTTAATTTGGGCTAACTAAAAAATATTTACAGCTGTTGATGTAAGGTCAGCCCGACACTTTTGTCAGAGCACGTCAGAGTTTCTTTTTTATAGACGTGGGATACCTGTTCTTGTCCCTGGTACCTACTACCGTTGGTACCACCGGTGGTACTACAACCATTTTGTTGGAAACAACGAGTTTGCTACGACTGCTACGACTCTATGAGTGCTACGAGCATAGAAATGTTAAATATTTAAATTTGTTTTGAATATGACAAATAATGACAATGAAATTGCAATTGTTTGTTACCGTAATTTGAAATTAGGTATGTAAGTAATTCTACGAGTAATTTTTAAAATTTGAAACCAAACTGTCGATAGTTCAGCCAATAAATAATACCCATATAATACAATATTTAATAGATAAGTTATAAAATTACAGTTATAAAAAAAATTAACACAATCACCCCGTGTGACCTTAAATACTACGCATGTGGCTCGACAGCGCTGTGCCTGCTGTAGGAGCACAATTTTGTGGGTAATTGTAATACTTGTTTACATTGCTTGACTACATTATTTTTTCTTTCTTATAAAATGAATACCTATTAATTTACATAATTATGTGAGCGTAAAGAGGCGAGTGTCAGTGTGCGGACAAACAACTACTGGTTTTTGTCACATTGTTAGCTTATATCTTAATTTTAAGACCTTTGTAATTTCTTAATAAATAAATAAAAAAAAAACAATCAGAATTGAATCCTTCATCTCTAGACCAAGTTACATTTGAAAATCTTTGCTGGCAAACCTTTAATCCTTACTAATATTATAAATGCGAAAGTCCGTTTGTTTGTTTATTTGTTTGTTTGTTTGTTACGCCTTCACGTCTTAACTACTGAACCGATCATCATGAAATTTTACATACACATTGCTAGGGGTACAGAGAAGGACATAGGGTACCTTTCATCCCGAAAAAAAGGATTGTTCCCGAGGGATAGCAAAACAACTTTCCACGCAGACGAAGTCGCGGGCGGCCGCTAGTTAAATATATGGATCTGACCTTTTAAAAATCTATCGTTAGTGATGATAACATAAGTAAATTCCACACATTTCGAAGATTTGCAATTATGACATTGGTTACAGGAGTTTGTCTTTGTGCGGAATGAGAGTTCACATCACATTCGTGGAGTCTCGTGCATCGAGCCACTTGCACGGCTACTACCGAGATAGTGCAGATTGACCAGCAGTTTATTAAACATTTAAGTTTTTTTTGGGTTTGAGAATTGTAATCATAAAATGAATTACAAATGAGTTAAGTTAAACTTAATAACTCATCGCATTGGTTTAGTTAGATTATAGGTTCGCAATTACTTTTTTTTACGTACAGGCATTACGTACAGGTGCAATGTACGAACATTGCACCCAGTAGTGATATAAAATAAAGGTTAATGATATAATATGTAACTTAAGTAAGGTTTTTTTTCTGCGTACCCCCTGACGCAACCTCGCGTACTCCTTGCGGTACGCGTACCACTAATTTGAAAACAATGGTTTTAGATGTTAGCATAGGAATATAATTTTGGAGAGATATGGGAAATTAATTTGGTATGTACCACTCAAAATTATCTATAACAGATAAATGTGGATCAATACGGGTTCGAGAAACTATATAAATAAACAGAGTCGTTCAGTTCGTTGTTCCTATATTTTTTTTTATACTTATAGGATTTGAACTTCTGCTTCCTTCATCCTCAAATATACAAATATGGCGTCGAACTAAAAGTAACAATGCGGCAGAAAAATGCGCCTTCTCCAGGACGGCTTGGATACTTTTTTCAAACTGGTGAGAAAATCAAAACTGAACGGCTATATGTTTATTTACTAAATAAATATAGTCCAATCAATGAGCATATTTGTTGTATGGAGACTTCCGACAAATTCTCCCGTCTATAAAATTTGGCATGTGATGAAGTTAGGTAACAAAGATTACAGATGAACAATAAGCCAATAAAATTTGTTACGAGAAGTTAGGTATTTTTACCTAAACATGAAAATCGCTTATATCTCTCTGTGAATATTTCCTCGGGCTAAAATACTTTCTGTATACGTATTTGTGTATTAGTTAGAATAAGTATGTAAAAGAATCCAATATTTTTTCGATTTCGGAGATACTCCAAATTTAAATTTTAATATTTTTCAATATATATTTTCTTGATAAAAATATCTGCTGATTATTATTTTTAATATGTTTTTATACCCTTAATATATAGATTTGTTCAGTAGGCCAACAAATTTTCTTCTTTAATCATATTTATACATAAATGTATGAAAATGGACCGACTATTTTTCACATTACCTCTTAAGACCAAAAAATAAAAAAAACATGATTAAAGAAGAAAATTAATTGACTTACTGAACAAAGCTATATATTTAAGGATATAAAAACATATTAAAAATAATAATCAGCAGATATTTTTATCAAGAAAATATATATTGAAAAATATTAAAATTTAAATTTGGAGTATCTCCGAAATCGAAAAAATATTGGATTCTTTTACATACTTATTCTAACTAATACGCAAGTACGTATACAGAAAGTATTTTAGCCCGAAGAAATATTCACAGAGAGATATAAGCGATTTTCATGTTTAGGTAAAAATACCTAACTTCTCGTAACAAAATTTATTGGATTATTGTTCATCTGTAATCTGTATTACCTAACTTCATCACATGCCAAATTTCATAGACGGAAGAATTATTCGGGTTGCATAAGCCCCGTTGATTGGACTAATATAGGAACAGTTAAAACAGTACTTTACTTACCCTCGTATCTATAGACGAGTAACTAAATGACTTTAGTAAAACTTGCAAGTTTCAAATGCTTCTAATATTATATTCACTTGCAATATTTATAATATAATTAATCTTAAATGCAGTTTTAGTACAGTTTTGTTGCATTTAAGATCAATGTTATTCTTTGTATTGCATGTGGTTATAATATTAGAAGCATTTGAAAATTGCAAGTTTTACTCAAGTCATTCCTTACTTGTCTATAGATACGAGGGTTACTATTGTTGGTTCTGTGGTAGGAATATTAGTAAAATATTAAATTCTGTGGTAATCGTTAATAGGGCTCTTAAACGTCCGCCTTTCACCACCACAACCGTACTCCCGGTTAAGTTTTCACTTTTACAGGTCAAAATTTCGAGTGGTTCAGTGTTTTGTATCAGATTCCTTTCATCTGAAGGGGATGAAACCCTGAATCCGCGTATGCAGTGGTCAAAAGTACTGCTGCCATCAAGTGTACTATGGCGAACGGTTCAAATGGATGTGCGCCTGTCTGCTCCGGTTGCTGGCTGGCTCCGTTTTCTGCACTGCTCCGCGCTGCGCACAGCCGGCTCCCGATCGCAGTAACACCGCGGGTTTTCTCAAGCGCGCACGTGTTGCGCGCTCTATTTCTTTAACCAAACTTTCTTACGTCAATCAATGGATATAACCTAACGCCACTCTTTTCCCATCGTTCCATATAATGTGATTCTAGTGTCTCTCAAGATGTCTCACCGATTTATCCCCACGATCAGTGACGTGTAAAGTTATTGGTGCCAACCATCCATGTGAAATGTGAATTATTTTGTGCAGTGTTTTGTGTAAAAAAAGGAGCTATGAGTATTCAAAAGTGCCTCCTGGATAACTCCAGTAGGATGATAAAGGCTATGTCCACTACTAAATCAACGCCAGAAGTGAAGACGGTAAGTTTGTAAACATTTCACTTAATATTGTGCGCTATTTGTTTACGATCGACCTTGTACCTACGTTGTACGGTTCCAACATTTTGTAGGTTATCTTTTGTAATTAAAATAGAAATACAAAACATACCACACGGAAATTCAGATTCGGTTTGTAATTTCAACCTTGTTTTGCTTAGAGCATTTAACCAATAAATGCTCTAAGTTGTTTTGTATTTTAAACGTGCTTTATTAATAACGCTGTTTTATTACTGTGGTCAAAAAGACGGTTTAAAAAGAAAAGTTGGTCATGTTATTTATTGACCAGCTATTATTATACTATTATTAATAATAGTCAATATATACTTATCTCAGTATGTATAGTACTCTACATAATTTAGTAGCACGATAAGACACATCAGCAAGTTTCTGATTTCTACAAATGTAGCGCCACTGAATACGTCATAATAACGAAATAAAAACCGCGGTTACCTGTGATTGTAGGTCAAATAGGAGAAATATGAGGTTTTGTTTATAAATAAATTATGTATTGCGAGATCGCGAAATCTAGTAAGGTGATATGATGATATCAGTCCAGTTTGAGGTGTACTTATGGAAGATTTATAAAAAGTTTTAGTGTTTCTTTCTGTTAATAAATACAATAGTTTGGGACCCAACGGAATTGTTTTAGAATTCCGGTGTATGTCCCGGAATATCCAGAAACATCTCGGAATCTTGAACAGTAGAGCTTGTGCCTTATAAAGTTTGTTTGCGTCAAAATTATGTAAACTCAATCTAATATAATCAAAGAGTTGCAAAATTCATGAACAATTATTAATTTATGGTCTTTTCGCCATTACTTACTACACTAGCAATGTTATCGATAAAAATATCGCGCGTAAAAGTATTCTATAGAGTAATTATCTGTGGAAAATTTCATTTCGTTATTAGGTATTAAATTTTTCCATACAAAATTATTCTATCGAATGTTTGTACGTGCGTTATTTTTTTCGACAGCTGTTCGTGCTAAGGGTACAGTTCTGGCAAACATACTTGCACCAACTTTCTTTTGGAAGTACCTATCAATCACAGAAAATCTTCAGGTGGTTAAAGATTATGTATGGGTTAAGTCACTTCATCTATGGCTTGGTATTTTACATACATCTGGCCACATAAATGTAGAACCAAAGCTGTTGTGTTAGTAAAAAAATTGAGAGCGAAGCAAATTATGACATAGCTAAATATTGAGTACTGACTTCTGGATTTTTGAACCACCATTCACATTGGATTTGTATTTATTCTAACCACATGATACTGAACGGCCCAACAGCGGATTGTTCAATAGAGCTAATTTGGGACCTTAGCTTGCCGGGCAAAAGCTCTGTGATACCACAGTTAAATAAGGGACTACATAAAACTTCTTGAATTCTTTAGTTCTATTTACTTTCGCGGCTATAAGCCAACTTTAAAAATAAATAAATATTCAAAAACATAACAAACATTGCTCTGGTGTCAAAATAAGTAGCTAAAGCACTTGTGCTATGGAAACCGGAGACAATGGGTGAACTACAAACACCCAGACCTAAGCCAATATAGAAAAAATCGTTTCCTAAGAGCCCAGCTGGGGATTGAACCCGTGACTTCGGAGATAGCGACACCAAGAAAACCGAGGGCGTCAATTTTATTTCATCAATGTGAGGAGAACCCTCAGTGTTCTTTCAAAACAACCAACAATGACGATGTTTTTTTCTTGTGTAAGGGTGAATACAGTTACAATATTTAATATTCTTAGAATAATAACAACCTGAACGATTGTTCCCTACAAAGCGTACTGTTAAAAGTGAGGCCAAAAAATTGAGCCTTTTGGCTCTTTAGGCATTCTGGCTCGGTTTTCGGATTTATATCCTTCATACGTTACCTAATCGAGAGCGAAAAGTTTCAATTTCCCTACATTTAGGGGATTAGTTACTATTGGAGTATTATTATACAGGGTTATATGTAAAATACCAACAACCTGAGTAGATTACTAACATCATAAAGAACACAATTTTTTTACAAAACAGATAAAAAAAGTCGATTTTCCATACAAATGTTCAATCAGCTGATCGAGTTTTGTATGAAAAGTCGAAATTTTTTTGTCTGTTTTCAGAAAAGTCGTAGAACAAATGTTGTTGTTTAAGATGTTAATAATCTACTCCTGCGAGGTTGTTGGTGTTTTACAAATAACTCTGTATATGATGTGCTATTGGTGAGAAATAAACGTTTTTATTTATTTATTTTATTGAATTTAACTTACGATTAGGTAACCTTTTGAAGGATATAAATCTGAAAACTGAAACATTTTGGCTCAGTCTTTTTTTGCCTCATTTTAAATTTAAATACAAGGGACTGGCTTCTATGTGTTATTATTCTAAGCTAATATTGACTATTTTAATTTTGCCAGTAAATATCTTAATATTGTGACCGCTAAAATGACCGCGTTGAAGGTTTTCCATCAAAATGGCAAACGGATGATTCATACTAGACTTAAATTATACATGTTACTAAGCGGTACGGTATTTTAGGTAGATAATATAGATTTTGTATAGGCTGAATTGTACCTAGTTCCTATGGACTTCGATCATCATTAACCTTATTACATTGTTCGTAATTCGACAATGGTAGATCATTGTCCAACTGAGTGACAGTAATTATTATGGTTCCGTGTCTCTCCATGTTCTGAGAATTTTAGAATTAAATAATGCCTTAAATTATTTTATTTTACTTTGCAATGTTGTTCATTAGATTTGGGCCATGTAATGTAAATGACGCCACTGGGGTGTCGTTTACATTTTTTTTGGTCACCACACCACTACTGACTGAAGATGTGTATTTATATTGTTTACCTAAAGGTAAATAAAGTCCACACAAAGTGATCATCTATGTCAAGTCTAGATCTTACGAATGATAATTAATAATGATATAGTAATAATAAAATGATAACTGATATCGATAAATGCATAAGTTTGGTATTAGAATTTCATTACCTCCGCTGGTGTAGTTACCAAAAAAAAAATTACAAAGTAAAATAAAAAAATTACAGGTTAATTTAATTCATGAATTCACAGAACAGGAGAAACACGGAACCATAAGTAATTAATTACCGTCTCTCAGTAGACCTGTCGAATTACGAACAATGGACCCTTATTCCGTTGTTCGTAATTCAACAGTCGGCTGCCATACGCAGAAGTCAAGTAACTCAGTTTAAAAAAAATAATTTTCATTTTCTGTTTAAGCAAAGCAAATCACGTCTACTATTATTTTATTAAAAATCGGTTTGATTCGGAAAGTATAGCCGATTATTTGTTTCAATTATCTTTTTTCGTTTGCAAAATCTACGCTAAAACCAAGTATATTTCCCGTTTCTAACTTAAAACAAACAAGTTTTATTAAGATACTTGTATTTAAAATATATTAGCAGATACTTGATTCGTATGTATTGATTTTATAGTGGTAAGTAAAATATTCTATGGCCTATGCAAAGCTGAAAACAAGTATCTACAGGGATACTTATTTTGTACCAACTACAGAAGTAAATTTTATTATTTTGTACCGTAGAGTATTAATATTTGTTAATAGATTATTACAAGAAAATTGATTAAATCCTACTAGTATCCATATTTTAACCAAAAAACTATCCATAATTTCATTCCTTTTTTTTCACTAAGAGGATCAATTTTGAGTGATGCTACAATAAGTATTTTATTATTTGTATTAGAAAGTGTTTGTGCCAAACTTTAAATTAATCGACTAATAAAGGTAATGTTTCACCATCATCCCCTTTTTCACACTCTCATTCAGGGATTATATTTAAAAAATGCTGAAAAACTTATTTTGTTTGTTTCGTAGAGCATATTTTGTGCCCCAAAAAAACAAGTAATATTTTTCCATTCTAAAGAGGAATGATTTGTATTTTATGTGTTTGTTTGTTTGTAACGAATAAACTGAAAATTACTTTACCGATCCTACAAATCGTTTGTCGTGGACTGCCTAAACTAAATAACTACTAAATCTAGAAAGCTTACATTTGGAACATATTTATAATGTTAGCATAATACTAAAAATAGGAATTTCGCTAAAATATTACTTTCTACATAATACGTATACAACATTTTTAATTTTCCTACAAAACACTCTTAAGGACTTACTAGTTTTTTATTATTAAATAAACGTTTCTAGATATAATCGGCGTACTAAAATATAATAGAGATTCTCAAGTTACTTGTTTATAGCGTAGAATATTATTGACAAATCAATATATATTTCTACGCATAAAACTATTTTCGTTCGTCAAAATGTAGGTAAAAACTATTTTTTTTACAAACGTATGTTTTTACTTTAAATACCAATTATATTTTAACATTTTCGTGTTCATAATTACACACTTTTTCAATAAAAACACTAAATAACGTTTTTAAGCTCTCCTGTAAAATTTGTCTGAAATGAGATTCTTGGATTTGGTTTAGGGCAGCCGAGGTCTACTGAGTGACGGAACCTATTAAAGTTCATAAGAAATAAAATAAAATATACAATTCGGCCTATACTGAAATCTAGTGGTATCTAGTGGTGTCATCCAGTGGTGTTGTTGACAATACATGATTTTGGCCTGGGAATACAAAAAGTAAGTTCCCTAAATGCTGGTCTCTACAACTATGCTTCCTAGATAAAGTCACATTTTTTCATATTATTGTGTATGCTATAATGAAAATCGCGAAATATAGATTGGACTTTTTTAATCACTATTTTTGTTTAATTTTTTCTCAACTTTCGCTGGTATTATTGTTGCGAAGATCGTTTCACTTCCATGATTCCATCTATCTGTAAACAAAATATATGTGACTGTGTAAAAGTTAAACATTAGATTCCAGTCCAGCTTAATGCATTATCGTGACTTCGAATTCATTCGCTTTTAAGCTGCATATTCAGTTGAAAGGATTAAAAATAGAACAATGGAATTTTAATGCAGTAAAGAAGACAATGGTAGGCTTATGTTTTTGTCGTCATGGTACCGTGAATAAAGGCATCTGCTAAAGATCTGGGCATGTGTGAAGTTCACCTGTCTTTATGATGATAATAATTAAACAAAAGCAATAGAAAATAATACGCTGAAGTAGGGTTAAGAAAAGCATAAAGATATTTAGAAATAAGTTGTTTTACGGTTAACTAGGTATTTGGAAACGTTGAGTAATTTACTAAGATAGGTACCTACTTCAATAAGCATTTCTGAGTCTTGAGTCGAGTGTATTTTTAAATGTCCAAACGTAACTATCATCTACAATTTATTGTCATAGCATTAAATTTTTTAACTCCAACGTTGTATAGTAACATTTATATATTTAACAACTTACACTCAGGCATCAAATTCAAATATTTCAAATTTAATTCTAAAATGTCGTCAAAAATTTAAAAGGAAGTATGCAACATTTTCAACATTTTTAGTTCGGCCACTTACGAACGATATAAAATCAGTACGATTTCAATTCAACACATTTATATCAATCCAAAAATTGGACACACATTTTTATATTCGTTGTGTATTAATATTATGTGCATTTAATATTATGCTTTCATTCCAGTGTTGTACCTATAAATTGTAATAGGGTATTTGACAACATTGAAAATATACTACAAATTGTGGTCATCCTTAGAGATATTGGCGTAAAAAAACATAATTAACTATTATAATAGACTAAATTAGGTCTATTAATTGATTAATTTCACCTAGAAAAATGCAATAATTTTTTAATTTTTTTCTGTGGCGAAAACGCTCTAAGATGACTGATGACGTCACTTGCCTGTAAATAAATATGGCTTCAGGCATTTCACACGACCATAGACTAAGGATCCGCGATAGATGGCTCTGTCAATATTACAATGTTTACAGGCTAGTGACGTCAACAAGTCACGTGTCCAGCTCCAGCGTCATAGCGTTTTTGGCGCGGTTTTAAAATTTTAAACTTTAACACTGTTTTTTTAATTAAATACATTGATTTTTCCTGAAATATCAATGTGGTGCGCTTATTACGTAATAAGGAATAATTTAAAATGGTTTTCCAAAATTAGTCAAATAGCCTATTTAGTTTAATTCCAACTCAACTGTATCATTAGCTATATACTTTGTTTATACCAGTGGAGATTTATAAATGACTCTTGGTTATTTTTTTTATGTATTAGAAAGTATAAGCCGATAGTCTTCCTAAAATAAATAAATAAGTACCTATTATATAGAATGAAACAACACGGTTCTTGTTTATACTATCACTGCACTACACTATTGAAATTGAAAGCGTTATTTTATCGTATCGTATTGTATAAGTACGACGGAAGCCAATTAAAATATTGAATTTATTGACAATAAACTCCTCGCCTAAATAAACAAATAGAAGTAAATTGCCAACTGTTTAACGTTTGTGTTCATAAAATCTTTATCTCCTAAACTTCGCCTTACGGAAATAGTTACATGTATATTGCTTCAATTGCCTATCAACTTGAAAGTCTTTGATATCAAAAGCAAAACATTTGTGATGATACTTTAACATTCAAATACTAAGGTATTGGCTTTAAATTTCATGAAACCACGTTGTCCGTTGGCCGTGTCACGTTGCTTTTGAAACAGTATAATGTGGTAGTATAGTATAGGTACTATGTTATCTCGAGTGGTTACGCTTTTAGCTATCGATTAGAATACAAGATAGAATACTTACTTGCTATTCCTTTTGCAACATGGTATTTTACATTAAGAAACCATCAGAATTTGTGATGCACTGATGCAATTTAATTTTTAGTTACTACATCCTTACTAATATTATAAATGTGAAAGTCCGTTTGTTTGTTTGTATGTTTGTTTGTTTGTTACGCCTTCACGTCTTAACTACTGAACCGATCATCATGAAATTTTGCATACACATTGTCTGGGGTACAGAGAAGGACATAGGGTACATTTCATCCCGAAAAAAGTATTGTTCCCGAGGGAGAGCAAAAAACCTTTCCACGCAGACGAAGTCGCGAGCGGCCGCTAGTATTAAATAAATTTAAAAGTATACCTATCGTTTCGAGTGAAACAAAAGAAAAACAAAATCAATTTTTCACTGAGATACCTACATTTTTTATATTTTATTTTCTGTGTTTATAATAAAAAGAGGGTCTTTTTTAAATTTTAAATAAAATGCAATGGAAGACCTCTTTTTATTTTATACACAGCCAGTGCGTGCCGCAATGTTAGAAAACTTTTTTCATAAACTTTTTTGCTAACTCTGTGTGTGTCGTATCGTATGACGTGTCGTATCACAAAAAACCACCGTATTTACTTTAATAGCTTCCTGGGTCTACGCCCTAAGCCCCCTAGAGAGCTATTGTGTAATCTATGGATGTGGTCTCTGTGTAAACTTTGTGTGCAGTGCCTTTTAAGGCATAAAAACGGTTGGCGTGCTTCCTGCGGATTTGACCTTTAAGTAACTCAAGTATTTCTTTGCGATTATGCCTTTTTCGAACGAATTTGAAGAAGCTTAATCAACACCTTAGTCACACCTTCAAACTAATATTAGGAAACGGGGGTTACTCCCGCAACACGAACGAGGTTCTGAGATCGAATTGGTATCGAATAAATGCCAAAAATCTGTTATAAAATAAAGTACTGTTTTGACATTTACTCGATACCAATTCGATCTCAGAAGGAACCTTGTTCGTGTTTCGGGAGCAACCCCCCTGGAGCGCAATTTTAACCTTGGTGTGACAAAGTACTAGTGCAGTCTCGCACGGATCGTCTCGGTGCATGCGCGCGTCATACGTTCCTACATTTGTGCTAAACGTGACATTACGATATTTGAAGTGCTAAGAATTATGGAGTGCCTTAAGTGTAAAAAAGGTTTAGCAAAAAAGGGATCGCACTTTCAGTGTCAAGGCTGTCAAGGAACTTTCCACAGAGGTTGCGTGAAGGGCCTAGCGGCTGACATGAAAGCGGGCAACGTTCGTATTTATTGCAATAACTGCGAGGTCGACTCGGACGAAGACGAGATAGAAGATGATGATCAAGATCTCAAGAAAATCCTTAAAGATATCCAGGGGAAAGTCAACACCATTCCCAGCTTCAAAAAGCAGTTAGATTCGATAAAAACCAGTATGAGTCTACTTTCTGAGAAATATGATACCTTGTTAGAAGAACTTGCTCAATCTAAGGAGAAGATAAACAAGCTAGAAAAGTCTGTAACCAGCTTAAATAACAAATGTATTTATCTAGAAAAATGCAACACTGCTACGGAGCAAAAATTACAGGAGTTCGAGCAAGCATCGCGAAGACAAAATATTGAAATTGTGGGCATCGAACAATTACCTAACGAGAATGTTAAATCAGTTGTTTTAAAAATTGCTGACACTCTAACCGTAAGTAGCGAGGATATCGAGTGGGCCAGTCGTCGTCAACAACGTAAGCCGGGGGGGAAGCCGCCATCCATCATAGTGGGTTTCAAACCCACCAGTACGCAGACGCGTGACTCCTGGCTCGCGCAACGTCGAAAGTTAACAAACATATCTAGCAGCACTATCACAGGAGGCCAGCAGCAGAACAAGATTTACTTAAATGAGGACCTTACTAGAACCACCCGTGAGCTGCTGTGGAGCACAAAGAAACAGCTTCATGGGCTATTCAAGTATGTGTGGGTAGTAAATGGCAGAATTCTCGTTAAGAAAGCAGATGGTGACAAATCTATATGGATTAGAGCGGAAAAAGACGTCACGGACCTTCTAAATAAGTGAAAGTACCATATAATCTGTAAGAAACCTATTTTTTATTTTTTTGTTTTAATGTGGGTATATTGTTGTGTCTAACTTAATACATAAAAATTCGCAGCCTTAGAAAATATCGATGTAATAACCGATGTTCAGCCTAATGCATCGATTGTCGATAGCTTGGACAATTGGATACCTACATTGAATAATAAAAAAGACTTTTGCATATATCACACTAATATTCGTTCCTTAAGAAAACATTTTGATAAATTGTTAATATCATTAAATAGTCAACTATCAAAAATAGATGTATTAGTTGTTACTGAACCTAATATAAACTATTCTCTGTTGGGGCTTTACCAAATTAATGGCTACTCATTACATAATTTTTGTCGTGCGGGACGTAGTGGGGGAGGGATACTTGTTTACGCGCGCGAGAGACTAGAAGCGCAAGTCTTCGAATCAACTGCAATGCGGGCGGCGGAGTGCGTTTCCATTTCACTTACCTATGAGAATGAACCAATTTATGTTATATCTATTTATAGACCACCGCGTATAAAAAAACAAAATAAGTTAATTGAATTTTTTGATGAATTTCGTAACTTATTAAATCTTTTGCCTCAAAATTCTAAAGTAATCTTTTGCGGAGATATTAATATAAATTTGTTGAATTATCAAGATAATCATGTATTAGCGTACGAAAGTATCTTATCGGAGTACGGATTTAGTAAATGTATCAATCAAGTAACTAGACGAGAGATTTTAAATGGTAAAGTGGTTGAGTCCTGTCTAGATCACATTTATATACGAGCACCCATGGCAATAATCGAATCAGCAGTTTTTCTAAATAAAATAAGTGATCATTATCCCGTCTCGGCGGTTATCGAATGGAAACGCGCTCCCGCCACTGGCATGCGCGGCCCATGCGCTGCTGGCCCGTCCGCGCTGCCCGCGCCGGCGCCGCCACCGGCCACGCGCCGTGTACTTGACAATCGAGCGGTGCGCGAGAAATTACTAGCTGTAAACTTAGATGAAATGTTATCTATTGAATGCCCGCTACGTCTTTATAATTCATTAAGACAAGTGTTTGAAAACATTTATGATAGCTGCTATAAGAATGTTACGATTAATAACAGTAGTAGAAACAGCAAATGCTGGATTACTGATAAACTGAAAAAAATGTTATTGGAAGGTGATAAATTGTTTTTGATTTGGAGTAATGACCCTAAAAATATGGTGAAACGCTTAACGTACACTAAACACAGAAATAAATGTAATAAACTCATATATAAAAGTAGAAATGAATATGATAGACAGAGCATACTTAATTGTAATAACAATATTCGAAAATTATGGGACAGAATAAATTCTTTACTGGGAAATAAAAAACAAACTTTGGATAATTTAATTTTGAGCAATATGAAAAATCAGGAAAGTAAAAAACAAATCTGTAACAAATTTGTTTCTACTTTTACAAATGAAATTAATTTAATTAAGCACACATGTGACGAAAAATTTTTAGATAGGAAAAAATATGTTCAAGCGACGGACGTGTGCATGAGATGGCAACCGGTAACCAATGCTTATGTCAAACGGATAATTATGAAAATGAACTCAAACAAGTCACCGGGAAGCGATCGCATGCGCATGTCCGACTTAAAATTAGTAGCTGAGCAAATTAGTCCTATTATCTCTAAATTGATTAATTTAAGTGTCCAACATTCATTGTTCCCTAATAAGCTAAAAGAAGCGATTGTGCGTCCTATCTATAAAAAAGGTAGCCGTAAGGACTTTTCTAATTATAGGCCAATAGCCATATTATCTAGTGTTGATAAGATAATAGAAAAATGCATAGTAGAACAGCTTGCAAAATACCTTAAAAATAATAATATCTTAAGTGAGTGTCAACACGGCTTTCAAAAAGGAAAAAGCACCGGTACTTTATTGTCAAGATTTACTGATGATATTAATACACATTTAAACGAGAAAAAGTTTGTGGTAGCTGTCTTTTTTGACTATAAAAAAGCGTTTGACACTCTCGAATCTGAAACACTATTGAGTGCAATGGAGGAGTGTGGATTGGGGGGGCAACTTAACGGCTGGTTCCGGGATTACCTCACTTCTCGGTCCTATCGTGTGCGGGTGGGTGAGGCGTACAGCGACACCGAGGAAGTAAAGTGTGGCGTGCCGCAGGGCTCGGGCTGCGCGCCTATCTGCTACTTGATGCATGTGAACAGCCTGTGCAAAGTTCTGTGCCACTGCTCCGCATACATGTATGCGGATGACCTTTGCATTCTACGCGCGGGTACCGATTTTATAGAAACCTGTCGCCTCGTGCAACACGATGTGGACGCGGTTGTCAGGTGGTCTCACGACAATGGGATTTTGCTAAACACAGACAAAACTAAACTTTTAGTAATACACTCACCATATCTATGCCCTCCCGATACAACTCATTCTATTGTCACCCATAGCTATGATTGCCATCACAATGGCTCCAGTAATTGTGCTTGTAAACCAGTAGAAAGAGTAAAAAATGTAACTTACCTAGGGATGAAAATTATTTTCATGGTCAGACCATGTGGATTATATTTGTTCTAAACTTAAAGTATTGCTAGCTAAATTCTATCATTTAAGCTACAAAGTACCGTCGCACACTCTAAAATGCATATACATGGCTTTGGTAGATTCTATTCTGAGTTACGCTCTGGACTCCTATGGACTTACCTTTAAAACAAATTTAGATAAGTTAGAAGCACTACAAATACGATTCTTAAAGCTGCTAGTAAATAAAAAAACTAAAAAAAGTTGTAATGGAGACTATAAAAAACTATTTAAAATATGCAAAATTCTTCCCGTGAGCTTAAAACATAAATACTTACTTGCTATCAATAACCATAGTAGCCGAGAGCGTCACTCGTTGGTTGTGTATGGGTTCAACTCAAGGTCAATATCCGCGGGCAAATATTCAGTGCCCAAAGTATCGAATTATTTTGGTGATAGAACCCTCAATAAGAGAATCCCTTACTTATTAAACAGTTTGCCTCAATATATTAGATCTGAGGATAATTTTACTAAATTTGGTACTCTACTTAAGAAATATCTACTAGATAGTCTGTAAAACTTGGTGCCCGTTTCATAATCTATGATTAGGCACTACTCCTTTTTTAATTTAAAATTGGAACAGATTTTACATGAATTTATTCGTCAAAGAACTAAATCGGACATTGTGAAACGGGCCCTTGGTCTATTTAAGCATCGATAATTACTACTAGTTAAACTGTTGTTATAACCTGTGAGACTGTACCCGCAGACAAACTACTTAATGTAGTTTTGTGGGACCATGCTTTAAACTCTGTACCTATTTGAAGATAAATAAACATTTCATTCATTCATTCATTCATTCATTAAATGATGTTAATTACCAAATTAACCATTGCTGAGGCCGAACATAAAACCGTAAAACGGCAGATTATCTAAATGTTTATGTGCTTAAGCTATGACGTCTTGACAAGACGTTTATTTGAGGATTAAGAGTCCGTCTTCTGCGCAAACTGCGCATGCGCCGAGCGCGCCATTGCGTTTTTCTAAATATTTATTTACCGCATTACTATGGTACACCTCCATACATGGAGGCTTTGAACTTTACATGAAATATACGTCATATGCTTTACACATTCAACATTTATTTATTTATTCATTATTACAATACATGGCTTTAACAACAGTCAGATTGTCTGTTTAAAAGTAACAGAACTGCCTTAGGCACCCATTACACACACAATCTGATCACGCCAGATCGCGCCAGATTGACAGAGATTGATTGTGTAACGTTGTTCGTGATCTGTTTCAATCTGGCGCGGTCTGGCGTGATCAGATTGTGCTGGATTGTCAATCTACGTCAATCTGGCTTAGGGTTGACACCTTTTTTTTCGAGGTAATAGTATTATTTTCAAAACATTAAAAAATTATAGTATGTAGGTACTTACTTTTGGGATATTTATAAAAATGTAGTCCACATTTAGTTTTAACTAGCTTCCGCCCGCGACTACATCCGGGTGGATATTTGAAAAATATCCTAAAAAAACATACAGACGGACAGAAAAACAACCTCCTGCTTTTTTGAAGTCGGTTAAAAATATTGAATCGCAGTATATTGTGGTAGATTGTCAATCTACTACAATCTGCTTGTATCGGATCGCGGTAGATTGTGGTAGATTGTCAATCTACCATGGTAGACTGACAATCTAGCACGATCTACTGCGATCCGATGTTTTTAACCGACTTCAAAAAAAGAGGAGGTTATCTGTTCGGTACATTTGTTTTTTATGGAAGCTGAACTGATTTGGATGAAATTTGGCAAACAGTTTATAGTCTGGATTATAACTTATATTTTTCATCTCGATCAAAGGTACCCTAGGGATTTTTATTATTTTAAACAATGAAACTAATTTGTAGTACTTTAGGGGAATTTATACAAATATAGCCCATATTTATTTTTAACTAGCTTCCGGCCGTGACTAAATCCGGGTGGAAATTTGAAAAATACCCTAAAAAAACATACAGACGAACAGAAAAACAATCTTCTGCTTTTTTGAAATCGGTTAAAAATATTGAATCGCAGTATATTGTGGTAGATTGTCAATCTACCACAATCTGCTTGTATCGGATCGCGGAAGATTGTGGTAGATTGTCAATCTACCACGGACGACCACGGTAGATTGACAATCTAGCACAATATACTGCGATCCAATATTTTAACCGACTTCAAAAAAGCAGGACCTTCTTTCTCTGTATATTAGTTTTTAAGGCTTGTCATTGTCAATCTACCATGGTAGACTGACAATCTAGCACAGCACAATCTTCTGCGATCCGATGTTTTTAACCGCCTTCAAAAAAGGAGGAGGTTCTCTGTTCGTCTGTATATTTGTTTTTCATGAAGGCTGAACTGATTTGGATGAAATTTGGCAAACAGTTTATAGTCTGGATTAAAACTTATGATATTTTTGATCTCGGTCAAAGATACCCTAGGGATTTTTTTTTAAACATCGAAATTACTTTGTAGTACTTTTGGTAAATTTATAAAAAATATAGCCCATATTTATTTTTAACTAGCTTCCGCCCGTGACTACATCCGGGGGGACATTTGAAAAATACCCTAAAAAACATACAGACGAACAGGAAAACAACCTCCTGCTTTTTTGAAGTCGGTTAAAAATATCGAATCGCATTAGATTGTGGTAGATTGTCAATCTACCACAATCTGCTTGTATCGGATTGCGGTAGATTGTCAATCTACCACGGTAGATTGACAATCTAGCACAATATACTGCGATCCAATTTTTTAACCGACTTCAAAAAAGTAGGAGTTGTTTGTCTGTTCGTCTGTAGTTATATTAGTTTTAAGGCTGAACTGATTTGAATGGAGTTTGACACACAGTTTGTAGCCTGGATTAAATTATAGGATTTGTTTTATCTTGGTCAATCAAAGGTACCCTAGGGTAAAATACTTTAGTAAGTTCTTTTGAGAAATTTATAAAAAATGTAGCCCATATTTATTTTTAACTTGCTTTCCGGCCGTGACTAATGCGCGTGGGCATTTGAAGAATCCCTTAAAAAATATACAGATGAAAAGAGAACATCCTCCTTTTTATAAGTCGGTTAAAATATTGGATTGCAGTAAAAGATGATGAAATTTGGCACACAGTTAGTTTGGTACCCTAGGAAGTACCTACCCTATGTACCCTATTTTTAATTTTTAAAGGAAGCTAGTTAAAAATAAATGAGGACTATATTTTTTCATAAATTTCCTATAAACCTACCTACTATATTTTTTGCAATGTTTTGAAAAATACTATTTACCTCGATGTTATTACTATACCAGGCTATAAACTATATAATATGATGTGTGCCAAATTTCATCAAATTCAGTTCAGCCTTCTGAAGCTGAACTGATTTGGATGAAATTTGGCACTCAGTTCATAGCTGGGTAATATCGTATTATAAATATCGATATTTTTTTAATATAAATATACGATACGATAATTACGATATTTAATTTTACACACACAGGTGTGTAAAATTACCTAATTTTACACACCTGTGTGTGTTAAATTAAATATCGTAATTAAAATCGATATTCATCTAACCCTAACTAATCAAGGCATAAAATGGGTGCTAGACAACAGATTTTACTAGGTACTTACTTATTTTTCGAAATAGATAGGTACTTATTATACGCAGACCGTCACAGAAATTAAAATTCATCATTTCAATTACGTCCGGGAATCGAACCCGGGATCTCTTGCGTGGTAGACTGGCATGTTGAATACTGCACCACTCAGGTCATCGATCGATATCACGCGAAAATTAATGCAAAAGTTGGCAACCCTACCAAAGATCACCGTGGATCGTGGTAGATTGTCAATCTACCAAGATCTACTGCGATCCAGATCTCGCTGGATTGACCGTGTAACGTCGCAAACTAACCGCATCAAATTCCATCAATCTGCGGTTTTGATCAGATTGAAACCAGATTGACGTGTGTAATGGCTGCCTTACGTGCGCATTAGTCATAGGCGGCCATTACACACGTCAATCTGGTGTAATCTGATCAAAACCACAGATTGATGGAATTTGATGCGGTTGGTTTGCGACGTTACACGGTCAATCCAGCGAGATCTGGATCGCAGTAGATCTTGGTAGATTGATAATCTACCACGATCCACGGTGGTCTTTGGCAGGGTTGCCCACTTTTTGCATTAATTTTCGCGTGATATCGATCGATGACCCGAGTGGTGCAGTATTCAACATGCCAGTCTACCACGCAAGAAATCCCGGGTTCGATGACCGGACGAAATTGAAATGAAATATTTTAATTTCTGTGACAGGTCTGCGTATAATAAGTACCTATCTATTGCGAAAAGTAAGTACCTACCTAGTAAAATCAGTTGTCTAGGGTTAGATGGTGCTGTGTGTGTAAAATCAAATATCGATATTTATAATACTATATTACTAGTGTACTATAAGCTATGAACTATCTGAGTGCCAAATTTCATCCAAATCAGTTCAGGAGGAGAAAAGCAGGAGGTTGTTTTTCTGTTTGTCTGTATGTTATTTTAGGGTATTTTTCAAATGTCCACCCGGATGTAGTCGCGAGCGGAAGCTAGTTAAAAATAGATATGGGCTATATTTTTTATAAATTTCTCAAAAGTATTTTACCCTAGGGTACCTTTGACCAGGATAAAAAGTATCTTATAATTTAATCCAGGCTATAAACTGTGTGTTAAACTCCATTCAAATCAGTTCAGCCTTGAAAACAACATACAGACGAACAGAGAAACAAACTCCTGCTTTTTTGAAGTCCGTTAAAAATATTAGATCGCAGTATATTGTGCTAGATTGTCAGTCTACCGTGGTAGATTGACAATCTACCACAATCTACCGCGATCCGATGCAAACAATCTACTGGGATCTGATATTTTAACCGACTTCACAAAAGGAGGAGGTTCTCTGTTCGTCTTTATAATTGTTTTTTTTTATAAGATTTTTCAAATGTCCACGCAGATGTAGTTGCGGGCGGAAGCTAGGTAGTTAAAAATAAATGTGGTCTTATATTTTATTTATAAATTTTCTGAAAGTAAGTACTTACTACATATTAATTTCAATGTAAAAAAAAAAACTAAAAATACCTAGGATACCTTTGACCGAGATAAAAAGTAGGTATCCTATGTTTTAATCTAGGCTAATAAACTGTGCCCTAAATTTCATCTTTATCAGTTCAGCTTTAAAAAAAACATGTATCGGATAGAAGTAGATTGCGATGAGCAGACTGCAAGTTCTCTATTCGTTTGTATGTTTGTTTTTTAATCATTTTTCGAATGTCCACCCACGCGGATGTAGTCGCGGGCGGAAGCTAGTTAAAAATAAATATGTACTACATTTTTATAAATATTCCAAAAGTAAGTACTATAATGTTTAAATGTTTTGAAAATAATACTATTACCTCGAAAAAAAGGTGCCAACCCTAAGCCAGACCGCGCCAGATTGACGTAGATTGATAATCCAGCACAATCTGATCACGCCAGACCGCGCCAGATTGAAACAGATCACGAACAACGTTACACAATCAATCTCTGTCAATCTGGCGCGGTCTGGCGCGATCTGGCGTGATCAGATTGTGTGGGTAATGGGTGCCATAGCTTGAAAGAATATTTAATCAGGAATGAAAAAAGTTTAGGTGAAACACTGATTATACAGGGTTATTTGTAAAATACAAACAACCTCGCAGAAGTAGATTACTAACATCATAAACAACAACATTTTTGTTCCACCACTTTTCCGAAAACAGACAAAAAATAATCAACTTACCATACAAATGTCCGAACAGCTGATCGAGTTTAGTATGAAAAGTTGATTGTCTGTTTTCGGAAAAGTCGTAGAACAATATTGTTGTTTAATGGTGTTAGTAAACTACTCCTTCGAGGTTGTTGGTGTTTTACAAATAACCCTGTAAGTATACAAAATGTTTGGTAATAGCCTTATAAAGCCGAATATGGTAGATAGGGACCATATAATTGAACAACTTTTACCATGGGACCAACTCTGAAATTGCGAAAAATAAATCAGCTGTTTCATACAAAAATTAATAACGAAAATATCAAAATGTATGAAACAGCTGATAATTTTTTCGCGATTTCAGAGTTGGTCCCAGAGTAAAAGTTGTTCAGTTTCATGGTCCCTATCTACTATATTCGGCTTTATAAGCCTATTACTAAACACCCTGTATATTATGACGGGCACTTGGTGCAATGGTAGCGATCCTACCTTCAGATCCAAAGGTCCCTCCCGGGTTTGATAGCTGGTTAGGAGCAGATGTTAGTGTGATGAGCACAAGCATTTGTTCCCCAGTCATGGTCGTTTATTACTTATTTATATATTCTATACGTTATTTAGTACCCATAGTACAAGCTCTGCTTAATTTGGGACTAAATAATTGTTTTGAATAGTCCCGAATTATTAATATAATTCAAAAATATTAGAAAAAATCGACTCCCCCGTAGCAGCTCAGACGGGACTCGAACCCGCACCCTTAGGATTCCGACCCAATGCACTAACCAATTATGTTATTAAAAGTGTTATTTAAAGTATTAGAAAATTTCGCCAATCCTGCTAGCGACTCGGTAGCATAATTGGTTAGTGCATTAGGCCGGATATCCTAAGGGTGCGGGTTCGAGTCCCGTCTGAGCTGCTAAGGGTGAGTCGATTTTTTCTAATATTTTTCAATTATATTAATAATCTTAAAATAAAAATAGCATTGTGAATGCATAAAATCTAAAAGGTTTAAAGTCCCGAATTAATTAATTTATTATTTATTCATTTTAGTATGTGTTTTTCTTGAGAAAGAGCACTGTTGACTTTTCACTTTTTTGCAAAAACGACAGTATAAATGTTTAAGTATATTGTGATAAAACTTGCAAGTAGCACGCTCCTGTTCTTTTCTAATAATTATTTATTATTTACTGACTAGAAACCGTATTTGAGCCGTGTTTCACCGAGCGCCACAATACGCTCCAAAGAGCAAGAGATACAATTTTTCTAAAAATGGCTTTACGAGAACGAAAACGTGCCTTTGTGGGAGGGGTGTATGTATAGTACTTACAGTGAATTCAGCTGTGTGTGGGTGCTTAAATACTACCTTTAAAAATACCCGTGAAATATCAAAACTCTAGGTGACCTTTTTAGTATTTTTCTATTGAGGTTCTGAATTGATGAAGAAGTTTTAAAATAATAAAAAATTAGAGTTACATTATGTTGAATCAAACAAAAAAAAGTGAATGACCTCAAGTCTAGTACAATCTGTCCCTATTTAACTATAGTGGCTCCGTGAGCTATAGACCTGGCAATAAAAAGTGGCTCAAATTGTACAAAAATAAAATGTCACCAGTGGTTAATATTTATACACAAATGTTTAAATATTAACCACTAATGCCACATGTGTAAAGTGAAAAAAATATATTATCTAACTAAGCTACAACGATAGCAAAGATATAAGTATTCATTTCTGCTAATGAAAAAAAAGAATTAAGTAATTTTAAAATATTTTTTTAACGTTCAGGTAAGAAAATTAGAAATATATATTATTTATTGCCGTCATGATCAAAATTAGAAATAATAACAAGTAACTGTGAGCATCTTTATTATAGAAGATATGAGAGCCTGTGTGTGTGTGTGTGAGAAAAAACCGGCAATTTCATATTTTAACTACTATTTTCTCATTTCTCTGCAATCTTATTCGGTCATCATCTTCAAATTCTACATATTAGTGTAGAACTTGAAGTATTGCTCACGCGTATATTAAAGATTGATGGTTTTTTCATACTTAAAAAATATTTACTTCAATTACTGAAAATCACACATCAAAAATTATTAACTTACACCGTTCCGCAGTGCGCACCCTTATTCAGATTAAGAACAGCTGTGCGGACATATTGAGATTCTGGAGTGAAAGATCAACAGCTGCTCTAGGGTTATTGAACTCATGTTAGCATAATAATTTGACCATGGCTCATTGACCTAATTAAAACCATTAGGTTCTTTCGAAATTAAATAAATACTACTGACACTTTATGTATTCTAGCTACTGATGTGAAATGAAATAAAATTGTTTATTTACTTGGAACATAGTTTGTTAAGGTTGGTAATACTCGTATAAGGTATAGATAAATCAATATGTCCCGCCCTTGGACGAGCATGTAAATATTATAGTAATGTCAAATAAAGCACAATTAACACATTAGTATTAAAATAAATAAATTAGGAGTCAGATCATTGGATGTCAGTTTGAATATTTGAAAAAATGACATAATAATATCAACTAATCAAGTCAATTAATGTATAAACCACTAATTAAACATACAATCAAAAACAGTTTACAAGTCACACAATGTAAAAATAATCTTTATGTTTTGCACTCATAGACTTATTATATTCAATGTTTGCACTGAAAGCACTGACATGAAAAAAAATATTTCGTAAATATATGCAGGTCAATGACTGAAAGAATTCATTCAGTGAGCAAAAACTTTTTCCAAGAAGCCAAGCCTTCAGTTTCTTTTTAAAATTTTGATTCAAAGTTTTAATAAGAAGTTTGGATTACGTTTTCCTGTGACCACGATTCTAAAAATATTCAATAATCAAAGCACAAAATATTTGTATAAAATGCTATTAATTTGACAACAGACGTGATCCGCGGCAACTTCACTCGAGAATGTATGACAAAGACTAACGCCCGCCCGATTGTACTAAAACTTAAGGATCGCCTAAGTCTTTTCCTAACTACAACACGACCAAATTAAAACGGTGTCATAAACTTAGCCGTCATGTAGCTGTCATTCGCCTAGTTATCTTGGTCGAGTTGTAGATAAGAAAAGATTTAAAGGGGTTTGAATATTTTGGCATATCTACCTGTCCGCCATTTTGATTTTTATTAAAAATATCGGCCACGCGTGATACCTGTGTTAATTGATAGCTAGTACCAGTACGAATAAAAATTGTTAACAACATAATCCCCTAAAACGTCACGTTTCCGAGTTATGAGCTATTAAAGTCAAACTGGTAACGAACACACTGGGTAGATTTAAAGCTAAAATAAAACGTATGCATGGGCTCTAAAATATTATTTTATGGTCATCTAGGTCTAGACATGTGTAAATGTCAACAGACGGTAGGGAAGGGTTACCAGTTTAAAAAATGAGTCATTTTAATAGGCTTTAACAGATATTAAAAGAGATTTTGATTTGTATTAACGAATCAACTCCACAAAAACGACACGATCTTAAGTCAAGTCAACAATAAAGAACCAATAAAACAAATAACTTAAAAGTCAACAAGATCAAATAAACAAATATTTTTTATGCCACCGAAAAAGACAAGAGAAAGAAAGAAAAGACATTGTTTTTCTTTTTATCTACTAAGAGGACACGCAAAAAGATCTCAGCTTATTCAGCCTTGTCTAATGTATAGTAAATAGTTCAAAATGTTTTAATTTTTGGACATGACACTTAATCCAGACTTGGATGGCTGTGAAACAATATTTTAAGCCCACGCATACATTTTATTTTACCTTCAAATCTACCCAGTGTAGTCTCCACCAGTTCGACTTTATAATCTTATAACTCGTAAACGTGACGTTTTAGGCGATTATGTCGTTAACAATTCTTGTTCGTATTGGTACTAGCTATTATTTTGAAAAAAAAAAACACAGTGGCGGACAGTAGGTATGCCACCTTTCATACTAGGATATTCAAACCCATTTAGTGCTTTTGCACACTGACATGAATTTTTTTTATTTAACTGGACTGGCTGTCTGTATGATTTGACAGCTAAGTTTTTGTGCCTATTTGAAACGCCACTAGCGTGCGTCTAAAGAACTTTTGACGTACAATATGAAAATTGTTGCCGTGATGGTCTCTCCAGACTTCAAACTTTAGTACCATGTACGCACGCTATGCTCACGCTACGTCCTACAGCGCCAAAATGGCGAAAATCAAATAGGCACAAAAACAGTTTGACATAAGCCTGTCCAGTGTAAATATATGCAGGTCAGTGGCTTTTGCACCTAAATTTTACAGATTAAAATACATCTTTTTGTACCGCAAGTGCTCTGAAGTTGGTCATTTCTGTTGTGCATAGTTAAATTATTAATCACATTGTCGGCGCGCAACTTAACATTTCGAGGGAATTTTCAAAAACATGTCTTTGTGGAGATGTCCAACATCTTAAGTAGGTATATAGCGATAACATCCAGTGATTTCAGTTGAGCGATATGACAATGATGAATCAAAAATTAAGTAGAAGATAAATGTCCTACAAGAATTTTTTCACGCCAATAAAATACAAGTCGGTACCTAAGCATAGCCTGAAAAAATATTAAATGTAGGTTTTTTATTTTTTTATTTATTATTAAAACACAGATTACAACAATGTTTTCTTACATTTATCAGTGCTATATAAACCTATTTAGGTTTTACCAAGCACAAGGATTCATCCTCTTATCAACAAATTAAGATCTAAGTTTAAATCCTTTCAAATCGGTGTACCTAAAGCGTAGAGGGACTAAATCGCGTTATGACTAGTCATAGTGCGAAGTAGGTAGGTATAAACTATTTGAAAATCTTTGATTACGCACTATACTACTTCTGGTTTAATTTAACAATAGAACAGTGTTCATATTAAATTACTACGAGAACTTAGGTATATTGATTTGAACGAATAGAACTAAGGTTTATAAACTCAAAAAGAAAATGTAACTCGTACTTAAATAATGTATAATGTTCCGTTCGTGGTATTCAGTCCGACCGACGTGTACTGCATGCAGTGTAACATTTACAATAATAAACCGAGCTAGTTCTTGGTAAATATGTAAACAGTGAGGTTATTTTAATTACTTTAATGTGGCGTGTAAACAACAATCAGCTGAGGAAAATTCAAGGATAACCGCATAGCTATGCTCTCCGACGCCTGTTTTCGGAACATAAGCAATAAAATTAGACTGCGAATTTATAATTTACTATCTATTAGGCGCTTTACAATCCAACTTTTAATAAATAAATAAAGAAATAAAAATAAACAAATAGAACAAAGGGCAAATGAAATACACATATTTATAGACATAACGAATTATAAATAGATACATCCGTAAATTTCTTAGGAGGCATTATGATCTCGAATAACTCATGACGTCAAATGAGTAAGAGCGTGACATGACGTCATGTAGTTAACGTGACGTAACTCTGGGGAGACAAAAAGAACCCAGCACGTTCTTGCTGGTCTTCAAACTTAGGTGTTATGTTTGCTGTCTGAAAATTAATTAATAGTTATCTTGTAATATTTTTTCTCAAATATCGGATACGGTCTACGGATATTGGAAAACCACTAAACAATTTTAAATAGGATGAAGATAAATAGAACAAAGTTGAATCATTATTCATTAATTAATGAATGAATCTACACTTGAAAGCAATGAAATTGCTTAGTTTAGTTTTGTTATTTTTCATCACAGAATCAATAAAATTGATGTTAACAATTAAAATTGGTAAAATGTTTTAATTCTATATCGGAATGATCTCAAAAGAAACCTAGCTGAGTCGTTTTTTTGCTCTCAACTGTATTTGGAATGCGAATCTTTCGTGTTTTATTCCAAGTTGCCGAAAGAAGAAGTCATGAAACATAGAACACTATCATATGAAGATAGTGTTTATCTTCATATGATAGTGTTCCATGTTTCATGAACTTCAAAAATCAATATTGTAATAATAATAAGTAATTTACATTTGCAAGGCCAATAATCGAGACTTGACACTCGTGTTATCAAGCGTACTTAATGTCAGTAAACTCATAAAACTTAACATATTATATACAGGGTGGAATTTCTTAATGCCACCTGGAGGGAAAGTACTCTAAACAATGGAGATAGCTAATTTCACTCAAAGGAAACATTCTTTTATTTTTATTAAGAAACAAAACTGCATTCAAAGTTTTTTTTAAATACGCTTCCCACACCCAGGAATCGAACTGGCTAAAATTCGAAAAAACAATACCCTGTACTTTTATGATATCAATCGTTAGGGTTAAACATAAGGATCAAATCTCTCTAACAAACATGGTATATTATATGAAAGGAAAACCATGAAAGACAAGATAAAACACTTTTACTTAAGGCTCCATTATGTTAGTTAGTTCACAATAAATTATCTATGTAGAACTATTTCGATAAGATGTTCATAATGCAGACTATTACGCATCCATTGCATGCAAATGAGTTCCTTAAAATAATAAATTTATGTATCCAGCAACATGGGGCCAATTTCAAACAACTAATTAGTTAAGCTTTTTTCTCGTTTAATTAAAATAAAGTTTAGATTTAATGATTTTCCTTTCATTTAATTTACCATGTTTGTTAGAGAGATTTGAACCTTATGTTTGACCCTAACGATTGATAACATAAAAGCACAGGGTGTTGTTTTTTCGAATTTTAGCTGGTTCGATTCCTGGGTGTGGGAAGCATATGTTAAAAATCTTTGAATGCAGTTTGTTTTGTTTTCAAAAATAAAGGAATGTTTCCTTTGAAAGAAATTTGCTATCTCTATTATTTAGAGTACTTTCCCTCCAGGTGGCATTAAAAAATTCCACCCTGTATAGTGTTTAATAACCTTGCACTATTTCCGTTAAAAAAATTGGATAAATTTTACTTCAAGACTGTGTTGCAATGCACGAATGTTATCGTTACGTAACTAGTGGAAAATCTTTCATCATCATATTGAGACTCTTTGGGTCCATTTTTGGACATGAGCCTCCCTTTCTCTTGCCTCTTCCAATTCCACATGGTTCGGTTTTGCGGTTGTACGCCTTCGTCATTCAGTTTTTTTCCACACAACGGGGTAGTGCTTGGCCTTCACATCACCTGATGCTAAAGTGACGATAAGACCGAAGGTGGAAGCGCACTACACCCGAAATCCTCATCACTGAGGGACTGGCTATCTTATCTCTAACTGCCGGAATACAACAATTTTTAAATTGTTGTTATGGCATCAGACTTAGGTAAGATGGTGGTAGCTAGCCAGGCGGACTTGAAATAAGCCTTACCACCAACCAAACCGAGTACAAATTGTACCCTCCCTGAGAATGGGAAGATCGGAATCCCGTGTAAGACGCAGGGGCACAGGGGCATTCTGTGCCCCTGCGTCTTACACAGGTGGACGAACCACTAGACCACAAAGGCGGTCAGTGTCCAGTTGTGTCCTTGCAGTGTCAGTCAACCCATTGAACTAAAGTTTGCTTGTAAATAGCACCTAATTTTGTAAGTACAATGACTTCCACTTCTCACGGGGCGCCACCTCGCGACCAGTCACGGAATGGCAGCATGCAATAACCAGTATCCATTATTCATGTGCACAGATTAAATCACATCCATTAGGGTATAATCAGTTGCGTTATTGGTCTGGTGACATGAATTTAATCGTTACCATGGCATTGCTGCGGCTTCTATCGTACTAACAGGTAAACTTCTGTATATACTTAGCTGTGATGTTCATATAGATATGAACGACAGGTGTTGTCGTCTACATTGTACGTCTATTATTCTGCAATATTATGAAATTACAAACAACGACTTTTTTTTATTAAAACCATCGTCCAGTACCGAGATAGTATAAGAAAGAGATTTTTTCTAGAATTATTTTAGTTTATTGTGTGTTAAACAGGGTGTTTCATAATAATCCGTATGGAAAACAGCAAAGTGACAACCCTAGATGCAATTAATCAATCCCATTAATGGACAAAATCAAAACACAATTTAATTCTAGGGTTTATCATGATACAGTTTATCATAAAATGTAAAAAATATATAAAAAAGTGGCGATTTTAAGGGTTTTAAAAAAAAATCCGGGGTTGTATGCAACTAGGGTTGCCACTATGCAGTTTATCGAGAAAAGTAAAAATGTAAAAAAAATAGGAGTGTTTTTGTAACACGTTGTATATTCACTTTGAAATCAGAAGTATATTCACCTGGAATCGATCACCACGTGAAGACAGTAGGTAGAGGTTTTCATCTTTTTAGGGTTCCGTACCAAAATGGTAAAAAAGGAACCCTTATGGTGTGACTCAGTCTGTCTGTCTGTCTGTCACAGCTGGATATCTCGAGAACTACTAATGGTATCAACTTGAAATTTGGAATAGTTTAAGATGACATTTGCCCAACTATTTTGCAAATAAGAAAGAAATAAAAAAATAAATATCTTTTTTACAGCAGGGCCTGAAAACGGGTCATAAAAATTTAAAGTAGAGCTACTAGGGCATGTGGGGTATCATATGAAAGAGCGCCATTTGCACGTTTTCAATCATTTTTTTTTCTAGACGGCATAGTTTTCGACTTATGATGAAAAATGTAAAAAAAATAACGTTCCCCCCCCTTATGTCCGAAGTTTGCAAAGAGAAAAATCTGAAATAATTCTATGTGATAGCAGTTTATATAAAGATTACAGGAAAAATAAAACGATGTCTCAATATAGCACACTTTTTTAGAAATTATCAAATTTCTAAAAAAGTTAACATTAGTTCTACTATCGGTCAAGAGATGGCGCTGACCTAAAACTGCAATTCTAATTTTATTCTTCTACTCTGCAGTGTGGTTTAATGGTGCAATTATGATGGTACGGAACCCACGGTGCGCGAGTCCGACTCGCTCTTGACCGGTTTTACTGACATCTTTTTTTGACATATAGGATGACGAGTGTTAATAAACATGTTTATGTATATTTGGGTTCAGTGGGGGTTGTTGTGATACCGTAATTTTACATCAAGAAACATTGAAATAGCAGCATTGCAAGAACTACTTAGTACCTAATCTGTGGTAGAACCATCTTCCTATTGTTCTAATCCAACAGATTAATTCTTAGATTTCCGTATTTCATGGCTGATTTATTGTGCAAAAAGACGCTAATTAAAATCATTAATCAAATAATTTCGCTGTCATGTCGGTCAATACTTTGGCTTTGATCTTGGTACCTAAATAATAGAAGGCTTTGGCACATTTGTTATCTTTTAATTTTTATAAAATTTTGTTCACAGAATATAAAAAGGTCGATTTGTTTGGGTTGACCTTTTTTTTGGTGCTCTAGTTTTTGCACGAAAAAGTTTGTGTACAATATCGGCCAGCATGCATTTTTTAAAATGGAACTTTTTATTTTTAACAGGGTGTGAAAACTGGTTTGAAAAAGATAGCGGGCTTGGCGATGCTGTCGTTATCGGTTCCCGGCGAGGATAAAAACAAAGTCAGTAGTGTTGGGCATGGTCTGATGTCCCCTGTCACTGTCATCATCATCCATCATCATTAATCAGTCATATTTTGTTGATCTCTTGCTTAGAGCAACACGGGCTTACGTACCGGACGGAGGCTGCGTTGCTCTAAGATCCCTTGTGATTGAAGTGAATTTTGAATAAATAGGTAATGTCCAGATTCAAACCGGATGTTTTATTAATCAAACAAAAAACATTTTGATTTTTCGGCAATTATGTTCTTCATAATCATGATTAATTTCGCATTGATTAATTGAGACAAATTATAGCTTACCGGATGCCTGGAAATCCTGGAATTATAAGCCCGTATCATCGTTATCATCACATCATCATCATCATGTCAGCTGCACGACGCCCACTGCTGGGCATTGGCCTCCCTCAAATCGGAATCGCTCCCTAACTACTTGAATTTTGTGTAGTGATGAGCTCATTTTTCATCACATAACCGATTCACATTTTGATTATGATTGTCATCTGCCCAATTTATTTTAATATGATTGCCAGCATGTCAGTTTGCCCTTTCGTTGAAAGCCTTTCCGAGTGATTTATAATGATAACTGATATGTCACAGCAGAACCTTTTTTTCCGTTTAGTGAGATAAATGGGTAATCGTGATGACTTATACGGAAGTGATAGAACTGCAAGGTGTTTTTGTAATGGGGTGTGTTGATTCAAATAGATAAGATTGTATTTTATCTGCGTAAACTTGTGTGAAAGGGTGGGGGCTTAGTATACTCTGGCTAGCCTAATTTTACTTGTCAAGTTCAATATTAAAAACAGTACAGTGTAGGTTACTGATGTCATGCTTAAAACTATATCAATTAAGGTAAAACGCATCCTCAAATGTGATGTGATGTAATGTTGCCCATCCAAATTCTCTAGTGCTTATCTAAGCGATGTGCAAATACATCAAATAAACCAGCACGATTTGGACACTTCACAGGACGGCAAATAAAATGGTCTAGTGGTGACATAATTATATTTTGTATAAAGGAAATCCGTATATTTTTCTTAGAAGCGAGTTTATTTTGTCCAGAACCTTTGAAGATTATCCGACCCTCCTTCTGAAAAAGCATTTTTCCCCTCGTTTTAATCCCGCCCAATACCTTTTGATGGTGTGATTTTGTGTGTTTTTATTTTAGCCAACGAGAAAATAGAAAAGGTCAGTGTGTTTTTTACTTATTTTATTAAAAACCTTGGATAGGCCTTGCCCCCCTAGCATGACCACCGAAACGCGATATGATATAGCGATTTATCACGTTCACCTGTCAGAAGACAATGGCTTTAGACAGTTGAGCGTCGATAAAACGCTATAAAACACGTATGTCACGCGATTTTCGGTGTTTTTCGGTGGTCATGCTAGAGGGAATAGCACGCCAATTTTTGCGTCCTTATTTAGCTTCAAAATAATCTGTTTACACTCCAATTTGCTAGCCGAGTGTCTAACATAAATCTCATGACACGTATAAGGTATCCTGTTATCCATATTTATTCCAAAGATCCGTGATAATTATTTCACAGAGACAAGACAATGTAATGACAGCATTAATATGACTCCGATTAAATATCGGATCATTTGATTAATGAAATAAGATAACTGATAGTATCATTGAAACAAAATACTAAAAACCTTTATTAAACAAGCAAAAAAAAAGATAATTGAATCAAAAACATGCCAGCAATTTATAAAAATGTTACATACCAAGGAATAGTGGATAATATTGTAGGTGATTTTTTTTGAGAAAAAAAGGGCGTTTTGGCTTTTTTTGATGGGTTACTTACCGGAATTATATTAATTGTGGAGGGAATGGACCATGAAGTGTGAACTGTCAGCGAAGTGTAATTTTGAAACAGTGGTGTGTCTATTGACACCTATTCATCAAATTGACATTGATTCGTTATACAATATGTTTGGTTAGCAATGTCGGAGCTTTTAAGGTGATAGTAACCTCAACTGGCGCCCTCACCTTAATTAAATTTATTGCTCGCTAAGTACACAATGTATCGAAAATTTCAACATTTCAATTGAAGCTAAAGGTTCTATAGTTTATTTTCAAACAATAATCTCATTAAATTATAGTCCATCATAGCAAAAAGTAGTCACTTTTGGCACTTTTGCCTACTACTACTACTACAAGAAACAATTTTTTACAGAGGTTATTGTTTGTAAATAAACTATAGAACTTTAGCTTCAATCACAACGTTTAAATTTTCGATACATTAGTACTTAGCGAGTAATAAATTTAATTAAGATGAGGGCGCCACTTGAGATTACTATCACCTTAAAAGCTCTGACATTGCTAACCAAACATATCGTATAACGAATCAATGTCAATTTGACGAATAGGTGTCAATAGACACACCACTGTTTCAAAATTATCGCGTCTTTTAGTAAGTACCTGTCGACTATAACGAAGGACACATTGACACCTCATGTATCACATTTTAACCCAAATTAAAGCGTACGACAAGGTCACACCGTCCAGTATGCATAATTTATTAAATTACCTACTTTTGTTCCAGAACTGCCGTGCGTGTAACTCAGATATGAATAGAAAACTAATTATTTCTAATGTAAAAGTGTGAAATACCAAATTGCCTAAAACATGAATAAGTAGTTTCCCATCAAATAGCTATTTATAGATCCTAATATGGTATGGTTTTTAATCACAAGTAAATTAAAGTGTCTTTTTAATAAAAGCCATTAATAAATTTTAGCTTCGTTTAAATAAAGTTTATTTTGCGTTTAAAATACAATTTTAGACCGATATATTTCTTTTTATAGACAATTTGGTATTTGTACTGATGAAATTGCTTTGCCTTAAAAAACGTTTCCGCCGCTTTGCATTAATCTTTGAGTACCAACAACAAAAATTGCTATTTATATTGCTCAGATACCAAAAACCAGTTAAACAAAATAACCAAAAGAACACTATTAAAATGAAAACATTGTTCGTATATCTTCACTTCAACTCCTTGTATGAAATTTTTACAATGCTCTCTTTAAACTGTGATAGTAGTATGAAAATAAGCTTCTATGTTGAACAAAAAGGTATACTGAATAACAGAACAGTGTAAACAGAAACTGTTTTGAGTTTAAACGTACGCTTTCAAGGGATTTTGCACTATCTATATTTGTTCTACAAATGAGAAAATAAAGAATAAAATTACCTTATTCGTATCTAATATTTTTCTTACTGCGGTATGCAGCACACCGCAGCATACCATATGCTACGGTTCTATTGTACCTAATTACATAATTTCCTCCCACAGATTTTTTTTGAAGAAAGCTCTGTATGTATGTGTTGTATGTGTTGTATACTGAATACGAGAACGAGTTTTAATATAGTATAGTATTATTTTTATCTGTGATATAACATAAAACTCTAAATTTTTGTCCAAATCCAAGCCAACGAATCTACTTGCTTCTATTTTGCTTTGCGCTACGAATGGCTATGATACAATGTGATATTAGAATATGACTTAAGATTAAATAAACGTAACTATGATCTTAAAACACTTCTGTTACTCAATTAATAAATACTTTTATTGCGATGCGAACGAACTTATTAACTGTGTTATTATGTAGCCTCATTTTAATTGCACATTATTTTGTATAATGCTTGAGTATAGTCGGAAACACATAGCATAGCTAATAAAACTATCGTCTGGGTCTCAGACCGTATGTTTTGCTGCTATCCTATTAAATGACAAAGTGGCTCAGACTGATTTGAATTCTCCATCAATCCCAGGGCTCGGGTTTCAATCCTCTTAAAGTAATAGACCCCTTCGATAGGGTCCACGGAGATCTGTCCATATGTATGAAAACCTTCCATTTCCCAAGTGGGCCCGAAGCGTATTTTGTATTTATTAACCACATTCCGAGACAAAAGTATGATCATCTATTTGATAATATTGCTTACATAATATTGATGATATTATTTACTTAGAAGTAAAATCTTTGCCAACGTTTTAATGCTTATTTTGTCACAGTTATTACCAAAATTTAGTCTAGTTTGTAATTGTTATGTTTTTTAAATAAATATTTAAGACTAGTTTCTGCTTGTAGTCTACTAGTTCATTTGGAGCTGCAAAATCTATGCAAATTTTTATTATTTCAAATATTTTTTATGCTTAGCGAGATTTAAGTATTATAAAGTAGGTACTTTAATCAAACTGGCGTATAAAGTTGTTCCTGAATTTTTTTTCTTTGCATCTGTAAAACTATCTTCAAGTTATGTTGTAGATGTCCGTAATACAAAATTGTTAATGCAGTAACTATTATAAGCGACCCGTGGTCACACCGTTTTACCACACCGGTGTGACTACGGGGATTACTCGGGGAATTTATCCCGACCCGTGGTCACACCGACACATCCTTGACCAAATTTGCTTCTATAACCTATATCTGAATATGTCATTTTTATGTCGTCATGTATGGGTTTAATATAAAACGGTAATAAAAATATCAATTATTCTGTAAAATGAATATATATCCCTCAAGTGACGTCGACATTTTGATTAATTTTATTGCTCTCTTAGTACATTATACATCGAAAATTCACACCTACAGATATAAGCTAAGATTCTATAGTTTATTTACAAACAATAACCTCGCTAAAATATAGTTCGTTTTAGTATTACTTGGCAAAAGTGCCTAAAGTGGCCACTTAGCAAGAGTTTTGCTTGTAGTATGAAGCACATAGCATGGTTTCAATACGTTTACCGTGTTACGTAGAAAACTGTGATAACGTCACTCTGATGAATAGCTGGCATCGCTCATGTCCGACATTTTATTAAACAAACACTGATATTACGAACTTGAAGAAATATTCCGTCAGATATTAAGTCCTCCTTTAGCGAAATTGTCTCAAATCTTATTATGCAGTGATGCAATGTTGATATTTGAGTCTAACTAAAATACTAGATTGACATAATTTTCTCTTATGTTGTTGAGAAGTTGGTGAAAAGATATCAATTTTAGGTATTTTACATTGAAATCTTATTAATAATCTGTGATAACAATTTATTTGTGTTGCCTTAAATGCTGTGGAGAGTTATTATGCTAAGCTAAAAGTAAAGCTAGGGAACGGAACGGATCGGTGGGCAGCATAGATGCATAACGACTACATTTATCATTCGTCACTAATTAAAACAGTAAAACATCGCGAGAATCTCTATTGTATTAGTGCGGCCATAGAGTTTGCGTGAATGCCTTTTATTTACAGTGCAAATTTAATTAATTATATTTGCTAATTGCAGACTGTGCAACTGCGTAGCAGGCAGGCACATAAGGTGAACACTGAACGCCTTTTCGGTCCCATTTCAGTTCTTTTTATAATATTCACTTCTCAAGCTTACTCGCTCATTACACATGAAATAAAACACTTTTTAACCGATAGCTACAGTCCCACGTGACAACGGCAGCTGCAAAGGTGCCGAAACGTCGGGAAAATAAAAATCAAACCAAATACCAACTAATTACCAAAGTACTTTCAATAAAACCGCGCAAGTATCCGTTTACAAGTGTTTTATTTCATGTCTTTTTATAATTATTTTAATGTTTGCAACTTTTGTATTGCAAGTCACCGAATAAATGTTGTATCTTTTGACTTGACCCTGATTTGTTACAAAAAGAAAATGTAATTCCGTTGGAAATCGTCTTTATCGTCGTTTTCCTGCCACTTAAATGGTAATTCCAACACCATAAACAGAAATTCGAAATGAAATACCTAAATGATGCTGTTCACATATCTTCTACGTCTTACAAGGTGACCGATTGGTTTAAAGTTAAGCAAATCTACATTCAATAAACTCATTTTTTAATCGTGTTCGTACATTAATTTATTATCGAAATAAGGTGCAGATATGTAGTGCAACTTTGTTATGCTGCATTATCAGGCGTTTACTTCCTGTCTGTCTTTCTATTATCGTCGATAGCTTAATACACTTGTGGTCTACGAATCAATTGAAGCTGCCGTCCAATTGATTGTGATTTGAAGGGTGAATTCTCTGATAAAAAGTTTATTGTCATCTATTAGTACCCATTTAAAAATAAAGCGGTTATATGCATTCTGTAGTTATCATTCTTTAATGCTATTGGTATTTTCTCTGTTTCGTAAAAAATGGAGAAGATGATGATGAGATATCCTTACTAATATTATAAATGCGAAAGTCCGTTTGTTTGTTACGCCTTCACGTCCTAACTACTGAACCGATCATCATGAAATTGTGTATGCAATACACGTTCTTAGGGGTACAGAGAAGGACATAGGGTACCTTTCATCCCGAAAAAATGTATTGTTCCCGGGGGATAGCAAAAAATCTTTCCACGCCGACGAAGTCGCGGGCGACAAAACAAAAATGTTTAAAGTAATTTACTTATTTGTTTACGTAAAAAAGTTAAGTTACAAAAATGTCGACTGTTACTGTTCTTTATTTTATCAGTGAAATTTTACGCTCGCCGATTTCATGGCTTGCAGTTGCAATATAATCAGCGGTCATGTAACTATATCGTTACAGCGATTATGGCCCGCTGGCTCGGCCACCCGTTTCGTGGCCCTACGTAGCAACAGCGTCGTCTTACCTTACGATACACACGCGGCACCGAGAAATACCAAACGTGTACGACATATGACTCTTTAACGCAATTCTAGTGAGTTTAGAGTTTATTCGTGGAAAACAAGTTTATTTATAGTAACCAACTGCATTGTAAACTATATTTTAGACAGCATTCGTGCGTTATCTACAGTATTCAGGGTCTTGTTTGCTCTATAGATAGCATTATCCTTACTTAATAATAAATGCAAAAGTCCGTTTGTTTTGTTTTTTTTAGACTTTATTGCATAAGAAAATACAATTGGCGGGCTTATTGTCTTAGGGCATTCTCTCACAGTCTACCGGAAAGAAAGAAATCGTGGCGGCAAAAAATGGATAACTAACTTAAAATATCCGTTGATCATAAATAAAGGTCTAGCTACAATAACAATATAAACATATACATAGATAAATAATCCTAATTACTATAGTATACATATTTGTTACGCATTGTTTGTTACGCATTGTTTGTTACACCTTCACGTCTTAACTACTGAACCAATAATCATGAAATTTTGCATACACGTTGTCAGGGGTACATAAAAGGACGTAGGATACCTTTCATCTAAAGAAACAGTTCCCGAGGTTTATAAAAAAGCTTTATAAATGCGAAAGTCCGTTTGTTTGTTTGTTTGTTACGCCTTCACGTCTTAACTACTGAACCGATCATCATGAAATTTTGCAAACACGTCAGGGGTACAGAGAAGGACAAAGGGTACCTTTTATCCCGAAAAAAAGTATTGTTCCCGAGGGAGAGCAAAAAAACTTTCCACGCAGACGAAGTCGCGGGCGGCCGCTAGTATTAATTATAAATGCGAAAGTCCGTTTGTTTGTTTGTTTGTTACGCCTTCACGTCTTAACTACTGAACCGATCATTATGAAATTTTACGTATACGTATTCAGGGGTATAGGGAAGGACATAGGTTATCTTTTATCCAGAAAGAAAGTATTGTTTCTGAGGGATAACAAAAAACCGCAGACGAAATCGCGGGCGGCCGTAATTTGGTACATTATGAGTTTAAATTGGTTACAACTAAAAGTAGTTTTCTTCGAAGTTTTCTAAGCGTAACAAATAAATTTTCTCACTTCATTATTTTTGTTGCGCTAAACCGCATAGTTTTCACAATATTTAATTAAAATAAAACTGATAAAACCCAACTTCTCCCCCGCCCTACCCCCCAAACCCGACGCACAAAATGGTGTAACTTTTTACCAAACAATATTGGACTGTATAGAACAATTTGGAGCTAGAATCATACTTTTACTTCGGATGTCAAGGTCTGGGTCTAAAAGCACTATACTATCACCATCGCACTAGGTTCGATATAAAGGTATCAATATGAATCTAATTTGAACTCTACAGAGAGTAACTGTGTGCGTGGCGTCAGATTATTAACGATTTTTAACATTGAAAAAAACACCCCGGTGTCGTAGATATTAGAGCTACGTAAATGATTGAGATATCAAATGACGCGTCTAATCAAGGGCCATAAACTGAAAAAAAATTTTTTTGAAAAATCTCAAAAAAATTTTTTTGGAAATCGCAAAATAGTGAAAAATGCGATCGATTTTCGTCCGGTTTCAGCGAGAAAAAAATCATATCTCGTAAACGAAACGTGATATCGGGTCGATTTTAAAAACACCTCGAGATATGACTTTGGTCTACTTTAAAAAAAATATTTGAGATAAATAACATAAAAGGATAATTCTGTAGCTTAACCTTTATGAAGTAAAGTTTGTGCGGAGCGTGTGAGTAAGCGCTGAGCGCAGTAGTGTACGTACGTACGACTAGGTAGCTAGTCGTATCAACGCTAATGGTCTGAAAGACGAATGTTTGATAATAGTTATATTTTGAGTTGTAAATGTAATAAAATGTTATTTACTTATTATAAAAAATCGGATAGGTACCTAATGAAAGTGTTTTTAAAAGCAAAACAAAAATATATTTTTAATTTATTAATACTTATATACAATTCTTTAATCAAGTAAAATTAGATTAAATGAGATTATGTTTGTATTAAAATTTGTTAATGTGATTTTTTTATAATTATTTATTTATGACTTTTTAATTGTTAGGTGTCAAATCTAACGTAAAACAACTAAGTTAAATAAACACCATTAGTATTACCCATACGAAGAACAAGATATCATTTATTTATTAAACCTATTTTGGTTAATAACGCGTTTCTTTAGACTTATGCAAAAGGCCGGGCTTTGCCTTGCAGTTCAGAGCATCGAAAAAAACTATTTCGGCGCATCTGTTTCTCTTGTTTTGGCTATATTTCCTGACCATTGCCTGCACCGTGGGATTTCATGATAGCCGGCTCTTTTTTGTATAGGCAAACGAAGAAACGAATCTTGAGCGAAAGTTGAATAGAAGAGAGTTTGTAGTTTGAGCCTTCATACTTAGGAGTAGATACAGAAAAGCATTTGCACTAATTGGTTAGAAATTTTAAGATAAATTACACTCAAAACGTGTAAAAAGGAAATAAATAGGTACCTATGTTAATTTTTAAATTTGAGATTTTTGCATTTACAATGCTATTTTTTTTTTTTTAAACAATACTAAATAATATACTAGAAAAAAGAAAAATTCGACGATGTCACTAGTGACTCGGTAGCTCAGCGGTCAGAGCATTGGACCGGATATCCAAAGGTCGCGGGTTCGATTCCCGTCTGAGTATTGATCTGGTGCGAGTCGTATTTTTTCTAGTATATTATTTAGTATTGTTTAAAAATAGCATTGTAAATGCAAAAATCTCAAATTTAAAAATTATATAGCTATTTCATCTTAATCAATTGTTAAAATATCTGGAAAGATATTTCAATTGAATGTCGAGGTAATTCCTCACATTGGTGAAATAACGCTGGCTTACAGCGTAAGAGTTTAGGATATACTAGGAAAAATTCGACGATGTCACTAGTGACTCGGTAGCTCAGCGGTCAGAGCATTGGACCGGATATCCAAAGGTCGCGGGTTCGATTCCCGTCTGAGTATTGATCTGGTGCGAGTCGTATTTTTTCTAGTATATTATTTAGTATTACCTATGTTAATGTTAAAGATGTTGCTGTATATTCGTGGGTTGCTGTTATTTAAATTTCGAGATTTAAAATTACTCGATCGGGCATGTCTCATGTTTTTCTTAGTACGCTACGATTCCAAATGAATTTTTACAACGATCTCTAAATGGGAATGTGAAGATGATGCCTAGATAAAAATAGTTTGTTATCGCACATATTCAAATGATGATGAAGTCAGCGCGAGACTGCATTTGATTTTGATTAGAATTTTTTATTAGGTATTTTTTTTTGTAGTAATTCTAAGATGTTTTAGTTATAGTACTTACATAGGTATATTTAATAATAAAAAAAATGTTTACGTATAAATTTTGTATTAGTTAATTCTTTAAATTAATTTTCAATGTACCAGAAGGTCGTGAAAGGCACGAGATCTGTGAATTTTTGTCTGCTTACGTGGAATGACAACTTCGACAGGCTGCTGCGTGCAAGGATTGTAGGGTTACCAGACGTCAGGATTTGTCCTGACATGTCAGGCTTTTTGGGTCCCTGTCAGGATTCCAGCCGGACTTGGAAAAAGTCAGGCCTTTTTAGATTATTCACACATAGAAAACAAACCTTAGAAATTAAGCTTTTTTGTGACGATTTCAGTTCATTAATCAACTAATTTTGCAACAAATCATCAATGTGTAAATAATAAACAATCAACATCTAAAACTTAAAAAACCAAAAACTAAATCTTGATTTTTGACCAAGTACAAGTACCTACGAAATACTTTTTTTTATACACGTCCGTCATTATAACAAGAAACAATAATAACTTATTTATTAGAAAAAATGTACCTATGTGGTATCGTAATTATTAAGTAAGTATGTCACACTGTGTGGGCGCTTTAGAAAATATCAGGGTTTTTTTTAGTAAAAATCAGGCTTTTTGTCAAGATTTTTAGATATATCATCTGGTAACCGTAATTCCACGTCCTATTAGAATGACAATTATTATTTACAGCAAGAATTTAATATAATGTGATTATAAAATTCTCGATTTACAGTGCGAGATATAAGTAGATAGGCTTATTTATCGGGTAGGTAGGTACCCGAAAGATGGTTAAATTAATTGAATAAACCGAATTCGGCTCTTCATAATAACAAAACCAAGCCCGAATTCCATGTGTACCGGAATTTTATTAGGGTTGTTTTTATTAACTTAGATTCACACTTCTAAGGATTCACAGTACAAAATAAATAATATAAATACAAACCACTAAAGCTCTTTAAAATAAAAAGTAAAAAATGCATACCAATTTATTCATATATGCATACAAAATCCTGCAAGGTAAAAGCAACTTTAACACGTAACTGAAATACTTTAGCTTCAAGGCTTAGTCCTTGAGCTGTGCCTTGGTGGTAAGGCTGAATCGATTAGCTCGTAATAACGCTGTCTGTAATAAATTTTAGCTGTACAGTTATCGTGCTATTCAGAAAGGAAGCACTTAGGTAGTCTCTTTACAACACTCAAGCTTCCATAAGCTCGTCGCAGAAAAGAGAGCTAACCTATAATTTATGGTTAATCTTTTATTGCTGTGTATATTCGTCGTCGGCGCGGCGGTCATATACTTACATAATAAAAATAAAACAACGATTTTTGTAACCTAGCGTTAAGGGGCCGTACAAGCAAAGCAAAGCAAGCAAATTTCATGGTAAACATTATTAAAATTACTGTCAATTTTATCGTTTTTAATGAGGGCTTTTCAAAATGACATAAAACTGTAGGCTCGATAGATGGCGTTGATAAAAATGAAATGTCAATGTGATTTTTTACTAATCTTCGAAGAGTACTCAGGTAGGCAGGCAGATGTAACCCTAAAATGTTTCTCTTTGGGCAGATGTCAGCCAGCGAGCGCTTTTTTGCCTCTTTGGTACAGGCTGTTTATTTTTAACACGTTTTTATTAAAAGCCAAATTTGACACTTCTCTTTCCATCAACGCCATCTAGTGAGGCAAATAGTTATTATTTTTATTTCATTTATAAATGTCACTTTGAAAAGCCCTTATTGATAACTAATAAACTACATAATTAATTTTCTTATTTTGAAAATCTGTCAATCACCAGAACTAGTTAAGTTTTCTTTTTACTATAGTTTCATTTTAAGATTATAGGTTTATTATTGGTTGGCACATCAGTGAAAAGCTATAAAAAATTTAGTTTTTTTTCTATCGAGAAAAGTTTTAGCTTTCAATCAATTTTAGTCGTCAATCACAGTCGTCAATCACAAAACTGAGTAACTACTTTTTATCTTAGGACCGATAAATGATGCAATACTGTGTGAAATTTATCAAAAATGTGTATTTGGCGTTGTACGGCCCCATTTTTTATGATGTCTGAATCCTGACTCTATTTGCACATTTAAGGCTCCGCTATGCGAAATCATTTGTCTCTGAATTTTTCTTTACGTGTAAGTAGAGTTGCCCAAACCGGTCGATCGCGAGAGGTTTTAAGGTCGATCGCCAAGGATAATAAATTTGCACCCAATTTGTTTTTTCATCATTATCTATAGCACAATTATCTTTCTTGAAAAAAAGTTATTGGAGCAACTGCACAGTATGTTAAAGTGTATTTTGATAAAAAATTCAATACGTTTCCGCTATTATTTACGCCACAAATATGGCCTGCGACAAGCGCTTTTGATTATATTCTGATTTTTTTTTTACAATCAACTGTGAGGTTTATACGCAATTCAATACTTGTAGCTACTAGACAATGTCTTTAGCTTGTCGTATGTTTTTTTTTGTGGCTACAACGTTACGTTTTCTATAAAAAATTATGGCCCGCGCAAACCATGTTATCCTATTATAGCCTCTTAGACCGGCGTACATTGGGTCTTAACTGAAACTTTGGTCTTGGTTTCCTTATGAGGATGGAGGATTGAACCTACGTCCTTCGCTTGAGGATAGCAAAGTTCTTTTTAGTATAATATTTTATCAACAAAGCTTGAATGTATTTTAATAAGTTCACAGTCTATAAAGCCTACAGTTTCAAAAGCTAACGCTGTTTTCTATTAAGGCGATTCCCTGACTGAAAGTGGCACCCTCATGGTTTTTTTAAGTTGTTAATAGCAAACGACTTCATTAAAACTTCTCGTGGAATTTTTAGGGCCCATGGTCTAGTATTTTTTAGAAAAAACGGCCACTTTTAGCAGTTTTGCCATCTACTTCTAGCAGTGAATACGAGGGAATGTAATAATACCGTCTAAAAATTCCATGAAAAGCTTTATTATAATTGTGTATTAAATAAAATTCACCGCGGCGCGGTGCCACTTTCGCTCAATAGAGCGCCTTAATGCGATCCCGTCCCGATCGATTGAATAAATAAGCCATCTAGTTGCTGTTCTGTAAACTCGATATGATTTGGTTTTCCGTCGACCCGTTAGACATAGAAAACTTCTTTAGTGGCGTTGTACGCTTTTTTGTACGGGGAAAAAATGCTAAACTCGCATCAGTAAGAATCACGTGGCTGATCGAAAATGCGTAAGACGGATGTAACGGATGGAGAGTAGACAGCTGGCGGTGGAAGTATCCCCCTCTCTTTCTACGGGGCCCGTTGAAAATGGCGGCGCGTCATTTTAAGACGCGTCATGTAAACACTTGTGTCACCAGCAACGCGCTAATTTTGAAAATGGAACTGATAGCAGCGATCTCTTCGGTGAAATCATAGACTTATTTATACTCTGTGTCTGTGACTATAAGTTTAAATCGTAGAATGCGTGCATGTAGAAATTAAAAAGGCCACTGGCGCGAAATCTTTAGAATTTTTCTCTAATTACAAACTGATTGAATTGTATGACTGTATAGTAATAGGAAAGAAATAATTTTAATCCTTTGCCGCTAATTTCAAAATATTAAAAATGCGCAACGTTAATATTCAAGTTTTCACTTCTGCCGGCACTCCCGGAGTATAACCTGATTATTTATTTTTGAAAATGACCCGGTCGTCTGCCGAGGTTAAAAATTTGGATTTAACATTGCCTTCACATCACAAACAATATTATCCAAGAACCAAAAATACTTGATTTGATGCATCGTTCACGCCCTTTTCATGTCTAATTTGACTGTATTATAACATTATACTTACTAAACGTGTAGTACTGACGAACTGGGTTGTTTTGTCACACCGTGTATCGGCAATTTTGACAGATGCACACTTCATTATTGTGACAGGTAATTCCGGCAGTAACATTACAAACTGTCTGATTACACAAACGATTCACTGGACCCCTTGTTTACTCGTTCTTGATAAGTTAAGTCCTCGGACGTACGGTGTGATCTTGTAATGTGGTGACGTTTATTTACTGTACGATATTGTCACTGATGAATGAGATATATTATAACCTTAAGGCTGTACGAGTACATCCCCATTTAATAGAAATTAACGTTTGTTCAAAGAAGTTATCTAAAGAATGAAAGCATTACTATTAGTATTGATGTAAACTTCAATTTTAGGAAGCAAAATTCTTAAATTAGTGCCGTAAAGAGAGAAAAACATAATATTATATTTTGAAACGAAGACAATCTGTTCAAGTGGAATTTCTAATTTGCTTGTCAGAGGTATTTTTCACAAAAGTTTCAGCTGTGACAAATAAGAATACGACTCATTTTTTTTTTCACTTATTGTATGTATTGTCAAGGAGTGCACTATAGAGAAAAATTTAAAAAAATGTTTTTAATCACACAGATAATAAAATACTTATTAAAAAAATAATAAATAAATAAAAACTATAAAAAACACGACTGCCCTGCCAAAAACGAACCTTTCATTTGATGCCCATCATGTTGTATTAATTGAAGAAAAAAATATTTTTTTCGAATGTGAAAATAGCGTTGTACAGTCGCCATATAGAATTTTTTCAAAAATAATATAGCTTGTGTCACTCGGAATGATGTAAGGAATCTAACGATATCCCATGCATCTAAATTCGGTTCTAGTGGAATAAAGAAACTCACATACTTACCCATAAACATATATGAACCCTGAACACTATACACTCCTTTTTGGGCAGTCGTGTAAAAAATGCTCAAATCGTACACTTTAACATGTTTTTTACTGGTATTCGAATATTCTAAAGTATTTTTTTATAAAAATAATAAGGTATTTGTTTAATGTATTACGTATGTTATATGCCCATAAAAGTTCGCCTTCATAACGGCACGCGCAGAGTATCGATCATTTGTATTAAAAATGGGACGTAATCGGAATATACATCCTTAACGATAATGCTCTATCGACAAGAACCCTGAACTATCAGAAATATATATTAAATACCTGAAATATTTATAGAAACCTGCAAAGATTCGCTATGATGATAGATGCGCTATTAATGCTCTAATACCATACCATAGTGAATACCACTATCATTTTTCGTTTTCAAAAATAACTTTGTTTTTCATAGTGTTTGTATAAATGACAAAGTTATATTTGCGGTTTTGAAAAATGTGCTATATCTCTGAAAACTGCTAACTAAATCTTGTTCAAACCAATTTTCGTTGAAGGTGTTTTTAAGATCTACAGCATATAAGATTTTAAGATTTTTCACTTTCTTATTTTAAATGTTAAATGGGGGGGGGGGGGGGGGGGGTGATTTTGGAAGTGTATTTCTTCCAAACGGTTAACTTTGAGAAAAAATAGTTTTAGAAACCTCAATGTCATTTTTGAAGAGCTATCTAAAGACACCCCGCACGTATGGGTTTGATGATAAAAATTTTTTTCAGTTTCAGTTCCGTGTATGGAAAAAAAAATGATGGGTGATGCCCCCCATCATTTTTTTTTTATGTAAAAATCGTAAAGCGGTTTACAGAATACATCTTCTTACAAGTTTCAACTGTGTAATCATGTTTTGTAAGGCGTTGTAGCTCCAAACAGCTTGTTTGGACTCCACCCTTTGAGCGACTGCTGACTGCCTATGTTCCATGACACTGTGGTCTGACTGTTATTTTCATAAATTATGCATAATAATTAAGCAGTATAATAATTTTTAGTCTTGAGATAGCTCTTGTACCGACCTCAAAATTCATACAACTTACGTGGCGTGCTAACTCGGCATGTTCCATGACACTGCGGTCTGACTGCCGTCTTATTTTTTGTGCTATTCTCTACTATTCTGCCAAATTTGTACCTTGAGATAACTCTTGTAGAGCATGTCGAAATGCTACATGTTTGGAAGCGTGCTGACGCCAGGTGTTCCACTTCCTGGCGCTGGGAGTAGGTGCTTACTCATATACACCCTTAACACTCTATCATATTGAGAGAAGTACCTTGAGATAACTCTTGCAGAATTTTTTGCGAGCTCTCGTACTATTTGCAATCCTACTTTGATAAAATTATTGTAAGTGAATAAAATAGTAGTAAGTAATGTTAAAATAATAATGACCAAGTTCACAGATTCGCTGCCATAGGAAACTGGGTAGGTGCTTTATTTAATGTCTAATTTCAAAATCTATGGTAAGTTTTTATTTGTGCCAAAAAGAAGTATCAATGTATCACATCCTTAAAGCGCTTGCGATAGATTTTGAAATTAGACAATAAGTACCTACCTACCTACCCTGCTTTTACCGAATCGTTTCGACTTGAATTTTGTCGCTATAAATTATTGAATTTTCAGAACAAATTATGGACTTCAAGCTTTTTCCATACGTAATCCACGTTTGTTTAAAAGTATATTGACCTTTGAGATTTCGTGTTCAGCGTAGATTTAAAAGTCAAGCTTTTACTGCTTTTACGAAGCGTGCCGATAGTTATTACCTCTCCTCTGTCATTACTCAGAGGTGACAAGTATATTTTTGATGAATATTATTAATGGCAGTTGGAACATGCAATATTAGGGCGGACCCTCTAGTTCTTTGTTTCAATTCAACGTAGGGTTAATGAGGGCTTTTCAAAATGATAGATAGCTCGATAGAGTTGATAAAAATATTGATGTATCAATGTGATTTTTTTTACTAATCTTCAAAGAGTACTCACGTAGGCAGGCAGAATTGTAACCCTAAAATGTTTCTCTTTGGGCAGATGTCAGCCAGCGAGCGCTTAATTGCCTCTTTGGTAAAGGCCGTTTATTTTTAAAAGCCAACTTTGACACTTCTGTTTTCATCACTGCCATCTAGTGAGACAAATAGTTATTATTTTTATTTTTTAAATGTCACTTTGAAAAGCCCTCAAAATGCTTACTATTATTTTCAAAGACATTGTCTGTGCTTTACAATACAACCATAATCAATCATCTTTGACCACATTGACTGTGATTTGACTAATTGATCTTTCGATATATGTCTGTGGGATCGGTTATGTAATTCTTTTGATAGTTTTTGAGAAATATCCCTTTTTTACTTTTATACCTTTAATAAACAAGAAATGCATCTTTAACATGCAGATCATTCGTACTCCCCATTTCTAATATTAGCAGCTACATCGATAATATTTATACAAGCTATCTCCCTGGCAAGGTTATACCGCACTGCTAGTTCTATTTACCCAAATGTATTTCCCAACAGAAGTCAGTATACCGATGCGTCTACGCATTTGAGGAACAAATTATTTTCACCGCGCTTTTTGATTCGAAATTGGAATCCAAATTATTTTTTTAAAACAAAAATGATTGAAACTCTTTTCAAAATACTTATAGGACTTTTTTAAAGAAAGTGATGTGAAGTGACATCAAGATGACATCCTTGGGTATTCCGACAGAAGCTCCTATACACACTATTTTGTACACATCTGCGTATACACAGAAGGCTGTCAAAGCTGCACCTAAAAAGGTACGACACCTCATCTGGTTTTCCTTCTACAAAAAAAACTTTATTACCGTGACATTTTATAAATGAAACTGTATTTTCTATTATTTTCAAACAGTTTTCATAATTAAAATAATAATTTTCAAGGTGCTGAACGAAAAAGCTGTTATTTTTTAGAAACAAAAACTGATTGGAAAATGCAAATTGCAGATTGTGTGAAAAAAAATCACTTTCTAAGTTTCTACCGCCCGCCCCTTTATTATATAACTCTGTTGCTAACAACTTTTGATTGAAACTGACAGAAATTGCAGTTCATTGCTGCTTTAGTAAAAATCAATGTGACAACTATGTTACGTAAAGCAGCAATGTTAATGCGATTTCTGTCAGTTTCAATCGGAAGTTGATTGCAAATTTGCAACACGAGTTACAAAATCAGGGGGCTATAGACAACAAAAAGGTTCCATGTTCAACTAGCAACATGGATATTTTAAACATTTCATATTATTTGATTTGAATATTTTATAATACTTGCATTATATATTTTATTTGCATAGGTACCAAATTTTTTGTATTTGGTATAATATTTCCGGTATGATATGGAATGAAAACCGCTCGATAGTGGAAAAAAAATTAAACGGTAGAAAAATTACCGGTTGAAAGTTTAAATGTTGAATATCCAGAAATGTCATTGTTTTATTAGTATTGTTTGAAGCCTACAATTTATTACTTGATTTAATTATGATATTTAGGTACGGTCAACAACAGCCGCTGGGCTTCCACGACAGCGTAATGATATTCAATCAATTTTATATTTAAATGCAAAGCTATTAAGGTTCAAAATAAATAACAGATTTTTGACAATTTTGTATAACCTCATCTGCTGCTGACTGTACTTCAGAACAGAACGCTATATAAAGTAGGAACCTATTTGATTTACCGTCTAACTAAATTACATACATCGAATGAAAGAAAAATTGTATCATAATAATTGTTATTTTCCAACACACTTGCTCGTAAAGTGAGCCGTACCTCATACATCGCTTTTACCTCATACATAAACCGAGCTATAACAAACACCGTGCGTAATGTATAAAACACTAGTGCGTTATAGAAATATCCCTACAAAGTTAAATTAGTACCTTACTGCAAGTTCTACAGCGAGTAAACAGAGCATTCCCAACTTAACCGTGTAATACAGTTATTTTTTTAGTAACAACAAAAAGGTTTTATGCCGCTGAAAATTCATATAATTTTCGGAATAAATAAAAGTCCTTAATTAAGTCAAACAAATATTTATTAAGTATTACCAAATTACTCATAATCTCAATATTTTGTTATATAATATTAAAATATTTGCATTTTATCACTTAAATAAAATTATGATTTAGAAGTAGGCTGTATACTCATCACTTAACCCTTATAATATGGGCAAATAATATATATATATGCAAAATAATATGGGCGTGTGAAAAAAAACCTGCGCTCCTTTTCCAATAATTTTAATTTTCATATTTTGTTTTTGTCGTAATTGTTGCTGTGTGGTAAATTACTTTGTTTTTTCCTCGCAAATGTGTTGAAAAACGTCGTATGAAACTCGTGAGCTCTTGCTTATTGCACACTCGGCTGAGTTACACCCTCGCCTACGGCTCGGGCTGCAACCCACAGCCTCAAGCTAACTTGTCTCATAATGTAGGTACTATTATTGAATATTTTATTTAACGATGTAATTCAATTAAATATCAGTCCTGTCACAAAATAAATACGTATTATATGTATGGTACTATATAATATTATTATGTTTAAATTTACAGGATTTTCATATATTTCGTAATTTATTTCGTTGTATAACATTATTCATCCAAGTATAACATTCATAACAAAAGCAAAGACAAAACTGTTCTGTTATAAGAAATTCGTACCGAGCGATATTTCTTATCTCGAATAAATCCGCTATCCATTTCTATAGGGCTCATTCTGCTACGAAAATTGGAAGAAAAATATCTCGTGATAACATTGCAAATTACTCTTTAGACCCTTTTACGATTCTATGTACTCCTGGAGGTACATCCAGCAACGAAGGTCACTGAACACTTTATTAGTACTGCTAGTACTTTGTTAAAGCACCTCTTTTGTCGCACCGCACCACAGACTTGTACTATTAGTTATTCTGTGACCACAGCACAGATGCCTTCTATAATTTTTTTTTAACATTTTGTCAAATTTAACCTTCTCCTTTTTTAAGTCGGTTCTCGTTGCCTACAGATGCCGGCATATAAGTTGACAAGAGAAAGATGAGACAAAATATGCGCCGAGTTTAGTGTTTGTGGCTACTGCGCATCTTTTGTCTCATCTTTATCTTGCCAAGTTATGTGCCGGGCGGTAAACCACTAAAATCAGGACTAAATATCGGGAAGAAATGTATTTAAAAAAATTTTTTATACCGATATCTCCAGTGGTAGACAACGGTAATAGGCCCAAAAAACAACACGATTGTTCAGCATTAGTACCTATTCTACATGAATCAAAGCGTGATCGTCAACTATTTGTCTTCATATCTGCCGTGCCGACGTCAGCAATGTGTTTGCCGAAGTCAGATATCTCTTAAGGCCCGTAACACCTCAATATTTTTGTCAGTGATTGCCAACATTATATGATTCCGTGTACTAGATTTACTGCTAGTGTTTATTGATAAAAATAAAACTATTCACGTTGCAACTGAGTGGTTGGTTCAGCATCTGGGTTTCCAGTCACTTTACCGAGTCAGATGAATACGATACGGTTAGCATCAGAAGTGGCTGAAAATTTAAGTTCTACATCATAATCATAATCATAATAATTTTATTTGCATGAATGTAGGTACATAAATGTTGACAAAATTAAGTTATAGGCCCAGTACATCCTGCCATAATTAGCATGCAAATGGCATCAGACGAATGATTGTGTTCATTTTTAGCGTTTTAAACTTTCTAGGTAGATTATTAAGAGTGTAGACGCGCATCACGTTCCATTTTTAAATTTTCAATACAAATGATCAAAACAACTCTGCGCGAGCCGTAATGAGGGCGAACTTTGAAAATTCCTATTAAATTATAAAATAGAGATAAGTATATCCAAAACACGCAATACGATAGACAAATATCTCATTATTCCTAAGAAAATTAAAAAAAAATACTTTAGAATCTGTAAATACCAGTCAAAGTGTACCCATTTGAGCATTTTTTAATATGAAATAAAACAATTTTTAACGGATACTAGCGCGGTTTTATTAAAAGTACTTTGGTGATTAGTTGGTATTTGGTTTGACTTTTGGTTTTCCCGACGTTTCGGCAACTTTGCAGCTGCCATGGTCACGGGGGACTGAAGCTGCCCGTGAGTCTACCCTCAAGCGAAGAATTTTTTTAGACGTTCATAAATTAAAATTTAACAACATTTTTTAATTGTTTTATGTTGATTTATAATTTAATTTAAAAACAAAGAAAAAATAATAAAACCGCGCTAGTATCCGTTAAAAATTGTTTTATTTCATGTCTAGTGAGCGCGTAAGCTTGAGAAGTGAATTTTTTAATATTTTATTTCTCTGTGATTAAAAACATTTTTTAAAATTTCTCTCTCTATAGAGCACTCCTTGATAATACAAACAATAAATTAAAAAAATAAATATGAGTCGTATTCTTATTTGTTACAGCTGAAACGTTTGTGACAAATACCTCTGACAAGCAAATTTGAAATTTCACTTGAACAGATTGTCTTCGTTTAAAAATTACCTGATTATTTATTATGTTTTTCTCTATACGGCACTAATTTAAGCATTTTGCTTCCTAAAACTAAAGTTTAGATCAATAGTAATGCTTTCATTCTTGAGATAATTTCACTGGAAAAACGCTAATTTCTTTGAAATGCGTATACAGCCTTAATTGGTTCTAATTCATGGAACATAGTGCGATAAATTACTATAAAAAAATAAAAATAAATTATAAAGTGTTGTTACATCTGAGTCTGAGTCTGTCTGACTACTTAACTACAACTGAGTCTGTCTGACTACTTAACTTGACTGTTTTTGTAACAGGTGGTTTTAAAAAGAGCCTTAGCAATAACTAAATCATTGATATGACTTTTTCTACCAGACAATCAAATTCGGGGAGGGTCTTGATACCTGACGAGTTTTCAAATAAGTCCTATTTTAGGATTTTAGAATATTAGAGAAAACAGATTTTACAGCTTTAAGAGTGCATGATAGGAAAATATGGTTTGCGCGGGCCATATTTTTATATAGAAAACATAAAGTTGTAGCCACAAAAAACAACATGCGACAAGCTAAACAGATTATCTAGTAGCTACAAGTATAAAATTGCGTATAAACCTCACAGATGATTGTAAAAAAAAAAGAATATCATCAAAAGCGCTTGTCCCGGGTCATATTTTTGGCGTAAATAATATCGGAAACGTATTGAATTCTACATCAAAGTACACTTCAACGTACTGTGTAGTTGCTCCAATAACTTTTTTCAAGAAAGATTATTGTGCTAAAGATAATGATGAAAAAACAACGAAAAACATCGCAACAATACAGAAGTGAGGTTATTTTCCATACTCTTTACACATAAAGAAAAAGACAGAGAAAAGTGATACTGCATAACGGAGCCTTAAGCTGATAAGTTAGAAGCTGTACCAATCTTAAAAAACAATACTATCATGTTCGCATACTTGCTTTGCAGGCCCCGTATCGTGTGTGTTATTAACGTATTGATAGGTACTCTTCAAATCGGATACAAATCGACCCCAGTTTCGAATAATACGGCACCGAACTCACACCATCGATACACCACCCACGGTCATATCAATTCGCCAAGTTGTTAAATCACCCTTAGACTCAATTAGGGTATATTTACACCCTGCCCTGAAATAACTCGGTCATTTGTACAGGCCATTCACACGCTATTGATGGGGAGTGCCGTTAGTGTTCGCAAAACAACGGGCGCGCCTTTATTCACTTTATGTAACCAGTTCACATAAGTGCAGTGGAAATAGATGAATGAAGGGGTAATGTTAAAATCAAGTTAGAATTTTTTTATAAAATAAACTTTGGCTTTGTCACTCATGGATACTAATCTGTGAGCTGTAGACCTCGCGGTTGTGTCATTTTTTAAAATGGCTGAAATATGTTTTTCCACATATCTCCGCTATTTTGGAAATTCTCGAAAAACTGAATCGGCAAGAAAACTATTTATTACGAACCTGCTCACAAAAAATCACGAGAATCGGTTGAGAAATGCGACCTGTAGCACAGAATAACTAATGTAGAGGAGAACAGATAGACTGACGGGCAACCGGGCAGGCGGAAGGGCATACAAAAGCATTTTTGTCCAAACTGAAACGGAGACGCTTCGTTTTCGCTGTGTCAACTAGGTTATGTCATCATAACTTATTTTTCTACACACTTGCTCGTAAAGTGAGCCCTAATATATAGTTCTTTTAGGGCCATAAACCGAGCTATAACAAATACCGTGCGTAATAATATTATACACTAGTGCTTTATAGAATTATCCCTACAAAGTTAAATTAGTACCTTACTGCAAGTTCTATGCGAGTAAACAGAGCATTCTCAATTTTATCGGGTAATACCACAGCTTTCTTTTTAGTAACAACAAAGAGGTTTTATGCCGCTGAAAATTCATATACATATTTGGAATAAATAAATGTGTAAGTCCATAATTAAGTCAAACAAAATCTTTATTTAGTATTATTAAATTAATTATTTTTTGTTATAAATAAGTTCACAATATTTTGTTATAAATAAAATATTAAAATATTTGCATTTTATCACTTAAAATTATAATTTTGAAATAGATTGTATGTTCACTCATCCCTTTGTTCGCAAAATATTCTTGCATTGGGCATGTGAAAAAGAAACCCTCGCGCCTTTTCCCATAATATTCATATTTTGTTTTTGTCGTATTAGTTGCTGTGTGGTAAATTACTTTGTTTTTTCCTCGCAAATGTGTTCAAAAACGTCGTATGAAACTCGTGAGCTCTTGGTTATTGCACACTTGGCTGAGTTACGCTTTCGCCTACGGTTTGGGCTGCTGCAACTGCAACCTACAGCCTCGTGTGCAATGAAGAACTTAAGCTAACTTGTCTCATAATGTACTAATTGTTAGGTAAAATGTTCAACAAAGAAGGATACAACATCCATATCTAGTAGTGTACAGAATAAATCGGCCTGCCTACGTAATTATTTATTGGCTAATCTTGGGGTTAGAGAGTGCCAAAATGGTTCTAAAACCTCTCAAATGGACGATATTACCGACTGAATATTTATTTAAATACAGAAGCGTATAATATTAACAGCTATAAATTATCTCACTGATAAAGGAAAACATCATCAATTGTTACGAATGTTTGTGTTTCGATAATCGATAATATCGGTTCGGTGTCATCGATAGATTAGTACATCTCACATCTTCGTGTACCAGTAAATTACCAGTAGTACCATTACCACCGTAAGTACCATTTTCTATTTCATTTTCGGTAGGCGAGTTGAAGGTTGGAAATTTCTGACCTTCAACTCACCTACCAAGCCAGCGTGGAGATAATGCCAACATACTCCCAAGTAGGGTTGCCAGATGATAATTTGATAAAGATGGGTCCAAAAAGGAGGATTTTCTGTAAAAAGGAGGACATTCACAATTAAACGATTTCTTTATATTATTTTACTTTATTTTATTCATATTTAGCTGAGCTGCCAAATTTTTCTTGGTTTTTCAACAAATAAATGAAAATCTTCACATGTCATGTTTTTGAAGTTGTATTGAGTAAGAATTAAAGATTTAACTGAATGCACACTTAGTTTGTTCCTCTCTTTGCTTCACTGAGTGAAAAAAGCATAAAGGAGGACTTCAGTAGGTAAGGGAGGACGGGAGGTCAAAACATGGAAAAGAAGAATATATTGCCCTCCTTTTGGATACCATCTGGCAACCCTACTCCCAAGGGAGGGGGTGTGTTCTGCAGTAGGCTGAAATGGGATGTTAAGATGATGATGAAGCTATCTTTGTAATATATCTAGACTATTTATTTAAGAGAGTCTTATTTGGTAAACGAATTTGGCGGCATGAAAATAGACAATAATATTGTTGTGTAAGGCACCCATTACATGGTCATGCAAGCGTCAGTCAAATTCCATCAGTCATGAATTACGTTTGACTGATCAGTCAGATGGAAAGAACAAATCACATCATGCAACCATCAGTCACTACATTACACGGTAGGTTAATCGTCAGTCACAGCCCGTGACTGTGGTTAAACTGACAACAAAACCTACCGTGTAATGGGTGCCTTACAATTGAAAATTAGGAGAGTGATAAAGTACTCAGACAAATCAAAGATATAGATACTTTAATCAATAGTTCCTAACTTCATAATAATACAAAATGGTTGAGATGTTGTTTTTAAAATAAGACTCTCTTACTCGTAAATAAATGGACTAAAGTATATCTATTTAAGTGCTGTTAGGATCAAGCATAATCTTCGAGTATTACTTTATATCTTAAAGTACTATCTGGCGGCCATTTCGGCCATTTTTATTAACCTCAAAAAGGAAAATATCATAATGAAAATAATAATTTAAAACATATTTGCTCGTAAATGGTCTCTTATTACACCAATTTATTATCTCATTACGTACTTGTGCGGTAATGTAATGTAAAACGCACGGTTTATCAAGATGCTCTGTCTAAAACGAATGGTACTTTTTTAAATCTTAGCAAAGACTGTTTATGTCAGAAAAGAGGTCAACATTTTATGAATAAATTAACTTTGGGAGATATAATATAATAAATAATAATATAATCATTTCTTGTTGAATTGTCATTTTTAGTTGCGGATGACGTTAACGTGGATGTTAATGTGACAAGGTTCCTGCGCATTAGCAATTGGCGGGGATAGTACTCGCGGGTTTCCCTGTAATTTTTTAGTCTGTGACCTTGGTAGATCTTAAGAATCATGGTCTCATGGTGTTTTATTGCTTTTTTATGATCGTCGTAAATATTTGCACTGTAAAAATGACGTTATTGAAATGGTGTATGGGTGTAGGTACAGATGTGTGCAGTGTGTGCTGCATAAACACACCAGCTGAGTAAAATCATAATTACTGATCCGCAGTTTTAATACTATTATGTACCTATTCTGTGGTTTAAGCAAGTAAACGATATTGAAAGCTTAGTAACTAATAAAGGTTGGTTTTGAGATGGATGATCTAGATCCATTCCATATCTAGTGTAGGTAAATATTTTTAGAATCTTCATGTCGCTATACATATAGGTATACATCGTGTTACAAAATAACCTCTAATGCCGAATATGGTAAAAAAGGGACCATCAAACTGAACAACTTTTACTATGGGACCAACTCTGAAATCGTAAAAAACCCATACAAAAATTACACATACAAAAATTATATTAAATTATATAACATATATAACTAATAACGAAAATATAAAAATGTATGAAAAAGCTGATTTTTTTCTTGATTTCAGAGTTGGTCCCGTAGTACAAGTTGTTCAGTTTGGTGGTTCCATCTACCTTATTCGGCATTAGGGGTTATTTTGTAACACGTTGTATAACAATATCCAAAATTGCTGTGTTCAGGCAGTTTAAGACTATACAAGGTTATTTTTAGTTATTATAAAACCTCTCGTGGGGTTGATCAGACCATCAAACTGAATAACTTTCATTATGGGACCAACCTAGAAATCAGGAAAAAAAATCTGCATTTCCATACATAAGTACAAACCTACTCCATCGAAATGCATGGTTTTTCAAAACCAAGAGTTTCAATCAGTGTCAACAAACTCTGTCACAAATAAAACCTATTTAAAAGTTATATTTATGACCTCTTCGTATTTTTGTATTCAACAGTACTTTACTAAATTAAGAGTTTATCTGAACAACAGGAAAAAAACCCGTTGGCAGGACTAGTCTGAACATTAATCTGACCTCTGGGAAAAACTACACAGTTCTGCCTTCTGAATTGTCACCTCGCCTCTCAATAGCAGGTGAAATGAAAACAAAATACATGATATTAAAACATTAGCATGGTATTTTCTCTTTAGTTTAAACTGAACCAACCTTCACCGTAAAAGTGCAAGATCTACTCAATTCCAATAATACATGGAGTTGTCCTTAACTTCATTTTTAGCGAAGGTAAATAAAATACGCAGTGGCATCCATCGTTAAACCAAAATCTTATCAAGGGCCGATTTGATGGCTTTTACGGCTGGCCAAACCTTGCTGAGTAAAACGTTCGGCGCCAATTCACTCAATAAAAATACTATCAAAACGTCGTGAAACTAGTGAAAACATGAGCGCAATATTTTAATTTAATTTAACGATTTTATATGCTACCAATTTATATGGGCCAAGTTACGGAATAGAACTGTGGGGCTCTGCCTGCGACTCCAATATCATGATAATACAAAGGGCACAGAATTACATCTTGAAATAAATGTTAAACGTGCTATGGTTAATCAAAACAGAGGTGATCTATGATATCCCGAGAGTCCAAAGAAGTAATTATCTGCCGTGGTGCTAACTCACGACTAAAAAAACACCCAAATCATACCATGAGAGCATTCGTCGACATAAGAAGAGGTGAGACATTTTTGACTAGATCATACAAAATACATTATAATAACCAGATGACCGTTTCTGTGGTCTAGTGGTTCGCCCACCCGTATAAGACGCAAGGGTTCCGGGTTCGATTCCCATGGGGGTACAATTTGTACTCGGTTTGGTTGATGGTAGAGCTTATTTCAAGGCCACCTGGCTAGCTACCACCATCTTACTTAAGTCTGACACCATAACAACAGTTCCAAAATTGTTGTGTTCCGGCAGAGGTAAGATAGCTAGTTCCTCAGTGATGAGAATTCCGGATGTAGTGCGCTTCCACCTTCAGACTTATCTTCACTTAAAATCAATCAGGTGAGGTGAAAGCCAAGCACAATCCCGTTGTGTATAAAAAAAGTCAATAGACGGTCGACTCATAATACTGGGCGTGCTCTGATGGGTGGCTCCCTACAATACAAGCTACATATATTGACTACATACATCTGCTTATTAGTCTAGATACCTGACTGATTGCTAAGGAAAAGAAAAAAAAATTGCTACGCAAATTTCATATAACTCGGTCCTGAATTGACTTGAAACAGTTAAGCCATCCATATTCTCTTCGATGTGTGGTATGACATACAACTTGAGGTCGTCAGCCATCTTAGCTAACTTCATTACATATTTATATTGAATTCAATAAGTGTATGAAATTTCATATTAATTAATGAAACAAGTAAAAACACTCAATTAAATAATGGAACATGTAAAATAGTACTTGTATTCTTAACATCTATTCCGTTATAGAATTATCCCTACAAAGTTACGTAAATTCTATGCGAGTAAACAGAGCATTCCACAGTTATTTTTTTTTGTATCAACAAAGAGGTTTTATGGCGCTGAAAATTCATTTACATTTTTGAAATAGGTAAATAAATGTTTATAATGTTTATAATTTAATAATTTAATTTTATAATAATTATAATTAAATTTTATTAATAACTTATAATTTTATTTTATTTTATAAATAAATGTTTATAATTTAAATAAATGTTGTACCCTCTCCAGGGGCCGTACCGGCTAACGAATCGATTATCGAAAAGTCTGTCGGGTTTCAAATTAAAACAGATAAATCGAGCCCCAATTAGGCCAAAATGGCGAAACCAATTCATGATGTCACACGAACATCGATATATTCCAAATTACGTCAACAGAAAGTACAAGACGAAATTCCTTACTTTGATTTTTCTGTTTTAAGTTGAAACTCGGCAGACTTTTCGATAATCGATTCGTTAGCCGGTACGGCCCCAGTTCATGTTGGGAACACTACACTTGAAGTTGTTGACCACTACGTATACCTAGGACAGGCAGTCCAGTTAGGTAAGTCCAACTTTGAGAAAGAGATCTCTCGTCGAATCCAACTCAGGTGGGCAGCATTCGGGAAGCTTCGAAAAATCTTCGCGTCCGACTTACCTCAGTGTCTCAAGACGAAAGTCTATGAACAGTGTGTGTTGCCAGTGATGACTTATGGCAGTGAAACGTGGTCGCTAACTATGGGTCTCATAAAGAGGCTCAAGGTCAGCCAGCGTGCAATGGAGAGAGCCATGTTCGGCGTTTCCCTGCGTGATCGAATCAGAAACGAGGAGATCCGCAGGAGAACTAAAGTAACCGACATCGCTCGAAGGATTGCTCAGCTGAAGTGGCAATGGGCAGGACACATAGCGAGAAGAACTGATGGCCGTTGGGGCGGAAAGGTTCTGGAATGGCGACCGCGCACCGGACGACGCTCCGTGGGTAGGCCCCCGACAAGGTGGACCGACGATCTGGTGAAGGTCGCGGGAAGCCACTGGATGCGGGCAGCGCAGGACCGATCGTCGTGGAGATCCTTAGGGGAGGCCTATACCCAGCAGTGGGTGTCGTGCGGCTGATATGATGATGATGAAATAAATGTTTAAGTCCTTAATTAAGTCAAACAAGTATTTATTAATATCAAATTATTCATAATTCACAATATTTTGTTATAAAATATTAAAATATTTGCATTTTATCACTTAACATTATAATTTTGAAGTAGGCTGTATGCTCACTCACCCCTATATTCGCAAAATATTCTTGCATTGTGCGTGTGAAAAAAAAACTACGCGCCTTTTCCCATTATTTTAATATTTTGTTTTTGTCGTATTTGTTGCTGTGTTACTTTATATTTTACTCGCAAATGTATTGAAAAACGTCGTATGAAACTCGTAAGCTCTTACTTATTGCACACTCGGCTGAGTGAGTTACGCCCTCGCCTACGGCTCGGGCTGCAAACCACAGCCTCGTGTGCAATGAGCAATCTAAGATAACTTGTCTCATAATGTACTATCAGTGGCGGATACAGAGGGGGGGCGCAGGGGGCGCGCGCCCCCCCCCATGCATGCCCCGCGTCACATAATATAAATGATAAAATAAAAATAATTTATTTCCGGCTAGTACATTTAACTAACCAGTCTCCAAAAAACAGAAAACAATAATGCGAGACGCGGGTGGCAGGCGGGCCAGCAACTATCAGAACACAATAAAACAAAACAATAGATAAAGAATTTGCCGGCAATCCTTATTGAAAATAAAAGTTGGGGATTTTTGTACAACATCGCATCTGTGGAACATCTGTTTACGAAAAAGCAGCATTTCTTTGTAGCATGTTGTTAGTCCGCGTCATTGTATTCTTTCTTTACCTATGAAATTGCCCATATAGTTTCACAAACAGAGAACCACCTAGATTCTTTGATTTAAAATATGGGTAGTTTTTAATCGGGTAACAATAAATTCCCAATTTGGGTATCAAAAATACTTAATATAGCGTACTGAAATACTAAGTGGGCGAGACGGACCGAGGGCGACTACAGATATGGAAATTGGGTGACTTTAAAATACAAATTGGGTAACTAGCTATTCAGAACGGGCGACCAAATTACTATTTGGACGACAACCTTAGGGCACACAAAACATTAATAATTTGGCATATATTTTATTTGAAAAGGATGACTTTTATCCTAATCGAGATGACAAAAAACAAACAAACGAGAAAGCAGCCTAATAAAAACGTGTTAAAAAATACCATGTTGGGCAGCTTAAATCTTACTTAATATTATAAATGTTGAAGTTTGTGGGTTTGGATATTTGGATGTTTGTTCCTCAATCACGCAAAAACTACTGAACGGATTTGGTTGAAATTTGGCACACAGATATAAGATAGTCTAGATTAAAACATAGAATACTTTTTATCTCGATATTCCCACGGAAACGGGAACTACGCTGGTGAAACCGCGGGCTGCCGCTAGTTAGTTATATAGTTTCATTCATAATCAGTCATAAACAAAAAAATGTGGTAAAACATTCGCACTGATAGTATTCGTATGAATTCATATAAAGTGGTAAAAAACGTCAGTATTTTCATTATTCAAAATTTCACTAAATGGAACCAATTTGGGGTGCAACCTGATCTTATAACGTTTAAATCACTTAAATCGGTTCAGCCGTCTTTGAGTAATCGGTGCCGGTGTACATACACATAAAAAAATATGCGCGCGAATAGATAACCTTCTCCTTTTCAAATTTTTGAAGTCGGCTAAAAATTGCTATTCTCGGAGATACTGGAAAAAATGAAGAAATTTCAAGAAATTGAAGGATAAGATAGGCTATTTTTTTAATGTTAAAGGTATGATTCCGATGTCAGCAGCACTGCTGTGCGACACTGCTGCGCGACAGTGCTGCGCAGCACTGCTGCCGAGCTCGGAATGTAGTCTCATATAAAACTATAGAAAATGTATGGGGACCAGTGGTGTTGCGGCAGCAGTGTCGCGCAGTAGTGCCAGTAGTGTTGCGCAGCAGTGTTGCGTCGCTTCTCCGCTCACATCAAATTGAGCCTTTCATACGTAACATTAGGGTTCAATTTGGAGTGCACTGCTGCGGCAACACTGCTGCTGCTGCCGAGATCGGAATCATACCTTAAGGGTTTTTTTATTGCTGATAGTTGACTATCATGGTCATTATTCGATAATAATATCAAGCAATCGATGGATAATGAATTTTAATCAAAGAAGTTATGACATTCTCTGTTTGTGAAAAAATATCGTCATTTTTATAGCAAACAAAAACAAAACAAAAAAGTCTAGTACCTATTTAATTTACATGCCCATAGCTCAAGCCATCGTCCATCAACGCCCCCCGCGCCTCGCCCCCCCCCCCCCCCCCCCCTTCCAGCCTCCTTGCGCCCCCCCTTTGATTTTTTTCTGTATCCGCCACTGTGTACTATTATACTACTTACACCAAATTACACTTTGTAGGTAGGTAAATATGTATGTACCCTACCACAGAACACATAAACCTACTTACGTACTGATAGAAAGAAAATTTCCATTCAAAAAATATTCTGATTGAAATGATAACACTTTTAAAAGATGGACATTTTTATCGGTTGCGGTGTGTTTCCGATAAGAACGAAAAGAAACATTTACTTTCTTTAATTCTTTTTAAAATACATGCAGTTTCCAAGTTGAATCTTTTAAGTTTGTATATTATAGTGAACTGCTCCCGTAAATTGTTCCACTTCCTCAAGGGTCTATAATATGAAAACATGGCGGGGGCCATTTTTGAAGTGAAAACTTCTTTAGCGGCGTTGTACGCTTTTTGCATAGGGAAATAATGCTAAACCCGCGTCAGTAAGAATCACGTGGCTGATCGAAAATGCGTAAGACGGATGTGACGGATGGAGAGTAGACAGCTGGCGGCGGAAGTATCCCCCTCACTTCTACGGGGCGCGTTGAAAATGGCAGCGCGTCATTTTAAGACGTAAACACTTGTGTCACCAGCAACGCGCTAATTTCGAAAATGGAACTAATAGCAGCGATCACTTCGGTGAAATCATAGACTTATTTATACTCTGTGTCTGTGACTATAAGTTTAAATCGTAGAATGCGTGCATGTAGAAATTAAAAAGGCCACTGGCGCGGAATCTTTAGAATTTTTCTCTAATTACAAACTTATTGAATTGTGTGACTGTATAGTAATAGGCAAGAAATAATTTTTTTACCTTTGCCGCTAATTTCAAAATATCAAAAATGCACAACGTTAATATTCAAGTTTTCACAACAACCGATTTTTTTTTATGCAGAAAACGTAAGGTTTGTAGCCACATAAAAAATCATACGATGAGCTAAAAAGATTCTCTAGTAGCTACAAGTATTAAATTGCGTATAAACCTCACATAATATGATTGTAAAAAAAATCAGAATAACATCAAAAGCACTTGCGTAGGGTTTTGGCGTAAATAATAGCGGAAACGTAATGAATTCTGCATCAAAATATACTTTAACGTACTGTGCAGGAGCTTCAATAACTTTTTTTCAAGAAAAATATGCTAAAGATAATGGTGAAAAAACAACGAAAAACATCGAAAAACGGCAAGAGTGAGGTTATTTTCCATACTTTTTACACGTAAAGAAAAAGACAGAGACAAATGTTTTCGTATAACCGAGCTTTAAGTGTCAGTGCCGCTGGCAGTCAGAAGCTTCAAAAAATCAACGAAAGAGTGAAAAATGCTCGCAGATTCCTTTGAGAATTGTCACCCCTGTTAGGCCAATCGTCGTAGACACTAAAATCGCGTTAGGTCGCAAAAAATTGCAAGTTTGTGAGGTTTTGGGATGTTGTTAGGATAGATACCAATAGTGCAAATCCAAATTTGCAACCCTGAAAGACCTGCGCCAACTTCGTAGTGCTCGAGAAACCTTGACTTTTTTCAGTTTATGGCTTACAACTTCTAAAAAATGCATTCTACGGCAAAGTTAAATACTTATGACACTTTTAAAGAAGATAAAATTACCAACAATTTGAGTACAACTTCAGCTCTGAGTGTCATATATACCTCGAGATACACACTTCAAAAACGGTCATTTTTGACAAAAAGTTGTAAATTTGTAGTAAAGCTAATCTTTCGAACAAAATACTGTCTAAAATACTGATTCTACGAGGAAAATATAAAAAATTTTGAAGAAGTTGTAGACCAGTAAATTAACTATAATTTAAGATTTAGAAAAACTCTTAAGGTAAAGACCAATAATTTTCTTGTTATCAAGTAAAAAAAATATATTAGAAAATCTGATTTTTCAAGAAATTGAGCTTTGAATGTAAATAGTTATCAACATTGCACAGTTATCTATTATTTGTTAATATATTATCTATTAATGTACCTTTTTGTTGTACATAATTGATTAATAAATAGTAGGTAATTGACGTGTTGTGTGTTTCTGTCGCAGATGTAAGCTGAGGTCTCTCCATTACTTCGCCACTGTGACATTATTAAGAAATAACACAGTAATATTAATTGTGTTCGATTCCATTTTACAGGATAAACAATTTTACGCTGATTAATGTTTTTCTTACCATTTAAAAGAGTCCTACCTTAGAGCATCGCGGCTTCGTCTCGAAGGGAGCAAGCCTTAGCGATTATTACTCTATTCAAATTATTCTGGCATTTTTTGCGGGGGGAAAGTGCACACAAGTGCAGTTCCGCATACTCACATACAAAAACAACACTGTAATGACGACACTAACACATAAAAAATAAAAAAGCAAAAATTTGTGAACGGATGGATGAGTCACACATCAAAATATGACACGTTTTTGACATAAGGGCTGGACTCGACTGTCGATGCAGCAATATCGATACGGAAAAAGGAATAATGGTAACAATCTCAAACATATTACGATGGGGTGAATAACAACTAAGAGGTAATTTTTAATGTTTGTTTCTTTTGTCTCGAAACTGTCGTTTAGGTAAATAATGTTTAGTGCGCACGCCATGTTGTCTATGGTTTGGTTCACCAGTGGTGCCGAATTTGAGCTCCAAAGTCAACCAGCGAAAATTCTGAAACTTTTTTTTATTATAAAGGGAGCTTATAAACCTATAAAAATATTCTGCCAATTTGATATTCCGGGCGCAACTGGTTTTATTAACCGCGTATGCCCATTTGGGCTTGTACTTCGGCAGAGGGGAACGCTTCGTATGGCTTCCTTTCTGGTACAGAAGCGCGTCTCTTATGGCCGAATACTCAAACGCTACTTAACTTTGAGCGGCTCTCAAACAGCATGCTGTCTTTGTCATATCTTTGACATTTAATGTGACAGAACGACGTTTGAGAGCCCCTCAAAGTTAATTAGCGTTTGAGTATTCAAGTCCGACAATGCGTCAGGCTTCTTTTTTTGAAATTTCCGACTATCTATTTTTTTTACCTGATAACAAGAGAACTATTTTTAATACTAAAACATTTTTCTTAGTCTTAAATTAAACAACTGTTCTACAACTTTATTTCTTATGTCTTTTCTCGTAGAATGAGTACTTTAGACAGTATTTCGTTCAAAAAACTAGCTTACTACAAATATCAAACTTTTTATTGAAAAAAATACCCAATTTGAGGTGTTGTATTTTAAGATATATAGTACATACAGAGCTAAAGCTACGCTCAAATTGTTGTTAATTTTATCTTCTTTAAAAATGTTTACAATAACATTGCCGTAGAATGCATTTTTTAGAAATTGTAAGCCAAAATCTGAAAAAAGTCTGAAAATTTCGAGGTTCCTCCATCATTTCGCTATTGTGACTTTATTATTAAGAAATTGGCAACCTACTCAGGCTTCGCTTTGATTTCTTCCTTTATTTTACCAATTGCAACCTTTCATCACCCCTAAAAGAAAACAAATACCTTCCAGTCGGCACCTCCATTTGCACCAAAAATCTGTCTATAATAGGAGGGTTATCGCTCGGATTATGTTATATTTCATCTAATTTACATAAAACCTTAACAAATTATATATCTAAACCGTCTTCATAAATCACTCTATCTAATGAATATTAATGAAAACCGCATGAAAATCTGTGCAGTAGTTTTTGAGTTTATCGCGAACAAACAGACAGACGTCGCGGAGAACTTTGTTTTATAATGTGAAGTGATTACACGTTAACATTAATTGTATTTAATTTCATTTTGCATGATTAGTACATTATTGCAAAGGCAGCGATATAGGCAATTGCCATTTCGGCCGAGGCATATATAGTGCTTTTCTTAGAAAAATGCAAGGAAATAAAAAAGGGCCTTTTACATAATACATTTAATTACTTATTATCAAAGTTATATTGCTCATGTTAGGACAATTATTGAACAAAAATGTTATCGATTTTTCAGGCAAATTTATGTTCGTTAAATTCTTCGATTTTTTGCTCTTAAACCCAGACGATTGTCGTTTTAGAAAAGTTGATAAATTTCCGTAGTTGCCGTTTTTAATATGAACTGTACATTTCAGCATAGAATAAATCGCCCATAATGTAGACGGCTTTTTAGTTTAATTTTATCTTCTTTAAAACTGTCATTGACGACTTTGCCGTAGAATTCATTTTTTTAGAAGTTGTAAGCAAAAAACTGAAAAAGTCGAGGTTTTTCGAGCACTACGAAGTTTGCACAGGTCTTCAGGGTTGCAAATTTGGATTTACACTACAGGTATCTATCCTAACAACATCCCAAAAATGCAGAACCTTGCAATTTTTTGCGACCTAGAATGTTTAAGATGACTGAGGTATGTTGAATGCAATTCGGACTGCAAGCAAGAGAGAGAGATCTGTTTTCAATAACTCTCGAGATCCTATCATAAATGCTGAAATTACTTGCCATCGCAATACGGACCCAATAGCGATGGTATTAAAACGCCTTATATCTAAGGTGGGCTCTCTACATGCTCATTTACCGGAGATTGCACGTGAACATTCGCTCTTTGGAAGATTACACCTGCATATTTGCTTTGCTGCATTTAGGGTTGGCATTTGGCAATGTTTTTACGGGTCAAAAGCTCCTTGACTAACAGTACTAGCAATTTTGCAGATTTAAGTCATTGCGCGCATAAATACAGTCTAGTAGAGAAAGAGCGAGGAAATAGCATATTATACGAATTATGGAATAATAATAACGGTAGTTAATTAAGGTTTTACTAACGGCACTGGGTTTTATTCTACACCTTTTATGCTACTCTTGATTGTTTGATTTTGACAATTATCTGTGTTACATGCGAGTGTTCTCATAATCTCCACAGGCGGTTTGGAGATACCTAGCAGTGCCGTTTTCATTTTATTAATAACATAAACCTACAATTGGTAAAAAAAGTTTGTAAATTAAAATTATTATGTATTGTTGTTAATTCCCATTATTACTCTCCCTTCTCTTCTCAGGAGTTTTACGTTAAACTTAACTGTGAAAAGTTGTGTTTCTTACCTAAGTTACCTAGAATATAAAAAGTTCCAGTATTTTAAACATAGTAAAAAATAATAATTAAAAAGACAAAATTTAGTACCAAATAAATACATAGGCATCTGTTCAGAAATCTAGTTAGGTAGGTACCTATGCGTTTAAAATTGGCAACCTTACAGAGGCCCGAGTGCTTACCGCCAAGGTCAATAGACAGAACAATTACCTTATATTTAGCTATAGGTATGTACTACAGAATAGATGTGTGTAATACTAGTCTTGTAAACTAAAGCATGGCTAAAGCAAACAAATTTTCGTGAAATTCTCCATTTAAACTGGATTCACTACTTAGCTTGTTAGTTTACTAATGATACTGTTATCAGTGTGAAACATTAGTGATAAGGTTTTTGGAGAGAAATAAAATTATGTTGGATATTATTGGTTTATTTTATACAGTCATTGATAGTCTGCGAACTTTTCTCGCACTAGATAATGTGTAAACTCGTTGGAACACAATCATTGGCGTGATAAAAGCCTAAGTTCATCTCTTGAACTGTACCTAGTCTAGTCTTTCTGTGTACTTCAACAATACAATATGCAGAGAAACTACCAATGATATTTTAGTATTATGATTCCGTACTTTGAATCTGGATACAAATACTGAATATTTGATAACATAATAAATCTGCTTTTATCATATTTTTATTGTTATTATTACTTAGAATACTTTGATGCTCTAAATCTTGTAATGTTTTTGGTTACAGGTAAGTGCCTTACACTATTTGCGGATCTACATTGAAATCAGGTGGTACATTTAACAGCTAAGTAAGTCTTATTTTCTAACTTAGTTCTAGTCAGGCACGCATAAAGAAGTTTGCTTAAAAGTTTTTGTTACATGTCAAAATTCCGTGGCCACTATGAACTATGCCACTATTTCATCATCATCATCATATCAGCTGCACGACTCCCACTGCTGGGTATAGGCTCAATATAACTATTTAAGAGATTATAACATATTTTTGATTTCATATTTTGCTTAGTACAGTAGTTCAATTCATGAACTCGAACCTTGAACATACCTCCGTCGTCGCGCACTTGATTCGGAATTTTCGCTTTAAAGATAAGCAAAAATTGCTAAAAGAGACGCCGCTATGAATTAAACTTACAGATTTATTATCAGTAGGTAGGTACATTATGGAACATATATACAGACTGAGTAGTCTGAGTTAAAAATTGATAAAGTAAATGCATTTGCTAATCAGCGGATACAAAATATAAGGTGGTACCAATTAATGATCTGATGATACTTAGACAGGTGATAGTGTTGCTTAAACTGAATAACTTTATCCAAGGAACATAGGTCGATCAAAAAAATCGATTCTCACAGGACAAAAAAGAATCGGTTTTCCCGGTTATTTTGGCATCGGATAAAATCGGTTCCATGCCCTAGTCGCAAAGGTCGGGGAAATCGTCCTGGTAACGGCGAGTCAACAATCACACGCAGTTTTCGGTTAAAAATCACGCGTTCAAGGAAAAAAATTAATACAAGTGATATCTCACTAACGGGTGCGATTCGGTTGCCATAAAAACAGTTAATCTAATTTCAATGTCACTAACGTTGACTTCATCTAATTTTTATTTGACCTAAAAATAAATGACATAATTTTTATTTAACCTATTATTCATTTGTAATCATTATTAGTTGCCATATTTACATTTGCTCTAACGTTTATATCCCATAAGTATCATTTGATATATCGCTTTTTTATCTAACTTACATTTCATATACATATCATTTGATCTAATTTTACATGTTATAATCAACTTTTACTATAAAATAGAAATAACTAGCTTTTGTTATTATGATGCTTGCTTAATTATCAAATCCACTAATGTTTAATGTACTTACATCTATTAGCATACATATATTATAACATAACAATGACTAGACATGCAAGCAAGCATACAAGCATGCATGTTGCTTGCCAGTAGGTTAGGTTAGGTAAGTGTTTTGACCACTCGCAGCGGATTTCCACAACGCTTGCATGCATGCTGCATGCTTGCTTGCATGCTTGCTTGCATGCTTGCTTGCATGCTTGCTTGCATGCTGCACGCTTGCTTGCTTGCAGGCTTGTTTGCTTGCAAAATGCTTGCCGGGGGGTGCAGGGGGGCTGGCCCCCCTGCTCGGGGGGGTCGGGGGGCCTGAGGCCCCCCGCTATAAAGAAACACTTTTAATGCACCTACCAGTAGGTTAGGTTAGGTTAGTGTTATGACCACTCGCAGCGGAGCGAGCGAAGCGAGCGGAGCTCCACAATGCATGCATGCATGTTGCATGCGTGCTTGCATGTTGCATGCTTGCTTGTATGCTGCATGCTTGCTTACATGCTGCATGCTTGCTTGCATGCTGCATGGTTGCTTGCATGCTGCATACTTGCTTGCACGCTGCATGCTTGCTTGCACGCTGCATGCTTGCTTGCACGCTGCATGCTTTCTTGCATGCTGCATGCTTGCTTGCTTGCATGCTTGCTTACTGCATGACTGTTTGCATGCTGCACGCTTGCTTGCTTGCTGCATGCTTGCTTGCTGCATGCTTGCTTGCATGCTTGCATGTTGGGTGCTTGCTTGCAAAATGCTTGCTGGGGGGTGCAGGGCGGCTGGCCCCAGGCCCCCCGCTGTAAATAAAAACTTAATACACCAGGTAGGTTAGGTTAGTGTTTTGACCACTCGCAGCGGAGCGATACTGTAATTTTGGCAGTAAGCTAACTGTTTTAGAACCCTTTATGGAGGATTTAAAGCATGGGTGTGGATAAAAATATATAAGTAATGAAATCATATTTTCGGGCTATGCTTGTTTTTATAGCATTTAAATCATAGGTCAAATAATTTTTTTTCTAATGTTGAATAGAGTAAATGAATGTTATATGAAATGTGCTTTATATCATCTGTTAATTAGATCAAATGATTATTGTGTCAAATAGTTTTTATATCACATGTATTTAGGTCAAGTGAAATTATATTAACCGTATGTTATATTATTTGATCGGTATGTCAAATGAAATTATATGAAATGGTATTATATCCTCTGATCGTTAGTGCATGTAAATTTAGTTCATACATTACACACCCCTCACTAACCCCCCCCCCCCCCCCCCCCCTTCGAGGCTCACGTGATTAATGGACGACAGCTTTAGGAAATGTCAGTTGAATTCGAAAAAAGTAATATTGCAAACCTTGGTTGGTTTTGGTCGGTTGAATTCGAGCATCGCGGCTTTTCGTCTCGAAAGAAGCGCGTTTTACTCTAAGGTCTCTGGTACAGAAGCGGTTGAATTAAAAAAGTAATACCTATTACAAAAAGTGGCTTAAAAGATTTCGGCATTATTATCATAATATATATCATATGTGTTATGTTGAGCTGTTGCATTAGTTTATTCGATTGATTTTGAGGTAGCCCTCTGACTGTGACTTTATTAAGTAAGCGTTGTTAGTTCAATTATTCATTATTTCGCACAACTCATTATCACGTTTTTGCATTACATACAGGAAGGTCATACAATATACATACATAGTGAATCAACGGCACACATATTATTATCCTTGTTTGCCATTTAAACAAGTATTTTAGGTATTACAGCTCGCTTTTTGCTCTATATATTATGAAAACCCACAGGGTTGAAAATTTGAAATAAAAGTGGAAATAGGTACTTAGTTGTTAAAAAGCTTTATTGTTTTAATTACTAGAACATAATAAATATGATAACTATGATATAAAAGCTAAATAACCAGTTGGCAATAATCAATGCAAGCTGCAACTTCCCACCATTCAATCCAACAAATTAGGCACTGAAATATATATAAGGAATGTCGGGTTGACGATGAATCATATTTATCTATTCTAGTATTGAAGTCAGAGCAGACCCGACGTTTTAGCACCTACCTATAATAAAACGATAAAATTTAGCGATTAACTTTTGGAAATTCCATATTGTAAATTTCCAAACAAACAGCTCGAAAAGTTTTAAGCAATCTTTTTTCCTCAAATAAGAACAGTTGGCGAACCTTGTCACATTAATATCCACGTTGACGTGATCCGCAACTAAAAATGTCATGAAACAAGAAAATTCTAATAGGTATTCTAATATATTAATTATTGAATTATTATTTTCAATAATATAGGGTCTAGGTAGGTATATAAAAATTTTACAATTGTTTTTCGTTTTTGACGCCAGGCGCATTACCCATTGACGGGGGATAGTATTGACAGGCATGAATGTATAGTGAATGCAGTCATGAATGAATCATCAGTGCAACTGCAGGGTAAAGGTGTATTCACAGTGGTGTTCATAATACAAACAAATAATATTTTTATGGATTAATAAAAATACACTTAACTGTCTAAAATCAACACGAAGTAATTAATATATAATACATTTGAATATGCAATACATTTTATTAATTAATACTGGTATCTTCGTTAGGTAGTATTTATTATAAAAATATTCCACATGGTATTTTCTTCTTTTATCACGTGGTCGCAGCATTTCTTCCACCGGTCGGCGTCTACTAAGTGTATTGCATCATTAAATAATATTTTTTTCATTAAATTTTGTTATAAATAAATAATAAATAAAAACAGTACTCCGTGCACAAAGCACAGGACACGACCGTTGCGTTCGAAAGTACGTTCTGTTCTGTTGCGAAATGTATGCGTTACTGTGAACTTGACTTTATAATTTTGAACGATTTGATTGGTTAGGGGGCGTGGTTAGGCCGGCGGACAAGTATGAAGCTTCGTACAGACTGAGGCGAGCGAATCGCGCGCGTCGCTCATTTTGACAGATTTTGATCGCGTAACTCAAAGCAATGGCCATAGCCATAGCCATTGCCATAGCAATTTCTTTGACAATGGCTATGGCTATGGCTATCGCTTTGAGTTACGTGGTCGCACTCGCGAATTTCGCGCTGAATTCGCCTCAGTCTGTACGAAGCTTGACTCACTGCATTCTTAACGCGAACGAACTATATTGTAACTACAGCCACACGCCTAATAATCCTTACATATAATAAAACAGTAAAAAAGTGTGAAAAATATATTTGGGGCGATAGAGATATACCTACCTATAGTAATAGAGCGAGAATAAAAAAAAAGTTTGTCTGTTCGTCTGCTTAAACACGCTAATCTCCGAAAATAGTGAACGGATTCGAATGAAACTTTTTTGTTATATAGCTGTTAAACCTAGGCATAGTCTAGGGTTTAATTGATATTGGAAAATGGACCACCTGATGCAGAACCATAATGGTCCAACTAAACTATAAGGAATATAATAATGACGCCTTAACAAAAGCTGTTAAGCCTGATGAGCATTTTTTGTTCAGGTATTAAAATCGAAGATCTGGTACACCTGATGCAGAACCATAATGGTCCAGCTAAACTATTAGAAATATAAAAATGACATCTTAGCAAAAATTGTTCAGACTGATCAGCATTTTTTGTTGAGATATAAAAATAAAACAATAAGATTAAAATAATTTATTAACTTTTAACATTATAGCACAGCTACAAGTGTTTTCTTATGTAACTATATGCATCCGCCGGAGTCATAAAGTCCACGCGTAGGAAGTCGCGGGCATCAGCTAGTGAAAGAATATTTTGCGAACAAAGGGGTGAGTAAGCATTGGTGAACATACAGCCTACTTCAAAATTATATGTGATACAATGCAAATATTTTAATATTTTTTAACAAACTTACTCAAGGCAGCAGGGTCTTTGGTAGATATTAGCGATGGGCGATTATTAGGTACTAAAAGTAATAGAATTAGTCGATTGTTCAGTTTAGTTGATAAAAGTAAATAACAGTGGATGTCAGTTAATTTTTATAGTCGCACGGCGCGCGGCACGCAGTCATAGTCGAAGTCGACTGCGTGCGTGTCAGTTTAACACTTTAACTACTAATTTGTAGCGAAGTGCACTGGTACTACTAAATAAGTAATTACAAAAGATAATGCGTGCGTGCGTGCGCTGCGCTACCTACAGTCCGTGCGCCACTACTTACCACTGCATTTATTGTACGTTTGGCGCTTATTTTTATACTTTATAGATTATTCGATTGAGGGAACGTCCATTCGTAGTGGAAGTTGGTACTACCTACATTAAGATAATAGGCAATTAAAGAGTTTCTAACTAAGTAAGACTAGCCTATGAATTAAGCAAAAACGTTATATAATAATCTGATTTATGTTTTCACAATGTAAATACTTAAATTAGTCATTGATTTAGAACAGATCAATCAATGTATGTATCTAATTCTAATCTACCTTACCGATGTAGAAGGAACTTAACTAAGAAGGTAAGATATGGTCCAATCCAGTACAAGATTGGAACAACTTTATTGCGTAAAACAAAAATTAAATGATCTTTTTTAATCAACTAGCCAATAAACAAAATCAAAAAGTAATTTTTTTCTTAAATTTACCTCTATATCAGTCAACTTTATTTTTCTGTGCTTATTGATTAAACTTAATGAGTATATAAAAATAAATCAAAATTAAACTAGACAAAACATACTTAAAAAATAAAAAAAAATACCGTCGACTTGATAAACTCCTCCTTTTTTTGAAGTCGGTTAAAGATACACCGCATTTCACCGCTCCAACGCATACTCGCATTCGCCTCAGACCAAATAAAAAAGTAAAGACGGAGTCTTCCGACAAAGCGGTGAAGCCAGTAAAACTACGCCTTGGCTGTGTACATACACAGTTTACGCACACATATGTAACGAAACTACGCCTTGGCTTTCGTTCGTCATTGGGCGAACCCTGTCGCCCGGCCCCCGCCCGCCCTCTAGTACGCACACATGTACAATCAAAAACCGTCTTCACTTAGTTGTTCGCAACCACTGCGCAACGCTCCATCTTCATTTTTTATTTGATCTGAGGCATTCGCATGCATAGCGGCGGCGGCGCGAAGTCCGCAAAGTAGTTTATAAATTAGTAGTTCAGTTAGTAGTTCGTCGATTGTTATTTGAATAATCATGGTGAGGAACTACTAAATCGACAATCGAATGCGCAATCGTACAATTTTCCATTCAGTCGATTGTCTTTTTTTCCAACTATCGCCCATCGCTAGTAGATATACACTCGGCGTCAGAAAAATCACACCATTTTTAGGGTTCTGTAACCAAAGGGTAAAAACGGGACCCTATTACTAAGACTCCGCTGTCTGTCTGTCTGTCACCAGGCTGTATCTCATGAACCGTGATAACTAGACAGTTGAAATTTTTACAGATTATGTATTTCTGTTGCCGCTATAACAACAAATACTAAAAACAGAATAAAATAAATATTTAAGGGGGCTCCCATACAACAAACGTGAATTTTTTGCCGTTTTTGGTACGGAACCCTTCGTGCGCGAGTCTGACTCGCACTTGGCTGGTTTTTTTAAAATTCAAAGTTAATTTTATCCTCTAGAAACCGTTGGAATACTCGTCGAATGGAATCAGTTCCTGAGATTTAGTTTCCGAGCAACATTACATTGCCTTATTTTTTTTGCAATATTTGAGCAACTTCATGGGCAAAAGTATCATCAATCTTGGGTATTTCTTTTTTTAATTGAACTGTTGAAGTGTGTTTTCTCTATTATCGATACCGAATTTACCCGCATTTCCTGAATTGACACCTTTTATTTCTCTTTTATGGCGGCGCAGGCAATAACGCTTTAAGCGTTTAATTATGGTAACGGTTATGTTAATTACTTAAATCAAACAATTATTAATGGAGACCTCAGTAAATGTAATTTCAATAGATATCAATATTTACACAATAAAACGTTAGCTAGCAATAGCAGGTGGCCAAGTCTAAACTTAATTTCGAAGAGGTCGATTTTTCTGACGTCGAGTGTATAATACTATTATTCTACGTCAGAAAAATCGCACATGACGGTAATAGGTAAAACATGTTTTACCTATTACCGTCATTATTGAAATAGTAAAGCTTGTTATTATAATTAGTTCTACATTATGTATTGTGTACACGTGTGTGTGTGTGTGTGTGTGTGTGTGTGTGTGTGTGTGTGTGTGTGTGTGTGTGTGTGTGTGTGTGTGTGTGTGTGTGTGTGTCTTGAATAAAAAGACTTGACTGACTAATGCTAGTAAATGCTAGTAAGTGCAAATGAGTTAGTTTAAAAAAGATGCAGTTCTAAATTTCGAAATCAATATTTGACTACAATTTGAGAATTTGAGTACCTACAAATACCTCCTCTAGAGGATTCGAAACCGGTATCCCGAAAACAGGGATCCCGGGATACCAAACGTTTTTCAATCCCAAAATTTTCGGGATTAACTTTTCATAATCCCGGGATTTTCGGGATTGGTATAATTTTAAAAAAGTTCCTAAATATACTGCGTGAAGCGAAACGCTCAGTGCCATAGAATTGTTTGCTTAATATATAAAATGCAAGAAAACATTCTTGTGTTTCATTCAAGCAGCATTCCAAGCAAACATTTCAGTTTTACTTAGAACAAGAATGTATGAATATTCTTCAAGATTAGTTTTCTTCAAGTATATTTAAGAGATATGACACATTACTTGTGTAATTGATGAATATTATTTTCAAACACTTTTTGATAAGAAGCTTACTTTACTACCTAAATATTAACTAGGTTTATAGATGAAAACCGTCTATTTGGTCGATGAGAGGTTATTACAATTTACTTTATTTGCATAGTTTGTTAGATTTTTTTTCAATTTTTTGAGATCTTATTTATTCTTAAGAAATAATAACTTAAATATAAAGAGTGTCTAACTAACTCTAACCAGACTTTAAGGCTGGTTAGACTTAAAATAGTATAGTAATAATACTTAAGGCCGGTTTCTGAATTGAGAAATTGAAGTTGAGCGCTACTCAAATGTTACTCACGCATACAAAATTTGTACTTAAGTAGTTCTCAACTTCAATTCAGAAACCACCAGTCAGTTTGACTCTATGTTTGATTAGTTAGAGTGATTAGATATCTAGGTGTGTATTGTAATGTAAATTATGATGGTATTTGTTAAAATTTTGAGTAAGTTTTTTTGACCAAATCTTAATTACGTTTATTTTTGAATATTTTAATCTGTTGATTATATAGGTAGAGCCGTATTTGTAAGATTTCCATATTTAAATTTTTAATCTTCAATCCCGAAAAAATGCCGGGATCCCGGGATTGGCTAAGTGTAATCCCGAAATCTAAGGATCAGAAATAAGGGCCGGGATCGAATTCCCTACTCCTAACTGTCATTTTTTCGAGCAATTAATTTTCTTAAGGTTTTGAATCCAAAGGGATCATTCGCATTCAAAACTTTAAGAAAATTAATTACTTGAAAAAATTTCAGTTAGGAGGTATTGGTACTTCGCCGTCGATATTACTGCACAGAATACATAATAGTACAAAGAACTATTAGTAGTAAGGAAAGCAGCGACTTGGTCGCTGAAGAAACTGGTGTTGGTGCTCTGTAATAGGAACTAATAATTTGATCCCAAGGAGCTTTTGACTTGAAACCATCCATATCTAAGTACACTCCGTAAGAAATTTTGTTTCCTCTGATGACAAAGATGGAAAATTCTTCAGTTGTTACAGGAAACCAGGCGTTGTATCCGGTAGGGTTTCTGTAAAATAAATGAGAAATGAAAATCTGTGAAAATTTTATTATTGGCCATGTTTTAACATTTGGGCAAGCTTATTTGCAAAAGATAAATAGACTCAGTCAAGAAACAAATCCGATAACTAATTAGCATTAAGCTCAACTGGATCAGATTATTAAAAAATATGAGTACATACCCAGTTTTAGCAAAGTTGACGATACGTTCAGTAAGGGTTTCTTTTGGTTGGTTATCAACTGTCTTTGTTTTTGCATCAAATATATAGTCTAATATATTGCCGTGCCTTGGACCTTTAACTGTAATATTATTATAATCCCATGTCATCTGATCTTCTTGAAAATCAAATCTAAATAATCTTGTGTCTTTGGAAATTTTAGCTCGTTCCTTGACAGTTCTTACCATAGGATATTTGATTAAACTATCACCTTCAAAGTCTAAAAAGCTTTCTACTACCATTTCGTTATTAAAGTAATATTTATGAAGTTCTTGCGCAAACTTAGCTTCAATGGATTTGTTACCAAACGTCAGATCAATTGGGAGAAAATTTGTTAAATTCGCTTGCATTCTCTCTAACCACTTCTGATCTAATGCTTCTTTAATTCTTAACGTACCTTCTTCAGCAACGTAACCAGCGATATAAGGAATAGATTTGTAATTATTTGCTTTCAGCCAATTTATTGGTGCGTCGTTAAGAAAGCCTCCCAACAGTGCACTGTTTTCTACGCATGGAGCGAATGGTACCGATTGATCAGTTAATTCAAAGGTGTTTATTTCCTTCATTAATTTTTCAGGAGCCACAGCTTTTAATGCTTTAGCTAACGTATTATGATTCTTAGTATCGTTTATTCCTAGTTTGGATCCTAAAAGTTGAGCGTTATCTATTGGTTTATACGCTATAGCCCACGGGGACAAAGCAGATCCACTAAGTACTACAGCTTTATGAACTAAATTTTCAGCTAGAGGTGATAATGTAAGAAGATCCACCATTGCTGCACCGGAACCATGACCGAGAAGTATTATGTTATTAGGATCGCCACCGAAAGCTTTGATATTATCCTTGATCCAATTTAGTGCTTTTAATACATCTTTTATACCCACATTTCCTGGTGCATCTTGCACTCCAAGGCAAAGGAATCCAAATACTGAAAGACGATAATTTACTTCAATAAGAACTAATTCAGATTTAATCAGGGTTTTGTATGAATATGTTCTAGTGCTGTTTGTGTCTGAAAAGTCTTCTCCGCCGATCCAGACTATGACAGGTTTGGTAGTGTTTAAGCTTTTGGTAAATATGTTCAGGGTCAGACAGTCTTCGACTCCAATGAGTCCTGAGGAACTGGGTTGGGCGCATAATATATCCGTTTTATTCGCTACTAATTCATCGTATTTAGAAGGTGGGGGGGCCTCCTGAAAATGAGAAATAAACAATATGAAATATCGCAGATCCACGTAACGATGTATGGTCGTGTAAAAGGATTGTAATAATTCTAATGTAACATCACAAAACAACACACAATGTAACGCCACATGACAGGCCGGACGCGGCGAGTAGCGCTGCGGGTGCACGGTCAGTTTCACTCGCGTCCGCGTCGGGCGGGCGCGCGCTGTCTATAGTCACAAAATAACTATACCAATATTATTACTTCAAGTAGAAGAGGATGATGATATTTTAACGAAAAGGAAACTAAAACCAAGACAGAAAAAGCATGAGAAGTTTAAAAAATAGGGAGAAGGAAGGTGCTTTTAATATTTTGGTAAAAAAACATTTACAAGACAATATCTGTAGTGTCGTAAAGAATAGAGTTGCATTTGAGACAAATTTATTAATAGTTCGTCCTTTTTAGGGTTCCGTAGCCAAAATGGCAAAAAACGGAACCCTTATAGATTCGTCATGTCTGTCTGTCTGTCTGTCTGTCTGTCTGTCTGTCTGTCTGTCTGTCTGTCTGTCTGTCTGTCTGTCTGTCTGTCTGTCTGTCTGTCTGTCTGTCTGTCTGTCCGTCCGTATGTCACAGCCACTTTATTCCAAAAGTATTAAGACTACATAGTTGAAACTTGGTAAATAGGTGTATTCTGTGAACCGCTTTACGATTTTTACACAAAAATAAATAAAATAAAAGATTAAGGGGGGCTCCCCATACATGGAACTGAAACTGAAAATATTTTTTTTCATCAAACCAATACTTGTGGGGTGTCTATAGATAGGTCTTTAAAAATGACATTGAGGTTCCTAGGACTATTTTTTTTCAAAGTCAACCGTTTGAAAGATATCTGCCGCCAAAGTGGTAAAATGTGTGTCCCCCCCCCCTTTAACTTTTAAAGTAAGAGGGTGAAAAATCTAAAAAAAATATATGCTATAGATCTTAATAAACACTTTCAACGAAAATTGGTTTGAACGAGATACAGTAATTAGTTTTTGAGATATAGTACATTTTCCAAAACCGCAAATATAACTTTGTCATTCATACAAACACTGTGAAAAACAAAGTTATTTTTTCAGACGAAAAATGATAGCGGTATTAAAATATGGTATGGTATATAATGTACCTACGGAACCCTACTGCGCGTGGCCCGACACGCACTTGGCCGGTTTTTTTGGTAAATTTGACCATGATGGCGGCAGTGTCCACCCGCCGGCGCCGCGGCCCGCAACAATGCTTCGAAATAATTAAAGACGTCGTGGGCGGCGGGCGTCGCGCGCCGCCGCCGCGTGCGGGGCGGTGTCGTCGCACGCAGCGTGAATACGACCGTTCCCGAAAATTGTCGAACAGGAACGGTGGCGGGTGCAAACGACCATGCATGACCTGCCGCGCCGTGGCAACTGTTAGTAGGTACTGTGTGTGACTATTTCCTCAAGAAATATATGACGTAAGTTCTGCCATTTCAGAGAAAATTTTCGGTAGGTACTGTTAATATCACGTCAGGTTTATAAAACTATGTTACCAATGGATCCAAACTCCTGTTAATGTTGAATTTAAAGTAAACCACAAAGGGCAATGGGGAATGCAAGCCTCATTGTCTATGGGTCCAACTTCTAGTTTTGCGCGTACATCTCCATGACTCAGTGACGGTCGACATGTATGTAACGTCTAATGTGCCTTGTCTGTACCTATTTAACAGACGAAAATGTTATGCCGGCACCACATTATTCGCCAAGCATCGGCACAATTCATCGTACGTTGCTGGTTTTGTAACAAATGCTTTAAAGAGGTTCTTTTAAAAGTATCAATGTACGATAAATTGTGCCGATGCTTGGCAAATATGTAGTCTGGCATTAAATAAAGAACCAAATTTTCTGCGAAATATGAGTCAGTCAATACCAGTTTACACTGCTTCTATTCACAGAACAAAAAAAAAAAATCCCCAGCTTATATTAACTTTCAGAAGGGAATTATGATATGATCGAAGAGGGAATAAGAAAATATTTAAGCAAGTAGGTACTAATAGTAGATTGTACAACAAGTGAATAAAATGAGTTTTATGTACGAGTTATACACTCTGCTTTTCACTTCGATTGTGAGGAAATTAAACAGCAATATTGCAAAAAAAAAGTGACAAATTATATAATTTTGGAATGTGCTCCTCAAGACCTTTCATTTGATACCCATATAATAGAAAAAAAATTTTTCTTAGATTTCAGTGACAAATTATAGAATTTTGGAATGTGCTCATCAAGGCCTTTCATTTGATACCCATATTCAAAAAATTAAAAAAAAAATCTTAAATTTTTGTGACAAGTTATATAATTTTGAAATGTGCTCATCAAGGCCTTTAGTTTGATATCCATATTTGAAAATTGAAAAAAAAAAACTTGGATTTTAGTGACAAATTATAGAATTTCGGAATATGCTCAACAAGGCCTTTTATTAGATACCCATATTCAAAAATATTTTTTTTTATAAAATTTTAGTGACAAATTAGGTACTTATATAATTTGTGCCTTTCATTTGATACTCATATTCAAAAAATGAAAAAGTTATTTTTCTTAAATTATAGTGACAAATTAAATAATTTTGGGATGTGCTCATCAAGGCCTTTCATTTGATACCCATATTAAAAAAATATTTTTTATATATAAAATTTTAGTGACAAATTATATAATTTTGGGATATGCTCATCAAGGCCTTTCATTTCAAAGGGTGTGCAGGAAAAAAGACAGAATAATTTTGAGATGTTTTCGTTTTATGATATTGATTCAGCAACCGTTCTCCTACGACCGATTTGCTATTGGACTGTTCGTCGACAGGACGATTCATTTATTTCCATTTCCCCAACAGAGTCTTTCACCTACGGACTGTTCGCCGACAGGACCTTTGGTATATGTCACTTTTGACGACACGCCGTTCCACCTATTGAATGTTTCACCGACACGACGATAAACCTATAACTCTTTTAACTACAACCCTTTCCATCTATGGAGGATTCGCCGTCAATATTAAGGCAAGCGATATTACAAAGAATAATAAATAAATATTTCAGGTCAGGCCGCACCACTCAGGGCCACACAGAGCCATCTAATCCCAAATAACTCAACTTGTGCTATGGGTACTAGATTACTTATAACATACATATTTTTTTTTATATATAACATATTTTTTTTTTTTTTGTAAATACATACTTGTAATAAATAAATACATAATTATAAATATAAATTGTAGTTTTAATTACTTACATGTTATTCTATTCTTTGAAAATCAAATAAATATCACGCTTATACCTAAGTATTGCAGTTGCTTTATTGTTATTTATTATCTATTACACCGGAAATGTGTTTATACAGGGTGGAATTTTTTAATGCCACCTGGAGGGAAAGTACTCTAAATAATAGAGATAGCAAATTTCTTTCAAAGGAAACATTACTTTATTTTTGAAAACAAAACAAACTGCATTCACAGATTTTTAAACATATGCTTCCCACACCCAGGAATCGAACCAGCTAAAATTCGAAAAAACAACATCCTTTGCTTTTATGTTATCAATCGTTAGGGTCAAACATAAGGTTCAAATCTCTCTAACAAACATGGTAAATTAAATGAAAGGAAAATCATTAAATCTAAACTTATTTTAATTGAACGAGAAAAAAGCTTAACTAATTAGTTGTTCGAAATTGGCCCCATGTTGCTGGATACATAAATTTATTATTTTAAGTAACTCATTTGCATGCAAGGGATGCGTAATAGTCTGCATTATGAACATCTTATCGAAATAGTTCTACATAGATAATTTATTGTGAACTAACTAACATAATGGAGCCTTAAGTAAAAGTGTTTTATCTTGTCTTTCATGGTTTTCCTTTCATTTAATATACCATGTTTGTTACAGAGATTTGATCCTTATGTTTGACCCTAACGATTGATATCATAAAGTACAGGGTATTGTTTTTTCGAATTTTAGCCGGTTCGATTCCTGGGTGTGGAAAGCGTATTTTTAAAAAACTTTGAATGCAGTTTTGTTTCTTTTTAAAAATAAAGGAATGTTTCCTTTAAGTGAAATTAGCTATCTCCATTGTTTAGAGTACTTTCCCTCCAGGTGGCATTAAGAAATTCCACCCTGTATAAATATTTTATTAAAACTCATTTATTTTGCATACTAGGAACAAAGACGTATTAGAAGTTTAAATAATATTTAGTTGTTTAATATTATTTTATAGTTAATTAAATATAGTTTTAATTAAATGTTTAAGTACATTCTTTGTAATATTGCTTGCCTTAATATTGACGGCGAATCCTCCGTAGATGGAAAGGGTTGTAGTTAAAAGAATTATAGGTTTATCGTCGTGTCGGTGAAACATTCGGTAGGTGGAACGGCGTGTCGTCAAAAGTGACATATACCAAAGGTCCTGTCGGCGAACAGTCCGTAGGTGAAAGACTCTGTTGGGGAAATGGAAATAAATGAATCGTCCTGTCGACGAACAGTCCAATAGCAAATCGGTCGTAGGAGAACGGTTGCCGAATCTATGATATTGTGTACGTTTTATGATTTTGTCGGTTAGATTAGACAAAACTAAAGAACTTTTACTAATTGTTTTTTATTTAGATAGTGTTTTTCTACTAGTTACCAACAAATAAATTAATCGTGTAAAGTGAAGTGAAGTTTTCTTTTGTTATTTTCACTACACTAGGTACCTATTGTGTATATCCGCATTTAAAAATAAAATCATGGAGAAAAAAAAATGAAAAATTTTACAAGTCCCAGCTCCATACAAAATCAGCCGAAATTTTTAAGTCTTGTGCCCCATTTGCTACACAAGGTGGGAAAAAGTGAAAAATTTTGCAAGTCCCAGCTCATACAAAATTACTCAATTTTTTTTAAGTCTATTTTTATACTTTTTTCCACATTTTTTTTGAAATCGTCTATTTCTGTTTGATAACAGTGTTTTTCGTCATTTTGAAAAAAAAACGTTAGAGTGCATTTTTGGTGCGCCCCCTTTGTGACTCCCGGACCGATAGTTTGATACCCATATTCAAAAAATGAAAAAAAATATTTTTTTTTCTTCGATGCTTTTCAATTGATACCCATTTTAAAAATTAAAAAAAATATATGTCATGGTTTATGTAAAAAATTAAGATTTAACGACGTTAAATTGCGTGTGTGGTTGTTTACCTGTCGACCTTTAGTTTGTCTACAGTCTAAACTTAGACGAAGATTTTACTTTATGCTCTAGGAAGTCTAAAGTATGAAAAGCGATTTTAAGGGACATTAAGGCACAATTGTTAATTCACGAAAATAAATAAATACTTAAAAATATTATTGAAGCTATTTCCAATATTATATAGAAAAAAAAACAACCTATAAGCTTACTTTGAATCTAAAATCCCCCGAAGAATTACCTCCATATGGAACGCCATAAAATGAAAAATAATCATCGTCGTGTGCCTTAAAACCGAGCACTGTGCCTTCAGTGGTTTTCACTTTAATACGTGTATTGTCTATTTGCGCTGCCAGTTCTATTATGAGGAACAATCCAACAATTCCGATGTGAAACATGCATGTGAAACATGTATGAAACATTGTGTGAGAAACGGTCACACACAACGTAATCGCGAGTGCTGCGGGGCAGCACGACTGGTGCCGCGCGCGCCCGACCGACGGCGACGGGAGTCTGCCCGAGCATTGACCTTGAACTCGCTAACGTCATAGTAGATTGAGTGAATTTGTGTTGTGTTGTGCGTGTCGCGGCAGTGGGTCTGCACACTATTGCGTCGCGACACAACGCGTTCTGTCGTTTTTTCTCCACAGTATCAATCGAAGCTTTGCTGCGCTTGCACGTTCATAATGATTTCATCAGGTTCTGAGAGTGATTTAGAAGAAGACCTTAATTTTTTATATATGATGATACTTTTTTAGAAGAATAAAAAGAAAGCACTGAATTGCACCTAAATAAAGAAATATGTACTTATACTAAATACCTACTATGTCCGCAAATTGGAAATGAACTTGGCGGTAATGTTTTTAATCTCAAAAACAAAAAACAATTGTAATTTTTTTATATACTTACCTAGCTAGACCATATCATCTTATTGAAAATTATAATTCAAGAATTAATATATTATTAGAATTTTATTGCTCCATGTCATTTTTAGTTGCGAATGTCGTCAACGTTTACTTACCAGCCTCATTTAATGTTCTTACAATCAATTTAATTTTTGCATTTGGTATCATCATAATAGTATAGTTTATGAAACTGATGCATAATGAGTGTATTAAGAGGTACCTACCTAGTTACGTGCAGTTTCATATTGAACCTACTTAATAAAATATCAACGTTAGAAAAGAGAGAGCGACTTTGCTTTGTATTTAGTTACCTTGTTACCTTGATTATGAGTTATGAATCATTTTCGTCGCTTAATCTAAAATATCGGGCGGAGTAAATTTTTTTACATTCAGTGCTGTCAGAAATTTTAAAGAAAGAATAATAAAAATCTTACGATATTCAGTACAATAACAATATTTATAACGAAAAAAAAAACCGGCCAAGTGCGTGTCGGGCCACGCGCCATAGGGTTCCGTAGTTACCTTATACCATACCATATTTAATACCACCTATAATTTTTCGTCTGTAAAACTAACTTTGTTTTTCACAGTGTTGGTATGAATGACAAAGTTATATTTGCGGTTTTGGAAAATGTGCTATATCTCAAAAACTAATTACTATATCTCTTTCAAACCAATTTTGGTTGAAAGTATTTATTAAGATCTACAGTATATATTATTTTTAGATTTTCACTCTCTTATTTCAAAAGTTAAAGGGGGGGGGACACACATTTTACCACTTTGGCGGTGAATATCTTTTAAACGGTTGACTTTGAGAAAAAGTTGTCTTAGAAACCTTAATGTCATTTTTAAAGACCTATCTATAAACACCCAACACGTGTTGGTTTGAAGAAAAAAAATTTTTTCAGTTTCAGTTTTATGTATGGGGAGCCCCCCCTTAATCTTTTATTTTTCTTATTTTTGTAATAAATTCGTTAAGCGGTTAACAGAATACATCTACCTACCAAGTTTCAACTGTGTAGTCTTAATACTTTCGGAATAAAGTGGCTGTGACATACGGACAGACAGACAGACAGACAGACAGACATGACGAATCTATAAGGGTTCCGTTTTTTGCCATTTAGGCTACGGAACCCTAAAAAATCAGCCGTTTCATACAAAAATCAATAACAAAAATATCTAAATGTATAACACATACACATTATTACAGTGTGTCGTGTCGACACAACACAACACAATAATGTATTTCTAACCATACTGAATGTATGAAACCGATACGTACTGTGTCGCGACACAACACAACACAACACAATAGTGTGTTTCTAGTCATACTAAATGTATGAAACCGACACGCTTCTGTCGCGACACGACACAACACAACACAATAGTATGTTTCTAGCGGTACGTAGGCGTCGCGTCGTCGCACGCACACTGCTCACCAAAATTATCGATGATAAATCAAGGTGCGCGCGCCAGTCGTAGTTACGACTGTACGTAATAAATACCGCCCGGGCTGCGCTGCCGCTCGTGTACCTACCTACATGCTTTCCTAAGATATTTTAGCAAAAAATATATTTGTAAGAATGAGGATATATTTTACATTAACCTCAACTAATAACTTATTAGTAATAAGGCATTTCTTAGGTACTTGTCGAAACAGACGAAATATATTTCTTTATCATTTGTGTGTAATTTTGTTAAAAAATAACTTTGCTACAGAAAAAAAAGTATTTTGAATGCCTATTATTTGAAGTTATTGTAAAATATTCAATTTGCAAAATATTGAATTTTAAAGATTATAATTTTGATAAGTGTAGACAAATGAAAAAGTAAAAATATAGGAAGTTATAGTTAATAGTGATAAAAATACAAATTCATAATTGTTTTACTTTATTTGAATAAATACATGATTAACTAAAACCACGTTTTAATTAATCCTATTTTGACCGTAACTTTTCAAATCACTAAACAGATAACATGACGTAGGTAATGAAAAAAATGTAGTTAGTTGCTGGTCTATGTAGGTACAAAAATAATAAAAAACTTTGTATTATAGATCCCTGATGCTTACCCTACAGGGCAAAATTGTTTTGTATAGACACTGACTTGACTTTTGACGATTGAATAAACTGAGCGGCAGCCCTACGTGTTTAGACTATTATCGCTCGCTCGAGGCTCGAGTTGGCCTACTTATTTGATTCTACTATGCCAACGTTATTGCCAACCCAACCACGAAACAAAAACCGGCCAACTGCATTTCGGATCACGCGACGCGCAGTAGGGTTCCGTTGTTATCTTATCATATATCATACCTTATATACCACTATCATTTTTCTTCTGTAAGAATAACTTTGTTTTTCATAGTGTTTGTATAAATGACAAAGTTATATATTTTGCGGTTTTGGAAAATGTGATATATCTCTAAAACTAGGTTACCTACTAAATATATCTCAATAAAATTATTTTTTGTTGAAAGTGTTTATTAAAATCTACATAAGTGCTGTGTACTTAGTACTTATGTATACTTATGTTATAAAAAGATATTTTTTACATTTTTCACTCTCTTATTTTAAAAGTTAGAGGGGCGGGACATACATTTTACCACTTTGGAAGTGTAGGTATATCTTTCAATAGTTTTTTTTAACCTTAACCTTTTATCTTTTTATTTTTATGAAAAATCGTAAAGCGGTTCACAGAATACATTTACCTACGAAGTTTCAACTGTGTAATCCTAATAGTTTCGGAATAAAGTGGCCGTGAAATAAGGATGGACAGACAGACAGACATAACGAGTCTATAAGGGTTCCGTTTTTGCCATTAGGCTACGGAACCCAAAAGATTTGATCGTTGGTTAGAAACGTTACTGAGAATTTGCGATTATGCCAATACATCGCTGGGTTTCTCCAAAATGGAGCATGATGGTGAGGATTTTCGATACCGATAACGATATTTTTTACCGTTATCGTAACGTTACTTGTACAACGTTACTTCATAACGTTGTAACATAATAACTAACGTTTCATTGAAAGTCTTTCATGGTTATTCTTATTCCGTTTCTGTATATTTTTATATGTTTAAACAATGTGTAAATAAGCAGTGAAAAGTAAAATAAAATTTTATTTAAATTAGCAGAATTGAATGAGCAATCCACCATTAAAGCGCTTATACCGGTCCACTAGCGCCGCCAATTAATTTATTTTTATAAACAAGTCAATATTAAAAAAAGGGATCCACTATGACATCTTAAATTATCTCTAATATTTTTTTAATAACTCTTTAAAATTTTTCATTCTTTGTAAGTACTAGTTTTAAAATGCAATCGAAACTACAGTGACCACTTTTGGTTTAAATGGATTTTATAACTTACAGAAAGAATGAAAACTTTTGAAGATAGTTCCTGATACGAAACAATATCGGAAAAAATAATTACATCTAAAATTTATTAATAACACGACTGCTCTGCCAAAAACGAACTAAAAAGTTAAACAACAATTGTCATTGCAGTCGGGGGACCGTTTGGTGGAAAAAAATTCAGTCGTGTTTTTAATATTTTTTAAATTCAATTATTTTACTTCACACATTTTAGTGACTAATTATATAGTATTGGAATGTGCTCATTAAGACCTTTCATTTAATGCCCATATTGTAAAAATTTAAGAAGAAAAATTTATTTCACATTTGAAATTGGCGTCGTACGTACGTACAGTCGCCATATTGACTTTAAAAAAAATATAGCCAATGTCACTCGGAATGATGTAAGGATTCTAACGATATTCTATACATCCATTTAGCAGTTATGGTGGAATAAACAAACTCACATACCTAACCTACCCACAAGCATAATATACTACATTCATGAACCCTGAACACACACTCCTTTTTTTGTCCATGTCCATCAGCCATTTTAATGTCCCCACTGCTGGGGCACAGACCTTCCTTATGGGTGGATAAGGAGGACATGCCATAACCCACCACGCGGGCCCAGTGCGGATTGGTGGGCGTTAACGACTGCAAATGCAGCCGGGACCAATGGCTTAACGTGCCTTCCGAAGCACGGAGGAGCTCGAGATAATATTTTTTTGGTCACCCATCCCATGACTGATCCTTGCGAAAGTTACTTAACATCTGCAATCGCTGGACCAGGAGGCGCTAAACCACTGCGCCACCGAGCTCCTTTTTTGAGCAGTCGTATAATAATAAAAAATCGTTAAGCGGATAACAGAATACATCTACCTACCAAGTTTCAATTGTGTAATATTAATACTTTCGGAATAAAGTGGCTGTGACATACGGACGGACAGACGGACAGACAGACAGACATGTCGAATCTATAAGGGTTTCGTTTTTTGCCATTTAGGATACGGAACCCTAATAAAAATGGATCGGCTAGGTACGGCACTTGAATGAAAGAGATAGCCGATCTGCGTGTGCCGCGCCGCGTTGTTATCTGCAATACCACACGCGCGACAAAGACAGAAACTGCACCCGCCCATAAGTGTGACCGAGACAAACAATGAGTCATTGCTCAGACTCGACAACAACGGGTCATTGTCAACGGTTGTTGTCGAGTCTGAGCTCTGACACAGAATACATAATAATACTCTGAGCGCAGTGCTACAGATGGAAACCCCCGCGCGCCCGCGCCCGCGCCGCCTCTGCTACGACAAGCCGCTACGACGCCTACGAGCGCTCCAGTTGCTACAGATACGACGTTTAGCAGTATGAAAAATAACTATCACAACCTACAAACAGACAGCTATTTACATTTATTTTGTGATGCTGCTTGTGACGCCGCCGTCGCCGCCGTTGGTTTGACAATAACTGGTCGATAAACGACTTTTCTTGTTGTTCTACGACTTTTCCGAAAACATGCCGAGCATGGCTCTCTCCATTGCATTCTTATGAGACCCATCGTCACAGTACATGTCGGATTGTAAAATAGTTTAAACTTGAGGGTCATCTGCCACGGACACAATATCATCGGACCATCGTTTTCTGGGTCTGCCTTCTTTCCCATTCCCTTTGCCTTAAATGGGCGGGTAACCTATCACGGTATAATGACAAAAGGTGGACTCTCACGTCCACCGGATGGGACCGGACTTGACTTGATAATTATAATGTATGTCGTCTTCACTGATTTCGGCAACAAAACAAAAAAAAATGAATGAATGAATGAATGAAAAAAAACTTTATTTAAATAAGCTCACAAAATGAGTGTTTTTAAATCGTCAAATAATTTTTTTTATATATCACACACTTTAAAAAATTGCCCGCAATAGTATGAGTAAAACTGGTTAGTCAGAAGAAGAAAAAGGGGAATCTGTAATGAAAAGGCTGTCTGTGTGAAGTTTAGTCCGATTATGTGCCACAAATAGTTCAATTCAATAGGCAGGCGCCCGCCGCCGCCATCTTTCTATTCACTTCAATTTATACTAGCGCCATCTAGTAGAAATGTGGAGGAAATCATAAATATCAATAATTACATGCAGCCGATGCAGCGTATTTCAAAAGAAGACGTATGATTTAAACTTACAGCAGAGTTTTGTTTGGCACCCTCGAGGCGCGTACGCATGACATTGGCGCTACGCGATGCATGGCATGACTCATGGCGCGCAGCGCAGGACGAACGAAAGTGACATTCGTTTAAGACAGCTGACGGAGTGCAGCTAGTGCAATTCCATCTATTTATTAATTAATTAGGTCATTGGCCCTGTTTTATCATAGTGAGTTATGAGCAAGACAGTTTTGTGGCAATTTAAAATTTAATGTGTACCTATAAAGTGCGTGCTGATATTGTGATTGTGGGCCATGTGCGCAGCTGTTGTCAAATTCATCAAGGTCAGAGTTGTTTGTTTACATCATGCATGAGACATTCTTTAATTTTATCTAAGGAGTAGTTAAAGGTCAATAGATGTCCCTTAAACCACTTAATAATTATTATTAGAAAGAAAGAAAGGAAGAACAATTTCCACCGTAACGTGGTGATTTACCTATAATCAGGGAATGATAACGTTATTTTTAAATGTAACGTTATTTCTTACTTTTTTTACCGTTAATTCTAACCTTAACGTTATGTCAATAAATAACGTTACTTTCTGCCGTGCATAAACTATAATGCCGTTAACCGATCTGAAGCCGAATTTGACCTTTTAATACCATTTGACACAGGAAAAAAAGCGCCATTCCATTGTCCTCGAGCTTCACTTTAAGCATGTTGACAGACATTCAGGAACAGATATCTCGAAAACTACAAAAGATATCGAAAAATTTGACTGAATAAAACTTGTAGCAAATTTAATCAGCTGTTATTTTGTAAAAAGCTTTATGTCGCTAAAACCCATAGTTTCCGAGATATATGTGAAAAATTGAAAAATAGAACCTTCAAACTCCCCCTCCCCCCCGGCAAAGGGGCTACAGACGGGGACTTTTGATATGTTCAACTCCTAACTATAGTCAACAAAGTTACGAAGTCAAAAATTGTGTTCCAATCTTTTCCCTCTACACCTTTTCGTTTACTGGGGTACTAGTGGAATACTTCAATTTCTCGCTCAGTTACTTACTATTCGATGAGAGTAGAATACTTCTTTTAAACCACCTATCGTTTTATCTGTGTTTTTAATTAACTTTCCTAGTAGAAATATACGATTCGTAATTAAAATATAAAGAAATCAAATGAATAAGAATATTACAATAAAATTATAAGAGCTTGAATAAGAAAATGCAACAGTGTTTCGAGATCGAGAAAATTTTTGCTCTCTGAAAACTTTAGAGCACCAGCTGTCTTTTGCCATTTTCAATATTAAACTGGATAGGATGGCTTGACTATTCAGTAATTTTTGCGCTAGCCTGGAAAAGTTACCTTTTCTTTACAGAAATATGTATTATCAATGAAATATTTTTATCTTTTTAGGGTTCCGTAGTCTAATGGCAACAAACGGAACCCTTATGGTTTCGCCATATCTGTCTGTCTGTCCGTCCGTATGTCACAGCCACTTTATTCCGAAACTATTGAGATTAAACAGTTGAAACTTGGTAGGTAGATGTATTCTGTTTACCGCTTATCGATTTTAACACAAAAATAAAAAAAAATAAAAGATTAAGGGGGGCTCCCCATACACGGAACTGAAACTGATTTTTTTTTATTCAAAACAATACGTGCAGGGTGTCTATAGATAGGTCTTTAAAAATGACATAGAGGTTCTTTACTAATTTTTTTCTCAAAGTCAATCGTTTGAAAGATATACACCGCCAAAGTGGTAAAATGTGTGTCCCCCGTCCCCCCTTTAACTTTTGAAATAAGAGTGAAAAATAAAAAAATAAAAAATATGCTGTAGATCTTAATAAACACTTTCAACGAAAATTGGTTTGAACAAGATACAGTAATTAGTTTTTGAGATATAGCACATTTTCCAAAACCGCAAATATAACTTTGTCATTCATACCAACACTATGAAAACAAAGTTATTTTTTCAGACAAAAAATGATAGTGGTATTAAATATGGTATGGTATAATATAAGGTAAGTAAGGAACCCTACGGCGCGTGGTCCGACACGCACTTGGCCGGTTTTTTTACACTACAGCCCAAAACAAGAAGAGTGTATTGTGTTCAAGATTCATGTCAGGGGACCTCTTAGATTAAAAATTGTTCCACAGAACGGTCCCCGACTGCAATGATACTTGTTATTTCTTTAACTAAATCACGTTGTTTGGTTTTCCATCCGATGAGGTAGCTTGTCTTTTACCATAGTTGACTGCAATGTTTTGTCATCTTGTGCCGTTGTCGTTATTTTCCATTCCAGCCGATGTACATTGCAATGCGTGGTGTGAAGTTCCTTCTTTCTAAAATCAACTCACATGCAATGTACCTCTATTGGGCCATTTTTACTGGATCAATATAAATCAGCAATCAGGTTCAGATACCTTAGAAAGATGGTTTCATGAAAATTTTGTTTCATTTTGAAATTCAACCTGAAAAATATGCCCTTGATCTCGATTTAGATTGGGTAAATATTCGTGTAAATTCCCGTATTCTACCAATCAGCAAATATTTTCCACGTTGTTTCGTCATCCGATCGGAAGGCATTTGAAGTATTAATTACGAATCACAGTTGATTGCGTGTCCCATTGAATATTGGGTCCCAATTATGTCGGGTTGTTAGTTCTCAACTACCCTGGAAAATGAGAATACGCGGAAACAGAGCAGTAGGGTTCAGATTATAATTAGTATCTATCCTTCCAATGACGACTTCCGTGGTCGGGTGGTTTGTACACCGGGTTTAAGTATCTCTGAAGTCCCAGGTTCGATCCCCGGTTGGATCAATTAAGAAGAAAACCAACTTTTCTATATTGGTTCAGGTCTGGGTGTAATACGTAGAGAAGATTCCAAAGTCTGAAAAAACTACAACTACATATATGAATGGAAAGATAAACTAAATACATAAAAAATGGTGAAAGAATTATTCCGAAATGTTGAAAAATGACGAAGTTATTCAAGATTTTACAGTCGCATTTATTAAATTTTCTGTGACGTTATGGAAACTTCCCTATTCGTGGCGTATTCTATTCCCTATAATGTCATTTATAAAGTTCATCTTTGATCTGGAAGTTGTTACAATATGAAAGTAGGTTAAGTATACATTGTACTATTATGTATACCTAATACATTTTATTTCGGACACGCGAGGCTATTTTAGCAAAAAATAGACACGCAAGCATTTTTATCATATTAAGTATTTAACTCATTAACAGGTTAAAGAAAAATTTGTGCCCTAAAATTTTTTATAAATTAGGATTCATAATAAAATCTAAGGGGTTTTAAATAAAATTACTTCTTTCGGATTTATTAATCTGCTATTTTTTTTTCACATTGCTGGGAAGGTACATTACTAGGTATTTTATTGTAACTAAAAATAATACCTATCACATACCAAAGAACGTGTTGCATGAGAAATAAAATTTAAAAAAAAATATATACACAGCTGCACATCATGTTTCCCAATGTTAAATATTCCGTGGTAACTTGAAGTGCTGGTTTATTGTCCTTTAAAGATCTAAAATCGATCCTAGAACTGTAAATATTTCACCGAAGAGAAAAGACAAATAGAATGAACTAACGCGGCCTGCTTGTGTCTTTAAAAAGCTTGTTAAGTCAAATATAAGATAGTTAAATCAAGTTGAGTTAGTTTGATCTTTGACGAGTTTGATTGGTTTCTGAGAGTGAATGTTTAAGTTGTAAACTCGTTATTTGATACTGAATTTTGCAACACCCAGCGGCCAAATCTGAAACTAAAGTGTTTTAATATAGATGGCATCAACATATATAATATGTCATTATTTGTATACTCACACAGCGACGTCCTCACCGGGTCAAATTAGTTTGTTGAATTGTAAATACTGAACTTTACTGTATAAAACCACAATAATTAACATTGTGATGATGCTGAATAGTTGCTATATAATGTAGTGTATGCAGGGTTGCCAGGTAATCCAAAAAATAAAGTGGACATGTTGTAGAACCCTTAAGGTTGAGGACAAAAAAGGTGCACCCCGTTTATTTTTAGGGGGTAATTAATTATATTATTTATAAGTACCTACACATAGTATTTTACATTCTTTTTATATTATGCGATGCGAGCAACTAAGTATATCTAAAGTGTGACGCCCCAAAATTAGAAAAACAAAGACACTTTATAGTCCATGTTGTTTATTATTTTTTACCTTGGATAGAGCATCGAAAACATGGACCGTCCCCGGTAAACGGGGACACATGGAAACCCTGAGTGTATATGTATAAAACACTATAGGTACATTACATGTGATATAATTTATCTTATAAATACAAAGTTGCAATTTTGGCCTGAGTTTTCTCAGGAAAAAGTCGGTGACATGGTAATCTTTCCGAGACTGTATGTACAAATAATCTAGTTTCTTATCACAACACTTATTTGCGTGTGTGTGTTCAATGTTAACCCCAATTACGATCATATCGTTTGTTCGCCGAATTATACCGTCATGCATGGCCAAAGTAGACCCATATCATTTTGCAAACAAACTTCTTATCAGTTTGGACTTTCTTTCTCGGAGAAATATGTTATAATATAAAGTAATGAGTAGAGCCAAGAGTAGAGCAAATAGCAAAATAATCAAACAATTTCAAGATGTGACAATGATTACTTAGAATAAATGTATAAGGTAAGTAATACAAATCTAAAACAATTTATCCGTTTCATAACGTAACATCTAATTGACGTGCAAGTAAAATAAAGAAAATGCCTAGTAATATTGACCTTAGGTTTTTCTTAATAACTTAATACCTCAGTGTGACTTCTAAGGTACCTAGTCCGATAGTCTTGGATTAACTTTGTTATTTCAGCGGCTTGAAATACCGTGCTTGCCTATGTAGCAGGATTTTATTAAGCGGAGTTTTTTCTTAATCTTTTTTAGAAAAGGTATGGATTATTGTGGACTAAGATAATTAATACTGTGTGGGATATTGTACAGTACAGCAGTAACATTTTTACTGAATTATCAGGAAAATTATAATAGTCCTAGGAAGATTGTGAATGGTGGGGGAAGATTTAATTGGGAGTTGGGAAAATGATGTGTGATCTGAAGGACAATACAATGCGCGCTGTGAGTTCATGACATCTGAGAGGAACAATGAACAACTATTAATCAGATAAATTGCCAATAATTATCCTATGTTTCTCCAGTAAAACCATAATTTACCGAAATTAGTTTGGTTAGTTAGGGCTTATTTCAAGTCCGCCTGGCTAGCTACCACCATTTTATTTAAGTCTGACGCCATAACAATAATTTAAAAATTGTTGTGTTCTGGCAGTTAGAGGTATGATAGCCAGTTCCTCGGTGAAGAGGATTCCAAAAGAGGCCAAATCTGAAACTAAAGTGTTTTAATATAGATGGCATCAACATATATAATATGTCATTATTTGTATACTCACACAGCGACGTCCTCACCGGGTCAAATTAGTTTGTTGAATTGTAAATACTGAACTTTACTGTATAAAACCACAATAATTAACATTGTGATGATGCTGAATAGTTGCTATATAATGTAGTGTATGCAGGGTTGCCAGGTAATCCAAAAAATAAAGTGGACATGTTGTAGAACCCTTAAGGTTGAGGACAAAAAAGGTGCACCCCGTTTATTTTTAGGGGGTAATTAATTATATTATTTATAAGTACCTACACATAGTATTTTACATTCTTTTTATATTATGCGATGCGAGCAACTAAGTATATCTAAAGTGTGACGCCCCAAAATTAGAAAAACAAAGACACTTTATAGTCCATGTTGTTTATTATTTTTTACCTTGGATAGAGCATCGAAAACATGGACCGTCCCCGGTAAACGGGGACACATGGAAACCCTGAGTGTATATGTATAAAACACTATAGGTACATTACATGTGATATAATTTATCTTATAAATACAAAGTTGCAATTTTGGCCTGAGTTTTCTCAGGAAAAAGTCGGTGACATGGTAATCTTTCCGAGACTGTATGTACAAATAATCTAGTTTCTTATCACAACACTTATTTGCGTGTGTGTGTTCAATGTTAACCCCAATTACGATCATATCGTTTGTTCGCCGAATTATACCGTCATGCATGGCCAAAGTAGACCCATATCATTTTGCAAACAAACTTCTTATCAGTTTGGACTTTCTTTCTCGGAGAAATATGTTATAATATAAAGTAATGAGTAGAGCCAAGAGTAGAGCAAATAGCAAAATAATCAAACAATTTCAAGATGTGACAATGATTACTTAGAATAAATGTATAAGGTAAGTAATACAAATCTAAAACAATTTATCCGTTTCATAACGTAACATCTAATTGACGTGCAAGTAAAATAAAGAAAATGCCTAGTAATATTGACCTTAGGTTTTTCTTAATAACTTAATACCTCAGTGTGACTTCTAAGGTACCTAGTCCGATAGTCTTGGATTAACTTTGTTATTTCAGCGGCTTGAAATACCGTGCTTGCCTATGTAGCAGGATTTTATTAAGCGGAGTTTTTTCTTAATCTTTTTTAGAAAAGGTATGGATTATTGTGGACTAAGATAATTAATACTGTGTGGGATATTGTACAGTACAGCAGTAACATTTTTACTGAATTATCAGGAAAATTATAATAGTCCTAGGAAGATTGTGAATGGTGGGGGAAGATTTAATTGGGAGTTGGGAAAATGATGTGTGATGTGAAGGACAATACAATGCGCGCTGTGAGTTCATGACATCTGAGAGGAACAATGAACAACTATTAATCAGATAAATTGCCAATAATTATCCTATGTTTCTCCAGTAAAACCATAATTTACCGAAATTAGTTTGGTTAGTTAGGGCTTATTTCAAGTCCGCCTGGCTAGCTACCACCATTTTATTTAAGTCTGACGCCATAACAATAATTTAAAAATTGTTGTGTTCTGGCAGTTAGAGGTATGATAGCCAGTTCCTCGGTGAAGAGGATTCCAGGTGTAGTGCGCTTCCACCTTCGGCCTTATCGTCACTTAACATCAGATGAGTGAGGTGAAGGCCAAGCACTATCACGTTATGCATAAAAAAAGATAAATTGTTACTTATTTGTCTATGTCCCTTCAGTCAAACCATAAATAGTTCGTAAGATTGCGTGTGCTCAATCCCATTAATCTAATTTTAGTTTTTCACTAGTAAGATCACAAAATTCCGATTTTTTACAACAATCCTGCAACACTTTCAAAGCCAGGAGGAAGCTACGCCGGAGGTGGAAATGTGAAGGTTACAGCTTTCAAGGTTACATGCTTTCAGACATTTAAATTGCATGCTATGAATTAATTACAATGTAGATTATCCTTTCTATATTAGAATATATTTTTCGGTAATATTTTAGCTTATTTCGTATTGTTCGATTTATTATTAGGAATTTCGAATGGTTTTTGCGTAGTTTACTTATTTCTGTTGAATCTATTTGCTTTGTAAAATTGCAAGAACAAGTAGGTAGTTACTTACTAACGCTAATGTGTAAAGAAATAAAAGAAATTACTTATTAATGTTTTTTTATCCACTACGGGATAGTGTTTTAGCTTCACCGCACCTGATGTTAAATGACGATAAGGCAGAAAGTGTAAGCGCACTACACCCTCACTCCTGAGAAACTGGCTTTCTTACCTCTAACTGCAGGAACACAAAAAAAAAATGTTTTTATGGCGTTAGACTTAAGTAAGATGTAGGTAGCTAGCTAGCCAGGCTACTTGAAAATAATTTCTGCCACAAACCAAACCTAGTATAAACGTGCCCCCTCCTGGGAATCGAATTCGGGACCGCTGCGTCTTACGGCGACGTGGGCGAACAACTATACCACACATTAAATAATAATAAAAAATTTAAACATAAAAATGATCTTAAGACAGGAAAATCACGTGGTAGTGGTGGGAAACGTGGATAAAAACCATTTTTTTCGGCATAAGTGCTTATTCTGTGAAGGTTTGGCCAACCTATTGATACTTAAGTATTCATTTCCTAATGCAAAATTTGTGTCACAGTTATTTCTAACATCACGCAAGTTTCCGTGTCCAAATCGTAATGAATTCAACACAATGTGATGTCGCGTTGTTTAATGAGCTGCTCTTTACCATAACTATGTTTGTTTGTGTGGCAATATTATGTGTATTTTATTAATGTGCGGTGATTACGTTAGAAAATTGTTTACTAACTCTGAAGTTTGACCTCTTCTTTCTTTTTTAACGTTTTGTGTGCAATTTATCTGCAAGAAAATCCTTGTATAACCCAGTCGAGTTAATTCGGCACTTGAAGCGCGATAGACCCCCTTCGTTTTCTCTTTACCTCACGCCACTGTCGTCATGCCAGTAGCCTTAATACATTTGTTAGCGATAATTTATCGATAATCTATCGAAAACTTTCAAAAAATTGGCGGTGGCGTGAAGAAAGGAGAAAACGAGAGGGGTCTATCGCGCTACAGGTACCGAGTTAACTCGACCGGGTAGTAATAATAATTGTTAAAGCAAATTTGCTTGAACATATTATTTTTAATTACATTTCAAGCTAATTTTACTCTATTTGGTTACCAAGACTATTTAACAGATAGATCAATGCACTATAGTTCTATTTAAACTAGTTATAAAGATTTAAAAGGTACTTCAATTATTTAATTTCAGTAGTAATATAAAATGTAAATTCCCAAAAAAACATATAATTATTACATTACATAGCCAAGAAGCAAACATAATATTTTTTCGATCAATGCACTATAGTTCTATTTAAACTAGTTATAAACATTTGAAAGGTACTTCAACTATTTAATTTCAGTAGTAGGTAATATAAAATGTAAATTCAAAAAAAAAAACATATAAATATTACATTATATAGCCGAGAAGCAAACATAATACTTTTTCGAAAATTAAAATATATCACAAAGTTGCGTCTAATTTTAAACTAATACGACGACGATTTATTTATTTCAAATAATTTGCATATTCCCGAGTTGAATTTTTAACACATTTATTCTAGTTTACATTACAAAGCAACTGTATTACCGATTTTTACGAATTGTTGAATTATTTCGATTTTTTTGTAGTGTTGTACGGTTTGTGAGGGTTGGGTGTATTTTTATTCTTGTTGTTTCGTATGTCCCCCTTAAATATGTGCCATAAAATTTTATCTAATATTCCTAAATTACTTACTTCTACCTTCTACGCACAAAAGGATTCGATATTGAATATACTAAACAAAGTTTTTTTTTACATTATTAGCAGAATTTGTTTTTGTAATAAAATCCAAATTACTTTCAATTATAATTTACATATCACATTTCTCTCGTGCGTAATTCTGGTGATAAATGAAGCCGTAACTTCATTCCATGTAGGGAAAGGGGTTAATAGGGATAAGTAATTTTGCCTGAGTAACACAGTAACTGTATAATAAGTAAATAATTATTTAAATTATGAGATTGAATTACTTTTGACGTCATGTTACTCAGATTTACCAACTCACATGTATAATTTAATACTGTGTGACATTTCGGCCTAATCTTTCATAGGTAATTTTAGTAGTAATAAAAGTGCGAGTAATCTTTGAAAGTTTACTGACTAGTAAGCAGACTTTGAATAAATTATCTTCTTACGAGATATTTCTCAAAAATTCTCGGAAATATTTTTCCGAACGGATAAATTAGAGACATTTAAGTCTTTTTCACCTCTCAAGCTTACGCGCTCACTAGACAAATAAAACACTTTTTGACGGATACCAGCGCGGTTTTAGTCCAGCCCCCGTGACCACGGCAGCTGCAAAGGTGCCGAAACGTCGGGAAAATCAAAAATCAAACCAAATACAAACTAATGACAAAAGTACTTTCAATAAAACCGCGCTAGTATCGGTCAAAAAATGTTTTATTTCACTTTAAGTTATTCAGAGGCCTTGGTTTTATCACGGTCGGTGGCCGAACAACTACATCATTGTGACGTATGAAATAATGAAGTCACCTATTGTTGATTTAAAAAACATGCTCTTTATTTATAAACAACAATGAACAATCGAAACAATTTTGGCAATCATTGAGTCAACTGACAGCAAAAAAATTACAATTTACTTAACTATTTTAGGGTTCTAATAAATTAAAAATAAATGGCAATTACATTTCATACAAAACTGCTCAAATTGCAAATAATTTTGGTATTACGTTTGTATATAGGAAGTTCACTGTCCGCTGCCTCGGGTGAATCGTGCATCCACTATCACGGCAAATCAAGAAAAAATCATTACAATAAAATAACTACATACGTATGTTTAATAAAATTATAAAAAACATAGTTATTTCGTTGTAATGACTTTTTCTTCATTGGCTGCGCTAGTGGAGGCTTGGTAGGTCCTTAATAACATGCAATAAAAACTTTGCGCTACAATCTTTAAAATATTCTTGACAGATGATTAAAATAACTTAGCACGACTGTGATTTCAGTAAAGGTTTTGAGGCTCACTTTCATATCCAAAATTTAAATAGACCCATGATTTTTAACTCCAATGTCAAAGTAATTAATTATTTCTAATATATTATTTATCTAATGTCAAATAGTACATTATGAGACAAGTTAGCTTAGGTTGCTCATTGCACACAAGGCTGTGGGTTGCAGCCCGAGCCGCAGGCGAGGGCGTAACTCAGCCGAGTGTGCAATGAGCGAAAGCTCACGAATTTTATACGACGTTTTTCAACACATTTGCGAGGAAAATACAAAGTAATTTACCACACAGCAACAAATACAACAAAAACAAAATATGACAATTATGGGAAAAGGAGCGTAGGTTTTCTTTTTGTTTTTTTTCACACGCCCAATGCAAGAATATTTTGCGAACGAAGGGGTGAGTGAGCATACAGCCTACTTCAAAATTATAATTTTAAGTGATAAAATGCAAATATTTTAATATTTTATAACAAAATATTGTCTTACACATTTATTTATTTCAAAAATGAATATGAATTTTCAGCGGCATAAAACCTCTTTGTTGTTACTAAAAAAAATAACTGTATTACCCGGTTAAATTGGGAATGCTCTGTTTACTCGCATAGAACTTGTAGTAAGGTACTTATTTAACTTTGTAGGGATAATTCTATAACAACCTAGTGTTTTATATATTATTGCACGCGTTTGTTATAGCTCGGTTTTTGGCCCTAAAAGCGATGTTTTAGGGCTCACTTTACGAGCAAGTGTGTTGAAAATATTTTTTCCATTACTTACGCTTCCAATCCAGCGTTATTTCATCAATGTTGAAAAGACAAAAAATACAGATGTTTGACAATCGATAAAGATAAAATAGCTATTAATATTTTCGCATTCAAAACACTATTTGTATACTTACGAGTATTAATATTTCTGGTTATTTTAATTTTTTGAGACTGCAATGAACGTCCTTTCTGAATTTTTTAAGATACTTATGAGATAGATTTTCAATCTTTTAGCAAAAATATTAAAAAATTAATACAATAAAGTTTACTTTAAAAGTAAAGTTTAAGCGAAACAAAAGTTTGCATCCATAAAACATGACGGTGTTTAAGAAATATACTTTGATATTTTACGACAAGTATTTATTTATTTATTTTTGTTTTAAAACTAATCTTTAAAGCTCTATATAAACAGGATGTTGTTAATTGAAAACGCACATACCATGTCATACCACAAACATAAAATCTTATAATTACTTTATAATAGGGGTTAAAGAATGAAATTGCCAATTTTTTTTTCACACTCAGAAGCTCTCATAATTATCTTCTATTATGTTAAATAATCTTCAGTTACATTCGAGATTATGATCATTACGGCCCACTATCAGCAATAAAAATATTTCTGTTTTTTAGTGACTCGTTTTTTGTTAGTAGAAATAATGATCACTTAATTCGTTGTAACTAAGCCGATATCATTTTTCACTTAAACATGTGGCATCAGTTAGCTGAGTGTAGTAAGTAAAACGTTCATGGTTGTTAAATAAATTAAGTCAATGTTAATGTGGATAATGCAAATTCATTAAAATTCTCCATACAAAATGGCAAGTTCATACTTAATATACCCCTAATATAATACTCAATACACACTCGATTACTTACTTCTATATAAATAATATCACATCTGAAGGTTATGTAAGTTGATCGTAACGTTGACTTGAAAAAAAAAAACGGCCAAGTGCAAGTCGGACTCGCGCACGAAGGGTTCCGTACCAAAAACAGAAAAAAATCACGTTTGTTGTTTGGGAGCCTCCCTTAAGTATTTTTTTTTTGTTTTTAGTATTTATAGTTATAGCAGCAATAGAAATACATCATCTGTGAAAATTTCAACTGTCTATCTGCAGTCGTTATTAATAGCGAGCAAAAAACGGCAAAAAAATCACGTTTGTTGTATGGGAGCCCCCCTTAAATATTATTTTTTTTCTGTTTTAGTATTTGTTGTTATAGCGGCAACAGAAATCTGTGAAAATTTCAACTTTCTAGCTATCACGGTTCATGAGATACAGCCTGGTGACAGACAGACAGACGGACGGACAGCGGAGTCTTAGTAATAGGGTACATTTTTACGCTTTGGGTACGGAACCCTAAAAATTAACATTCGCGATTCGAGATTGCATATCAAGCATAAAAACTATTATTATTTACTAAGCTTATTACAAAAAGATAATAAAAAAAACAAACTACAGTTAATTAATAAATCCGTAGAAGGTAATCGCGCATAGTCTTAACAAATTCAACCTTATTTTTTTACATCTATAAAGTGCTTAATTCCTTCTCGTATTTCTGCGAATACACCCTTTTCGGGTCATATTTGTCCACCAGCTCGGTCCAATATGGCTTCTCGTAAGTCATCAAGTGTTTAATCACTCTCTTCATACCTTCGCGCTGGGCCTTCGTACATTTCTTGCAACCATTTTGTAGAGCTTCGGCGATGTGAGCTGGAAAAAAATATTTTTTACAAATCTCAGTTTCATTTATAAAGATTTAAAGCTATGGTCCTGGTTTTTATTAAATTTATCCAAGTTTAAGTAGGTCTTCTTTTTATCGTATGATGAAGATAAGTGGGCACCTCTGGTGTAAGAGTTTATCAGCCACCTGCCAGTAAAGCCTCTAACTTGGCTTAATGACTGTTATGAGATGATAACAGCCGGGACCGATGGTTTCACATGCCCTCCGAAGCACGGAAGCGCTCAGTTGTAATGCCACTTAACGGCCACCCATCCGACACCTGGCCGGGCCGGACCGAGCTTTACTTAAGAAACGTGATCGAGTATGACCAGTTTGTCAAGCTCCGCCATGAGCGCTTCAGTTTAGGTAAAAATATGTATGGCTATTATCGTATTAACTTTCATTTGTGGATTATGTGTACCTAACAAGCAGGCACAAATGTAGGTAAACAAAAAAAGAAAATAATTATGTTTCGGTGAAATTCAAAACATAGGAATGCCAAATGAATTCCAATTAAACATTCTGTTTGAGTTTTACGTGTATTGCCTAGGGCTTTCGCCCTTTTAAATTAACAAACGAAGCAGAAAAAAAAATAAACCCATTTAGTTTTATTGTGAAGCTGAATTATTAATGTAAAAAAAGTTTATAGTCGTTTGCGATTTTTTTCTTATTCATTATAAAACAATGTTGATTTTTATTGCAATTTTTATAACATTTACTACTAATACCATAATTAAAAATAAAACTCTTATGCTAATACTTCAATAACATTAAGGAATCGGTTGCAAAATTAGTGATTCCGTTTTTTCATAAATTTCGTGTTACCGTGCTGTAGTTTTCAATTCATAGAATGAGGTACACGACTGTACTGTGATTTGCCACTAACTTATTATTAAGTGCGCAACACACCGGATGCGTAAGCGTAAGCGTGCACGTGAACGTAAGTGTACCATGACGTTGTAATGTCTGAAACTTTATGAGACGCACACCGGTTGCGTAACGTACGCGTGCACGTAGACTAATGCGTAACCCTACTCATCACAGCTCCCATGAGACAGAGAGGAACACATTGATGCGTGCAGTAATGACGTTGTACTCAATAGCATTCCCTATTGGACGTCCGTCACACCAAACAAATTCGAACACGCACGTATCTTTGCTGCGCGTCACTACGCGCGTGGCGCGTGACTACTGACTACGCATTCATTTGTATTTGTTTACAAATAGTACCGGTACTACCGGTAGTAAGTGGTGTTTTATTTTGGTTTTAAATATCTGTAACATCCATTTTGTAATGATGATATAAATTTTTTATAGCTATGGAAACCTATAATTGGCTTATTTAAGACTTATATGTAATCACTCAATCTGTACCTAATTTAGCTGTTGGTTTTCTGAATAAATAATAAAATTGTGCGAAAAAATTAGTCCATTTACTCAATCTTCATCTGACATCGCGCAGTAGAGTCGCAAACATGGCGGCTGGGTACGCAAGAGACAGGTTGCGTTGCGTGCTCAGCACGTATGCGTAAGCGTAAGCGTATGCATAACCCGGTGTGTCAGGGGGTCACGTGCGTCACTACGCGCGTGTTTACGCGCGCATGACTACGTGCGTGTCTACATAGCCGGTGTGCCCAGGCCTTTAGTCCATTTGGATTTGACGTGATCTTGCTTTGTTTTTGCAGATTTTATTAATTGACGAAGGTTGATTGAAGACCATTGTTACGAACGTTAGTCTTGACATCAATAGAGGTGCTATAATTAAAAAAACAAGTATTGGGATTTTAAGCCTGCATTTATTTCATTAGGTACTGAACTTGAACTGAGAAATTGAATCCAGAAAACAAGTTAGTTTTCTTCTCAAAATCAGGCTTTTCGGTTAATCAAACAGTTTTGTTTCTTCATAAACAATGTAACACTAATTGTTACTTTCTCTGAGCAAATCTACAGAACAACCCAATCAACACTGGTTACAGAGGCTCTATTAGGTTTGTTGCGTGTTTGTTGATTAAGACCCAATTCAACTTGTTGATTTGCATTTGTGAAGGTTACTTTATAGTAAGCTTTCATTCTACTAACAATTAAATTATACAATGCTTTCAAATCAACGAGTGTTTTTAATTTATGAAATTCCTTTATTTCTTTATTTGGCTTTATAGAGTTAAACTTTTTAATTGGCCAACAGAAAGCTTAGCACAGCACATGTTACAGTAATACCACAGCGGCGTCACTCCCTGTATGTGTGAGCTTGGCGCCAGTCTGGCGGCGGCTACGTCATACGCGTCACGACTTGTGATAGGGTTGGCTATTAGCATCATTACATATTAATGCAACGAAATAATAAAACGAAAGTTTGATGAAATAAATTTGTACTGATTTTATATTAATTTAAATGCCAATACATTACAATTATATGAATTATAGTTTATATGATTTCTTATTTTGTAACAATTTCAAGGTTTCTTTTTCGTTTGCCTGCTTTATAATATCAACTTCTGCAATTACTTACACAGTTCTAAGATTAATTTCCGCGCGTCCAGTTCATTAGAAATGAAATGCTTTTTACGGATTACCGCTCGTATATTGGTAATATTGGTATTAGGGGCCATCCATAAATTACGTCACACGAATTTCATGATTTTTGACCCCCTCCCCCGTCCTTGTCACAGCTGGTCACATTTGCGAGGACCCCCCCACTCCCTAGTGTGACATCACATATTTTACAATTTTACATCTAGAAATAATTATTTAATTAAAACAGCAGTTCAAAAATTTGTTTTATTTTAATTTAAATGATTTTGAAATGTGACGTCACAAAATTTAGAACCCCTCCCACCCCTTTTCACACAATGTCACACTTCGTCGACCCCCTCCCTCCCACGTGTGACGTAATTCGCTAAGTCATCGATTGCGAACACCTACTCGGAAAGCATTCTACTATTTTCCAAAAAGGAGTAGAAAGTCTTTCTTTAATCTTATACTAAAAAGATTAAAGAAAATTTGTATAAAAATCTATACTCCACAATATTATTTAACCTAATTTAACAAAAATTCAAAAATGCAAAAATCGCGGAAATGGTGCGTCGGAGCCAAAAAATAAAGTTTTTTCCACCCCCTTAAGAACACCGGAGGTAGATGAGAGATATTAAATGAAATGTCAAAATACGGTCAAGTGCGAGTTTTTAATATTTTTACTATACAAAAGTACAAAAACGTCATTCTGTGTAGTGTCTGTGTAATATACAGGGTTATTTGTAAAACACCAACAACCTCGCAGGAGTAGATTACTAACATCATAAACAACAACATTTGTTCTACGACTTTTCCGAAAACAGACAAATAAATATCGACTTTTCATACAAAACTCGATCAGCTGTTCGGGATATTTGTATGGAGAGTCAAATTTTTTTTGTCGGTTTTCGGAAAAGTCGTAGAACAAATGTTGTTGTTTATGATGTTGGTAATCTACTCCTGCCAGGTTGTTGGTGTTTTACAAATAACCCTGTAGATATGTAGTTCGGGGTGGTTGTATGGAGTGTCCGAGGTGAAAGGCAAGACGCCATAATTATTGTAGCTATTTAAATTCAATAATATTTTAAGTATCTATTTATTTTATTTTTCTGTGGTATAAAGCACTATGTCACTTGGAAGAAAGTGCATTACCACATCACCCCTCAATGTACAATATAGGTACTATTAATTTCCTCAAATTTCTTGAGAAAAGCAATAATATGACCTGTATTATATTGTACGGAAAGGAAATTACATTGCCTGAATGATGAATGATTAAAGCCCTTGCATGCGGCTCGACACATATCAGTTTAGTTTGTCGTACTTGCCTGTAATGTATGTACTATTGCGCGGTGCGAGTGAACTAGGCAAACCTGATAGCGCGTGCCTCCGCGGAAGAGATTCCTCGCCCCGATGGCGTCGCGGCACCCCCGCGATCGCCCGGCGCACTCACACATAGCCGCGAGCAATTTTACAGCACTCATGCGCAAGTGACGCTTCTTTTCACGTTAGTGTATATGTTACCGGCAATGTATGAAATGCAGGCATTGTATACAATGCCTGGCCCTTTTAGGCAATGTATGAAATATAATGAATATTGATATCTATTTCACACATTACCTAGGCAGTGTATACAATGACTAGGCATTGTATAGAATGCCTGCTGGTCCACCGGCAATGTGTATAATAAAAAGATTTTCGAGAATAGATTCGAGGGGGGATCGAGGGGGGCTTGGGGAAAGCTCAAGGGGGGGGGCTTGAGGAAAGCTCGAGGGGGGGGCTCGGGGAAAGCTCGAGGAGGGTTCGATGGGGGGCTCGAGGGGGGCTCGAGGGGGGCTCGAGGGGGGCTCGAGGGGGGCTTGAGGGGGCTCGAGGGGGGCTCGAGGGGGCTCGAGGGGGGCTCGAGGGGGGCTCGAGGGGGCTCGAGGGGGGCTCGAGGGGGGCTCGACGGGGCTCGAGGGGGGCTCGAGGGGGGCTCGAGGGGGGCTCGAGGGGGCTCGAGGGGGGCTCGAGGGGGGCTCTTTGGAATCGAACCTGTTTTACTCCTGTAGGTCCCGCGTATAGGTTATTTTTTTATAACAGACAACAGAAATTTGAGTTTGTAATCGGTCCTGCTTCACTCCTGTAGGTCCCGCGTATAGGTTAGAAATTTAAGGCGAGCGCGGAGCGCAGCGGAGCGTGAGCCTTAAATTTCGAGGTTATTTTTTTATAACAGACAACAGAAATTTGAGTTTGTAATCGAACCTGCTTCACTCCTGTAGGTCCCGCGTATAGGTTAGAAATTTAAGGCGAGCGCGAAGCGCAGTGGAGCGAGATCCTTAAATTTCGAGGTTTTTTTTTTATAACAGACATACGAAATATACTTATTTTACACATTGCCGGTGGACCAGCAGGCATTGTATATGTTTCCGGCAATGTGTATAATCCGGCATTGTATACAATGCCTAGGCATTGTATACAATGCCTAAAACGATCAGGCAATGTATGAAATATAATTCATTTTATACTTTGCCTAGGCATTGTATACAATGCCTGCTGGTCCACCGGCAATGTGTAAAATAAGTATATTTCTGTTGTCTGTTATAAAAAAATAACCTCGAAATTTAAGGCTCACGCTCCGCTGCGCTTCGCGCTCGCCTTAAATTTCTAACCTATACGCGGGACCTACAGGAGTGAAGCAGGTTCGATTCCAAACTCAAATTTCTGTTGTCTGTTATAAAAAAATAACCTCGAAATTTAAGGCTCACGCTCCGCTGCGCTCCGCGCTCGCCTTAAATTTCTAACCTATACGCGGGACCTACAGGAGTAAAACAGGTTCGATTCCAAAGAGCCCCCCTCGAGCCCCCCTCGAGCCCCCCTCGAGCCCCCCTCGAGCCCCCCCTCGAGCCCCCCTCGAGCCCCCCTCGAGCCCCCCTCGAGCCCCCCTCGAGCCTCCCTCGAGCCCCCCTCGAGCCCCCTCGAGCCCCCCTCGAGCCCCCATCAAGCCCCCCTCGAGCCCCCTCGAGCCCCCTCGAGCCCCCCCTCGAGCCCCCTCGAGCCCCCCTCGAGCCCACCTCGAGCCCCCCTCGAGCCCCCCTCGAGCCCCCTCGAGCCCCCCTCGAGCCCCCTCGAGCCCCCCCTCGAGCCCCCCTCGAGCCCCCCTCGAGCCCCCTCGAGCCCCCCTCGAGCCCCCCTCGAGCCCCCCTCGAGCCCCCCCATCGAACCCTCCTCGAGCTTTCCCCGAGCCCCCCCCCCCTCGAGCTTTCCTCAAGCCCCCCCCCCCCCTCGAGCTTTCCCCAAGCCCCCCTCGATCCCCCCTCGAATCTATTCTCGAAAATCTTTTTATTATACACATTGCCGGTGGACCAGCAGGCATTCTATACAATGCCTAGTCATTGTATACACTGCCTAGGTAATGTGTGAAATAGATATCAATATTCATTATATTTCATACATTGCCTAAAAGGGCCAGGCATTGTATACAATGCCTAGGCATTGTATACAATGCCTGCATTTCATACATTGCCGGTAACATATACAATGCCTAGGCAAAGTATAAAATGAATTATATTTCATACATTGCCTGATCGTTTCAGGCATTGTATACAATGCCTAGGCATTGTATACAATGCCGGATTATACACATTGCCGGTAACATATATTTTCTTTGGTAATACTGTCCCGTAATACAAGAGATCATGCATACAATGTGATGGTCTACTAGAGTGTTGTTTAATATTAAGTTTTAAACTAAATACTTGACTTATTACCTACAAACTCAGTTGGGGATCTGGCTAAACGTTTCCGATTGAAATGGACTCCGTGGATCCCAACTGTAAAGAATTGAGAGGGAATCTTTTAATTTTGTGAAAACAAAGAAACCTATTAAAATTTTGAAGTCCCATATTTTTATTTTATTTTAGGAAGCTAGGCAAAGCCAAAGTAAAATACAATTGTTTGACGTGAGTTTTAGACGTAATTGATAATTTATTTATTTTCAAATTTTAAATTAATTGCTAATTAATCATTAAGTTGTGATGAAAAAAGAATTTTGTCAATTTTAGCTGCGCTATGATTCGGTATAGATAAATTAAATAAAAAAAATCAGTCTTAGGTAATCTAAACGTGGTGCTTTAAATCTATTAAAAGGTTGAGTAAAATTAGTACAGAATCTAGACGTAGGTATCGTAATTATGTCATTATTACTACACACACATAGATCCAGAAACATACTCACATTTTAACTCTCTGCCTTCAGTAGTACATTTTCCTTTATCCAACGTGCATTTTATGTAGGCATGTAATAATCTCTTGTTAGTAAGCACTTGATCCAAGTTGACTGAAAAACAAAAAAAAAATTAGCTAGGCAATCTGTTTAACGACGAAAGTAAAGTCGTAAAAGTCGAGGGTTTGAAAGTTATGCCGTAAAATGGGACTTTTAGTTTAATTAATTTTTAAAATAGTATTGAACCTGCAGGACAGCATTAATTTAGTGCTTAAAAAGATCTTTTCAGAATCTTTCAAGATATCTTCGTAGCGAATGAAAATTGAATAAGCAGTCGATTTAATGCTTTCAAAACAGCAATTATTACGAAGCTCCTCAGTGATGAGGATTCCGGGTGTACTGCGCTTCCACCTTCGGCCTTATCGTCACTTAACATCAGGTGAGGTGAAGGCCAAGCACTATATCCGTTGTGCATTAAAAAAGCCCTAAATAGTTACCTGTATCATATTTATCTGTATATGTCTCCGACTGCGCCAGCACACACTGCAGTGAAAAAGCTAACACGATCACGAAGAGTTGCATACTGAAAGAATGTGCTCAATTTTAATTTGATTTTCATTTGTTACAGGTAAGAATCGAGGGAAGTGAAGAGAAAGAAACGCAACCAACTTCAAGAATCAATTAATGTATTTTAAAGAGTAAAAAAAGCCATACGTATTTTTAAGGATTTTATAAAACCATAAGCTTACACAATAAGTTTTTTTTACTATTCGACGTTACACAATACTTTTTTTTTCGCGGATGAATATACAAGTACTGTTACTGACATTCAACAGAACATCCTTTGTCACTTTCACTCGAGGAAAAACCAAATTTCCGAATCAGGTAAGGATTGTATTTGAATCTCGGGTCCGAGATCCGGTCAATCCGGTCAAGTTAAGTGGCACCTGAAGCAAATTCCTGTCCTTTTCTCATTGCCTCACGCCACTGAGGTCATGCCAGTAGCGTAAGTATACTTGTTAGCAATAATTTATCGACGATCTATCGAAAATTTTCAAAAAAATTGACGACGGTGGCGTGATGCAAGGAGAAAAGGAGATGGGTCGCTTTCGCTTCAGTTGCCGAGTTAACTTGACCGGGAATATAACTATTTGTTTTTCGAGAACCCATTACAAATTCCTGTATTTTTCAAATAAGCTACTTACTTGATGAATTAACTCCAGCACAGGGACTACAATAAACCACAAATTAAATAAAAATGAAGCAAATCTCGAAAGAACATCTTTTTATATCTTCGATCGATCCTGACCTACTCTTGTGGAATAATTACAATACAATAACGCGATCTTAGAATTTTGCGAGAATTTTCCTTAGGACGAAAGTAAAGCTAGTTACAGACAATCAATATAAAAGTTAAGTTGATTTTATTTTGAGAAATTAAGGAGATCCATAGAAAAACTAAAGTAAGTAACTGAATGGGAATTGAAGGATTGCTTAGCTGAAAGTGGCAGTGGGCGGACAGCATAGCGAGAAGAACTGATGATATGATAGCTGTGGGTACTGGAAAGCCAATCGCACGGCACACCGGACGACGACGACGCTCCGTGGGTAGACAGCTTAAAAGTTGGACGCTGAGGTCGCGGGATTCCGCTAGAAGGGGCATCGTAAAGAAGATTCCCTAACAGGAATTAATATAAGAAACTTCTTGTCAGCTAAAAAAGTCTGGAACGGATGGTAGGAAAAAGCAGAAGATCCAAAAGCGCTTAATTATTAAGTTTATTTGAATAAAGATATTTTGACTTGACTTGACCTAAACAATTTTGAGACTCACTCTACTGTTGGGTACAAGAACCACCAAGACCGTTTGTGAGGTCATGGGCGGTTGGTGGGTTTGCTTGCACTGCATCTTATTATATTTAAGAGGTATGTCTTATATGCTATATAGGTATGTCTACTCATGTTTTGTTCAGTTTTACCGTGTCTCTCACCGTTTTATACCCTCAGCATACGTTTAGCCATAATAATATATCAAACAACAAAAAACAAGTTTGGTTTTTCAAAGCAGCACAGAGATACGAAAACTGACAAATCGGCGTACATTCTTTACATTCCCCAGGCGAATGCCACATAAATATCCAAATACACGTTTAATAATTCACGTCCCTATCCCCAGGGAATAAGGCAATGTTTTCTAAACAAGGAGAGCATTGGGATACTCGTGCATATTGTATTATTTTTACCGTCAACAAAAGCAGAAAGGAATTAAAAGAAAGAACAACGTTTCTCATTACGAAAACATGTCTTTGTCTCATACGAGAAAATGTTAAAAGGATTTAAATCCCCTCAAATCTATAGACAAGTAAGTAGTGACTTGAGTCATCATCATCATATCAGCCGCACGACGCCCACTGCTGTGTATAGGCCTCCCCTAAGGATCTCCACAACGATCGGTCCTGCGCCAAGTCCTGCGCTGACTTGAGTAAAAACTTGCAATTTTTAAATGCTTCTAATATTATATGCACATGCAATGTATAGTATAAATTAACCTTAAATGCACTAAAACTGCACTAAGACTGCAATTAAAATTAATTATACTATAAATTGCATGTGAATATGAAATGAGAAGTATTTGAAAATAGCAAGTTTTACTCAAGTCATTGCTTTTTTATCCACGACGGAACGGAGACGGTATACGCATTTGGGGTGAGAGAATGTCTGTAGCATCCAATGTTACCATCTATCTCCAAAACCACTGATCCGATTTTAATGCGGTTTTCAGTGATGGGTTTTGATTTGATTGGTGCATGTTGTTGAATAACTATTACGGTAACAACTCACCAGGGGGCGCTGTAGTAAACATTTGCTTGTGCACAACCAAAACTAATAGTCCGATTTGGATGCAGTTTTCAGTGATGGGTTTTGATTTAATTGGTGCATGTTCTTGAAAAGGTGTTACGGTAACAACTCACCAGGGGGCGCTGTATCAAACATTTACTTGTGTAAAACCAAAACTAGTAGTCCGATTTGGATGCGGTTTTCAGTGATGGATTTTGATTTAATTGGTGCATGTTCTTAGGTAGGTGTTACGGTAACAACTCACCAGGGGGCGCTGCAGTAAACATTTTCCGAACGGTTTGACCGATTTAGATGAGGTTTTTAGAATAGATGACGAATAATTATTTAAAAAGTTTAAAATAAAAAGCAAAATAAAAATTTTTGAAAATACCCACGGCGGCTAAAATTGTTACTCTTAATTTAAAAAGAATAAAATCAGTTTTACGAAAATCCCCCGACTAAAAGTGATGTAGGTACTATACATATTTATTTACCTATTCATAAATTACAAACGCAAGAAAAATCCGTTGGGGGCTGCCATCTCTCTAAAGCAAAATATTAGTTCATTTGGGGGCAGGTAATGGCAGCCCCAACGGTTTTTTTTTGCGTTTGTAATTTATGAATAGGTAGATAAATATGTATAGCACCTACATCACTTTTAGTTGGGGGATTTTCGTAAAACTTATTTTATTCTTTTTAAATTAAGAGTAACAGTTTTAGCCGTCGTGGGTTTTTTCAAAATTTTTAATTTTAATATGTTTAATATGTCTTGGAGCTACTTCTGCCTGTTCACAAATTGCAATAGAGTATAAAGGAATCCTAAATGCGCATTTTGTTTTTACTGTAGTTTTTTTATACTTAGTCTTATACTACCGAGTCAAGTAGGTCTTAATTAGCATAATTTAAAATGTAACCCGATAATGTTAGTATTTGCTCTTGTTATTTTCTGGCAATAACCCTAAATACAATAGTTGGACAGACTTTTCGATAAACATAAATAAATCGAAGAAAGTTTATATTTTAGGAGGATAATTTTTATCAAACAGTCACAAACAAAAACAGTATTTTAAACCATGAGGTATAGCCACGTATAACTTTATACCTAACTTAAATTAGGAGTCTCTCTTACGCTTGAGCATTAAGAGGAGGCTCCCAGAATTTGGCAATATTTGAACTCAAATAGTGACGTCTGTACAATCTCAATGAATGTCAAATTCAGATATATGCTTTTATGGACCTTCATTTAGTGGATGACGGCAGGATTTCAGAAATTATTGAGTTTGGCTCGATAGTTTTTTATTCTGAAAACATGTCCTTTTTAGGGGAATTTTTAAAATATCTCTTTAATTATACATCGTTTCTGAGCAAAATTTATGTAAATCATAAGCAAATTACGTGTTCCAGTGACTGACGGCACAAAAATCGTATATATTAATTATTACTATTGTTATTACCAAAAAAGAGATTAAATACCAGCGCGCTGCGGGCGCCGCCTTCGTTAGTACTGCGCAGTGCGCCGTCGAGGTAGGACGTGTGTCGCTCGCGCATCGAATTTTTTATCAGTACGAGCACTGCTTTGCAATCTATCTATACAGTTGTTTAACGTATGTACTTGCGCAGAGCAACGGAGGGGATTTCGCGAGGGCTAGGGCGGTTTCCCTCAAATTTCTATGATAAAGATTGTATAACTGTGGTATGGGTAACAAACAGCAAAGCGCGCGTGTTCATCGTTCTGGCAGCGCCACGGTCTCCGATTTGCGTGAATTAAATACATCACGAATGTCAATTTTTTGCCAGTCGGGAGCTCGGGAGAAAGTAGGTTTGATCGCCCCCCACTGGAAGAGGTACATCCGAAGATGTACGTATATGTCCATTATTAGGTTTGAGGAACCACGTCACACCATTATTTAGCAGCAAAGTAGATTATTTTGTAGCACAAATCCTGAAGTTAGCATCATAATATATCACGAGAGGTATCAATGCAAAGGTGGCACCTCAGTCTAAACATCAGGTTTGAGGAGCCACTCTGGAACTCGCTAAGTACCCGTTGAATACTTTAGAAAATTAATGCATCGTTTAGCAGCAAATGTGTAAAGTACTTGCTAATTTTTTTTTAATTTTTAGCTCAGTAGTGCTGGAGAACGCAATTTATATGGCTCCTCAATGCTGACGTTTTGCATATAAACAACTTACTGTACCTACTTCAGATAACAATGGAATCAAAACCAGATACGCTTACATTTAGCAAAAATTTCTGTTATATATGGCTTTTTTTCGTTTCCACAACGCGATGTGGTCGTTTGGTATGTTGACCACGACGTGAATTTCGCTTTGTGGTATTTCCATGATTACCACAACGCATTCTGTGCGCTTTTATAAGAGCCATGACGCGGATTTCGCGTTGTGGCATTTTTGCAGTGACCAGAACGCGTTGTGAGCGTTTTTTCGCTCAAAGACCGATTTCGGTCTTGGACGTACAATATCTTTTTCGGTGACTGAAATACAATACTTTACGATATTCCTTAAGGATTCGCTGTAAAGGGTGACCACATTTTGCAAGGGGTACCTGAAAATTAATATCTAACTTACCTACCTACAATAATATTTATGTACTTAATACGCTTATAATATGGTCATATTTTGCTTTTTGGCATACTATTTATATTAGCATAATTATCATTTAGACTAATTTGTTTTCGCATAATGTTATTAGGCATATTGTCTATTCGCCTAATATTATTTAGACATAAAAATCAAAAACAATAAGAATAAATATTTTTACGCACTTATTTATTTTCATTCAAAAGGGGTAGGTATTATATTAAAATGCCAAAAAATCAGAACACATACGACCTAAATATCGAGTCATAAAACACCTATTTTTAAAATACCGAAAATCCTTAATGCCGATATCCAATAGACCGAAACTTGAAAGATCAATTATTAAATGACTGATAATAGTTCGAAACCCTGAAAGTCAAAATTCCGATAGTTCAAAATCCCGAGTGTCTGTTTAGGTCTATTAGGTGCGACGACGTGCGAGCGTAGCGAGCGAGGAGAAGGCAAGGTTCCATCGCGACCAACAACGCACGAGCCGAGCGAGCATAGCGAGCGTGCCGCGGCAGCGGCCGGCGAAGTGCCAGAACCGACCTGCTGGCATGTAACCCTCAATTAACCTTCGGTTTTTTAAGCTTCGGGATTTTGTATTTTAGGTAAAATCTTCTTTCGTGATTTTAAACGTCGTGATTTTTTGTTTATAAAAATATGCGTTAAAAATATTATGCGTGTTTAAATTTATGCTAAAGAATATTATGCTTAAGCATGATTATGCTTAAAGTAGTTATGCTTAAGAAAATTATGCATAAGCTGTTGTGACTAAATAATATTATGCGTAAACATCATTCGGCGAAATCATATTATGCTATGACATATTATGCCTTAAAATTTTATGCAAATATATAGGGAACCGAAAAATAGTACATTGTACAATCCGCGCAGATAAAGAATGGGATTAAAAATGGCGTCGTTTATATTCACTTCTCGCTCGCACACTAAACGCCACACCGCGTGGTGAGCCGCCATTTTCAATCCCATTCTTTATCTGCGCAGGTGTTGTTAGTACATTGAGGGGAGAAACCCCTATTACACAAGTGATGTTTTTGTATTTTTATGTAAAATTAGTTTAGAAAAATATAAAAAACTCGCACTTGACCGTTTTTTGACCTTTCAATAAATACTTCTTATCTACTTCCGGGATACCGTAGGAGGTCGAAGAAAACCTTATTTTTTGGCTCCGACGCACCGTTTCCGAGATATTTGCATTTTTGTATATTTTTTTCAAATTAGGTTATTAAAATAAGTACCTACTATAGTATAGTAGGTAGTACTCGCATTTTTGAGTAAAGCACTATACAAGCCTTGGTCCACATTCCACAATGACTGCACTGCTGGCCACGTTATGTATGATGGCCTCGAGCTAAGCTTAACTACGCTCTCGGCCTTCAAGCTTAGTCATCATTGCAGCCCTTGCTGTCCGCGCTATAAAGCCCTACCTACCTAACTTAACGTATAAATAAATAAATAAATAATGCTTGGACAATTTTTCACACAGCGCCATCCAGCCCCAAACTAAGCAAAGCTTGTAATATGGGTGCTAGACAACTGATATACTACTTATATACTTTTTAAATATATACTTATTATACATAGTAACACCCAGACCCGGGTACGACTTTCCATTAGTTGACGTGGAATTTAAGGCTGGGAGGGGTGGGAGGGGGGAGGGGGGGTCCTCCCTAACCCCCCCTTAAAATTTGGGAGTGCGGAAATGTATACTTTTATTTTAAATGAATTTTTAATCTCGCACTAAAAAGTAATGATAACAGCCAAATTACTGTTATTTTTCGGCAATTAAGGAGGGGAGGGGTAGGGGAAGGGAAACAAGTCGAAACAACAACCTCCTCCAATCCCCATCTGCCGGCGATGCGTAGTTTTCGAGAAATATTTTTTTGTGTAAACATAACCTCAAAACAAAAAATATGGGAATTAAGCAGGGGAGGCTAAAAAGAGGTGAAGAGAGGGGAGGGGACATACGTACAAGATTTTGCACGTAAAAAAAGTCGTTTCTGGCGCTTCGCCGGCCGCTGCCGCGGCACGCTCGCTTCGCTCGCTCGGCTTGCGCGCTGGGTTCATGTGCACCTAACATGCTCGTCGCTACGCTCCTCGCACCTATCACGTGACCCTGCGATCTTTGGTCACCATCGCAACAATTTAGCAGTGCTAGTAGTGCTACCAACATAGTACGCCGCCATTAAACGTCAAAAATGACGACACTGGCCTATAATTAGACATTTTTAACCTAGAAAATCTTAATTTTTAGAATTTTTTTTCTCGCGTCCTATTAGTTTCCGCACCTTAATATTTCGTATTCGTGATCTAAATTATGAGTTCTTTACACAAAAAAAATATGAACTCTTAACTCCACGTCAACTAAAGGAAAGACGAGCCCAGACCCGTCACAGAAATTGAAATTCATCATTTGAATTTCGGCCCGACCGGGAATCGAACCCGGAACCTCTGCGTGGTAGACCGGCATGTTGACCACTGCACCACTCAGGTCGTCTGATATGATTACCTTTCACAGCGAATTCTTAAGGAATATCGAAAAGTATTGTATTTCAGTCACCGGAAGAGATACAGTGCTGAATTTTATAGATGTACTTAGCCGACATTTCTGCTAAATGTTAGTGTCTCTTGTTTTGTACAGCAAAATTCAGGGCACCTGTAACCAAACTGAGCATGCCAATATTTAGTTCTACCTTAGCAAACCCGGAAAATATCTGTAACGAGTATAAACAGCACAGCTACTTTCCGAGAAATAAGCCGTTGATTCAATATGCCATACAATTGGTACATCGAGTACAAAAGTTTTAATTTAAAAATAACATCATTATCGTAAATTAATCTTCTTGAGACATTCTCTGAATGTTGCTCACCACAGCAAGACACACATACAGTGTCCTTATTTGTGCCTTGTTTTACCAATTTTATAGTCATTAAGTAATTTTATTCTTGAATTTTATGTTTTTTACTTTTAACTTTGACGTTTTTTATGTTACCGTAAATGTAGTGACGGGGATAGTCATAGACATAGAAAAATTTTCGCTGCGCTCAAGAAGACCAACAAAGCGTGGAAAAGAGAAGTCAACATCATACGGACACGGTCTATGTAAAAATGAGACAGAGGATCAAGTGACATGTGCCAACATTTTTTACAGTAAGAGCCCCTAGCGTCCCGCCTAGCAAATGAGTAATCACAGTTTGTTTAAAATATTTGTTAATCTTAATTTGAATTTAAAATGAAGGTATCGTGGAGCCTTGGTGTCTTGTGCTCTAAGTAATTGTGATGTAACAAAAAGAAATAATCCAAGTAATCACACCTTTCACAGGTAAATAAGATATTGCCACACATTTCTCTAAAACCAATTTTCTCTACATTTATTTGTTTATCGACGAAGAAAACAGTATGGAGCATAGTTTAATAATTTCCGTTGCCAGATATTGTCATTTTTTATGTATCTAAGTCATATTTTACGTAGCTCATATAAAATGTATGCATTCGTTTTCGGATCACCTGTTTATTGACATTGTTGTTCTTTGACATTCTATTTCTATGGGGATAGTAATATTTTCAGACTACTACTTAATTTGGTCGGATTCGCACTAAAATTCGATTTCATCGCCATGCGGACCGCAGCCCAAAACAAAGAGTATTTCTTTGTTTTTTGACACCGACAAAGAGTATATTTTTATATTATTAGATCAAACTGTCATAGGAGAGGCAAAGAGACCTAATTCCATGCAGCCAAATAGATATTTTTTTTTACTTCCTCTTGATATATATTTTTTTTATTTGTTTGTGCATGTAGAATCGATGCTTGTTGGTATTATCTTCTTCTTAACGTGTCGACTCGGTATATACTAGCGTTGCAGTGGTATGCTCCGGTATGCCACTGTAGCATTGCTGAGGTTGGGGCCTAGTTGGCCGCACACAAATTAGTTCGTGTAGGTACATTGTTTTCTTTTTTTTTTTGCTTTATTACTTTTATTTTTAATTACCTTACTGTCTATAATGTTTTACGGTCAATAAATAGTTTTTCTTTCTTTCTTTCTTCTTAGTACCTAACTAATAATATGTGTATATACTGAATGGGGAGTAGTAAAAAGCATTTTCTTTAATTTTCTTTCTTTCTTATTAAGCTATGTAAGCTTGCCACAAATATATAAATACTTAAATATAGTTATATTACTTACTTTTATACTTACCTTTATAATTCTAATGAGTGTTCTCAGAACAGATCAAGCCTTGTTTGCAGGCGAAAAGATACATAAAAATCATATAAAATATTTTTTTTTAATCAGTTGAAAATTTTGCACTTTAAAAATCGGAAACCGGGGCACTGCCAGAACGATGGACACAAAGCGCTCGGCCGCGCGATAAAGTGCGGGAGCGAGACAGTTGCGAGTAAAATAAGTGGGTGGGGGGCAGCGAACGCACGTAAAAATTTTGCAAGCGGACTCTTAAACTCGAAGTTTGCATACAAACTTGTATTATCAAAGACGAACTAAGGATCGCGGTGGGATTTCTTAATACACGCCAAATGATGCCAGTAAAGTAACTTTAGACATAGCACCAACAACAAAAGTGGAGAAAGGTCCAAGTGTTTCAGAGGTTCTAGTGTGTGTTTCTCAAAGATAAATATTAGTTCTAGCTTTATTTTAAATGAAAAGACCAAAAATAATGTAAGTAAAATAATTAATGGTACAGTCAGCAATGAAAGTCACTTAGCACTTTAGTACTTTGTCATAGCAACTTTTTGTCTTCTTACAGTTTGAAACATTTCTCAAAAAAGCGACTTTCGTTTCTGACCGTACTTAAATAAAATTAAAATCCATTTTAAATTTACTCTGTGCTGATCGATGACTTGATCTACATGGATCTACTTAAATTGTTCTGCTCAAATGCACTCACACCCAATTGCACTAAACTTACACCCAATTGCACTAACATTAAGAATCGCCTAAGTCTTTTCCTAACTAACTTAAGACATTTTTAGCAAAAAATTGGTTTGCACTAACCTTAGGACGTTCCTAAATGCACTTTAGGCTATTCTTAACTTATGGGCGCAATATCGAGCGCCTAAGGCTTAAGAAATTCCTATAACAGTGGTTATAATCTGTGGCATTGTAAGCAAAGAGTAAATAGACGCAACACATATGTCATGTGACTTACGTCACCTCATCAGTTATCCAAAAAAATACAAATATAACTGAAAAATGGAAGACAGCTTAGACTTCATCGAATTTCTCGATTACTTCGATGATTTAAATAATAGTCACGCGAGGCCTCGGTTAGTTCGAACGCGTCCTAACCATTTCGAACACTACGATGAAGTGGACTTCTTCAAACGGTACAGAATGCACAAAAGTACTGCATTGTGGGTCTTGGACCAAATCGACGAGGAACTGGAGTTCACGAGCAATAGGTGCGTATCATTTACACGACCGACCGCCCCGAACCTGGGGCCCTATTTTTAAATCGCTCGGCAGGCGTCAAGCGCTCTTTTCGACTGATTTTCGTTCGACATAATAATATGACTCAAAACAATGAGATGTCGAACGAAAATCAGTAGAAACGAGCGCTCGATTGGAGTGGAGCGATTCAAAAATAGGGCCCCAGATCTCCACAATAAAATTAAAAACCATGGCGACTAAAGTTTGTTTAAACATTTTATTTATTATTGTTTTTAGAAACTGCAGTGTATCTCCAATCGACCAGTTGCTAATAACGTTACGATTCTATGCAACGGGCACCCACCAGATTGTGATAGGGGACAACCATGGTATCAATGTATCTACAGTGTCTAGAATAATAAAAAGAGTGACAACTGCTATTGTGGGTCTGCGGAATCAACACATCAGAATGCCAACAACAGAAAGACAAATACAAGAAAAACAAAGAGCATTTTACGAAATTTCCAATTTTCCTTATACAGTTGGAACAATTGATTGTACGCACATTAAAATCCAATCTCCAGGTTAGTATCAGCAACAGCGCGAGCAAAAATATGGAATCACAGGCCTATTTTTATACAAACGAGGTAACTTTGAAGCTTCGGTTCTCCGCCAGGGATTGATCTAGCAGTGATCTGATGCTGGCCATCCAGGGAGTGAATGGAGGAGATCCAGATTACTATACACACCCAACTGATCTGATCAGCATTCTAAGATCTATTTGGGTATTTTAAAAAAAACATGAAAATTGCATTAAAATGTATGGAAATCCTGAAACTGAGAACTCTGATACTTGCAACTCTTAAGATTGCTAATCAGATCAATTGGGTGTGTATAGTGATCTGGATCTCCTCCATTCACTCCCTGGATGACCATCATCAGATCAGAGCTCGATCAATCCTTAGCGGAGAACCAAGGCTTTAAAGTTACCTCGTTTGTATGAAAATAGGCCTGTGATTCCATGGTTTTGTTTGCGAGTGTAGTTGTAAAATAACAACATTTAATAGTGTTATATACATTTTTTTTTCATTAACAGCTTGTATTATTTCAGGTGGGGATGATGCAGAACTCTTTCGTAATAGAAAGGGTTATTTTTCAATAAACTGTCAAACTATATCAGACCCAAACTTGAAGGTGATGAATGTAGTATCACGTTGGCCTGGTTCAACTCACGATTCTGCAATATTCACAAACAGTGCAGTTTGTCAGGATTTTGAGACAGGGCGATATGGACAAGCCTGCCTATTGGGGGACAATGGATACCCATTAAAGGTGAGTTAAAATACATGATAATTTATTATGTTTTTCTCTCTATTTGGCACTAATTTATGAATTTTGCTTCCTAAAACTAAAGTTTACATCAATAGTAATGCTTTCATTCTTTAGATAACTTCTTTGGAAAAAAAATAATTTCTTTAAAATGCGGATATATAGTCTTAACAAAAAAAAAATTATTTACAGAGATATTTATTGACACCATACTTAAATCCAACAACAGGAGCACAAGAACGGTACAATTACAGCCAAATTAGGACAAGAAATACAGTGGAGAGACAGTACGGAGTTTTAAAACGTAGATTTCCTGCCCTTGCATATGGGCTAAGAATACATTTGCAAACAGCTACAAATGTGATTGTTGCCTGTTGTATACTCCACAACGTGTGCATTGATGCTCGTGAAGAAATGCCACCTGAAGAATTGGACATAAATTTAGACGAAAACATAGAGAATGGACAAATTTACCACAATTATATCTTTAATGACAACAGCATAAATGAAGATAAAAGATCAATTGTCACTAGAAATTTCTTTTCCTGAGGAAAATAAAATTTATAAATGTATATTTCAATTTCATTTACTTAACCTTAATATTTTTTTTATTTCGAGGACCTAATACAGAAGGTACTTACACTAAAAAGAAAAAAGTTTAAATACATAAAACCGACTTCAAAATACCTAAATAATATTCAAATCGCTAGATACGCATTATCATTGTAATAAAACACGCCTATCGAAGTCGGGTGGTGCTTTTAGAATAAAAAAAAGAAGTTGTCCTCCAGCCCTACCCGAATTCAATAGACGTGTTTTATTACAATGGTAATGCGTATCTAGTGATTTGAATATTATTATTTATTTCGTGCTTTCTAGAGGTAGGTTTTTAGAAGTCGGTTTTTTGTTTGTTAAACAATTTTTCACAATAATTGTTTTTAAACATATCTCAACATGAACTTATTTCGCAAGATTATAAATTGGGCCAACTACCAGTTAAGGTGCGTCCAAATATGTTCTTTTGCCCGTTCCGTACCTCCATAGGTACCGTATCAGCGTCGCGATCAAAGAACGCTAGTCTGGCTGGACGCATGTTCGGAACGGTGCGGAGGTACGCCGTCTGGATCGCCGACAGGTACGCTCCGCGGGCTGATTATCTAATTAGAAACCACCTAGCGACCGGTTGCAGTTCATAGATGATAGTGATCCATTGCTACTTCTTTTTGGATTAAAAAAAAACATACCAAAGAAAAGTAGCAATGTATGTGGAATGAAACCGATCGCTAAATAGTTTCTTTTTAGATAATCAGGGTGCGGAACGCTTCTGGTACGGAACGGAGGTACGGTACGATCAAAAGAACATAGCTGGACGCACCTTAAGGCACGAAGCAAGAAAAAGGCAAAAAAAATAAAAAAGGCAAATATTATTTATTAAAGTTGTATTTTTTTAATTTCAACTTAAAATTATTCAACATAGAAAATGCATGTTCACATTTTATAAATTATAATTGGGTATTATATCAGTATTTTGATAATCGGCACATTCCAAAGCTTCTTCTGTACCGATTGTGCCCGCTGTAAAAAAAAGTGGTGATTAGTCAACACCTATGTTTAGTTTATAAACGCGTTTAATACCTATGTTTTCCTAATCTAATAAAATGCAACGCGAAAAGTGTAAATAAATATACAGATGAAATTGACAGAAGAGGTTTAATAACTCGCAATTTTTTCTCATACAGTGTGTAAACACAAAACAGTGTTAATACAATCTTACTTAAATACAAATATGCTTACCTGATACTTTCTTTATCAACATTTTTAGTAACTGATTTTTCAGTTTTTCATTATTCATTGCAATTTCATGTAATTCGCAATTTTGATTTATTTTCTGTTTAATTAAATTATTTTTTCTTTCTCAGCCTCAATCGTTCAGCAGCAAATCTGTTGCTGCATTCATGCTGCTTTGTTATATTGTCTGTTCTTGCGTTATTTTTGGCAATCTTGGGCTGCCTTCTTTTGGCCTAATCATCTTTTTTCTTTTTATCATCAATTTTATATTTTTTTTGTTTATTAGGTGTTTCGTTTTCATCACCAAAAAGCTGCCTGCGTTTGGGCCAATTTTCTATTTCTTGTTTTTCATCATCAATTTAATTCTTTTTTTGTTATAAGTGATTCATTTTCAACAACAAAAATAAAGTCTTCTTCATCTGTCTGAAAATTATTCAACATAGAAAATGCATGTTCACATTTTATAAATTATAATTGGATATTATATCAGTATTTTGATAATCGGCACATTCCAAAACATTAACAGCTTCTTCTGTATTGATTGTGCCCGCTGTAAAAAAAAAGTGGTGATTAGTTCAACACCTATGTTTAGTTTATAAACGCGTTTAATACCTATGTTTTCCTAATCTAATAAAATGCAACGCGAAAAGTGTAAACAAATATACAGATGAAATTGACAGAAGAGGTTTAATAACTCACAATTTTTTCTCATACAGTGTGTAAACACAAAACAGTGTTAATACAATCTTACTTAAATACAAATATGCTTACCTGATACTTTCTTTATCAACATTTTTAGTAACTGATTTTTCAGTTTTTCATTATTCATTGCAATTTCATGTAATTCGCAATTTTGATTTATTTTCTGTTTAATTAAATTATTTTTTTCTTTCTCGGCCTTCAATCGTTCAGCAGCAAATCTGTTGCTGCATTCATGCTGCTTTGTTATATTGTCTGTTCTTGCGTTATTTTTGGCAATCTTGGGCTGCCTTCTTTTGGCCCAATCATCTTTTTTCTTTTTATCATCAATTTTATATTTTTTTTGTTTATTAGGTGTTTCGTTTTCATCACCAAAAAGCTGCCTTCGTTTGGGCCAATTTTCTATTTCTTGTTTTTCATCATCAATTTCATTTTTTTTTGTTTTATTAGGTGATTCATTTTCAACAACAAAAATAAAGTCTTCTTCATCTGTCTGAAAATAATAAAGATTACTACTGCAGCAGGATATACAGTTATACTACTTTGAAGTGTCCATATCAAAATTTAATAATTTTACCTTGTCATTTAAGAATTCATAATAAAAATGGGCATCTAAATTATCTTCTACAGTTGAAGCCGAAGCTGCTGCAGCTGCAGCTGCTGCTGCCGGCGCTGGTGCCGGTGTGGACACTTCGGATTTATCAGGTTCATCTGTAGCGAACAAACTTATAAACTTAAGGGACCGCCCTGGCTTCGCATGTTACTAAAAAGACGAGACAAAAAATTTAAGACCCATGACAACCAATTAACTTTAAAAAACCTAACAGACCTCCGAGCCCAAACTACTTAGTAAAGATTATTATAATCCATGGATGTGTTTTATTTACATAAACATAAAAGAGCTAGGTTTGGTTTCAATTTTTAATAGGTAACACATCTTACCAGTAATTATTTCAGCATCACAGTCATCAACATTCATGATACCCGTGCTGCCCCGGCCTGTTAGTTCAACTACCAGCTCCAATACTGGATCGTCAAAGTGTTTGCCAGGTCCTCCGCCGGTTCCAGTTATAGAGAGGTGGCTAGCTGCCTTAAATGTTTTTGCCTCACTTTTTAATTTTGTCCATAGTTTTTTTAATGCGTCCATTGGCCTTTAAATTCAAAAACTTATTACATATAGATCGATATATAATAATAATAATAATAAAAGCCTTTATTCTCTGACCATTGTGACCACTTGGGCCTTCACAGATCGATATATATGACTGGTCAAATAAATGACTGGTTAAATAAAAGCCAGTGCCGGATTTATAGGTACAGTTTTGGCCGCCCTAGGCCGAGTAGTACCAGACGCCCTTCAGGCGGGCGGGTGAATGGCGTTACTATATGCCGCCCCCCTAGATCCATGCCGCCCTTAGGCCGCGGCCTACTCGGCCTATTGACAAATCCGGCACTGCCCCAAGCCCGGTGCAAAAATACGTATTTAAATATCAGAATTTTAGAAATAATAAGTTAAATATTTTATTGTGTGTAAGTAATTCATTATAAATAGCTCCCACTTCCGACAAACTATAGAATAATTCATTTATTTACAAAAAAAAACAAATGAATCTTTTGCGCCGAGCTTGGGGTCACATTTTATATGGGTCACATGTTATTGATCAGTCTAATTTGTAGATTCTCATATTTACATACCTTTTATAATACCCAGAAGAATTGTGGATTACAGTAATATTTTGCCAGGTTAATTCCTTCTCTTTATTAGTAAAAGTATCATGGGAAGTCACTTTGGAGATGATGCACTGGCCCTCTTCGCGCATCAATCTTACAAATCTCAGCTTTTCCTCTGCTGTGAAATTGGGGATCCTTTTTCTTTTGATTAAGTCATTTTTACTTTCCATTTTCACGGTTTCACCTCGCTAATGTTTTATTAATGACTTTAAATAAGGTAGGTAGGTATGCACCTATACAGTTTACGAATTTTCACGCGCTTGTTGTCTGTTTATGTTTTTGACAGTTGACTGACTTGACTTTTTCTTTTCCCGGTGAATTTACCCTACCAAATAAAATAGACAACGCCTTAGCTTTTGTCTCCTTTTTACTCACGAATGAATCAATAAGAAGTTTCAACTAAAATAATATCCTATGACCTACTTTACTTCGCCAGGTTAAAAATCCATAAACAATTAAAATTTACATTCATTCATTCTTTCTTTTAGCAAGGCGATGCCCAAGTTACGACGTAGTCTGTTAGTGCAAACAAAAATTTCAGCTCGCCTCTTCTAGGCTGTTCCTAAGCTAAGATAAAACTTAACTAGGACACGCCTAACTTGAGTTTAGTGCAAACGGCTGTTAATCGCCTAAGTCTTTTCTTAACTACAACTCGACCAAATTAAGAAGGCGAATGACAGCTACATGACCGCTAAGTTTGACACCGTTTTAATTTGGTCGTGTTGTAGTTAGGAACAGACTTAGGCGATCCTTAAGTTTAGTGCAATCGGGTGTCAGTTTCTTTGGTCAGCGATTTTGGAATGCGATTTAGTTGTCAATGTGAGTAACAATTGATGACTTGAGTCGCATGCAACGTTATGACACAATTTGTGACATAACGTCGTCGTATGCGACTCAAGTCATCGAACGATTTCAAACGAATAATTCAAAAATAAATAAATTTAAAAAATATTAAAAACACGACTGCCCTGCCAGAAACGAACTAAAAAGTTAAACAACAAATGTCATTGCAGTCGGGGGACCTTATTATGGAACAATTTTTGATGAAAGAGGTCCCCCGACTGCAATGACACTTGTTGTTTAACTTTTTAGTTCGTTTTTGGCAGGGCAGTCGTGTTTTTAATATTTTTTAAATTTGTTTATTTTTATTTCACACATTTTAGTGACATATTATATAGTTTTGGAATGTGCAAGGTCTTTCATCAAGGTCTTTCATTTGATGCCCATATTGTAATAATAATAGAAGATTTTTTTTTCACATTTGAAAATGGCGTCGTACAGTTGCCATATTGATATTTTCTAAAAAAAAATATAGCCAGTGTCACTCGGGATGCTGTAAGGATTTTAACGATACTCCATTTATCCAAATCAGTTCAGACATTTAGAAGTTATGGTGAAAAAAAAACTCACATACCCACATACATGAACCCTGAACACATATACACTCTTTTTGCTTTGGGCAGTCGCGTAAAAATAGGGCCCCTGTCTATACCGCCAGTCTGGAACGTATTGGTATCTTCAGACGAATTGCACTTTACAAAGATCTTTACCGTTATCTTTATTGGAAGACCGACTTTCAAAGTGGCCTGATAAAGTTAATGTGTACGCCGAATCCTCCCGCTGAAATTCATGAGGAAACATTTACTGAAAAGACGGCGCAGATTCTGACTTTAGCGTTATCTTAAGATTTAAAAAATATGTGATATGGTCGACTCTTTATTTTATTAAAGATCTAAATCAGTTTCGTGGTTAATTATTACTGGTGTCTCGCCTATGTCAAATAACGTAGGTTTAACTATGTCAAATATAAATTATAATTCGACCAAATTCTATCAATGAAATGCAATATTTTAAACTAAAAGCACCTAAAAAACGTATCTAAAAACAATCTATAAGTTCTTAAGCTGTGTTACTGAAAAAACTGAAAAATAAAACGGAAAGTTTGTCAATTTAAGGTCGATTTTCATCAATTTAAACTTTTAACATGCGAAAGGGGTAGAATTACTTTAGGACCTCTAGGGGCTTAATTATGGAAGTTAAACTTATTATAATCACCGCAATTTACACTCACCCTTATTAAAGTTCCTTCGGGGTCTGCTTGAAATTTTATGAAAGGCTTGGGAAATATCACTAGTTTAACCATAGACATAGAAAAATTTTCGCTGCGCTCAAGAAGACCAACAAAGCGTGGAAAAGAGAAGTTAACATCATACGGACACGGTCTATGTAAAAAAGAGACAAAGGATCAAGTGACATGTGCCAACATTTTTTACAGTAAGAGCCCCTAGCGTCCCGCCTAGCAAATGAGCAATCACAGTTTGTTTAAAATATTTGTTAATCTTAATTATAATTTAAAATAAAGGTATCGTGGAGCTACGGTGTCTTGTGCTCTAAGTAATTTTGATGAGACAAAAACAAATAATCCAAGTAATCAAACTTTTCACAGGTAAATAAGATATTGCCACACATTTCTTTAAAACCAAATTTCTCTACATTTATTCGTTTATCGACGAAGAAAACAGTATGGAACATAGTTTATTAATTTCCTTTGCCGTATATAGTCATATTTTATGAATCCAAGTCATATTTTACGTATCTCATATAAAATGTATGCATTCGTTTTCGGATCACCTGTTTATTGACATTGTTGTTCTTTGACATTCTATTTCTATGAGTTTAACACTATTATTTATTCTGTGGTTTAACACTAAGGGCAAACCTAGATTTTTTATGTGATAGTTTTAATCTAGGCACTATTCTATCTATCTGTATTTATCTATTTCTATCTGTTTCTATCTATTTCTATCTGTTCTTTAACAAAAAAGTGTCAGTATCAGTTCTAAAATAAAGGGAAAATTTATTAGGTACCGTACTAAACTCTGTACATGGCTGGGGCTCTACCACGAATATATTTTTTTCTTTGTTCTGTGGGCTATCGCAACCGCTTTTATTTGACAGATAGATTTGGTAAGATTTGATTTGTTCCAAAAAGAAGTAGAATGCGTTTCATCTCGGATACTGCCTATGACGTTATGTTGGCAGTATTGTCATTGTGATCTTATTACCATGGATTACGGTTCAAAATTGAATAGGTTTTCGGAAAACCAACAGAACGGCATAGGAAATAACCGATGAAACGCACTATAGCCATGTAGTTAGGCGATAGAGCCACAGGAGAGACATGGACAAAGCTGCAAAAAGTGACTGTAACCTCTTGCCATTATTTAAAAACCCTCTAATTACAAAAGTAAAAAAGGCTGTTTATTCAAAAGATGTAAATCGCCCTTTTTTCTACATAGAAGCGAATTGTAATCTAACGATAAAAGAGCGACGTGAGTAATGAGCCGTGGATTGAGAAAAGATCAAATAGCTTGTTGAGACTTGAAAGGAATCATAGGCAAAAAAAAAACCTTTTTTTTAAGTAGAATTTATTTAACTTTAGATAAGCCATAATAGTAATTTATGAAACAAGGTTGGTAAGGAGGTTTTTAAAAGAGTTCACAAGTTTTAAAAAACCTTAACAACCGTGTGCCATACGACGTTTTTCAATACATTGGCGAGAAAAAGATATAGGTAGGTACCTACCAACTGAAATAAAAATATTTAGGTAATAAAATGAGGATTGATTTTATTTGCTCATTTATAAAATAGTGTTCAGAATTACAAGCGTGTGTCCAAAGTTTTGTCGAAATCCTAGTTTGCAACACTTTTTATTATTAGATATATGTAGTATATTTTATTATTTGCTCTGTATTTGTGTAAGTTTATAAGGCAATAATTTTAGTAGATTATTTTGTTAATTTGTATTATTTTAATGTGTATGTTGCTGGCACACTGCCCTTTTCATATCTCTCCAGCTATCCTAAGTCCCAAAGGTTGTCTGGAAGAGATCGCTCTGAGCGATAAGGCCGCCTTTGCTCACCATAGTTTTAAGTTTTATGTTACTGTATTTCCTGTAATGTGTGTGTGTAATAAAGTGTTTATCTATCAAAGTTGGGTCTATTATCCTATGCCCTAAAGATCGTTTCTACCTGTCGTAAATATAATGGTTTAATTTTGGAAGGTTCCAAAGGAGATGTCCCAGCGTTGCCCCAGTTTCATTTTATTTAATTACTTTCATTATTAAAGTATGCTAATTACATTTTATTTAGGTATAGTATCAGTTGAGAATTGTTTTATATTTAGAAAAACAATTACAAAAACATTAAGTTGTTTTCTGAAGTATTTTGTGAAAAAAATGTAAGTAAATAGTACTATCATGATAAAAAATTGTGATTTAAAAGCGTTTCAACTTAAAATCCCACTTTTAATGCAGAAAATAATTATTAATCTGATTCTAGAGTAAAATACCTACTCTGACATACTACTTTCATTAAGACGCGATGGACTTTCATTTTTTGAGAATGGTGGGGCAAATGACATAGGCGCGATGGGACGTGTCCTTTGAAAGAAAGTAAAGAAACCAAAAATATAAGTACCATACTTAATATAATACCATAACTCATAAACTTAATATTCCAATGGGTAATCTATATGATAATAACTAATCTACTCTTTCACTATCTCTTTAGAATATAATTGATTATTGCATAGCTTTAGTTGTCGCTTCTTCGGCAGCAATTTGACGAAATTTAGTAAATTTTTACTGATTTCTGGAATACTGGATCATTTATAAAAAATGTACTCGGTTGTTGTGTTAGATCAATAAAAAAACCTATCCTTTTTTGTATAAAAAATCATATCACTGTCGTTGAAAATTACGAAATCTGACGATTGGAAGTTTATTTTTATAAGTTTTTATGGTGTTATTCAGAATTTTTTGACAGAGTTACCAAGCCATTTTTTAATATTTTGTTCGGTTATAGTGTTTCTTTGTATCTTTTTCAGACTGCAGTAATTTTTATAATAAGTAGAATTCTACATCAGTTCTTCACATTGGAAGCTCAAAAATCAATCTTTTCATCAGATCGTGAATGGTTTCGCCTTGAGCTAGGAATAAGATCGTCTGAGTATTTATTGATCATGAATTAGACTTCTGTGCTTTGTATAACTACATAGATGGTGTCATGGCCATGGCTTGTACCACGTCAGTCAGGTCATGGACTCTGGACATTGATCATACAGGACAATGTAATTTAAACGACACTGAAGGCAATGGCGTGATTGTTAAACATTAAAAAAGTAGAGTGAAATAAACACGCAAACATGACGTATTCGTGTCTTACATTACCGTACCCTTTTAGAGATGGACAGACAACATCAGTCCACTTTTTTTAGATAGAACAATGAATACAGCACTTAGGTATTATCACATTATACTTAAGTGAGTTATTCACTAACTGGATACGAGGAAATGGACGCGCGCTGATAATAATAATAATTGTTTTTACCAAATTTTATTTTATTCATTACGGGATGAGTTAGATGTATTAACTCGTCCGCAATTTTGTTTCCGTTGTTTGTTACTCATATTAATTAATCGACGATTATCTACATTTCATGATTGATCGAACCTAATCGTCTATTTTATCATTGCAATTATTTAGCAATTAGGTACTTATACCTAGGTAAGTATTTATGATTTATAATTTCAAAGTAGTGCGCTTACACTTTCGGCCTTATCAGACCCCGGGCACTCCATACAAGCAACTGAGTGCGTGCTATTGAATGAGCCTACGAACTGGCCTACAAACTCGCGCGGTGGGCAACGGTGGGGTAAAGTAATTGATTGTGGGGCGGGGCGGAGAGTAACGTTAATGTTCTGCCTAAAAAGAGAGAAAAAAAAGAAAAGAAAAAGAATTTGGTCCAAAGAATGGTACAAACTAAGATACCGTTTTACACGAATATCTACAGAAAGTGCTAGAAACTACCGCACCAGATGATTATAAAAACTTTCTAAGAATGGATGATGTTTCTTACAAAAGTTTGTTCAAACGCGTAAGAACACGATCAAACGGTGCGTCAAACACAACAAAAATATGAAATTTCATCAAACGTGCTTCAAACCCGTAAATGTTTGACAAACCGTTCAAACTACCTTTGTAAACGATCAAAATGGTTTGAGTCAAACCAAATCTTACGTGTTTGAATCAAACCGTTTGACCGTCTCGGGGGCACTTATCTTCTGGTCTGGTCTGCAACTGCACCGGCATTATTATCACAAGTTATATTTCATTAATGCCTTTAACTCTCGAGTGAGTGTGTGGATGACTGCTGCTTTTCTATTGCCGCTGGAGTTCAAAACAATCGTTAGATGAGAAGCCATTTTATACACGTCAATTTGATGAATGGCCAACACGAGCTTGTAGCTCTTCCGTGGCGGAATGGATACGCGTTGACTTGAAATTAAGCGATGTATGGCGAAAAAGTTTGTCATGTGACGGTATAGTATAATTAACACTTTAGTGGGCGCAACAACCACGTGCGAGTTCGTAAAATGACATAAAATAAAACCGTTCAAGAGCGAGTCGCGCACCAAGGGTTCCGTACCATCATAATCGCACCATCAAACCACACTACAGAGTAGAATAATAAAATAAGTATTGCAGTTTTAGGTCAGCGCCATCTCTTGACCGATAGTGGAACTAATGTTAACTTTTTTAGAAATTTTATAATTTCTAAAAAGTGTGCTATATTGAGACATCGTTTTATTTTTCCTGTAATCTTTATATAAACTGCTATCACATAGAATTATTTCAGATTTTTCTCTTTACAAACTTCGGAGATAAGGGGGGGGGACGTTATTTTTTTTTACATTTTTCATCATAAGTCGAAAACTATGTGGTTTAAAACAAAAAGAAAAAATGATTGAAAACGTGCAAACGGCGCTCTTTCATATGATACCCCACATGCTCTAGTAGCCCGCCCCACTTCAAATTTTTCAGACCCCTTTTCAGTGCCTGTTGTAAAAAATTTTTTTTTTTTTATTTATTTCTTATTTGCAAAATAGTTAAGCAAATGTCATCTTAAACTATTCCAAATTTCAAGTTGATACCTTTAGTAGTTCTCGAGATATCCAGCTGTGACAGACAGACAGACAGACAGACTGAGTCACACCATAAGGGTTCCTTTTTTACCATTTTGGTACCGAACCCTAAAAATCCATACCTACATTTTCCAAACAACTCACAACGTCTTCAGACGTAGTGTCACTTTTCAAATCATTCGATACCCCACGTAAAACGTGTTTTTTTATAATTTATTTTATAGGTATATAAGATTGTTTTAAAGTGTACTTTAGTAACCTAAAAAATACAAAACAATAACTCTGTTAGTGGCTACTAAATTTAAAAAAACCATGATACTGATATCACAAATACAGAATTAAAGCAACAACTGTGAAACATAAACAGCTGAATTATGTAGAACTGTTTCCAACTGTTTACCAATAAGCAAAAGCCGCTGCATAATACCGCGCTGGGACGTAATATTGTTTAATTTAGCAGGCTGCAACTCTTGGTGGACGTTATAAATGTGCACTGTACACAAGGGCAATGGAAATGGAAATATTATTCAAGCGATCCCCTCGGCTGGTAACTTCGTTGGGACTGGCATCCATAAAAATTGTATTTCTGCAATGTAATAGTAGGTTGGTACTATGAGGGTCAGTACAGACAGAACGGAAAAATGCCCGAGCAATTTTCCGGCTTCATTGAAAATAGGACCGTATTACATTAACCGTAACAGTGGTGGACAACGCGAGGCCAATGCGTCGATATTCATAAAATTTTCCGCTTTAAATGATTGTAATATGGGCCCTATTTAATAAACGAGACGATTTGTCACCAGTCATGACTTTATATCGATTGCGTCAACTAAATTGAAAATAAAACTATCTACTCATAGCTACGTAAACACCGCAATGTAAACTAAATTGTCATGTCAATTGATAAATTGTCACGTTATTAAGTGGGGCCATGGTCCTATTTTCAATGAAACCAGAAAATTGCTCGGGCATTTTCCGTTTTGTCTGAACTGACCCTTAGAAACTTTTTGTTCTTTCTGAGCGTTCTTTTTATTTCAGTGAAATGGATTTACTTTTCCGAATTTTCCTACAGTTTTAAATGTTTGAAGCTGAGAGTACGGGTTGATGGTTTTCTTGTTAAAATGTTGAACATAGGTTTTTAGGGTTCCGTACCCAAAGGGTAAAAACGGGACCCTATTACCAAGACTCCGCTGTCCGTCTGTCTGTCTGTCTGTCTGTCACCAGGCTGTATCTCATGAACCGAGACAGCTAGACAGTTGAAATTTTCACAGATGATGTATTCCTGTTGCCGCTATAACAACAAATACTAAAAACAGAATAAGGTTAATATTTAAGGGGGGCTCCCATACAACAAACGTAATTTTTTTGCCGTTTTTTGCTCTATATTAATAACAACAACAGGTAGACAGTTGAAATTCTCACAGATGATGTATTTCTGTTGCCGCTATAACAACAAATACTAAAAACAAAATAAAATAAATATTTAAGGGGTGCTCCCATACAACAAACGTGATTTTTTTGCCGTTTTTTGGTACGGAACCCTTCGTGCGCGAGTCCGACTCGCACTTGGCCGGTTTTTTTTTAGTCAAACACAAAGTTCGACTAAATTACTAAAGTTTGACTAAAATCACACTGAAAAATTACTGCAGCTACATACAACCAATAGAATAAATGGTGCTTTTTCTATCTATTTTGAAATGAAGCAGTAAGAAGTTTGTATACATTGACCGGGAAAATTAACCCATTTTTACCCCACTCAGGGTAACAAATTTGCCCGGTCGACTAAACAAATTATACAGGGTATTTCATAATAACCAGTAAAATCTGGTATTTTATTTGTATGGAAAACTGCAAAGTGACAACCCTAGACGCAATAGACTATTGTTTTCGATAATCAATAATAATGGGCAAAAGCAAAACACATTTGGGTTGCACCTAATCATGATTTTTTTTTTTTAATAATGTTGATTTTCGGGGTGTTTATAATTTGCCGGGGTTGTTTGCATGGTTGGTAACCCTATTGGCTTAAAGGGTGTTTTGGAAGATTGTTGTGTAAAGTCGCTGGTGTAAAAATTATAGGTATTGATGTGTATATTTTTTGACACTAGTTAGCTAGTTTTATATTTTTGGCTAACTTTTCAGCCACCTACCTATAATATCGTGTATGTTGTATTAAGTTAACTTTTCCCGGATGCAGCCATTTGCATTAGCATGACAAATGAGCGTGACCGGTCGATGTAGGTCGCCGGGTCGGCCGAAGATGTAGAGATACCTGGAAGTGACTGAGTGCAATATGAAAGTGTTAAGCTACTTATAGATAGACATGCTCATTAGTAGCACGGAAGCATGCTATTGAGATATAATGAGACAATGCTACTTAGTAGCATGTGTATCAAATCTTTACTAGAAACAAGCATGCTTATTTCGAGCATGCTCAACAATCGAATCCGTTCGATTTTTGAGCATGCTACATTTTCTTGAGGAATCTGCTCTAGACTAGAACAATGGGGTTGGCAACGCAAAGCTAATTGTAGATGTCGCTGCGTACGCTTGTTCTTAAGACAGCAGACGTTCAGAACAAAATATATGGGAAAATAGGTATTTATTTTGTGGTATTTTATTACCGAAAAAGACCCATTGACCCAAAATGGATATAAGAAGAGCCTTGGATATAAAGGTTTGCCTTTAACAAAGACTATTCTACAATGCAAATGCCGGAATCGAAAACCAAATTAAGACGTTTTCATTCTTACAGAATTTATCAATTTTTTCTATATCCAGATTTTTCGGAAATTTGTAAGTGCCAACATTTTTAAAGCATTTTTAAATATTACACAGAAGTTAATCATTTTAAAGCTAAAAATACGATATTTTTAAGTAAAAGTCCTTTGTTTTCATAGCTCTCGTGGAACAAGCGTACGCAGCGCCATTTTGACAGTTGCCTTCCCCATTGGAAACGACCCTTATACTTGTACGTATTTTATTTGTAAATTATATTAGTTCAAGTATTCGTTTAACAAACTTTAAAATTAAAACCTCTTTTCATACGTAAAAGTTTTTTTATGCTTTTGTCCCCTATTTTAAAACAAAATTCTTCTATATAATGAACAATCTCTTTATTCTATAATAGTATGTTATCTTTGCCACTATCACTGAAACGCCATTTTGAAACTGTTGGAAAAAGAAAAACGACCGATTCAATGTTCGTGTCAAACACGAACGTTGAATCGGTCGTTTTTATTTTGTTTAGCTCTTCCAGTACTTCGTTAATATCTCCAGGTGAAATGATGCAGGTGCGATATGAGACTGTTACAGCCACTACAGCCTCCCACGCGTTACTCAACGCCATCTCTACTGCAAACAGTTTTGGTGCACACATAAACCTGACTTCGACACTAGAACGACCTACCCTTATTAAAGTTCATACAACACGAAAGTTAAATCGACCGTTTTTCTTTTGTTTTGCTCTTCCAGTACTTCGTTAATATCTCCAGGTGAATGATGCAGGTGCGATATGAGAGTGTTACGTTACAGCCACTACAGCCTCCCGCGTGTTACTCAATGCCCTGTCTACTGCAGTTTCAGTGCACACTTAAACCTGACTTCGTTACTAGAACAACCTAAAACTACCCTTATTAAAGTTTATAAAACATGAAAGTTGAATCGGTCGTTTTTCTTTTGTTTAGCTCTTCCAGTAAGTACTTCGTTAATATCTCCAGGTTAATTGATGCAGGTGCGATATGAGAGTGTTACAGCCACTACAGCCTCCCGCGCGTTACTCAACGCCATCTCTACTGCAAACAGTTTTAGTGCACACTTAAACCTGACTTCGTTACTAGAACGACCTAAAACTACCCTATTTAAAGTTCATAAAACGGTGTGTGCGTGTATTATGAACACTTTGTATGCTCCGACATAGTTAAGGAAGACTTTTTTAAGCTATAAAAACTGAAACCTTCTTTCTTATCTTTAATTATAAACAAAAAAGAAGGAAACTTTCACTTTTATCATATTTGGGAAAACGTAGCTCTATATTAATTACTAGCTTCCGCCCACGATTTCGTCCGCGTGGATATTCGGAAAATCCCTAGGGAACCTTTGACCGGGATTAAAAGTATCATATGTTTTAATCCAGGCTATAAACTATATGCGTGTCAAATTTCATCCAAATCTGTTCAGCCATTTTTGCAGATTGAGGAACAAACATCCAAACCCACAACTTTCACATTTATAATATTAGTAGGAAGTAGGATTTACTTATTATACTTACATTAAAAATATTTAGAATACTTATGTAAAAGTCTCCGGCTTTGTTATTTAGTATATTAATATTATTATCTAAATCATCATTATTATTTTCGTAGCCAGCAAGAAATATTTCTTTGCTACCCACGTCGAAAATTCCCTAAGAAATTTCCCCGAATATTTAATGAATCTTTGAGAACTGACGGCACGGCAAATTTAAGTAATGGAGGCCTCTATAATTCAACAGGTGGTAGATAAGAGCATGGCTCGGTAGGCTTTGGCAACTTTACCTGTTGCCAATTGTATTTTTTTTATTAGAAAAAAGACAAATGACGACCCTCCATTACATGGTTTAAGAGTGGCCACACCATAGACTTGGTCTGTGGGCCACACACAGACGGAATTCCTTACATACATAATTTCGAACGCAGCTAATCCAAACAAATCTGTGGCCCTACTACACATGCGGGATTTTTCCGTACGGAATCTTCATACACAATCGAAATTCCGTTCGGGATTCCAAATCGGGATTCCGTCTCGGCCACATACCTACAGACGGAATCCCGATTCAGAATTCCGAAAACGAATATCGATAATGTAACAAGATTCCGAACGGAAAAATCCTGTATATGTGTGGTAGGTCCATAGATTTGTATGGATGAATGGAATTACGTATGTACAGAATTTAGTAACGTAATTCCGTCTGTATGTGGCCGGGCTTAGGTTGCACTTCCAAAATTCCAGTTGTCAATCATGTTGTCAATCTGTTCTGACATTTTCTTGCGGATTCGATTCTATAAAAAGTCCGTTTGTCTTTCAATTTTGAAATCTTTTATATAGACACAATATTCTTCCGCCTTCAATTTAAACATTTTCCTATTATCTTGATCATAACGCTTCTGTTTTTACTGATTATTTATTTAATTTTCAATTGTTAAGTTGTATTCGGTCAGAGAAAAGTTATTTCTGATATGAAAAGCACTGACATGAATTTTTTTTTTCTTTAACTGGACTGGCTGTCTGTATGATTTGACAGCAAAGTTCTTGTGCCTATTTGAAACGCCACTAGCGTGAGTCTAAAGAACTAATTTTGACGTGTAGGTACAATGAAAATGGTTGCCGTGATGGTCTCTCTAGACTTCAGACTTTAGTACCATGTCCCTCACGCTATATGCTCACGCTACGTCCTACAGCGCCAATATGGCGGAAATCAAATAGGCACAAGAGCAGTTTGACAGCAGCCAGTCCAGTGTAATAATATAGAGGTATGAAAAGATACAATTTTTATGATAACCGGAGATGCAAGTTGATAAGGCACTGTTAAAATAGTCATCTCTTTTCTGTGTTCCAAATGAAAAATATTATTCTTTTGTTTTTAATTTTGTTCGACCTTTGTTATTTTAATGAGGCGATCGGTCTTTGTTTCACCGAAAAAAGGGAATTCATTTCCTTTTATTCCTGCCAGTGTAAAAAATATGAAACATTTACCATCGTATAATTATTAGTTTTTTCAAAATATATCAGTTAGAGTGCAAATTAGCTAGTAAATTGATCTGCAGATTAACTGGTCGAGTCCGTTAAAGTAAAAAAAAAAAAACTGGCCAAGTGCGAGTCGGCCTTGCGCACGAAGGGTTCCGTATCAAAAGACGACAAAAAAACACGTTTGTTGTATCGGAGCCCCACTCAAATATTCATTTTATTATGTTTTTAGTATTTGTTGTTATAGCGGCAACAGAAATACATCATCTGTGAAAATTTCAACAAGTATCTAGCTATCGCGGTTTATGAGATACAGCCTGGTGACAGACAGACAGACGGACAGTGGAGTCTTAGTAATAGGGTCCCGTTTTTACCCTTTAGTTACGGAACCCTAAAAAAGATTGAGTTTTAACATTAACTAGAGGTAATCTGCAAATTAAAGACAAAACATCAGTTACCTAATTAAAGTGTTGATAAAACTGGTTGTGTAACTGAAAAAAATGTGTAATCCCAAAACTGGGGCAAGAGGGCTCAGGGGGCGAAAAAAGCCCCCCCGCCATGAAAAAAGTCTTATAGGATTCATTAGGTTAGGTTAGGCTACGGCTGCGGCCGGCGCGCGCCAGAAACGACGTTTTTGTAATGCATAGGCCATTTCACTCACTGTCTTCCGCCATTTACCAGTGTAGCATTCGTTGATAAGCAGATCAACTGCGATGTAACTATGGTCAGCAATTACAGAAATGATAAGAACTTCACGGAGATGTCATCATGGGAAGCGTCGTCGTCCATTAGATTGGACATTCTGAAAGTTTAAATAGTTTAAATTGAACCTTTGACCTGGTAAAATTGCATTACTGGACGCTATCGTCAACTGTGAGCATCATCATCATCATCATCATCATCATAAGCCTCTTTGGGTCCATTTCTGGACATAGGCCTCTCCCAAATTCTTCCACTGTGTCCGGTTTTGCGCCTCCGTCATCCAGTTGTGTCCCGCTTGTCCTCTGATATCGTCAACCCATCGTTTTGGAGGGCGGCCTCGTGGTCTTTTGTCTTCTCATGGTCTCCATTCAAGGATCCTTCTCGCCCATCGTCCTTGATCCATGCGAGCTACGTGACCCGCCCAACTCCACTTACGCTCGGAAATTACTTGCACCACGTCTCTCACTCCCGTTTTTCGCCGGATCCATTCATTCCTTTTCCTGTCGCGCAAAGTTATTCCCAGCATAGCCCTTTCCATTGCTCTTTGCGCGACTCTAAACTTTTCAGCTGATCGTTCAGTGAGAGACATTGTTTCCGAGCCATATGTGAAGACCGGCATGATGCATTCTTCAAATACTTTTGCCTTGAGTTTTATCGGCAGTTTACTCCGCAGTATCTTCTTATTTGCACCAAATGCTGCCCAGGCCTGGGATATCCGTCTCTCTACCTCTGCTGTCTGGTTATTGCTACCCAGCGTAATTTTGTGGCCGAGATATACATACTCCGTCATGACATCAACCGGAAATTGACAGTCATTTGCCTCGGGTATGTTGGTCATAATCTTGGTTTTTGATAGGTTCATCTTCAAGCCCACTTTTTCGGATTCCACCTTTAAATCTTCGATCATGTCCAACATATCAGAAACACTTTCAGAAAATAGAGCCAAGTCGTCCGCGAACCTTAAGTTTGTCAGCTTCTCCCCCTCTATATTAATACCTTTCTCATCCCAATTTAGTTTTTTAAATATATTTTCTAAGGCTGCGGTAAAGAGTTTGGGAGATATCGTGTCACCTTGTTTCACCCCTCGGGCTAGATGGAATTTTGGTGTTTTCTCGTGCAGATTGACGCAGGCCGTGGCATGTTTCTGTAGATGACGTATCATGTCGATGTATCTACCGTCCACTCGGCAATCCGCTACTGAGTCAAACGCCTTTTCATAGTCTACAAAAGCTATAATGATAGGTTTCTGATATTCGTGACATTTTTCTATCAGCGTTTTGATGGCTTGTAAGTGGTCACAGGTGTTGTATCCTGATCTGAACCCCGCCTGCTCTTTTGGTTGATACGAGTCAAGCTTGTTTTTCAACCTATTCACTATAACTCTCGTGAACAACTTGTAGATGTGCGACAGTAGACTGATCGGCCTGTAGTTGTCCAGACACTTTAAATCTCCTTTTTTATGTAAAAGGGTGATAATAGCATTATTCCAGCTCTCTGGTACTTCGCTACTTATTAAGCACTTTGTGAACAGCTTAGCTAGTGCTTGATGTACTTCTTCCGATGATATTTTTAAGATTTCTGGAATAATGCCATCTTCGCCTGGAGCTCGTCGGTTTTTTAATTGGCGTAGCGCATATTGGACTTCACCAGGAGTTACGTCAGGCAGATCTTCAGACCCAACATTCAGCACTGGTAACCTTCTATGTTGTTCTACTTCCATGTCCTGTGATCTCCTCCGATTCTGTATCCTGCTTTTGTGAGCATTGGTCCAAAATAGAAGCAACTTTGCAATTAAATAATTGACAGAATCTGGTGTCCTTTGGAACAGGATTATCTAGTGGCTGGACAAAACTTTCTGGCCTGTTTTAAATTTTATTTTTCTACACACTATGCCGAAGTTACGCACCCGAAGATTGGCGGCAACGCTTTTAATAAGAAAAAAAAAACGCTACGTAATTTCGGCAGATGTTTAGCTAGCTATTCAGAATGTACCTATTGCAGGCGGAACTAGGCCGAACTTCGGCCGCGTAACATCGGCATAGGTGTCGTTCGGTTGGTAACGACTTAACTAAATTGGCAGGACTAAACTAAATTTAAATTTCCATGATATTCTTTCTGTATCGAAAAGACCAAAAACCAATGCTAAAATTAAGTTTATTCCTGTCAAATTAGTTAAGTCGTGCCAACCGAATCGACACCGTATCTCGGTTACACCATCTTTATTTAACTTTAACAGTACACGAGACAAGATTATCTGAGCCAGTGGTCAAAAGTGAAACTAAGGTTTTATTGCATATTGTTACCTAAGTTACGCCATAGGTGACAGCTGTCAAAGTTAAGGTTAAGTCGAGATAGAGACCCAGCCTAAGTTAAACTTAAATGGTATGAAATGAACAAGTACCTAAAATAATTCTTCTTTGTGGTAAATTCTTTTCAGACCATGGTTGCTTCGTCTGTGGCAGAACTATTGTTTCACGCTCACGATTATGTATACGTATTTGTTACTTGTCCTTATTGACCCTTGTTACAGCAACTTCTGATGATTTTTCTTTATAAAAAAAATACTAAAAACCAAGTTCCATTCTTGCATTATGACCGATATTATATGTTTATTCAGACTTCGATTTGTCTAGCTTTTAAATGTTCATTGTTTTGTCACTAGTTTTAGGCCAAGTCGCTCTTTGCTAATCATTGCTAGTGGAGCGCGTTGAGTACACAGTTGCATCTTACGATTGCGTCCACCATCTTGCCACAAAACAAATAGTTAAAGCAGTAACACAACTACATACAAACGTCTGAATCAGCGGAATTACACAGAGTGTAAGAAGAACCTGTTGTGTCCACTATCCATGCCTATGCCCGGCAATTCACCACCACACGTCCTCACTCTGTCAGCCGCCATGACAGACTCCGTGTGTCTAGTCTGTCTGTACCACAGATTAGACAACCAACTGTGACGTATGCCACTCGAGACAAAGCCAGTCTACCTTACTGCCAATACACTACAGAACCCTTCCGAAAAAAAGATAGGATTTTTTATTTTTATTTTATAGCGCTTTATTCCACTGCAATGGTGTGAAATGAACTTATTACAACGACTTTTTGATTATTTTTTCTAACTACACTAATGTATCGAAAATAAATTAGCTGATCGGCTGCGGCCCTGGCTGCGCCGTCGGTTACTGACCTGCGCGAAATTCATAAGGAAGCGTTCCCCTTAACAACACTGTATGAATACGTTGCATACTAATGCAGGCCATACACCATCAATTTGATCGTCCAATTGGCATGATACTGCCGATTGGATCCAATCGAATTGACCATTGTGTGGCCGTGGATCAAACGTCAATTCGATCCTATCCTGCCGATCCACGGCCACACACGGTCAATTCGATTGGATCCAATCGGCAGTATCATGCCGATTGGACGATCGAATTGATGGTGTATTTCCTGCATAAAGCTATATTATCTAAGAGAAGTTCGCAATGCAGCCCAGCAGCCTCTCCACTTAGTCGCGAGCGCCGTGTCGTCGTGCCGGGCACTTGTAATACGGTACCAAAACCATGACAGCAGTACCTACTCTAAAGCTAGGGTTTCCTAGGATGACGGTGCCGTCATATTACGGCCGTAATTAAGCGCCGTAGAACGTTTTCTTTGTAAACAATACGGCGCGCCGTTTTGTTTGCATAGACAACGTTCTAAAAAAGGAAACCCTAGCTTAACGCGCTTGTGCCGCCCGCCAGACCAGCCGCGCACTTGCATTGCCAACCCTAGCGCTCCAACGACGTAACGAGAAAAGGGCTGAGTTAAGATACTGCTTTAGCTATATTTGTACTGTGATGTGGTCTTACGTAACGAGTAGATGCATGTCTACTGGCTCAGAGCCAACGCAGTTACAAGATTGTGGCTTCTAGGGAATTAGCGACTCAGTTACAAAACTTGTCGGACAACTTAATATGAAATAAGTTAAATGTAGTTTTCATCTGAAAATTGATATCTAGTAAATCTTGGATGAAGAAACTGTATCGTCTTCCATAGAGAATTAAATGTAGAATCTTTTATGTGTCAAACAAGTTAAAGCTTTTTACTCCAATCCTTTTTTACCGACTTCAAAAGGAGGGAGGTACTCAATTCAACCCGTTTTTTTTTTTGTTTTTTTTTTTTTTTTTTTTTTTTGTATGTACACCGATTACTCGAAGACGGCTGAACCGATTGAAATGATTCAAACGTTATTACATTAGGTAAACTTTCAAGTTGGTCCCATTTTTTGAAATTTTGAAATCGGTTCGGTACTTTTCAAGTAATCTTGAAAAAAGTACGAAAATAGTATGATTTTGTGTGAACTACCTCGATGATCAGTCGTATAACTTCTTTGTTTATGAACTGAATAAGATAATTATTTTTTTGTTGGAAACGGGATATCTTAAGTGTAGTTCTTTAACCGACTTAAAAAAAGGAGGTTCTCAGTTTGACCCGCATGTATGTATGTTTCTCCGCGATTAACTCACGTTTGGCTGAGCCGAATTTTCTACCTAAATAATATACCTACACTACCTAATACAAAAGGTACCTACACTAAAAATAAAAAAATAAAAAATTGTTTAAAAAAACAAAAAACCGACTTCAAAAAACCTACCTCGAAAAAGCAAGAAATAATATTCGTAATAATAAAAACACGTCTATTGAAGTCGGGTGGGGCTTTTAGAATAAAAAAAGGAATCTGTAGGTATTCCAGCCCCACCCGACTTCAATAGACGTGTTTTTATTATTACGAATATTATTTCTTGCTTTTTCGAGGTAGGTTTTTTGAAGTCGGTTTTTTTGAGTCAATTACTTACATCCAAACAATTTCAAAAGTTGTGAGTGGATAAACTCGACAGAAACAACCAGATAGAACTTATAAATCCTATTACCAAACAGACTGGGGCATTACAGTTGGTAATCTCTTCGCCAGATGGAATATTCTCGAACCTGACAAACGGGGGAAGAACTAACTAAATTACTTTGCGGCTTAGTTTGAAACTGTGTCTAGTGAGTTCAGAAATAAAGGATTCTGAAAAGAAGCCGCTATGTCAGATAAAGCTACTCCTTAAGCTAAGCTCCACATTGCTTTGGCAGAGACGATTAATAAATAAGGTACCAATTCTCGCTACCACAAATATCTTCGTAAAAAAAAGATTTTTCTTAATTTAAATATAAACGAAGAACTGAAATCGGGAAGTTTAATTTTCCCGGCAAAGTTACGGAAATTAAAGAAGAAAATAAGGATGAATGGAGGAGTTGAAAGCAAATCGAAAAAGCGCAAACGCGTTTTAATTTTCTGAGAGTTCACGGATCAGAGAGGCAGACGATTTCTTTCCCAGCTGAAAAAACAGCTTGGAATCAGTCACCTGGATAACCTGTATTTGAAAGCTCTTCGATACCAGATGAATCGTAGCAAATTGGCGTTAAATTATAATTTAACTTTGACGTTTAATTGCGTCGTTCCCTTGCAGAGTTAACGATAAATGGCTCCTGTTCCATATATGGATTTTCCTGTTAGCGACAGTCGTGAACTTTTAACGTGTAGGTATATACAGGGTTGGCTAAAAACAGTTTTTTTTTTAAGAATAAAACATCATGTTTTATTTCGTAAACAAAAAAAACATGTTTCAAATAATTTTTTTATAAATTTACTGTTTTAATTGATTTCTTTTAAACATGTTTCAAATATATAATTGACATGTTTTCATTTTTTACAAGGTAGGTACTTTAAATCGAAAACCATTTCGAGGTTTTTCAATTTCTGACACCGTACATACTTTTTCGGGTTTTTGATTAATTATTTAACGAAATATGTGAAAATAACCCTGAATTATCGAGAGGAAGGAATAATAAATTTTGTGATTGTTTTGTGATTGGAGTAAGGGGAAGGAACAATAGCAAAAAACACCACAGAATAAGCAGAGCGAACTATTTTCGTCCCTTTCCCATTTACCCACAGACACAGTAGAATACACGTTATTCGTTCGTTCACTTAGTGTAGTCTGCCATCACAATTATAATTTAACTCAAAATTATAATGTTGCAAATAAAAAGTTTTTAAAAGTACAAAAAATATTAATTACGCGTAATTTTTATTTGTATATATGTATATGTTTTAAACGTGTTTAAAACAATATGTTTTTAAACGTGTTTTAAACAGATGTGTTTATTTTCCAGTGTTTTAAACAAATGTTTTAAACATTGCCAACCCTTTTCACTTTCTCATAAAAGTAATTTTAAAAGTTAGCAGCTGTAACTATCACTTTTACGCTTAAAAACTAATGGATTTAAAAAATTTAAGGTGCGTTTAGTAAACTAACATAAAGTAAAAAATTACCTGCTATCTACTAACTATGAGCTACGTAAATGTAGTTTTATGATTTCACGAGTAGTTTTGATGAATTAAAATCTAATACTATTATTTGCCCTGTGTTAAAATGAAACATAATTTCGGGTAGGTACGCGTATTTTATTTCCACTATACTTTTTACAAAGTTAATATTGAGTTCATTAGTAGGTATATTGTCTAGTGTTATTGTTACTCAATACATTATAATTTATACTTAATGATCTTTCATATCCATATTTCTTTACTCATAAATACGCAACGACGTTTAATTAAGACTCAAATAATATATCTTTGTACATACGACTGCACATCATACTATAATGTTGATTTTAAAACCGCCTTTTTGCCCTGTGTAATAAAAGCTGTTTTCGCAGTTAACTGTTTAACTTGATATGTTGTCGTGTGTTCCTATCATCTGTCCTTACCCCACGTCTCACCGTTATACCCAGAATTCACGGGGCTTTGGCCGAATGACAAATTTATTACCCGAAATGTACCCTGAGTATCTTGGGACTTGGGGACCCTAATACGACATGTGAGCCTTGCTCTTATTAACGGGTACTTTCTCATAAGCTTTACAACGACAGTATAAAAACAAACTATTTTATTCAATTGAAAAATCCTCACCTCACTTGATGTTGAGTGACGATAAGGCCGATGGTGGAAGCGCACTACACCCGGAAACCTCATCACTGAGGAACTGGCTTACCTCTGACTGCCGGAACACATACATTTTTTAAATTGTTGTTATGGCGTCAGAGTTAAGATGGTGGTTGACTATTATATATTCTGTGATGGTGGTAGCTAGCCAGGCGGACTTAAAATAAGCCCTACCACTAAACAAAAATAAATTATAATGTACTGCTTAAAAAATTACGTTGAAAATGAATAGTTTTTTGTTAGCGAAAATGGCTACTTTATTCGTTGTTACTTAGCTAAAATACCTATTATTTTCGCTGTCTAAGTTAGCTTAATGTTCAAAGTCATTTGAAAATAAAAGTTTTGTTACAATAGCGTTCACGGTTATTAAATAAATTATGAAAATGCTAGTATGGAATATTATGAAATGCAATTTGTTAAAAATTCTCTATACAAAACGTTAATTTCATAGGTAAGTACCTAATATTTTCAAATCCGTACAATGAAATCGTGCTTGTAGCGGGGCCTTTTGACCCTCATCAGCCATAGTTACTTTCCTTGTGATATTTCAGCGTATCTCCCTCAGAAGTCACGGGCTTAGCTGTAAGCCTCCGGGCTTATTAGCAGACATCTGTTACTTTTAATTCTGAAGGAATTAAAGAAAAACCTATGAAAACGTTACAAAAAAATATACATTAAAAAATAAAACAACATTATCATTTAAAATTGATAAACCTGTTATGACATGGTAGATTTGTCTTTGGAAACAAATGCTGCATGAAGACTCATTAGTGGTTATGCTTCTTCTATGTGGCACTTATACTTTTTTTTATTTCTACATGCTGATTTTATTGGATAGAGTTCGTGTAATTTGTAAATTATTTATATCTAGATTTGGTAGAGTAACGAAAAAGCGAAATTGCTATAATTTTTTGGTGGATTAGTAAATTGCGAAGAATTTTTTTAGGAATAAATAAAAAGTTCAGTGAAAAGCACTGAAAGAAAAGAATAATACGTTTTTAAGATTTAAGCATTCACAATGCTATTTTTATACAATACTAAATAATGTACTAAAAAAAATCGTATCGCACCAGATCATCTTCTTAGGCGGGAATCGATCCCGCGACCTTTGGAAAACCGGTCCAATGCTCTTCTAATGTTTCGTCCAATCTCAACTAAGCTAAGTGCTGAGCTGAGCTAAGTGACTCGGTAGCTCAGTTGGAAGAGCATTGGACCGGAATTCCAAAGGTCGCGGGTTCGATTCCCGCCTGTGAATATTATCTGGTGCGAATCGAATATTTTGGAGTATATTATTTAGTATTGTTCTCGTTTACAAAAATAAGTGTTCAAATAATTCAACAAGCTGCAGTAAAAAGTTTTTCCCAAAATCCAGATGAAATCCAACAAAGAGTTCGTGAAAGAGGATTTACAGGCTGAAAACTATAAATCGTGTATTGTTCATGAAGACTTTGATATATTATTATGCTGGAATGCCACGGCGGCTATTAGAGAAAGTGCGCAGTACCACAGCTTTAGATTGTCAAACTGTGGCAGTACCTACTTATGCCATTTTTTTAACTTTCAGCCCCGTTGACAAAATCGTATTTGTAAAAACGATATCTTCGCCTATACATCTTTCGATCGATAGCTCGTTACCGCTTTTGCAAATGTGGCATCGACATTTATTTTTATAGCATCGACTCTATATGAATATCATTTTGCAACTACGTCTTGACTGTTCTTCCATTCTTCATTGCGCTGCGTAACTACTGGAAAACAACTTCTAACTCAAACACAGACGACACTTTAATTTACAGGGAGGCATTAAAAGCTCTTAAAACTTGTCAGTTGTCTCTTTATCTCTGTTTAGCAAATAAAAGAGACGCATTGATAGCCATTCAGAAAACTGACAAATTTAAAGAGCTAGCAATACCCCCCTGAAATGTTTCCATGTTTTTACATTAATTTTACAAGAAGAAAAAGTTTCCATGTTGTAAAATTAATGTACTTTTTTACAACGTACTTTTGGATGAAGATACTAAACCTAATAAATTGAAGTAAACTGTGAAATAAGGCTCATTTTTACGCGTGTCACATGTGTCCCATAAGTACCTTAATGACCTTTTCGCTCTAGTTACCGCCGGCCTTTACTAAATAAATAATGAACGAAAACAAAGGCGCCCCAAGTAAACTTTTTTCATTGAAAATTGTTACGTATATTATACGCTGTGAAAATGTATATTGACATTTTCACTTCGTAATAAAGACATTTTGGTGTATTTTGTGTGATCACCCACTTGGGATTTCGTGTGTCCAGCGGTAACGTATAGATAGCAAGGAACTTTATGATAGTTTTTATGTCACGTTTTTTTAAGAAAACTACTTTACTATAAGAATTACTTACGTTATTTATAAGAAAATAAAAATAAATCATAATAATACACTTGTATTTTTATTAGCACATGCTGACCTGACATATGACAAAAATATTGGAGCTTGCTTTTTGCCTGTCCAGTTTGTAATATGTTTTGTGATGCAAAATCCGAACGAGCACTTTAGCTATGATAGAATTCATTTTTAATGGAACACTCAGCGGTTCTCTCATTTGATGTGATGAAAAAAAAATTATTATAAGTGCTGATAGTTAAAGTTATCGTGAAGATCTGTAAGTACCTGTAAGATAGGTCACCATTGCCACCAGACGGTCATTATAAATAAACTAGTGGCTCCATGAGCTGTAGACCTCGCGTTAAAAAGTGGCTCAAATTGTATGTTGTTTAAAAATTTATCGAATAGATGTCGCCACCAAGTTTTCAAAGCACATAGTACGTGCTGTTTGGTATATTCGCAGCTAGATGGCGCTTCTAAATTTGAAAATTGTTCGAAATGGGTGAATATTTTTGTTTGGATTAGAAAAACTGGCTTGACTAAAAAAATATATAATTATAGAACCTGCTCACAAAATTTCACGAAAATCGGTTGAGAAATGCGACCTGTAGAGGAGAACAGATGGACATTGAGCGAAGTGATGGCTGGTTCATGCGTCATGCTCGTGAACGAGTGCTGCCAGTGGGAATGGGTCTGCTTCTGACGAAATTGTATGTTTTTTTTCTTGTAACAGCGTAGACTGAATAATAACTTCAAACTTTGAATTTAGCTTGAACCCTGTAACTTGATTAAGAAATTTGAAATTCATTAAGTAATAATCTAATTAAATAATGTCTTTATTTGTTAATCTTTGTTAATATAAAATCTGGAAACGATATACTTATTTGTAAATATCGTACCATCTGATAAAGCTGTCAAGTTTTTTGCGCCTATTTTTCTTGTGAGCTAAAAGACGTCATAATGGGTGGTAGGGTAAAAGAATTGACGATTTAAAAATGTTTATTATGTGAGCTTATTTAAATAAAGAATAGGCACTTTCATCCGGACAGCGGGAAGAACATATGAAAGAATTTTCGTATGTCCTTCCCGCTGTCCGGATCACTTGGTCAGCTAATTTAATAAATACAATTTCCTCGTAATTTACAACACTGTACTTATCCGCCACCAAGAATTAAAAACTACAAACTTTGGAGAGCCTTCTAAAACTTTATTGGAGTGGAGTTGTCGCGCAACAAATTAAAAGCAAGTCGCCCCTGTCGTAGGCGACAAACAACCCGATTGTACTTGTTTCTATCTAGTTTGTTTACTTTGTTTCTCACTGTTGTTGACTAATGGAAGACATTGAATTAATCGCTTAGATTTCAGTTTTGTGATTGGCTAATGGCTTCGACCGAAAACATGTTTATTTTTACAAGTACCGACTTATTTTCATTATATAAAGTTTTTATCTCTATCCCTCTGGAACAGTACCTTTTTTCGGGAAGAAAGGTACCCTTTGTCCTTCTCTCTACCCTTAACAACGTGTATGCAAAATTTCATGATGATCGGTTCAAAACTTAAGACGTGAAGGCGTAACGAACAAACAAACGGACTTACGCATTTATATTAGTAAGGATGGGTACTTACTTGAATTGCATCAGACAAATAAAAAAATAATAAAAAGAACTTTAGTTTTTATGTAAGATATAAATACTTAAGATTAAAGTTACAGACTAAACTAAAATTAATCATTTTCCTACAGCAATTTTTCAATTGGTTATGTGTTGGAGAATCGGAAAAGGCATGAATGCAGTAAATTGCCATATCTAGGTTACCTGCAATTCCCCTGATAGAAAAATGGAATTCTTTGTATTGTAAATAGCCTGTAGATCACTGATGCAGACCGACAGGGAAAATAAATATCTAGTCAACAAAACATACTTAAATCGTATCCACTCTTCGATTAAATTCTTTTTATGTTATGAAAAGATGAATCGAAACGGCCCCTTGATTGTGTTCAACAAATCCACTATTTCCTACCTCGCTCCGTATATTGCAAATTCTTCATGAGACACGTGTGAAATTAGGAAATGGCTCCAGGATTAATTGCGCTGGCTGAATGTATTGAAAACCGATAGCGAGTCTGATACTTTTGGCTTATCCATTTGAGTTTTAGCAATTTATTATTTATTGGTAGTCCACATAATACAATGTGTTACAAAATCGAATATGGTAGATAGGGACCATCAAACTGAACAACTTTTACTATGGGAACAATCCTGATATCGCGAAAAAAACATACATTATTATATTTTCGTTATTAATGTTTGTATTAAACAGCCGATTTTTTTTCGTGATTTCAGTTGGTCCCATAGTACAGTACGAGGCATATAACTTGAAATCGGGTGGGGATTGCGCGAAACGCGTATTTTGGGTATGTGTAGCGGTGAGGGGCGCGGGCGGCGGAGAGGGGCGCGCGCTATTGGTCGCTCACAAGAGCACATGCGCGAACTTATCCCCACTCCGAAGAAAAAATTTCAAGATACGTGCCTAGTACTGTAAAAGTTGTTCAGTTTGATGGTCCCTAACTACCTCATTCGAAATAAGGGGTTTTTAGTAACACGTTGTAGAAAAAATACATACATATCTATCTATACATACGCATTGAAAATTATTGTTATATAACTTTACAAAACCACTTATTTTTGCCTTCCTGATCATGCTGCCTAAAAATCAAAATGTCTACGAAGCAAATGCTATTAGCACACCCCGGGCACTCCATACAAGGGTCGCGTTTCAACTACCTATTACACAGACGCTACACAGTGACGTTTTTGCAAACGCGCAACTGTGTGCGTGAAGTCTAGAGCTATTGAATGAGCACAAAGATCGGCACACGAACTCGCGTGGTGGGCGCCGGTGGGTTGAGGTAAATTATTGTGGGGCGGGGCGGAGAGTTTCCTTTGTGTACGGTAGTACTTACATCTATTCTGTGCTATTAGTAGAATTCAGTAATTTGCTACCTGTCGTTATTATTTTAACTTTATAACACAAAAATGTATAAACGAAGGAAAAGAAAGTAATATTTTCCAGTAGTATTATTTATTAACAAATAAAAAAAACATACCATACATACCTAACGCGACCATTTATATTTTTCTTGAGAGCGGGACACATTTTTTTTGCATTTACGCTTATATTTGGTATACTTGGTGGTTGTGGTAAAATAGTCTAGGTTCATTCAGTCAGTTAAGGGTCTATTGTCTAAACCTTGTCTAAACCCACAGACCATATAACAAATACTAGTGCCTAAATCTGTGCTACTTTCATTATTCGTCACGCAGTGAAATCTAAAATATTAAGTCATGCATGACACCCTCCTTAAACTACTTATAAGCAGATATTTGCGCCATGGATGTCATGTCGTAAATAGGATAGTTTGTTTGTCCGGAGCAAATATCCGGAAGCGGCCACGCGGCCCGCCGGACACTACACGAACTAAACGCCTACGTCCGAGAGTGCCTTCTACTCGTACGTGTTGTTGTATCGACAATAATATCGATAGTGATATTTAATTAGCTTTTGATTAAGGAAGCGCTCATGGCGGAATTTGACAGACTGATCGTTATCGATCACGTTTGTTAAGCAACGCTCGGTCCGGTCAGGTGTCGGATGGGTGACCGTTAAAGTGGCATTAAAACTGAGCGCGTCCGTGCTTCGGTGGGCACGTTAAACCGTTGGTCTCAGCTGTTGTCATCTGATGACAGTCGTCAAGCCAAGTTAGAGGCCTTACAGGCGCCTTGATAAACTCTAACACCAGAGGTGGCCACTAATCCTTATTCGATAAGAAGAAGAAGCTTTTAATTTAAATGTGTAAGTTAAAGTACCTACCATGTTAATTATTTATAACTAGCGACTGCCCGCGACTTCGTCTTCGTGAACAGTTTTTATTCCATCCCTCGGGAACAGTTCTTTTTTTCGGATTGAAAGGTACTAGGTTATAAACCCCTGAAAACGTGTATGCAAAATTTCATGATGATCGGTTGAGTAATTATAAGACGTGAAGACGTAACAAACAAACGTGACATTCGCATTTCCCTCGTTACAGATGTATCGGCATGTATCCTATATTATTTCCTAATTGGAAGGTATTTACTATTAGATACAGGAAGTTGCATTGAAGACTTGGAAACCTACCCAGCAAATGATGCGGCTGATACGCGTAGCATCTTCCGCGATAAAAAGCAATAAAAAACTTGGTGTAAACATACCGCAATAATGATTGATGTCCAAAAACATTTAATTCTCAACCAGTAATGCCATTCAGTCATTTGACTATACCATAAGAATGATTATTTTCCAAAGAAATAATAGGGTATATGAAACATATACTTTAACGTATGATTATGACAAAGGATATTTACTTATTGCATTGGATCCTTCTATCTGTGGTGTAAATAGTCTATTTTATGGTTGAAAATTTGAAACACCCGTCTACTTCTGATATTACTTTTTAATATCGATAACATCGATTACACCAAGACACTAGTGGGAATTTTGTGCGCATGAAATTAATAAATGGCTCCAAGAGTAATTGCGCTCGGCAGAATGTATCGAAAACCGATACGAGAGCACAACACTCTGAGTGGTCCTGTTCGTGACCGTGTCCGTTCAAAACCTCAGTAATGTCACGAACAGTGGCCCTACCATGAGTTGACGCAAACTATCTATGTTACAGTAAACTGTCGGATATACCGCTCACAGTCAATACGAGTGAAAGAGAGAAAACGATAGTTTACTGTAACGTAAACAGTTTGCAACAACTCATGGTAGGGCCAGGAGCGTGACATTACTGAGATTTTAAACGGACAAGTCTGACTATTACCATGGGGTCTCATTTGGTACATCAGATGTGGCTTATTAGTTAGCAGGTGTCGCCGTCTAGTAAGGTGAATTTAAACTAATGTTGGAATTAGTTTAAATTTACCTCACTAGTTGGCGGTACCTGCTTCGATTTGTTTTTGTAATATTCAAATACAGATAAAAAAGTCATGAAACTTTTAAATTGCTTCTTAAAAAAAATCACCAAATGCAAAATTGTAGTGAAACAGTAAAATGAAGGGTTTTTTAACATATTTCAATAAAAATTGAGCGACACCAATAATCTGTACGGCAATAATTTGTACTTTCTTTGAAAATTCGGTGATGTTTGTTGCTATCTGTACTAAACATGCTGCGACGATAGCGGCGCCATCTAGAATTCTACAAGAAAAACATTTTTAATCGCCCCGATAGTCGCCTTACGATGGCCATTTCTTTAGTATGGGATGAGGTATCTGTACTATAGTATTATGTAATCTGTGCTATTACATGGCTACAGACAGATTCAGTTGTTCTAAATGTATTTCAAAATTTTGATAATTTATCTCTATCTTAAACTATATCTACGATACACCGTTAATTTTTAAGTATATCTAAAAATTCGATAGGGGTAAGTATCAGACCATGTTTCTGAATATGTATGTGCAATTAAAAGTTAAAAATTAATATGTAGTTTGAAAATATCTGAAAAAAATTGATTAATCGGCAAACTCACAAAAATAGCAAGACACGTGCGTAGATTAATTCTTTTCATTATTTACGTAGGTAAACAAGATAGACTCTTTTGGTTGCGCGCGTGTTATTCTATGAATGAGCTTTAAATCCAGAAATCAGTAAAATTTTGGGACATAAACAAACCTCAATATCTTGACCAATTATTAAATATTGAAACTTTTAACGTACATACTCGATTAGAATAGCGAAGAGATACACTCATTTCATTTTTAGTTATACTTAATAATTAACCGTGTATACTATTGTTCCATCGGATAACCAGACGTACGAATCAGCGCCACCATTTTTTGGTTGCTATTTCAAAGACTCGCACTAAACTTATGCTACAAATTTTATTATCTGTACCGCTAGAGAGTGGAACTCCTTATATTGCCTGAGTCTGTGTTTCCCGATAGGTATAATCTGGGGGCCTTCAAGTCGCGAGTGAATAGGTATCTTCTAGACAAGCGCGTTTCATCGTATTCATCATCGCTTACCATCAGGCGTGATAGCGGGCAAGAGCGCTTACCTATCCTATCATAAAGAAATCTAGCGCGAAGTTTATATAGTTTGTGCAAGAATTATCATTTGCGCCCGGCGGGATGTATCGAAAATAGATCTAGTTGGTTGTGTGGGTAGTACTTAGGTATATCTATTCTGTGGTGTTGGTGGCACTGTAGAAGTTCTGAACAGAAAAGTTTGTGGAGGTCTTTCATTACATGGATGCAGATGTGGCGAATGTGTGTCGAATCGAACTGGTTTCAGAGATTTATTTTATTTGAAATCTTGGCTTGCTCCGTTCAGTTGAATAAAGAAAAAAAATATTATAGGAACTTTGATGAGGTACCATAGTATCACTTTAGTTAAAATGTAAATACCACTATACTTACGGGACATTTCATCAAATGGATTTACGGAAGAAACCACATCGCCTTAAAACATACTAAAACAAACTTTTAGAGTGGTACGGCATTTTCTCAGAGTAAACAAGGAAAACTCAATTTGTGCTGTTTCTTGAGATAGTTTTGGCGTACTTTCACACTTCAATCTACAGCTTGAATGAGTTGACAAAAATTGAGGGCACTACTATCTATGTAAACACGTCAAAATCACGAATTAATTGGCAACACTCTCTATATTTTGTACTGAAAATTTTCAGTTCCATTTTATTTAATTTCAACTCTTTATGGTCAAGCTGTACAGTTCGCTAGCCTTGAATATACTCGTACTTGCCATGCATGGAATGCATTTTGATATTTAGATAGCCGGAGTCGCAAACTTGTCAACCCTAACTGCAATAGTCAGTATGCATATCAAACGTTGGTTTTGCATACAGCAATTGGTGCAGTTGAGTAATAACAGTTTAATAGTAATAGAGTTAAACTTTCTGTTATGGGGTTGGGCTGAAACACCTACATAATTAATTATTATAGGGAGCATCTTAAGAAAATCTTTATAAAAAATCCATAAGAAATGGAATTCCAGAAGCACGAAGTAACCAGAGCTAGTTTCAAATACAAGACAAATTCGAAGTTTCTTAAAATCATAACCTAAAACTAATTTACAATAGCTAAACCCGAACCCGACTTGACGGTCTGTTTTATATACAAAGCCAAAATTAATATGGCGGAAAATAAACACGACATACGTAAGACCAAATATTAACACGTTTGTTACCCTTTCGGGGCTATTTGGAAGCCAAATGGGCCCGAACCATCAATATTCGAATAAATAATGCATGAGACTTGTGTGATATTACTACAGCGAGGCCTGTTATTTGTTGGAATGCTAAAGGGAGAAATATATTCTGAATTTTCTATTTTAATAGAAAAATATATACTGCCACGATGATCTGATGATGATAATTATGATGATGAAAACAGTCCATTATAGTCCACAGCAGAACATAGGCCTCTCCTGTAGGAGTGGAATGGAAGGGCAGGATATTACCACAATAATTTACTACATATAATTTACAAGCATGCCACGCGGGGTGGGGTGTCTTACATCCGCAGGCTGATTGTCTAACTAAAAACCATCTAACGACCAGTAATAATTACGGAATCGTCATTGTCAAACCGCTTACCGCTTGACAAAAGAAATCGCAAATACGTCGCGGTCGTATCGCGGTTAGATACTGAGTTAGATACCTAATACGAATTTTGGAGCATTTCCTTGCACAAATGCTCGTTTTTGTTAGTTTGGTTGTTCGCTCAAGGAAGCACTATTAGAAATTCGATTGCTGGTACGAAATCGAGTTTGACAGTCGACGATTCCGTAATTATTACTGGTATTACTGGTTTAACATATTATATTTCAGTTTTTCGTTGCTAAAGTACAAAAAGTCTTTCTAACAGTTATTTGAACTGGCAAAAACGATAACTTTTGTACTTCACAACTCGAAACTGAAATATATGTTGAAACGTCCGAAATCTTATAAAAAGTGGCCGAGACACTCAGATTTAAGAAATCTTGACAAAACATGAAATGTGCGAGTGAGAGCGCGGTAGTCAGCGGCAAAATGTCGGACTACATTTATAGTCTGTGTATTAAAAAAAAATACAGTAAAGTCTTGGAATCGGAAATTGTAATCAGCTTTGTTTAAAATTCTTGAAGGCGCGGCAAATCATACTGTGTACAGTAATTACACGCCAATTTATCTCCTTACAGCCGGGAATTGAAAATTAAAATGTAAACGAACGGAAGAGCACTTAAGCAGATAATTGGCTTTTCTTCGTAAACAAGTCTGAAAAATACTCCCTTTAGGACATTGGTATCTCCATTTGTATAGATGGAAAGTTGAAAAAACCAATCAAAAAAACCTAAAACAACAACTTTGATAAATACTTGTTATGCCACTCATTTACAAGTAGTAAATAAAAGTACAGAGTAGGCGGTACAACAGTACAACCTTCCCGTGAAGAATATTTTTTCTTTTTTCTTTGTTCTATGATTCTGCAGCGAAAAATACATTGAGCAGAAACATCCGTCCAATCTACTAAAAAGAATAAATGCAAAAGTAGCAGATGAAAAAGTTTCACAGGTTTCTAAACCGCTCAATGGGGTTGGCAACGCAAAGTCCTTTGTTTTCATAGTTCTCGTGGAACAAGCGTACGCAACGCCATTTTGACAGTTGCCTTCCCCATTTCGCTCGATTTCCGAAGCACGTGTGTGAGAGGCGTAATGAGCCGTGCGAATTGAATCCCGTAATGACGTTTTCTGCCTTATAGCTTTTTTTTAATGAAAGTAAAACTGGATTATCTTGTACTAATGATTCTGCGATTATTACATTACCCACACAAGGGCTATATGTTTTAGAAATCAGCTAAAAAAAACCCGGTCATGTGCGAGTCGGACTCGCGCACGAAGGGTTCCAAAAAAAACACGTTTGTTGATATTTATTTTATTCTGTTTTTAATATTAGTTGTTATAGCGGCAACAGAAATACATGTGTGAAAATTTCTAGTCTATGTCTAGCTATCAAGGTTCATGAGATGCAGCCAGGTGACAGACAAACAGACGGACAGTGGAGTCTTTAGTAATAAGGTCCCGTTTTTACCCTTTGGGTACGGAACCCTAAAAAATGGAGTTTCTGTGATGCTGTCGTACAGTAAAGAGTACATTGAGTAGAAATATCTACCACTTTAGTCAAAAATGTAGTCCGAAGAAGCCAGGTGGCGCCTAGCCAAGAGTTATGAAGTTTCAGATTCGCATCTAAACTGCTCAATTTCCGAGCACACGTGTGCCAGGGGGCGTAATGAACTGAGCGAATTGGGTCGCATTACGAGTTTAAAAATATAAGAAAACTAGCTTCCGCCCGCGACTTCGTCTGCGTGGACATTTGGAAAATCCATAGGAAACCTTTGACCGGGATAAAAAGTATCCTATGTTTTAATCCAGGCTATAAACTATCTGTGTGTCATATTTCATCCAAATCTGTTCAGCCATTTTTGCGTGATTGAGGAACAAACATCCAAACATCTAAACATCCAAACCCACAAACTTTCACATTTATAATATTAATATTTTTTTTAACCTCTAGGGGGGGGGGCAGCGGCCCCCCCTGCCCACCCCTGGCGACGCCCTTGGATAAAATGTTTCTTAAATTTTAAATACATATAGTTCTGTAGTTATGTTTACCTTTGGGAAATCTGGGTCTGTTGGTACATTATATTAGGAGTTGAAGTATGAAATGGCCGTTTTGTATAGAGACTAATAATTTCTTCATTTATTTAACAACCACGAAAGCTATTATTGTAAAACTTTTACGCACAAATTTCAAAAGACTCAGCTAAGTAATGCCACACGTATTAGTGAAAACAATATGTATCGGCTAAGTTAAAGCGATAAAACTGAGCATTTCTGCTAACGCAAAAAGGAATCACTTTTAAGATACTTTTTTTAAGAAAAAAAATAAGAAATATTTTTATTGCTGGTAGTGGGCCGTTATTATGATCATAATTCGAAATAAAAACAAAAAAACCGAAGTTTCTTTAACATTTTAGAAGTTATGAGAGCCTCTATGTTTGAGAAAAAAAATATTAATTCTTTAACCCCTATTACTTAAAAGAAATTTTATGTGAATTTAGTCACTGGTCATGATCTAGTCTAGAGAGCGAGATATACACCGTTAATTTTTAATTATAGCTAAAAATGAAAAGGAGATTTCAGACCACGTAAATGAACAACCACGAAATCGCGAAAAATAAATCAGCTGTTCCATAGGAAAGTACAACATAGACTCGACTATAATGTATAGAACAGCTGATTTTTTTTTCGCAATTTCGTGGTTGCCTCATAGTAAAAGTTGTTCATTTACGTGGTCTGAAATCCCCATTTAATTTTTAGATATACTTAAAAATAACCGTGTATGTTCGAGTGTTGTGTTATTTATTGCAACAGCTAGAGGTGGATGATATAAAGTCAGCTAGAAGTGATACAAAGTTTCATACTATGTACGCATTCGCTACGTATTGACTGACTTGTCGGCAAAGTGGTATGTTTCGTTGTAGAAGCATGAAATACAATCTAAACTACGTCATCGTAGCAATCCGTAGCACGTAGCTTCACCGATTTTTAACGAAATTTGACAGTTCTTTTTGAGATTTTAGAGGTTCCACTAGCGCAGGTAAGTTGATAATAGAGAATATGCATAAGTCACCGATTTCGATTTTGAGCTTGATCGCTGCGGTAAAAACATGATGGAACAGTACCCTTAGCACGAATAGCTATCGAAAAAAATAACGCGCGTAAAATCATTCGATAGTGCAATTTTGTATTGGAAATTTGTACAACGCCATCTACCGCCGAATAGCGAAATTAAAATTTCCATAGATAATTCTCTATCGAGTAATTTTACGCGCGTTTTTTTCTCGATAGCTGTTCGTGTTAAGGGTACTGAAAAAAAATGTATTATTTTAGTTTTATCATACGATGAAATCAGGGGAAAATAACGATTATTTTTTCATTTTCGGGTATAATGCGCTTAACAGTCAGATATAACTATTCAAAAAATAATCTGATATAATTATGAAACACTTGTTTACCATAAAACACTGTTTAAGTTTTCTTCAAGTGTAGGTATAATTATATAACATTTAATAGAATCAGACGTTACCTTGCGGTCCTTGCGGAACTCCATTATTTTAATAATTCGACAAGTATTGGTTGAAAATAATTTATAATGATAGTGAGAATAGTTTTTGAAAAAATATTACGTTCCATTACAGGCAATATCAAAATATTACGTTCCATTACAGGCATTAAAGTCCCATATCTTTATTACGTACAAATGACAGAATATGCTCCTATCTGATCTTCTCAGTGACTGAAAACGAGCGATATTGTGAATTTATAGCTCTGCCTCTGTACCATGAATTTTAGGTACTTAACATACGACGACTTTTAGCAGCAATGCAAACGGGATACAGACTGTATCCATATATTTAATAAAATTGACGCTGTCTGTACTTCATTTATTGTTTGAGAAGTAGGCAGTCTGCGAAGTAGTCGATTTGAAAGTAGACTGTATGCGAAGTAGGATAATTGCTCGGTCGGTTGGCTAGTCGAAATGAGAAATTGGCTATTTGATAGTAGACGCCTGGCACCGAAAGGTCGCATTGTATCGCTACTGTATACAGTAGCGATGCAAAAGCGATGCAACAATCACTGTCAACCATTTACAGAATAATATGTGCGACATTTCACAGCGACGCAAACGCGATACAGCATCGATGCAAAGGCAATACGGCATCGATGCAAACTTTATACAGCATTGATGCAAACGCGATAAATGGCAAAAATCGATAAATTATAAGTAAATTATGTATTCATACAAAATAGTCCTGTAAATCGTGGTAGAAGATGTTAGAAGTTAGGTACAAATTATGAATTCTACCTGTGGTAGATAGAAGTAACGATGCAATTAGGGTGAAATGGACTCCAATCTTTAACGCAGTATTTATTTTTTGTTTCAGAAAACAACGCGTAGCTGGATCGAATGTACATTCCAGAAGAGAGAGTGCAAGTACTTCGTGCCGAGCGTCAAAGATGAGCATTTGTAAGTTTATATTTTCCATAGAATCAGTGGTGTGTTGAGTATTTTTATCCGTTAAACAAGCTCTAAGTAAGCGTAAGATTACTGAGGTTTTATGTAAGATACACGGCAAGCCATACCACGTTTACATACGGATACAATAACCGTACTTCCTTTTCAATAATTGCTATACTGTACTTTTAATGAACGGAAAATAAAGGATCGTGCTATAAGTAACAAATTTCAAATCATTTTTGATTATTTCGTCGTCCATATGAATTGATTTGCAAGCGATCGAAATGTGGACTCTACATAATATGTTCAAAATACCTCGGACTAGCTTCAAATCTAACGCTAAAGTACTACAGAAAGTCGACTGCAAAAGAGAACTGATTTCCACAGTCAAATTCCGAGATGCAAATGCCTGGACGACTTCAAGTAGTGGCTTGGCTATCGTCAGTTAAGGGATACATGGGATCGCAAAAAACTTGTCTCTGACAGCCAAACTTTAGTAGGTATAAAGATGGCACGAGATGATGACATTTATATATTTTTTATTTTTATTAAAAGTAATTTCAAGATTGTATCAATTATAACGAATACGGTAGGTATATTTAGCCTAATAGACTAACTTAGATGAAATCAAAGTTCTTTGTTCTAAAATATAATTTTCATGTTAAAATAAGACAATGGAACAAAATTTTAAATTAGATTTATCCACTCCTCTCTTACCCACAATAAAGGGATGGAAATGCGAATCAGGCACTTGAAACCATGCGTGCAACATGCAGGACTCGTAGTAAATCAAGAGGGCATTGTCACGTAGCTTGCAGCTAGAGAATTCAGCGTTCAATTGTCCACCAGTTGACGGTATATGTCGTACGCAATCAGTATCGGGGACTGTCAAGATATTATCTACTTTAACTAAGCTGGTATTTACATTCTAACTGCCGTACAAATAAACGAAGAATAAGTCTTAGTAATAAACTTAGAAAAACTAAAAGTTTGTTTAGGAATATGATGCTTTGAGACGTTAAACGTAAGGAGTAATATTGCTAAGGAATATTTTTGGTTTAACTTGGTATAAATTTAATCTTCGTTTATTTGTACGGTAGTTTTAAGCCTTTATGAAATTGCAGTATTTATTCCAAATTTAAAGCTCATAGCTTCATCAGCAGTTACTTGTTGTTATAAATTTCAGATTATGTATCATTTTTTCTTGTTCCCGCCTCATTAGTGAGAGATTTTTTATATTTAACAAAACGCAAAACAAGGGGTACCTAGCTATTTTGACCACCGATTATGAAAACTGGTAATAACCAGTCATAATAACCAACTAAAACTTAAACTAATATTTACTTACTCAGAAGTGAGATATGCTGATGTGGATTAACTATGATCCAGCAATAGTTTCTATAGCAGCGACTCAAATCAATTACCTACATTTAGACTGAATTCTAAAATTTAATCCAGTTCAAGGTACCTATTTAATTCGGTTGCAGAGTAACGATTGAGCGAGCGAGCGTAGCGAGCGACAAAGCTGAAAGGACCGTGAAACCACTAGAGTAACGTGACACAGTCAAAGGACGAATTAGATTTCATAGTCATGTCAATGCGAAATACAGCTAATTGCTTGCTTGTTTTGTTATCCTAGCAGTGCACTCATAAAATATACAGAAACACAATACACAGATGTTTTTGTGGTGTAGCCATAGAATACATAAATGTTTTTGTCTGTAATATAATAAGTCTATGGTCTAAGATGACATTTTATGTTACGAGGGATTGTCCCCCGTGACCACGTGAGCTGCAAAGGTGCCGAAACCCAAACCAAATACCACCAACTAATTACCAAAGTTCTTTCAATAAAACCGCGTTAGTATCCGTTTTAAAAGTGTTTTATTTCATGTCTAGTGAGCGCTGTAAGCTTGAGAGGTGGACATTTTATGTTCTCCGTTAACTCAGTTTAGGATTCTTAAAATTCTTCTTTATCTTTGCTTTGGGCTTCTTCGAACTCAGTCTGTTCGTCTGCTCCATAAATTCCCTCACGACCCATGATGGCCCCACCGGCACTACCCACTGGTGGGTTCACGGGTAAATTGCGTTTACCGTTCGACCCACTGCACTAGAGTTGGGAGCGAAATTTTCACGTTCATGTAAAATGTGGGTTCGTGTGTTTCGCCCCCAGTGTGTTTCGCACCCGTGGTGGATACACCCGATTTTTTACTAAGTAATTAATAACTTATTATTTAATTTTCAATTAATTCAAAAACGGGTGCATCCACCACGGGGGCGAAACACACCGGGCGGGGGCGTAACACAAAGAACCCTTTGTCACACATTATGCTGAAATTACACGACGGAAGTTCGGCGGTAACGCTTTTAATATGAAAAAAACGCAACGTAATTTCGGCATAATGTGTCGTCAGTCATTCAAATAGCATTGCAGGCGTAATATTGCCGAACTTCAGTCGCGTAATTTCGGCAGTGTGTATAGAAACACTTATGTATATCAAACTGTCGTATAATTTTATCTACACCTTGCAAGAACAATGCGAACGTTAATTGCCATAACTTTCTTAGCCCTGAACTCGTCACGATTGCTTCGAGTCGCTTCAACAAATTCTGTAATTTGTTTAGGGGTAGGCGTAGGATTAATCTGAACACGTATGAATCTCTCTGTTTTTGCATTTCATTATTTTGTTGGTAAAGTTTAATGACGGTTTTCGGATTGGAGGTATGGTACTTTCAATTTCGTAACTAATTAAGGGAGTGTTTACTAACGGTCGATTTCAATAACCTATCCTTCGAGATAGGCTTATTTAAGATTTTTGCCTAGAATAACAACATGCAGTTGCCTAGTAACAGATCCATAGCAGGTCTATCTCTATGAATATAGATTATTGAAATCTGCCTGGGATCGAAATTTGACAGAAATAGGTAAGTCGTTACTTAACCAATACATACCTTTGTATTCGTTATTGATGAATCTTTATAACAAATAAAATCGGACAACATACCAAACATTTTTATACAGGTACTACCTTTATTTATTAAAAGCTAAAACTAAACTTAATCGCTAAAACACTTATGAAAATTCCATAAAAATGTTATGATATCAATAAGTAAACTCTCTCTTTAATCTCTATGTATAAATCGAAAGGAGTTTATGTAATTTATTTGGCACTGTTCCAAGCCCAAGTATGAGTTACCTCTGTTCCGTCACCTTGTTATACCAATTAGTACGAACTACGAAGTTAGAAGTGCTACCAGGGCCGGAAGTAGACGAGCAAGTCCGGCAGATACCACAGACTTTTATTTTAACTATAACTAACACTAATTTATGACATAGAAAAAGAAAATTTCAGTTATCTTATTATGTCCCGATAAAGCTAGTTTTATTGGACTATGTCCGATGTTTATTAATTAATAAGTACAGCTCTAGTTAGCCCTGAGTGTGACCACAGTTCGACAGTCAAACTGCTAAACAACATAGAACTCTAGCTTATTATACCTCAGTGAATGTACTTGTTAGCTCCTAGTTAATTTCTTGTAGACTATATAGGTAGTTATTAGTCACCTAGTAACTGTTGAGTTCTGTAATTCTTAGAAAATACAGAATCATTTGATATTGATACCTTAGAAATAAAATCAAAATAAAAATTATGAAAGATAAATAAAAAAATATATAAGTAGTCTCTGCAGTTGCTAAAGTATTTTATCTTCACTTACACAGGCGTAACATTTAGAAAAACGGAGTAAAGTAAAACTAGCTAAGATTTTAAGCTGTATTCTACTCTAAGGGTTTACATAAAGAAACATGTTTCCGGTGCAGGCGAGTCTATGCGGGTCGGTACCAATAGGTGCAGGTATAAATATACACATCAACTTTGTCTAGGAATACAGGTGTTATTTTCATACAAACGAGGTAACTTTGAATCCTTGGTTTCCTGCCAGGGATGTACCGTGCTGTAATCTGATGATGACCATCCAGGGAGTGAATGGAGTAAATTTAGATCATTATACTCACCCAACTGATTTAATCAGCATTCTAAAAGATTAATGGGTCAGAGTTCTCAGTTTGAGGATTTCAATACATTTTCATGCTATTTTCGCTGTTTTTTTAAACATGTCCATTACGTTTTTAGAATGCTGATCAGATCAGTTGAAATTTTCACAGATGATGTATTTCTGTTGCCGCTATAATAACAAATACTAAAAACAGAATAAAATAAATATTCAAGGGGGGCTCCCATACAACAAACGTGATTTTTTGCCGTTTTTTGCTCGATATTAATAATGATAACAGGTAGACAGGTGAAATTTTCACAGATGATGTATTTTTGTTGCCGCTATAACAACAAATACTAAAATCAGAATAAAATAAATATTTAAGGGGGGCTCCCATACAACATACGTGTTTTTTGCCGTTTTCTGGTACTGAACCCTTCGTGCGCGAGTCCGACTCGCACTTGGCCGGTTAATTTTTATAAATGAACGCATTAAACAGGTAAAAGGTACCGGAGCAGGTACCTGTTCTGTTTATTTATAAGTAAACGTGGAATATTATACTTGCACCGGTCGGTACCGATCTTCTTAGACTCGCCTGCAACTGCCCCCCTACTCAAATGGTGAACATTCTATACGTTTGAACGCTACGCTTACTTTTAAAGCTTAAATATGAGCAAAATACGATCAAATATCATATCGCAAAATTATTTAAATCAAAGACTTTGATGTATTGTATGGAATTGACAAGCTTACGCTACGTAATTTAACAGCTTACTGTTTATTTTAGCTTTAATAGCAAGCGTAGCGTTCAAACGCATAGAATGTTGGGCCATTTGAGTAGGGGGCTGTTTCTTTATGTAAGCACCCTTAGGTAGCAAACCAATTGCATGGGACATCGTTCGGCTGAAAGCGCAGTAAGCATTATTGGCAAAGCAATAACAATAGCAATGTACGGTGCCGACTGCTGGGCTAACTTACGAGCGTGTGATCCAAGCTACAGGAGAACGCGTATTGAATGTCTAAATAAAACTAACACCTACATGCTTTCGTAGTGGACTGAAGGGCTCAATGATATTCGCAGAGTGGAACAGTTGAACGGTAACATCCAGCTCCAGAAGTGGACTACCACAGTTTGATGGTGAATAATATTAAAAAAAACAGTAAGTTGCCTTTGTACTATTCGTCAAAATAAGTACTCTGCATACTTGTTTCTCGTTAGAGGAGCTCGATGATACAGTGGTTTAGCGCCTGGCCCGGTGATCGCAAGGGTCGGTCATGGGATGGGTGATCAAAAATGTATTATCTCGAGCTCCTCCGTGCTTCGGAAGGCACGTTAAGCTGTTTTGCAGTCGTTAACACCCACCAATCCGCATTGGGCCCGCGTGGTGGGTTATTCCCATTCTTCTTATCCACTCATAAGGAAGGCCCCAGCAGTGGAGACAATAAATATGGCTGATAGTCTTGTTTACGTTTTAGTTTTATTACAATTGCCTTTTCGTTTCCAAATCATGTGAAATTACTTTTCCCATTTTGTAGATGATTTATGCATTTGATCAAAATATGAACAACGTACAATGCAAGATAGGAATACTTAATTAAAAGTAATAGACGTGACATAACTTTATAATTAATAAGGGGGTATATAATGATATTTACTCTTGTAACTTAATACAAACTTCATTCGTTTGTAAGTTTATAAAAATGGCCAAAGGCTCATCTAACCACTGGCATTTTTCTGCACAGTACCGCCCCCAGCGGAAACTACTGGAAACAATTGAAACAGCTGTTTCACACAACTATCTTTCAATAAAGCATCTCAGAAATGTTTACCACTTTTCGAACATTGTTTCTCAAGCTCTTTGGAATGAGAAATTTCACAATATTAAAATAAATGGGAAAGTCGGACATTTTTGGCCAGGAAATTTACAATATTGTAGAAATGAAAAAGATTTATCTTAAATTTGTATTTACTAGTAAATAAAAATGCTTCCCAATATAGGATGCAAGGAATAAGCTCTTTTACTTTTTACACTAACTATTATCCATGATGTTTGGTGACAGTATGCAAAATTTTCGGATTTTTTATTTCGGATGGATCAAATACTATTGTGTACTTCAGAAGTAACGGTATTGTTTTCTTTGGACATGTTAAATGTTTGGAGATTAAAAACGATAATAATTGCTTATAATACAAGAATTTTTGTCGTCTGTAAAAGTCTTAAGGCGAGGCAGTTCACGAAATTTACTCTTTCACTATGTCTTTAGAATAAGGTTGAATATTGCATAGCTTTAATTGACGCTTCGTCAGAAATTTGACGAAATTTAGTACATTTTTATTGATTTCTTAAATACTGGATCATTTATTAAAAATGTACTCGGTTATTGTTTTAGATCGATAAGAAAGCTATCCTTTTTGTATAAAAAATAATATCATTGTCGTTGAATATTACGAAATCTGACGATTTGAAGTTTATTTTTATAAGTTTTTATGGTGTTATTCAGGATTTTTTTACAGAGTTACCAAGCCATTTTTAAATATTCTGTTCGGTTATTGTTTTTCTTTGTTTCTTTTTCAGTTTACAGTAAATTTTGTGAAGTAAAATTCTACATCCGTTCTTCACATTGGAAGTTCAAAAATCAATCTTTTCATCAGATCGTGAACTGGCCTCGCCTTAAGTAAAAGTACTACCCACTACTTCGATAAAATTTCGATGTGGAAAACATCACTTTAGTAGTAGAAAACTAAAAAAGATTTTTTTTTAACTGTGTACAGTCTTTATTCTGCACCCAATTAACCAATGAATTCAATCAGTATAAAATTTCAGGTCTCAATTGAAACATTTTCATTTTCATGAAAAAACTTTATTACTTACAGTATTTTTTTATTACGGTTTGTGTTACAATATTATAGGAATTATTTTCTTCCGTTGTTTAGAACATAAAGTACGCCAACCAACATTTCCTTAATAGGATTTCAGCTTTTTTTCAACATTATAGAATTAAATATTACAGAACTTTTTATGGATGATTCCTACATTTTTTGTCTGCTGCTTCGGGCCTGAAAACATAAATTATTGATGTGGTTTCAAGCTGGCATTTCACTGAAAACATTGGGACCTCTCGGCATTTGTACCACAAATAAAACATTTGCTTTTTAGTACAGAGTGGGAATCGGTTTTATATGCCACGTGTGGGTTGATGTAGTAAAAGTATCTACTGCGAAAAATTAAAGATATCATACAAACGAGGTAACTTTGCACTAATATATGGAAATCCTGAAACTGATAACTCTGATCCTTATATCTCTGAGAATGCTGATCAGATCAATTGGGTGTGTATAGCGATCTGAATCTCCTCCATGAGTGATGATGATTGCCATCCAGTGAGTGCCCTAGATGGCCATCATCAGATCACAGCTAGGTCAATCCCTGGCTGAGAACCAAGGCTGCAAAGTTACCTCGCTTGTATGAAAATTGACTGGTGTCTTTAATTATGTGACCGCCACTGTAAACACGCTGAATTTTTATTCATTTGGTTCCCGCAGTGGAGTCAGCCGTCAAAAAAATCAGCCGTTCCATTCAAAAGCGCAATACCTAACCTGGAACAGCTGTTTTTTTTCGCGATTCAGAGTTGGCCTCACAGTGAAACTTGCTTGTAATCGTGAGTGGAACCACCCCACTGCGGGAACCGAATGAATAAAATTTCAGCGTGTATGTGAAATGTAATGGCTGCCGCTACCAAATTTCGCTAATAAATTCGTACGCAAACATAGATAATTTTACACAAGGCTACAAGATATACCTTCAAACTATTCATTGCGACGATGCAAAAATAAATTGATAATACCCACTTGCAGATTAAAACTTACCTCTTCAAGTACATTCCACTCATCAATTAAAATTTATAATAAATTACCCGAAACAATAATAAATGAAAATAATAACGTAATATTTATAAGAAAATTAAAACAGCTTCTGATTAATAAATGTTACTATAATATAAACGAATATTTAGATGATAACAATTTAAATCTATTTTAATCAACAAAACAATATATTTTTTCAATAGCATGTTAAAATTGATAAACTTAAAGTCTCCATTACCTATCCAATTCTTATGTTATTATTATAAGACCTCTATATAGAATAGCGCTTCCTCTCTTCTTACACCTGATTGCTTGCCCGACGGGGTCCATACTGATCTAACTTTAATTTATACCACCTATGTATGATACTATGGAATGCAATAAACGTTATGAGTATGAGTACCACCCATCAATTTACACGAAGTAGGTTTTGTTTATAAAGAAGGCCTATGTTTCATAAAAGACTGATAATGGAGCGAATGCTTAACATTGTTTAATGAAAGATTTACTAACATTACAATGACTCTATTAAATTGAAAATCTAACCAACTCTTATTTTGTAATTTCTTTGTTTTACCGCATAGTAAGAACCACATACCGACTTTACTTACTTCAATTGCTGAAAAAGAAGAAAATATTTATAAGTAGTAATTTGTCGTCGTATATCTTATAAGTATATTGTTTACTATCCATCTAAAATTAAAACTGCATCTGATTTTCATAGGATATAACCACAATAGGAAGTTTTTTAATAAAAAAATATATAAGTGCCGTCAAGAGCAAAGATGCCTTAGGAAATATGCATTGGTCACATATTTTATAAAAGTGATAACGATCTTCATTTATATCACTTTGGTTGATTTAAATATTGGTCTTTGGAAATAGCCTTATAAAGCCGAATATGGTAGATGGGATCATTAAACTGAACAACTTTTACTATGAGGCAAACTCAGAAATTGCGAAAAAAATATATCAGCTGTTTCATACAAAAATTAATAACGAATATATCAAAATGTGTGTAACAGCTGATCTTTTTTGCGATTTCAGAGTTGGTCCCAAAGTAAAACGTTTTTCAATTTGATGCTCCCTATCTACGATATTCGGCTTTATAAGGCTATTTCCAAATACCCTGTATAGTATGTGAAGTTCTTATCATCATTTCTTTAAGTATCCCTTTTATATAATTATGTTACATAATCTGTATTTTATTGTAGACCATATATGGCCTTAGGAGCTCGGTGGCGCAGTGGTTTAACGCCTGGCCCAGCGATTGCGGAGGTTAAGCAGCTTTTGCAATGGTCGGTCATGGGATGGGTGACCAAAAATTTATTATCTCGAGCTCCTCCGTGCTTTGGAAGGCACGTTAAGCCGTTGGTCCCGGCTGCATTTGCAGCAGCTCCCGTGGTGGGTTATGGCCCGTCCTCCTTATCCACCCCTAAGGAAGGCCTGTGCCCCAGCAGTGGGGACTTTAAAAATGACTGATGGACTGACTGGACATATATGGCCAGGAAGCAGGTATTTGGAATTAGAGTGAACAACGAATAGTAATACTAACGTCTTTCGGTCCAAATTGTTTCTCTATAGGGGTCATGGTATCCGCGTAGACCTGCCAGAACCTGGTCACGTGGGACTCGCTCAGCGTTCTGTCCTTCTGCAAAGCGCAGTTGAGACTCCAACTTTGGTCTTCACTCGTTTTGATGAACCCTGGTTGATTCTTGTAACGTGGGGGTTTCACCAATATACCTGAATAAAAATTGCCTAAACTTTATATTAGAAAAAACAGTTTTTTTTTATTTGAAATTTTGCATTCACAATGCTATTTTTATACAATACTAAATTTATAATATACTAGCAAAAATAAGATTTGCACCAGATTAAGAATTAGATCGTCGTAGTTTTTTGTCTATTTTTTGACTTGTTTGATTACGTCTTACACACACACAAGACATATTCAGCCTTACTTATAAAAATCCACTAACTAACGTCTAAACATCATCTTAACTAATTACTACTTAAGTTCTTAATCAGTGATTAAACTTTTTTTACTTAAAAACGTTGCTTAAGCGTGTCTTAACTAATGAACGTTTAACGAACCGAAAAATATTTTACTGTATCAACACCGCCGCAGTGTTGGTAGAACAAAATATTTTTTACCGTAAAAGTGTTGTTAAATGACAACACTGCTAGCAAATTAAAAAGCTGAACTCCCAATCTTGTCTCAGTCAGTCATTGTTTGTTTACAGCTGTTGTGTTTTTGTTTTGTTTCTCTCGCTCGCCTCCCGGTTATTGTAATTGTATTATATTGATGATTGATTTTTGTATACTTAAAGCGATATGGAAAATCTATCAATAATACAGGTATAAAAAAAGAGTCTATTTCGCAAATTTATTGGGGTGAAGAAAAAAGCTTTCTGCATATTTTTTGCAAAATCAGTGACTTTTAAAAATAAAAATAAATCACTCTCGCCGTAGTTTTGCATTTTGTTTATTCTTGTGTTGTATAATTTTGGTCGCCGCCTAAAGCCTAAGCTCCTTAAATCCTCGATATCATTATTATGTTACGTAATTACGTATTTAATATATTGAAGTCTTCAAAAATATTCATTTTACAAAAGATAACACCAGGCGATTTGCCCAATTCACACTAAAAAACTTGTATTGTTATGATTCTATACAAACAAACACACCCCAGTCCCTAACTGTCGCTACCTGCTCCAACCAAAGTCCCAAAAATCAGCTGGTGGACAACCGCCATATTGTTATTTAGCGACTTAAACAAGGGTCCACTGGTACTTAAATTTGACAGGACTTAATAAGCATATTAGCAATTGATTAACGTTAAACAACGTTTTTAAGTTAGAAATATTTTAAAATGGCTCTTAAGTGCTACTTAAAATTTAAGTAACGTTTATAAGTAAGGCTGATTAAGTCTAAGACAAAATATTGAAATTAGACAAATAGAATAAAAAATTCGACTATTTTTCTAGTATATTATTTTAGTAATGTATATAAAACAGCTCATAGTTATGTGATACATTATTGATATGTTTATAAATACAGAATGTCAGAAAGTTATGTCACCAAATCAGGGGGCTAATTGCCAATTTCAAAATCTATCGCAAACGCTTTCAGGATGTGACACATTGATGTTTCTTTTTGGCACAAATAAAAACTTACCAAAAAAATGCAGCAATGTGTCACATCCATCTCTCAAATGAAAGCGATTGCGATAGATTTTGAAAAAAAATAGACAATAAGTAGGCTGATCCTAATATGGCAACCACGTAAAAGATTTTTTGAAAAATAAGTTTTGAGAAGCAGTTTCAAAACCTAAAAATATCATTGTTATTAAAATTGTGAATACAGTTATTCTATGTATAGATAGTTTAGTTTTAAAAAGTCAACACTAAATGGGTCTAGATTAGATAGATAGTCTAATTTGTTCTAAAGGGCTGATTAAGTAGTGCCCTTTAAACTTTGTTTGACAATGAAAGGGCTTAAAAGCTTATTACCAACGATTTCAGCGACCCTTAGCTTTTCTCGCAGCTCAACCTCCAATTCATTATCATCCTGATTGACGGGATAATATCGCTGAAAAGAATATTATATAATTGTTAAGCACACACTGTTCGAAACTGTAGAACTTAAGTGATCGACATCTCAAATCCTGCAGTTTGGTATAAAAGGTTATGAGTTGATAGGTAGAAACTACTCGACCTAACATCACAGAAGCACAGAGAAGGTTGCGACTTAACACAACCTTAAATCCTCAAGTTACCTTAAGTATAAGTAAGTGAAATTCTGATATCACTCCATAACCTTTCAGTTAGAAAACTATCTAAACCCTTTAAATTCTCAGTTCTCTGTAGCATTAAATAAACAAAGTATATTCTGTGGTTGAGTTTAGATCGTGTAAAATCCAGCAATTGCACAATATCACGGGATTATTTTATCGCCTGTGTATTCACGTGAGGATTGTCTCGATTAGAGAGGGCTGTGCATTACTGTAATGTCGTGCTCTCTATTCATGTGAATAATTACAATACTCTGTGTCTCAGTGTGTAATACGTATACAGTGTGGTTATCTCATCACAACTATTTTTAATGGGTACTCGGCCCTATCTACATAATGAGGAATGTCTGAAAAAATCAAATTGGCTGAATATTTTTTTATAGGTAGGAATAAGCTCCCTTAGTAATAGAAAAAGTACGAGGGTGGATCCAAAAGTTCTAAGCCCGCCCATGAAAATGAAAGAAAAGTGGGTCTGAATTAATTTTTATTTTTCAACATAGTCTCCATTTAGGTCAATGCATTTCTTCCACCTGACCTGCAGCTTGTTTATACCTTCAAAAAAAATGATTCCTGAAGGTTGTCAAAATAATCATTTACTGCGGCTATCACCTCGTTCCTGTCCGAAAATTTCGAACCACCTAAGTGTTTTTTTAAATTTGGAAATAAGTGGTAATCTGAGGGGGCTAAATCCGGCGAATAAGGTGGATGGGGCAATATTTCGTAGCCACAATTATGGATTTCAGCCATTGTTTCAGCTGAAGTGTGAACCCGGGCGTTGTCTTGATGGAACAACACTTTCTTCCGTAACATACCCGGCCTTTTTTCTTTGATTTCTTCCCTTAGTCGTCGTAAAAGGTTACAATAATAACTTGAATTTATAGTTTCGCCCTTTGGTAAATAATCCACGAAAATAATTCCCTTTGCATCCCAAAAAACTGAAGCCATGACTTTGTTGGTCGACAAAACGACTTTAGCTTTCTTTGGAGTAGGAGAGCCAGATCTTTTCCACTGCTTCGATTGTTGCTTAGATTCAGGAGTATGGTGGTGAACCCAGCTTTCATCCATGGTAACAAACCGGGATAAAAAATCCTCTGGATCTACTTCAAAAAGCTCCAAACAGTCACGCGAAATTGTGAAACGAACTCGTTTTTGTTCAGCTGAAAGCAATCTCGGAACCCAACGAGCAGAAACCTTATGGAACCCTAATTCTTGAGTTACAATATTTTGTACCCGACCATAACCAATGCCTGTGATCTCAGCTATCTTACTGATGGTCAATCTTCGGTCACTCAGAATAAGATCACATATTTTTTCAATGTTTTCCTTCGTGGTAGACGTTGAAGGCCTACCGCTCCTAGGGTCATCTTCAATACTCTCCCGACCCTGCTTAAACTCAGCCACCCACTTTTTTACACTGGAATACGATGGAGCTGACCCACCCAAAGTGCTCACCATATCTTGATGAATATCTTTTGGTGATAGGCCTTTTTACTGAGGTACTTGATCACTGCTCGGTGTTCAATTTTCTCCATTATTGAAAAAGATGTCAGATAGCATCAAACAAATGATCACAAAAAAAATATGGCTTGCAATATCGGAACGAAACTTCGCACATTTACTATTGAAGAACCATACTAAAGAGTGAGGGTAGATTTACAAAACTGTCAAAGCTATTTATACGTTAGGCCACGAATTTTTGGATCCACCCTCGTATCAGAATTTTCAGTTGCATGAAAATTATGGCATTAAAAATGTTTCGATACAAAATGTCAAAACTTTTCTTTTTTAATACCTACGTGTTGTGGTTATATGGAGCCGGTAATGGTAATCTCCATTCTGCTGTTACTTTCGTACATTTGTGAAGACGAAGTGACTTATTTTTTTATTTTTCACGCGGCGAAAATTCTGAAACTTTTACTAATACTAAAATGATCGAAGATTACTAAGGAAGCTTTTTCCCACTTTTAAAAAATATTCAGCCAATTTGATTTCTTTCAGACATTCCCCACTATGGAAGAAATTTGTTTACCCTGTGATTATAGTCTGGTGAAACATTGGGTGAAACCCACATACGAGCCGCCTACGCCTGCTCACAAAAAAAAACAATATAGTTGCTTAATCAGGATATAAACGACCACTTTAAACATACTGGCAGCAAATAGAAAAAGAGGAAATCTCTATTTTCAAACCATTTTAAGCAATAAGCTTTGCAGCAACCTATTCTTCCTTTCAGCGGATTGCTTTTTAATTGCTTACGACCGACGGTGCTTCAAGCGCTTAAGCACATTTGTTCTCAAGTGTCTCTTTGTGCGAGCGCGGCTTTGTGCCTGCATACCGCTCGCTACGCTCGCTCGAGGCATAACCAGAAATCTTAAGCTGCGCCGAAAAACAAGATTTGGGGCTGTAAGTTAGGTGAATTTACAGTGAAGACGGGATAAAGTTTTATTTTAAATTTCTTTAGATTTTAGTACGTTTGTGTAAAAAAAATTGCCGGCTGTTTGGTCATTTCCAATAAAGGTTGGATTTGAAAATATATTTCTTTGTTGAATTTAGTTGGTTTCTTTTTTCTTTGTAATTGTGCCTTGAAAGGATTATGGTAAGGATAAAATGATTATAATTATTGAATTTGAAGACTCAGGAAACCGTTAAATGTGTGCATTGTGCAATCATTTTTATTTCCCTGTCTATATCCTACTAACTCACACAATGTCTTTACTTTGATTACATATTACTTATTACAATACATATAAACCAGAGATTACTTAGGTTCTCTAGAAATCAATGTGGAACTTAATTTATTCATAAGTAAGGAACTAAAACTTATCTTGAGTCGGCACTTGATCGAAGGTTCGATGCGAAACAAGCCCATATCAATATCAAAGGTTATTCAATCAAAACCAATCATCGGCATTGGTAGGCCATTGCCAAACAGATTTGAAACTAAAACTTTGCTTATTAGGGTTCATATTTAAACAACTGATTTTGCTTTGTTATTAGCATTGAATGAATTAGGTCTTCGTTAGATTACATTGGCCCAGTAAAGTTATGTCAGTAGGCCAAATGACAGTAAACTGTTACTTGTCAACATTAGCATTTTTATTTTTATTACACCACCTACCACAAAAGACCGTGAAAACAGTAAGACCGAATTAATATGAAACAACACAAAAGTGGTATTACAACTGCATTGGTAGTGTGTTCTTTTATACAATTTCTTTATTCGGTATAGTGGGTATAGTACAGGAAAAACTAAAAAAGGTGCTCTTTTTTTCGCATTGAAATTTAATTTAGTAATTTTTATGACGTATTAAAGTTGAAAGTTTTCACAAAGTTATTACTTTATATGTGGCATTATTACTTTTTGTATAATAATTTTTATATCTATAAGACTTCGAGATCCGGAGAACTTATATTTTTTGGTAGGGCCATCTAAAATAAAAAGTAACATTTAAATAATTTACTGAAAAAAAAACTTTTTTAAAAACACGTTTTTAAAACGGACTAAATTATTACAAAAAATATCGGACATAAAACATTAAATAAAACGGACTAGTAAAAACAGACTAAAAGTAAAAAATAAATTCTTCTGTAAATATTTATACCTACAGAAATTTTAAACCTAAAAATGTGGGGCGCATGCTAAAGACAATATGGATGATAAATTTTACAAAATGCGCCCCACGTTTTTAGATTTAAAATTTCTGTAGGTATAAATATTTACGGAAGAATTTTTTTATATGGTTATAAATATTATCAGAAGAATTTATTTTTTACTTTTTCTAATTTTACTAGTACGTTTTATTTAATGTTTTTAGTCCGTTTTAAAAACGTGTTTTTAAAAAAGTTTTTTTCAGTAAATTATTATTTACTGCTTTTTAGTTAAGGTGGAACCCTGAGCGAATGTGGCGCCGCGTCGAATTTTATTTAATATTATAATTCTAATACACAATTTTAATAATGTTTATCGTGGAGTTTTTAGGGCCTACAGTCTAGTATTTTTAGACGGTATCGTTACATTCTCTAGTAGTCACTGCTAGAAGTAGATAGAAAAACTGCTAAAAGTGGCCGTTTTTGACACATTTGCTATCTACTTCTACGAATGACGATACGAGGGCATGTAGTGATACCTTTTAAAAATACTAGACCATGGGCCCTAAAATCTCCACGATTAACATTATTAAAATCTTTTTCTATTAATAACTTATTAAATAAAAACCTCTGAGGACGCCACTTTCGGTCATACAACCGCCTTAACGAGCTAAGACTAAAAATATACCATCTCCTACTTTCGTACTCGCACTCGTCAAGACGATTCAAATGAGCCCTAACTCGATGGGGTTGCATGGTTTTATTACAGAGTCCCAGTGGCCTTCTTCCGGCTCCATCATCAGAACCTGGAAACTATTTCCCAACAAAAAACTCGTCAAGACGATTCAAACGAGCCCAAACTCGATGGGGTTGCATTGTTTTATTATAGAGTTCCAATGGCCTTCCTCCGGCTTTATCATCAGATCCTCGTACACTATTTCTCATTAAAGTACTCGTCATGACGATTCAAACAAGCCCAAATTTGATGGAGTTGCACGGTTTCAATATTGAGTTCCAATGGCATGGCCTTTCAGCTTCATCATCAGATCCTGGACCTCATCTCCTATTAGAGTACTTGTCAAGACAATTCTAACGAGCCCAAACACGATGAGGTTGACGAATGGTTTTATCATAGAGTTCCAGTGGCCTTCTTCCAGCTTCATCATCAGATCAGCTCAATGACACCATCATATTGCATTGCCTTTTAGTTCTGACCTATTTTCAAAGTTTCAAGTCTCTAGCTCATCGGGAAGCTAGTATAATATCGTCCGCAAACTTTGTGGAGAAACAAACAAAAACAAACGAACGAACGAGCACACAAACGAGAAAGCAATCTAATAAAAACGTGTTAATAAAATTAATACTAAAAAATCGGACTAAACATTAAAACGGACTAGTAAAAACAGACTAATATCTACAGAAATTTTAAACCTAAAAACGTGTGGCGCATTTTGTAAAATTTATCATCCATATTGTCTATAGCATGCGCCCGACGTTTTTAGGTTTAAAACTGTAGAATCATTTTTACTTTTTAGTCTGTTTTTACTAGTCCGTTTTAATGTTTTTAGTCCGATTTTTTTGTAATTATTTAGTCCGTTTTAAAAACGTGTTTTTTTTTAAGTTTTATTTTCAGTAAATTATTATTTTCTGCTTTTTAGTTAACGAGCTAAGACTAAAAATATACCATCTCCTACTCTCGCACTAGCACTCGTCAAGACGATTCAAACGAGGCCAAACTCGATGGGTAACATGGTTTTATTAAAGAGTTCCTTTGTCCTTCTTCCGGCTCCATCATCAGATCCTGAAAACTATTTTCCAACAAAGTACTCGTCAAGACGATTCAAACGAGCGCAAATTCGATGGGGTTGCATGGTTTTATTAAAGAGTTCCTATGGCCTTCCTCCGGCTCCATCATCAGATCCTCGGACACTATTTCCCATTAAAGTATTCGTCAAGATGATTCAAAGGAGCCCAAACTCGATGGGGTTGCATGGTTTTATTGCCGAGTTCCAATGGCCTTCTTCGGGCTCCATCATCAGACCCTGGACACTATTTCCCAACAAAGTACTCGTCAAGATGATTCAAACGAGCCCAATCTCGATGGGGTAGCGTGGTTTTATCAAAGAGTTCATGGTTCCTTCTTACGGCTCCATCATCAGACCCTGGAAACTATTTCCCAAACAATTACCCCGTCAAGACAATTCAAACAAGCCCAAATTTTATGGGGTTGCATGGCCTTTCAGCTTCGTCATCAGACCCTGGACTTCATCTCCTATTAGAGTACTCGTCAAGACGATTGTAACGAGCCCAAACACGATGGGGGTTGTATGGTTTCATCATAGAGATCATGTGGCCTTCTTCCGGATCCATCATCAGATCAGCTCAACGACACCATAATATTGCATTGCCTTCCAGTTCGGACCTATGTTCTAAATTTCAAGTTTCTATCTCATCGGGAAGCTAGTACAAAATCGTTCACAAACTTTGCGGAGAAACGAACACACAAACGAGAAAGCAACCTAATAAAAACGTTTTAAAAAGCAAGAAAGCAACCTAATAAAAACGTGTTAAAAAGCAAGAAAGCAACCTAATAAAAACGTGGTAAAATAGCGGTAATTCCAACAGGACGGACTCCAACATGTGGGTTTTTTGTAGACAAAATTAGGTATATTTCATGCCATTAAATCATAGCTAGTCCAAGCAAGACCAAAGATATAATGAAGTAAATGAATTACCAAGGTAAAGAGTGAAATAAGCATGATAGTAATAATTTTACTGTGCAAGATTTTGTAGCTACCAGTCGACAATGTCTCAAAATAGCAAATAATATATGCTGACGGCGGTTGTGTGATTAATTTTCTCTTTAGTACCTACATGAGACTAAGCCTTTGACTTATGACAGGAACTAACAAATCTATGACGTAGAACAAAGCACCTTTGAATATCTCAGGCAAATAGCACATTAATAATTTGGTTTCTGTGTAACTGAAAATTATGTAGGTAAAACAATAGTAAGCTCACAAGCGCCTTCAGTCACTCGTGATCACGGTAGCTATAAAGGTGCCGAAACTTCGGGAAAAATCAAAAATACTAGTGTTAAACTCTTCAATATAAAAGATATGAAATAAAAAACTGTTAACGGATACTAGCGAGGTTTTATTGAAAGTAATTAGTTGTTATGGTTTGATTTTGGATTTTTCCCGACGTTTCGGCATCTTTGTAGCTGCAGCTGTGGTCATGGGGGGCTGAAGCTGCTCTTGAACCTTTCATGTCTAGTGAGCGCGTAAGTTTGAGAAGTGAATACTATAGAAGTTAGTTCAGGGACGTATTTACCCTAGGGCCAAGAGGGCTATGACCCAGGGTGCCAGGCTACGAGGGGAGAATCTTTACTCATCTTTTATTTTAATGATAGTATTACTTAACCAATTTTTTAACCAATTTGTGCATTGCAAAATAATTTATATATTGATAATTTATAAATATTGGTTAAAATCTTTTTTATATCTTTTCAAATTAGTAAAAAAATGCTTTTTTTAATCTATAGGGTGGTTCGGTTCGATGCCAGGCTTTTGCCAGATTAGCCAGGCATTTTAGCACTTGATCAGGGCGTCCGGCCGACATTATTCAAGTCAGGCGTTTGGTACACACAATAATGTTCCATGATTGGTGAGATTAGTAGACAAAACTGACTAAAAATCTCGCTGTATGGCTGTTTTTTTTACTTTACAGGCAAAATTACAAGATTAGTGGATGGAACTGACAAATAAAAAAATCGGCCAAGTGCATGTCGGGCCACGCGCCGTAGGGTTCCGTAGTTACCTTATACCATACCATATTTAATACCACCTATAATTTTTCGTCTGCAAAAATAACTTTGTTTTTCACAGTGTTGGTATGAATGACAAAGTTATATTTGCGGTTTTGGAAAATGTGCTATATCTCAAAAACTTATTACTATATCTCGTTCAAACTAATTTTCGTTGAAAGTTTTTATTAAGACCTACAGCATATATTTTTTTTAGATTTTTCACTCTCTTATTTCAAAAGTTAAAGGGGGGGGGGACACATTTTACACTTTGGCGATGTATATCTTTCAAACGGTTGACTTTGAGAAAAATGACTTAGAATTCTCAATATCATTTTTAAAGACCTATCTATAGACATCCCACACGTATTGGTTTGAAGAAAAAAAAAATTTTTCAGGTTCAGTTCCATGTATGGGGGAGCCCCCCCTAAAATAAATATTATTTTTATTTTTGTGTTAAATTCGTTAAGCGGTTAACAGAATACATCTACCTACCAAGTTTCAACTATGTAATCTGAATACTTTCGGAATAAAGTGGCTGTGATATACGGACGGACAGACAGACAGACGGACAGACAGACAGACAGACATGACGAATCTATAAGGGTTCCGTTTTTTGCCATTTAGGCTACGGAACCCTAAAAAACACGCTACGCGGCCGATTTTTTACTGTAGACTGGCATTTTTAGGGTTCCGTAGCCTAAATGGCAAAAAACGGAACCCTTATAGATTCGTCATGTCTGTCTGTCTGTCTGTCTGTCCGTATGTCACAGCCACTTTATTCCGAAAGTATTAAGACTACACAGTTGAAACTTGGTAGGTAGATGTATTCTGTTAACCGCTTAACGAATTTAATACAAAAATAATAAAAATAAAAGATTAAGGGGGGGCTCCCCATACATGGAACTGAAACTGAAAAATTTTTTTTTCTTCAAACCAACACGTGTTGGGTGTCTATAGATAGGTCTTTAAAAATGACATTGAGGTTTCTAAGACAACTTTTTCTCAAAGTCAACCGTTTGAAAGATATTCACCGCCAAAGTGGTAAAATGTGTGTCCCCCCCCTTTAACTTTTGAAATAAGAAAGTAACAAATCTAAAAAAAATATATGCTGTAGATCTTAATAAACACTTTCAACCAAAATTAGTTTGAACGAGATATAGTAATTAGTTTTTGAGATATAGCACATTTTCCAAAACCGCAAATTTAACTTTGTCATTCATACCAACACTGTGAAAAACAATGTTATTTTTGCAGACGAAAAATGATAGGTGGTATTAAATATGGTATGGTATAAAGTAACTACGGAACCCTATGGCGCGTGGCCCGACACGCACTTGGCCGGTTTTTCTAATAAAACCAGGCGTTTTGTGCATCCTAGACTTGCATCCTCCCTTACGTATTTGTCGACCCTAGGGGCGGCATACCTTATTGGCCTAAGGCACCGAATCTTAAAATACGTCCCTGAGTTAGTTTAAAATTACTAAATAAAGCACTGCAAGTCAAGGCAGATTCTCTCTGCGTGCTCGTTGAATAAAAAGTAAGATTGGATAGAAAATTGCAGTCCTATAAGCTAAGTAGATCTATTCACTCTTAAACCGATACTGAAACGAACAAATTATCTACTCTGTGGACTGATTTACATTTTGAATGCCCGTTTATTAGCCAGTTCCACTAAAGCCTTTCGAGCGTGGTACTGAATTTATATTACTATTATTTAAAATGATAAAAATCCGAGGTACTCCCTTTTGGCAGTAACACGAATAAATTCTAAGATTGTATCTTCACAAAATTTATTATGACACAAGATACGACAACGGATTCTGTAGCTTGCTAGGGTAGAAAAGCACAGTTTTTAGGGTTCCGTACCCAAAGGGTAAAAACGTGGCCCTATTACTAAGACTCCGCTGTCTGTCTGTCTGTCACAAGGCATGTATCTCATGGATAGCTAGCTAGACAGTTGAAATTTTCACAGATGATGTATTTTTGTCGCCGCTATAACAACAAATACTAAAAACAAAATAAAATAAATATTTAAGGGGGGCTCCCATACAACAAACGTGTTTTTTTTTGCCGTTTTTTGGTACGGAAACCTTCGTGCGCGAGTCCGACTCGCACTTGGCCGGTTTTTTGTAATGCACATCGGGCTTTGTGCTTGGCCTAAACCTCAACTGATTTTAAGTGGCGATAAGGCCGAAGGTGGAGGCGCACTACACCCGCAATCCTCATCACTGAGGACCTGGGCTATCTTACCTCAAACTGCTGGAACACTATTTTTTCTTATTGTTGTTATGGCGTCAGACTTGGTAAGATGGTGGTAGCTAGCCAGGCGGACTTGAAATAAGCCCTACCACCAACCAAATAGAGTACAAATTGTACCCACTCTGGGAATCGAACCTGGGACTACTTGACTAGATCACAGAGGCGGTGAAGTTAAATTATGTAATAGTTTAAAGTTAAAAAATAATGTCTAGGAATTCTGACCAGTGTACTTATTGTCTAATTTAAAAATCTGTCTCATTTGCATTCATTTGACAGATCGATGTGACACATTGCTTTGTGCCAAAAAGAAGCATCAATGTGTCACGTCCTGAAAGTGATTGCGATAGATTTTGAAATTAGACAATAAGCGCTATCGCACACAGGCAACTTAGTCTCCCAGCAACTGTTTTGTCTCTCACATCAAGTCCACGGGTTTATATGGAAGCGCGCACACGAAGCGACACGGTCGTCTGCAACTTTTCATACAAATCACGTGAGAGACAAAAAAGTTGCGGAGACAAAAGTTGCCCGTGTGCGATAGCGCTAAAAGTACCCTGATAGTCATCAGAATAGTCAATAGAGTAGGTATGATGTAATTTACGACAATACAAAAAAATATATATTTTCAATAGTTCTCTTAAGGGCCCCATATACGGTAAGATTGATCTGTACGATCCGTCGTTTTAGACCGATCGAAACGACGAATCGACATTGTATGTCAAGATCGTGACGTGAACGATTTACTTAATCTAAGAGGATATCGGAGATCGCAGCAAAAACCCATGCGATCATGAATATCGTAACGATGAATCGACGGTGTATTGACTCGTTGCGATCAAAGATTCGATTTTTGTCTCAGTTTGGCGTCTCTTGGATGGAAACTTAATTCATTTAAAATGTTTACATGCGAATACTGATTTCGCTTTATTAGCCATTTGTTAATCCACATTTTTCTAGGGATTTTCTTCTTTTCTTTCAAGGAAAAGAAATTCGTTTTCCGTTTTAAACGGGCACGTATTAAATTATTTGAGTACGTCTTTATCGTTCCGTTTCAAATAAGTAAATGATCGATCGTAACGACCAATCGCTTCATGTATGTGCGGCATTTTTAGATCGTTACGATATTTGTCAGATTGATCGTAACGACGAATCGCACCGAATATGGGGACCTTCACGATAAGCCGATGCAAAACCGAGCGTAATATTGAGATTCAAATCTGCGAAATCAAAATTCTTTCCAGACTTTATCAATTCTTGAAAGCATTTCGTCATAATGGGAGCATAACAAGGCAAGACTCGTCGTTTGTAGGTACCTACCGTACTAATTGCAACTGTTCTGTCTGTCTTGCAGTGGGTGTCATGTGGTTATTATTATTATGATGATGATGAAAATTCTTACCGTGTAATTCACAATGAATTCAAACGCTCTAACATATTTTAATAAGTTTCTTTCGTATGGATTGAGTTATTGAAATGAAGAAGAAACAAATAACCAAAATAAGATTTTTGAATCATTGATCAAGACCAATGACTTCTATATTGATCAAAACCAAACAAGCGCGAATTAAGCGCCTCCGATGTTTTCGTATGTATGGCTGCTCTCCCCTACAGGTAGGGTTGCCAACCCTACTATATAATATACTATATCGAGGGCTCGCCTACTATATTTTTTGAAAAAATATATAGTAGGCAAAACTACTATATTTATTCAAATGTAAAAATTAAACAAAAGCAACGGAAACATTATTAATTAAATGCACATAAGTAATTGCATAATATTTTTTGTGGTTAAACTATGAAAATGTTAGTACTTAAGTTTTAAAAATGAAACTTCTTTAAAATTCTCCATACAAAACGGCAACCTACTATATTTTTTTGGTTTTATTCCTAAAAATCTTGAAAATACTATATTTGATGCAAAAAAAAGTTGACAACCCTACCTACAGGTCACATTGGTCGCAAATGCGAGCCGGTTCGATATATAAATGGATTTTTGTATCGATTTAGTTTTTCGACCTTTTTAAAAATAACGGAGCTTTTGGACTTTGTAATAACGTTTTTGTTAGAATTTTTCATACTTATTTATTACGATAACGATAATAATGGCTTAGTGGATAATTTGTTTTTTGATTAAGTATAAGTAAATGGGATTTAATTTGATATAATCTTACTTTCTGGCCTAGGTATATCCAGCAAAGGGTGTGATTATGATAATGCGGTTATTATTATGATGATGATGATAAATCTTACCGTGTTATAGGTACATAATGAATTCAAACGCTTAAACTAATTTTAGGAAGTTTATTTCGTATGAATTGAGTTATTCAAACGAAGAAGAAACAAAGAGGTAACTAAAATCATAAAAATCCGTAATCCGTAAAAAGCGTTTTATTTCTAATGAACTAAAATCAGATTTATAAATCATTGACCAAGCGAGCGCAAAGCACCTCCGTTTCAGCTTGGGCAAAAATGCTTTCGTCTGTCCTGCTGTCCGATTCTCCTGTTTCTGAACAGGGGCTGTATTATGACCTCTTATTTCCAGTAAGTTTTCTGACTGGCTATCAATCTATCTCTTTTATTTGCTATACAGCGAGAAAGAGATGTCACTACAGCAATTTATAAACCTGGCAGGATTTAAGAGCTCGTAATACGGCCTCAGGTTCCATACTTAAATGGATTTTTTTGTCGATTTAGTTTTTCAAACTTTAAAAAAAAAAGCGAAGATATGGGAAAAATTTGAAAAAATATACAAAAATGTCATTAAACGCGAGGTCTACCAGCTCACAGAGCCACTAGTCTAGTTTTAAATGAATAATACGGATATGTAATAGTGATGTTTGTTTCATATCGGTACTTCTGTGTTAAGTAGCTAATTTGAGATCGTGAAAATGTATATTAGAAAAAAAAAAACATGCCTTCAAATGGTCCATGATTGGTTTCAGCAAAACATACTGCTTCCACTTGGTCAGTGTCTTGACGGCTTCGTAAATCATTTCTGGGGTAATCTGTAAAGAAATAAAATATCAATTTTTGTATGGGTAAGTACTTTTGAGGTAAGTGCAAAATATCGTAGACAATTTAAGAACTCTGGTAGGTACCTACCAATTAATTTTGTTTCTAACATTTTCTTAATAACTAACCGAATAGAAATTGGTAGGTAATAAATAAATAAATGGATCTATTCTTGCTATAATTAGATACCCAATAAAATTATAAGAACCTATGGTATCATTGGCGCTAGCGATAGGTAGATCTCGGAATTGAATAGCGAATAGTGGGACGTCCATTCCATTCATTGAAAGAGAGCAATATTATATAAAACTAGCTTATTTATAGAACTACAATTACGTCGTTGCATTCACACACACACTAATAACCTTAATATTAATACACACTAACGTTTGATGCGGCCCACTTTTTGTCATTCATGGAATTGAAATACGTACTTATAAGATATTATTTATTTCATACTATTACAAACCCTCATTAAGTCAACAGATTAACAAGTTTATATTATCTCTAATCTGACCGAGATGTACCAAGATTACGATCATCAGTATGTCGTAGTCGTTGCCCATCCAGTATGAAAATCCCAAAAGATAAATGAAATTTCCCGAAACGAGATAGAAATTGATATCATAAGACGCGGCTTGGTAAACATTGGTAGGGAAGGACGAAAAATTAGATTACAGCGTCTACGCACATCCCAACCCAAGTACTTCACAAGTGTTTACAAAGTGAATTATTATTGGGGATTCCCATTTCTTAAAGCATTGGTAAATTGGTGATTCCCGCGATGAATCGTAATATATATCATGTATCAAAAAACCCTGTCAGATCCTAAAAAGGTGATAGTGTTGCTAAAACTGAACACCTTTCCAAGGAACGTAGGTCGAAAAACGATTTTTTTTTCGCCTTTCCATGGTATTTCCAAAAAATTTATACTCCCATACAAAATGTATTGGTCAGCTGACCGACTCAGCTGACCAATACATTTTGTATGGGAGTATAAATTTTTTTTTCGTTTTTCGACCGATGTTCCATGGAGAATGTTGTTCAGTTTCAGCAACACTATCACCTGTTTCAGGATCTGAAAGGTTTTTTGATGGGTACGTATCAGAATGTCTAAAGTTAAAATGTCTAAACTTAAAATGGCAAAGTTCAAAATGTAAAAAATTTGAATGTCTAACGATTAAAATGTCAAAAGTTCAAAATGTCAAAAATGAAAATGTCAAACGGTCAGATAGTCCTAAATAAAAATATCTAAGTTCAAATAATCAAAACTTAAAATGTCTAATAGTCCAAATACATATAATGACGTATAGAATTTACTTATTTTCTTTCATTTAGGTACCTTATTAATAAGTTTAATTATTGCGTGTTAACCTCTGTGCCTCCGCCGCACATCACCATAGCCGCGCCGCTCCCTGATTCGGTAGTCGGTGACAGTCACTGATTCAGTAGCCGGCGAACAAAATCCACCAATTGAGTTTGAAATATATTTTTTTCTGGCGCTTCGCCGGCCGCTGCCGCGGCACGCTCGCTTCGCTCGCTCGGCTCGCGCGCTGGGTTCATGTCAACCTAACATACTCGTCGCTACGCTCCTCGCACCTATCTCGTGACCTACGGTCTACAGTTTCTAAGTCCCAGTAGACTAGTTTAGACTCATTTCCGGCAGCTAAATTTGCTATAAAGCATTTCAGGTGAAGCCCAAAGACACCTCCACAGACTCAATTAACCTCAAAGAAGGGTTCTTGGGGGAAGATTCCTTTTAAGATCCAACCCAATTCAAATAAATCATTGTGAACTTAGACTTAATGACCATTGATATTTTAACTCGTCAAGTATTTGATACGTTTGATACTTTGAATTTTGCTATTTTGAAGTTAGACATAATGATTTTCGACATTTTAAACCATTTGCATTTTAATTTTTGACATTTTGAACTTTGCCATTTTAAGTTTAGACATTCTAACTTTAGACATTCTGATACGTACCCTTTTTGATACATGATGTATAATCTGAACTAAATAAAATTATTTTTGAGGGATTTAGTTCCATATTGTTTATGTCGCCTACAAATCATAAGATTTGTAGGCGACTTAAGTTAAAATAAGGGCTTTTTATCGACGCTATAGAAAGTGTAAACAAACAAACGTGCATACTAATTCCTAATTTAATGTAAAATGTCATCAATGTCGCGGTTTAGTTTAATAAGACTGAAGAATGCTAATGACTTTGATTACATCCTGAATATTAAATATTAAATAAAATCGGTCAAGAGCGAGTCGGACTCGCGCACCGAGGGTTCCGTACCATCATAATTGCACCATCAAACCACACTGCAGAGTAGATTAATAAAAATTTCTAAAAAAGTGTGCTATATTGAGACATCGTTTTATTTTTCCTGTAATCCTACTAATATTATAAATGTGAAAGTTTGTGGGTTTGGATGTTTGGATGTTTGTTCCTCAATCACGCAAAAACTACTAAAAGGCTTTTGTTGAAATTTGGCACACAGATATTAGATAGCCTAGATTAAAACATAGAATACTTTTTATCCCGATATTCCCACGGGAACGGGAACCACGCGGGTGAAACCGCGGGCGGCCGCTAGTCTTTATATAAACTGCTATCACATAGAATTATTTCAGATTATTCTCTTTGCAAACTTCGGAGATAAAGGAAACAACAAAAGCTCTCAAAATATGCAACAAAGAGCAATAAATTTTTAAATCATTCTGTAGATAATATCTCTGTGTATTTGAATAATGCAAAAAAAGTGAACATTAATGTACTAGTTTTTGAGAAATCTAATAAAAAGTCAAAAAAATTGCACAAATTTCGTATAAAACTTTATTTCAGTAATTTTTTATGACGTATTTAAACCAAAAATTTAAACATTTTATTTTTTAAATTGATAGGTGATATTATTAGCTTTTGAACAGTATTTTTGTTATAACTGTAGGACTTCTAAATCCGGAGAAATTAATATTTTTCTGCAGGGTCATCTAAAATAAAAAGTCAAATTTAAAATGGCGGCCATTCCAACAGGAGTGGGGATAGACCCCAACATGTGGGTGTTTTTATCGATAAAATTAGCTGTATTACACGCCTTTAAATTATCGCTAGTTCAAGACCAAAGGCACTGTATATATATAATTATATATATATTTATAGTTGGTATGTAATATTATTATAAAATATATAATTATAGAATCATAAAGTTAAACTTGCCTCACAATAACTGCAGGTAGGTTCTGGTAATTCTTGAGGAGTAGCATTGGAATTGATGAACAACGGAGACAGCATCTTGCAACGGGATCCCACTTGGAGCCGCTCAGATTCTGGTTAAATAAATTGTACAGGGTGGTTTTTTGAACACTCGACAAATGTTGTGGTGTGGCTTAGACCAGGGGTGGCCAACAAGTCGATCGCGATTGACCAGTCGTACTCTGGAGACAGTGCAGTCGATCGCGAGAGACATAACAAAAACTGCTTTGCTTGTGGTAGCAAAGCAAGTAGCAACCGAACGGAGCGGGCTGGTGCTGCGGTTTTGTAGTGAAAAATATTATCATATTATCAATATTATCATTTATGGCAAATGAAAATTCTTTAAGTCGATCTCAATAGGCCAGGAAATGAAAACCCTATCGGGGAAACCCTATCAAGGCTTTATGAAGGGGTTTTTATACCTAGTCCCACCTGGGCCGAAGAACCGGAACCGCTTACTGTTAAAGGGGTTTTGATTGGGTATTTCATAGACTTGTTTTCAAAAATCCTATCAATACGGTAAGCATATCGTCGACTAATCCTATCGAAATGGAAATCCTATCATTTGGTAAGCATTTTAATATGGTTTCCCTAACAATTGGCTTAACCAAAAAAGGGATTTTCTGGTCCCTGTCCTATCGACCATATTTGGCATTAGGGGTTATTTTGTAACACGTTGTGTAGACTTTTATATAAGTTGAACTAACTCTGTATATGAATCCCGCGGTACTATCAAGGGAGTTATATGGTATGGTAGCCCTGTATCCATGAAGAAGGTACCTGTTTTAACCAGAAGGGCTTTTGAAGATACCAGGGCTGAAAGTTATATTGCGACGGCCGCGACGTCCCATGCCGTAGATGAGACATAGAGCATCAAGCGATGACCAATTTAGCTGATAGCTGTCAAGCCTCTCCGTGGCGTAGTGACGAGAATGCTCGCCGTCTTGACGAGAATGCTTTCATTCTAATGATTATTAAAAAAAGTATTCAAATTGGTCTAGTTTTGGAGGAAGAAACAGGGGAGTACGAAACGTTGATTTTGTCAACTTTCTATAGGAATTTTTCAATTCTCTCGACCGTGGTATTTCCTCTCGCTTCTACAAGACAAATGGTCAGCCATGAATGTCAAATCCCTTTGGCAGTGTTTTCAAATTCTAGAAACGGAACGCAGTTTGAAAAAAAAAACTGGTACTCATTTGGCCCTATCTACGACGTTAAAGAAAGACGAGCTCGAGGTGAATGCTAGTATGTAGTTCTATGGAACAAATGGAAAACAAATAAGGATGAAATGGGAACAAATAGGACTTACCCGCTGTCTGTTGTCTAACAAGTACGTCATTAAGCAGGCTATACACGCTAGGTTATGCATGACGATTTTAACAGAGTTGCAAAACCTTCAAAAACCGAGTTCAATAGGACACACACGCTAGGTTATGCATGACGGTTTTGATGACGGTTTTGACCACAGGTATAACCGAGCGGCAAGGTTGCATGAACAGGCAAGGATAACTGCACAGTTTTGTCGCATACATGCAAAGCTATATATACATGACGGTTTTGGCCACAGGCATAACCAAGCAGCTTGCATGAGCAGCTTGCATGAACAGACATGCAGTATTATTTATCCCATACACGCAAGGTTATGCATGACAGTTTTGACTTTACAGGCATAACAATCATGCAAAACCTAGCGTGTATTAGCACGTATTAATATAACACGTATATTAGCACAGAGTGTATTAGCGTGTATTAGTATTAGTATGGCTTTAGTCGCGTTGTAAGGTTATTCCATATATCCCAACTGGCTATCCCAATCAGTTGAGAATTGGGATACATAAAAATTGTTTGCCACTCTGAAGGTCCGTATGGATCTGTATAATGGAAATCTGAGATTAAAGTCATTTTTCTAAAAATAGACCTATGGGAAAAAAAACCCTCGCTAGATCCATTGTGGATCTGGCCGATGGATCTTCTGAGAATGAAGGTTTTCAACTTGTGAGTGGAATAACATATCCATCCATGTATTTCAACTGATTGGGATAGCCAGTTGTCATATATGGAATAGCCCGCGTTCAATGAATCAAGAATCTACTGGTCTATCCTAACTGGTAGGGAAAAATCAACTCAGAACAAATGTTTGTTAAAATTTAAACCTCTACCAATCGTACCTACATCCGAAAGCGGTAAGTTCCTTCGCTTTGCCTTTCTGGCCCGCCTTTTTCTATCCCTGCTCTTAGCTCTTCGCATCTCGTACTCGTATCTAACGAAAACCAAATTTCCTTCATAATCGTTTAAACCAAACAGATATTGGATAATTAATTTATTAAGAAACAAAGTCAAGTATAAATAAAAATAAAGTATAATAACAAATAAGTACAAAGAAAAAATTTAAAAAGGTAAGGACGGGTAGGGCTACCTTCTCTGGCAGCACCGGTGGCCGCAGATTCTGCAGCGGTCTCTACTGGGAGAATGTCGACTAAAGATGGTCGAATTCGAGTGGCTCAGTTGTTGATCGATCGGACGAGGCTTCCTTCCTGATATAGTCCCCATCCTGCGACGCCGGGCAGGTGTCCGGCGTCTCTTTTGAACGCGACCTGGTCTACGGCCTCTCCTCTTCTTCACGGGACCTTTAGCTTTTTTGTCCTGTGGAGGTTTTGGGGCATCTGGCTTCGCATTCTCAATATCCATTCTGCTGCGACTCCTTCTGTCAGAATAGGAACCAGTCGTATATGAGTCGCTATCCTCACGGTCGTCTTTTCCCTCGTCCTTCCGCCTATCGCTGTGAAGATCCTGTGTAGACCCTACCCTTTCATTTTCTTTTTTACTTGAGGACGGCTGGCTTTCCTCCTTAGCGGTTTCATCTTCCATCACCCTTTTTTCCATAAGTAACTAATGATTTTGTATTATTTTATAAACGACGAATCCAAATTTTTGCTTTCCAAACGGAGTGACGGACGAGTGACTGTAAGAGTTCTTTTGTTTTATGTTTTGTATTTCTTTTTCCATTTCCAAAATTAAACAAAAGCAGTGATTTCCAGCCAAGGTGGTAGAAGTTTTTATGGTCTGTGTTGTAACCATGGTATAACATAATTAAACAAAAAGCTAAACCGAAAGTCAACAGATTTTTACTTTTTAAATAAATATTATAAGGCCAAATCTTAGAGCAACGCGAATCTTACGATTGGATGGACTTCACTGAAGTAGCAGGTTTTTGTGCTCTTGCTCAAGTCTTGCTTTCGAAATGCGTGAAAAGATACATCGAAAAAAATACTGGGTGCATTCACTAATTAGTACTAGATTAGTGAAAAGCTGTCTGTTCGCTGATCTCTAACAAACTTTTGCTTAATTTGGCGATCGACCAAATTTTTAGGGTTCCGTACCCAAAGGGTAAAAACGGGACCCTATTACAAAACTCCGCTGTCCGTCTGTCTGTCTGTCTGTCTATTTGTCACCAGGCTGTATTTCATGAACCGTGATAGCTAGAAAGTTTTTCACAGATGATGTATTTCTGTTGCCGCTATAACAACAAATACTAAAGACAGAATAGAATTAATATTTAAGGGGGGCTCCCATACTACAAACGTAATTTTTTTTGCCGTTTTTTGGTACGGAACCCTTCGTGCGTGAGTCCGACTCGCACTTGACCGGTTTTTTTTTTCTTATCAAAGCCAAAAAGCCAAAAAACCAATTCTTATTCTTATCAAAGACATCTAGCGTACTAAAGAAAGAAAAACCGGCCAAGTGCGAGTCGGACTAGCGCACGAAGGGTTCCGTACCAAAAAACGGTAAAAAAAACACATTTCTGTCCAATAGAAAATAAATAACATTTTCAGGTCAGTCATAAATATAAGGTTGTGACTTTGTGACAGAACCATAAAGTTAATATACCTAAACTAGGGTCACTTAAAAAAGGCCACATTTGACACTTCATCAAAATTTTTCAACGTAACCTTGTAATGGCGCTGGCGGGCATAAAATATTATATATTTTTTCGATGTTAGAACTGCACAATTGCTTCATTTTTTTTTCAATTACGGATACTTACTTACTACGAACTTTTTCTTTTTAAACACTAGGGATGTTACCCAAAAATCGAAAAATCGAAAGTTGAATGCAGTGATTACTTGTGAATGAATATTTTCACCATAAATAAAGAATGACATTTTTAATATAAGAAATTGACGGCACGCGACAACATATTTTATTTCCTTTATTTATTGTAGGTAAAGATACTTGAAAACGTTGATTTCAAATCTTCATTAGCTCTGTTGGCATATTTTTTATTTGCAAATAAGTTTAATATTTACGGTTAGGTACGTTAAAAAAATGTGGTTAAAACTTTTGTTATATTTTAATTTTTAAGAAACTGCTTAAAATTGCCTTTTTTATGCCAATAATGAATTCTAAGTCATTGATTTATCCGAAAACTAGCTTCCGCCCGCGACTTCGTCCGCGTGGATATTAGAGAAAATTCTTGGGGAACCTTCAACCAGGATCCGACCAACCGTTCTTACGCGATTAGGCGGGTCCCTACCAAGCGCGCTGCCTCGCGAGGCAAGACGTTTGCCGCGTGTGGCGGTCCTCGCACGAGGCTGGTCGCTTGGTGGGGACCTGCCACAAATATGAATCCAAAATTTATTATGTTTCCTTTTACGATATAAAATAATAATGGAACAGGGATTTGACTGATGATTTTTTGATTTGATTTTCAATGTATCTTAATTAAAATTAAATAGTATCCTCATAAGTAATTTTTCATAATAACTGAATTCAAATTCCATGTTTGAAGTCTGTATCGATTCATTCACTTTAATCGATGTTTTGAAGCTATGAACACGTACGGTCACCTCACTATGAATCTAAAATTGACAAATGTCAAATGTGACCTATTAAAGTGGCCTTGCCACTGATATGCCTATTTTATTTTATTAACTGGACTGGCTGTCTGTATGATTTGACAGCTAAGTTTTTGTGCCTATTTGAAACGCCACTAGCGTGCGTCTAAAGAACTAATTTTGACGTACAATATGAAAATAGTTGCCGTGATGGTCTCTCCAGACTTCAAACTTTAGTACCATGTCCCGCACGCTATGGTCACGCTACGTCCTACAGCGCCAATTATGGCCTATTTGATTTCCGCCATTAGAAATCAAATAGGCACAAAAACAGTTTGGCATAAGCCTGTCCAGTGTAAATATATGCAGGTCAGTGACAGAACCTATCACTGCGTATATTATTTGAAAAAAAATTAATGTCAGTGTATTTGCAGCACTGACACTGACCTGCATACCTATATTTACACCAAATTAGTTGGAAAAACTAATATCTATTCTGTGTTATCTGTTTTAAAAAACATACAATTTGAGCTACTTTTTAACGCGAGGTCTACACGGACATAGAAAAAAATTACTCTTAACAGAGCTACACGGATATAGAAAAAAATTACTCTTGTACACGGAGGCTCACGGAGCCACTAGTAATGGCGGTAGCTTGTCATATTTATGAGTTTTATAGGAAACGCTCAAGGATGTCAGCCCGACACCCTTGAGCGTTTCGAATTGTCGTATCTTGTTCAGTAATGTAAAAATATCATAAAAAAAAAATAAGCGGACGCAAAAACACTTACTTCTTTTTTCGTCTTATGTTCTTTTTCTTTTCTCCATCAGGTGTTGGTGCGGGCTCAGCCGGACGGCGCACGGGGCCAATATCGCCACAGCGACGGCTGGCGAGGCGTGGGTCCCCGCCAGGCACACGCAGGCAGCTCCCACCGACGCGTACGGGACAGTCGAGTTTCAGGGCGGGCCACATCCTACTAAAGCTCAGGTAAATGCTTAACAATAGTTTCTGCGGGGATTGCGTCGCCACAACAACGGCTGGTGAGGCGTGGGTCCCCGCCAGGCACACGCAAGCAGCTCCTTCCGACGCGTACGGGACAGTGAAGTTTCAGGGCGGGCCATATCCTACTAAAGCTCAGGTAAATGTTCAACAATAGTTTCTGCGGGGAATACGTTGCCACAGCGACGCTGGTGATGCGTGATTATATTATATAGTGGTTTCATTTCAGAGCAGGTTCTCAGACATGTTTCATGGCGGTAGATTACCAGGAGGCGATGCAGCAACCAGATAAGTCGCCGCTTGAAAAGTTTTCAAATTTCGATGCGGCTTGTTGCATTCAACGGGTATGTCAGATATAGGTAGTCCGTGAGCCCGCGACAGTATTGCCTACGTCATATGACATCACGATGAAATGCATGGCACACGGTCGGAAAAGTTGTGCTGAGCGAGGATCAGAAGATTATCGCAAATAAAATTGGCCGGAAGCTTGAGAAAATCTTCCACTTTTAAGATAATATTTACGTCATGTGACATCAGTAAGAGACCCGTGTCGTCATTTAGTTTTCAATCATAGAGAGAGTAAACATAAATATCTCAGTTCTGAAATGACTAAAAAACAAAAATTTTAAGTTTAAGGTATTCCAGCCGTAAGTGGAAGATTTTCTCAAGCTTCCGGCCAATTTTATTTGCGATAATCTTCTGTTCCTCGCTCAGCACAACTTTTTCGACCGTGTGCCATGCATTTCATCGTTTCATTCTATCATTTCAGACTAGGTTTAAAGATGAGGTTTTGCAAGACAGCTGCAGATCTCCAGGTGGCACTGCAGCAGTCAGGATGGTTGGCACTTGAGGGCTTCTCAAAAACTTTTCAACCGATTCCGATACGGTTTCTTGCATTAAATAGTTTCGTATGACATAGGAAGTTTATTTTACATTTCCTTTCGCAGTATGTCCGACTCTCACACGACACCCGACCAGAGCTAATAGTCCAGTTACTGACTCGGGAGTGGGCGCTCGACCGACCAAAACTGCTGATCACCATCCAAGGAGGCAAGGCGAACTTCGACCTGCAGCCCAAACTGAAGAAGGTGCTGAGAAAAGGCCTCCTGAAGGCTGCGAAGACTACAGGCGCCTGGATTTTCACGGGTGGCACTAATACAGGTACGGGAAATACTGGCTACAGTACAGCAACAAAAGAGCAACAATGATCGAAATATTAGCACAGAATATAATAGGTATCGCGGCCCTTTTGAAGCATGAATTTTGCGTGATATATTTCTGGTAATATTCTACTTAAGCGAGAATGTAAAAATACACTATTGGATACTTGACTCTGGCAAAAATTACTCCCCAAAAAGGAGTGTAGATTGCCAAACCAAAAATAAGAAGAAGAAAATATTGGTTGGCTTTCTGCAAGAATCTTATATTCATATTAGCTTTCTGGTGTAATCACAAGAAAAAAAAAATTTTCATGTCAGTGCTGGTAATAAATTGTCTTGCTTTCTTTATATTTTTAATAATTTTTATTACAGACGTTTTGAATTTTTTTTTCGATTAGGGTTTTTCAGTGACCCTGACTGACGCACACTGACACGAGTTTAAATTTTTTTCCCCATTACAAAAAAAGTGTACAACGCTGCTAAAGAAGTTTTCACTTCAAAAAACGAACCCTTAGGTATAGACCATAGACATGAAAAATTTCGCTACGCTCAAGTAGACGGACAATGGTGCGAGTGAGAAACCGATTCTTACGACATATGCAATGTGCGAGAAAGAGTTAAAAGAAAATGACAGCAGAACCTAGTTTGACTTCATTTATCGTCTGTTATCATCTTGGTGAAAAGCGTCCACACGATTATTTTATAATTTTGACCACGATCTGATCGGTTTGACCCATAAAGCTATATAAATCAATAATGGTGTCGTGTTCTGTACTGAATTGTAATGTTACTTACGACAACAACCCAAATAAACACTCATTTCACAGGTAAATAAGATTGTACTAGTACCATTTTCATATTTCATATTTTAGTTGAATATATTCCTAAACACACTAAGTAATACACTAATATCATGCTATTAACCGCCTATTTTCTAAATAAAGGCTGATTTCTAAACATTATGTGTTAGATAAAAAGATATTATGTCCGTGAACTTGAGAAAATAAGGCGTAGAGATTGATCAAAAATTATTATACTGTCGATACTCATGTCGATGATTTCCAATATAACCTTGTTTGTCTTTGTGAACACTGATAGTTTTATCTAAAGGTATGATTCCGATGTCGGCAGCACTGCTGCGCAGCACTGCTGCGTGTGCTCCAAATTTAACCGTAATGTCACGTTTGAAAGGCTCAATTTGAAGTGAGCGAAGAAGCGTCGCGACACTGCTGCGCAACACTGCTGCGCGACACTTCTGCGCAGCACTGCTGCACGGCACCGCTGCCGCAACACCACTGGTCCCCATACATTCTCTATAGATTTATATGAGACTGCGACACTGCTGCGCAGCAGTGTCGCGCAGCAGTGTCGCGCAGCAGTGTCGCGCAGCAGTGCTGCAGACATCGGAATCATACCTTTAAGCTGCTTTTAACCGACAGTTGTCAAATGGTAAATTATACCTACTTAAGTACTAATTTAACAATATTTCCAGGTTTCCTGTAAACCAGGTTTCCTGTAAATCCAGTGATTAAGTTACTGGATAAATGTCATAAATAGAATAGGCTGGGAGCCTCAAGGAGACTTTAAGAAATTATTTAAATAAAATTGTTCAAAATCTTGTTTGTGTTTTATTTATTAGAGCAATAATACATTAGGGTTATCGACAATCTAAAATGGACTTCAGGGCATCTCTAAAGTTCACGCACACGTTTACAAATTTTCACACACTGGCTCATGTCACTTTTGGTGTCGCAACCAAGCTAACTCTGTTCCTCTATTCCAGTGGAATATTAACTTTATGGTATAGACCATAGACATGAAAAATTTCGCTACGCTCAAGGTATAGACCGATCATGAGCTGTCTGTCTCATGATGACTTTCGTATAATAGGTACTGTTCTGTATTCGTAAATTCAAATGCAGAGTAAATTCGTAAGACGGCAATTCGTGCAAAATTATTCCCTAACCATTCCAAAATATCAAAAATGCACAACGTTAATATTCAAGTTTTCACTTCTGCCGGCACTACCGGAGTGCAATCCGATTTTTTTTTCATCATACCGATGCGGGTTTTCCCTCTTAGTCTTTTTGCTTTTTAGGCAGTGTGATCAGGAAGGGGTTATCTTATCTAATATGTATAGGTCTTTAAAAATGACATCGAGGCACACCCCGGGCACTCCATACAATCGCCGCGTTTCAACTATCTATTACACAGACGCTACATAGTGACGTTTTTGCACACGCGCAACTGTGTGCGTGAAGTTTAGGGCTATTGAATGAGCTTACGAACTGGCCTACGAACTCGCGCGGCGCGGTGGGGTAATTGATTGCGGGGCGGGGTGGAGAGTTTCCTTTCTGTACGGTAGTACTTATATAATATATCTATTCTGTGATTGAGGTTGCGAAAACAAAAAGATACTTCAAAAGTGGTAAAATGTGTGTCCCCCTTTTACTTTTAAAATAAGAGAGTGAAAAATTAATAATAGACTATAAATGCTGTAGATCTTAATAAACACTTTCAACGAAAATTGGTTTGAACGAGGACAAAAAATTATAGAGGTACCTATTAAAATAACTACGTACTGCGCGTGGCCCAACACGCACTTGCCCGTTTTTTTTTCTATTCCTCATAAGAAAGCTAAGAAACAGTTGTAATACTAAACTACCTTCTTTTCCCAGGTGTAACCCGTCAAGTTGGTGACGCGCTTCAACTCGAAAGGTCACAAAGGGCTGGACGGGTGGTCAGCATCGGAATTGCGCCATGGGGGATCGTGGAAGGAGCCAACGAGCTGATTGGCAAGGGCCGGGATGTGCCGTACCATGCCATCGCTTCACCAAGGTATTATTATTTGAGTGTCAGGGGCTCTGCAGCTCAGATAAAGCTGTAGTCACTGCGACCTTAAAGATCTATTGTGACTCGCCACCTAATTATAGTAACTTTTTAACCGACTTCAAAAAAAGGAGGAGGTTCTCAAGATGACGGTTTTTTTTATGTATGTTTTACCATAACTTCGTCAGTTGTTATCCGATTTATACAATTCTTTTTTTATCTCAAAGAACATAGTTCGTGTGTGGTTCCATAAAAAATTTACAGAGATCTGGTAGGTAGTTTTTTCAAAATCCTGAAAAATGACAATTATTTAGCTTGCCATCACACGTGTTTTCACGGATTTTCGAACATAACATCTTTGTTTATGTACCGATTTAAGAGTGGTCACATTTTAATTTCATCGATATTAGACCTTGAACTTCGAAGATACACAAGGGAACTCCTCATATTCAAACAGTACATGTAAAGTGATTTGGATTTTGGTAGTTCTATGACAATCCAAAACAAACCAAATCATGTTCTGCGATACAACGTTGCTACGGATAGGGTTACCATATGAAAAAGTCAAAAGTCCGGAGAAAAGGCCTGATATCCATTGAAAAATCCTGAGATTTGTAGCAGTTTGAGAACAACGTACGGGGGGTTGGATAGTCGGCAGCGGCGAACTGATTATTAAAAATGTTATGCGTAACTAATGATTTGAATATTATTTCTCACTTTTTTAGACGTATTTAATTTTGAAGATGTTTTTAAGCCCTGCGGCTCCCGGAAGTCTAGTATCTTCCTGGTTTTAAGAGTTTTTATTTCCTTTGGGTCGATTACGTGTCGCTCCAGATGGATACTACGCTTGTGGATTAGGGGTTCACAATCACATAACAGGTGCTTGGGCGTTCCCTGCTCCTCATTTCAATATCTGCAGACGTCAGTATCACTTAATTTCATATGAAATAGGCGTATGTTTAGTTTGCAGTGTAAAGGCTGAACCAAACAAAGTATGTTGCTAATTAAATAATTTTAGAAGATTGGGTTTGGAGCTCTATAGGTGACACGTTTGACCACACCCTGGGCACTCCATACAGACGCTGCGTTTCAATTACCTATTACACAGACGCTACACAGTGACGTTTTTGCACACGCGCAACTGTGTGCGTGAAGCCTAGGGCTATTGAATGAGCATACAAACTGGCCTACGAACTCGCGGGGCGCGGTGAGGTAATTGATTGCGGGGCGGGGCGGAGAGTTTCTTTTCTGTACGGTAGTACTTATATCTATTCTTGACGACCTCCGTAGTCGAGTGGTTTGTACACCGGTTTTCAACGTGTCGCCATCTCAGTTTCTGGGTTCGATCCCCGACTGGGTCAATCTAGAAAAATAACTTTTCTATATTGGCTCAGGTCTCGGTGTTTGTGCCACCGTTATCTCTGATTTTCGTGACACAAGTGCTTTACTACTTACTTTGGAATTTGAGCACTGTTTATGATTTTGTCTGATGTATAATGTATTACATAGACCTATAGACACTTCTTAGACATGTCTAACATACCATTTAACATATGAAGTAGACGTGATATTTTTTGAAAGTGACATATGCGCCGGGAGGAACTATAATGAATAGCTAATCAAATTCCGTTTGACATTTCTGAACTCCTCGACTACTAGTTCTAACAAAAGTCTCATAATCTCATAATGAATAGCAGAAAAATTCTCATTAATCTTCCAAAAACTATATTACATTAAAGTCGCATTACTCATTTCCCAGCAAAAATGTTAACAAAGAAACGTCACTGTCAAATTGACAAACTGACCCTGATAGAGACATTTTCAGATATTCAAAACCTTTGGTCATTATTATAACTTTTTAATTTGTTTATTATATTTTGAGTCATAATAAATGTAATGCCATCCAGGGTAATTTTAAAGTAGAATGATAATAAGAACTTTTATTTTAACCTATCATAATTTTTGATGTTAAACGTTCTTGAAACGAACTGATAAGAAAACTTTACTTAGATAATAACTGTATGTAAACTATCAAAAATACGTTGCAACTTCGCCAGTTCCCCGCAATCTTGCAGTGTTTCTTTCAGGTACTAATCCGGGAGCACGGCCCCCCCGGAGCAGCCTTAGTGCCCCCCCGGAGAAAAATGTGTTGTGTGTAGGTAGACGGGCTAACTAGTGTAGTGATCGACGGACTTGCTCCCCTGAACCTTTTAATTGCCCCCCCTGGAGAATTTTGTCTGAAAGAAACACTGACCAAAAGACAAATGTTACTACTACAGCTACTACTCGTAATACTAATTTTTATTAAATTTTTAATTTTATAAAATGAAATGAACCAATGGTTGATGTGTATGGTTTGCAGTTTTGATGTGTGCACAGCATCATAAAATGTTTTCTACTATAAAACTGTTTCTATGAAATATTAAATTATTTTCCGCAAAACTCATGATTCAGAATATTTAACTATTCTATTTTTATTAGGTTTGTGATGAAAAAACATGTAAGTGTGTTTATTTCTTGACTTAGCAATATACTATTTCCTTTTGTGTTGTTTTGTTCTGGCGACACCTTTGTTTACATTTTTGCTGGGAAATGAGTAATGCGACTTTAGAACATGAATTCAAACGCTTAAATATTTAAGATTTTTAATGGCATAAAATATAATATTTCAAGTTTTTATCTCTTCATTACGACGATAAAATTAAACCTAATTACATTTAATGAACAACAAAAAATACAGAAGAGGACACAGAACAGACAAATATTAGTTATTTATGCAACTGTACTATAACGAGGGGTATTAAAACACGAATGTGGGTGATAATAGTATCACATGAGTGTTTTAATACCTAACTATGTACAGTTGCATACAAGACTTTATCTACACCCATTTTTTAATTTTTTCTTATTTTTATTAGGGAAACAAACAATATTTTAAAACATATGGATTAAAAACACCCATGATATTTATCTAAACCCATGATATGTATCCTCTATAAAGGTTTTGACTTTGATTTTGTCTTTGACTTTGACTTTCCTCTCCCTCCTCGTCATTATGTCTTCCGCAAGAGTGTTATAATGTTGTACTGAATTTCATAATGCAAAACTCGCGCGTGGGCGTGCAGCGCTGCAGGACCAGCTCTCGCTCGGGATACTGTAATGATGGCAGTACTGTTTCAGTACCTCTTACAGAGGATTTAAAGCATGGGTGTAGATTAAGAACTTTAAGCATTTGTCGCCAGTAAAATCTCAATTATCTGCTTCCTTTGATTGCTTTAGTAACAGAAGTGTATTTTGTGCTTAGTTGTAAACAAAAAGAAATAACGTCTTGGTTATGAACGCAGTCTTAACATTTAAAACAACCTGAACAATCAGATTGTATTTTCAGTTTATTGTCATTTAATTAGAAAGTTTGGCTAAAATTAAAATTTAATAAGTACACCACATGTTCGATTTTAGTTCTACGACTACAATAAGTAATTAATTACACTATTTCACTCTTTTTATGTCTTGGCATCACTTTTCACTTGATGATTCTGACAAAAAATTGTCAGTTTGTCACATTCGTTCTCAATGCTAAGTTAAACGAACCTTTGACTATGAAAAGATCAGCTGGTCAGAACGTCAGAACACAAAACTCACAGGGGGCGATTATATTAATTGAAATAAAAGCCTTATATAAATAAGGTGTCTACTGTGGATCATGCTTGATCGGGTCTAACGTGGATATGGATGTAGAGGAGTTTAGGCCGTTGACTTGCGCTTGGAAGAGGACGTCGTTGATCAGCTTTTCCGCAAGAATCCTCATACTGGGCGGCAGTGTGCGGAGTTTGGCTGCTACGTTTACACCTGGAGAGATGAAGGGGAGTAGATTAGGAAAAAAAATTAAAACTTTCTGCCAGATATGTGCGGAGCTAGGTTCGACACATCTGGTATAATCATGCTACCGAAACTTTGGCTATATTTATTATTTTATCTCGCAACGTACCTAACTATCAGCTGAGAGGGTAAGCGTCGCTTATATTACAATTACAAATGCGAGTGAAATAGTAATTAAATAAACTAAAAATAACGCTAATCAGCAGAAGTAGTTGATAATAGTTTATAGTATACTCGTAATAGACGCACTATTATCAGTTCAGTGAGACAAAAGATAAACATACACATGAATCGTTTTCGTCAAAGTTAAGTCATCATTGTAAAATTTCACCAAAAGCGTCTTATTCATCCTCAATCCTCGTGCACAACCTCTTGCTGATCCTCTGTCCCTCCTCCGCCGGGGAGTACCGCTTAGTACTCGAAGGGGTATCCGCCATCTCCACCATAATGCTGTATTCGGGATACGGCTGCTGTTCTTACGATAGGTATCGTATCTTACCAATGGCGTCGTATTCATCCTCGACCTCCGTGCACAATCTCTTGCTGATCCTTTGCTCCTGCTCCACCGCAGGGAGTACCGTTTGGTGCTCGAAGGGATATCCGCCATCTCATCCATGATGTTGTATACGGGATACGGCTGTTGTTCTAACGTTAGGTATCGTATCTTACCAATGGCGTCGTATTCATCCTCGACCTCCGTGCACAACCTCTTGCTGATCCTTTGCTCCTGCTCCACCGGGGAGTACCGTTTGGTACTCGAAGGGGTATCCGCCATCTCATCCATGATGTTGTATACGGGATACGGCTGCTGTTCTAACGTTAGGTATCGTATCTTACCAATAGCGTCGTATTCATCCTCGACCTCCGTGCACAACCTCTTGCTGATCCTCTGCTCCTCCTCCGCCGGGGAGTACCGCTTGGTACTCGAAGGGGTATCCGCCATCTCCACCATGATGTTGTATTCGGGATACGGCTGCTGATCTTACGTTAGGTATGGTATCTTACCAATAGCGTCTTTCATCATCGACCCGGGATACGGCTGCTGTTCTTACGTTAGGTATCGTATCTTACCAATAGCGTTGTATTCATCCTCGACCTCTGTGCACAACCTCTTGAAGATCCTTTGCTCCTGCTCCGCCGGGGAGTACCGCTTGGTACTTGAAGGGGTATCCGCCATCTCAACCATGATGTTGTATTCGGGATACGGTTGCTGATCTTACGTTAGGTATGGTATCTTACCAATAGCGTCGTATTCATCCTCGACCTCCGTGCACAACCTCTTACTGATCCTTTGCTCCTGCTCCGCCGGGGAGTACTGCTTGGTACTCGAAGGGGTATCCGCCATCTCATCCATGATGTTGTATACGGGATACGGCTGCTGTTCTTACGTTAGGTATCGTATCTTACCAATAGCGTCGTATTCATCCTCGACCTCAGTGCACAACCTCTTGCTGATCTTCTGCTCCTCCTCCGCCGGGGAGTACTGCTTGGTACTCGAAGGGGTATCCGCCATCTCAACCATGATGTTTGTATTTGGGATACGGCTGCTGTTCTTACGTTAGGTATCATATCTTACCAATAGCGTCGTATTCATCATCGACCTCCGTGCACAACCTCTTACTGATCCTTTGCTCCTGCTCCGCCGGGGAGTACTGCTTGGTACTCGAACGGGTATCCGCCATCTCCACCATGATGTTGTATTCGGGATACGGCTGCTGATCTTACGTTAGGTATGGTATCTTACCTATAGCGTCGTATTCATCCTCGACCTCCGTGCACAACCTCTTGCTGATCCTTTGCTCCTCCTCCGCCGGGGAATACCGCTTGGTACTTGAAGCGGTATCCGCCATCTCCACCATGATGTTGTATTCGGGATACGGCTGCTGTTCGTACGAGGTATCGTCATTGGCCTCTGGTTCGTCTTCTTCTGCTGATTCCTGTGGACAAAGTATTTTTTTATTTATTTAACTTTTGATTTTGATTTTTTGATTCGGTGTCACTATAAGGGATAAACTTTATTGGACTACACGGCTCTGTTGTTTCCGCAGCTTTTTTCTGTCGCTCAAGAACAATGTTCGTTAGAGTTTTCGATTAGCGAAGAGATATACCTACTTCAAGCTTGAGAAAAATACGGTGCCAGGTAGACTTATGTAGTAAGCTACATAGCTCTGCCTAGCACGGCATTTTTTACCGCACTCGTACTAGGTACAGAGGCCTTACTATGGACACGTGTGTTAATCTTACATTAGTTGTGTAAATAATACTACGTCTAGTGTAGGAACAAAATATAAAAATTAAAAAATATAGCCAAAACGATTTACGACATGAAATCTAATTAAAAACGTCTACAATGAAAAGTATATAAAAAAGCCTATTCGTTATAAAGCTTCACTGCTGCTCATTAAATAAAGACATAAAAGGAAATTCCACTTGACTTTGTAATTACTGAAGTGAGATATACACAAGCTGAAATAGGTAAGTATTTCTAATGGAGGCCGCCTACACAATTCGCACAAACTGACAAGGATTAGGCGGCCAATTAATTTGTGATTTTGGATGGATTATCTAGCTCCTTTGTTATTTATGAACAGTGTAACGGATCCTTGACTGTTAACTTACTTATGGCTGAGTTTCTTAATAATTTAACCTCAGGAGGAGATACATAGCTCTACCGAAGAGATTTTTTTTGTACTGTGATCTATTCTGCAATCAGTATTCTAATCAAAAGAGATTATGAAGAGATATTGTCGTGATTTATTTTGTTAAATGGATAACGGTTGTCTTGTAACAGATCCATAGTAGACCTATACACAGATTTTTTTAAGCCAAGAACACCAATGAAAAAAAGGATCCAGAAATTAGCTTGAGTATTTTCCTTTTCATATTTTATTAAAGACTTATTATTAATTATGTCGAGAAATTAAACGACAAACCTCTTGATTAGCCACGTTATTCTTTAGTCAGAGCTGTTTAAATAAGACAACTGGTGACGCACACAGTGTACATTGTACACACTTTTTACAAACCTAAATACCTGTCCCAAAAAACGGTTATTTACAGCAAGGTTTTCGGTCCTTTATCCTTATGGAGCAGCGTTTTACTATAAACAATGAAGTAATAAACGAGGAATTGGCCTGGGAAATCGTACGCAGCAAATATTGCTCTAGACTTTTCATGTTACGACTTTATATGAGTTTTGTTTCGCCCAGGGGCCGTACCGGCTAACGAATCGATTATCGAAAAGTCTGCCGGGTTTCAAATTAAAACAGATAAATCGAGCCCCAATTGGGCCAAAATGGCGAACCCCAATTCATGATGTTACGCGAACATCGATATCTTCCAAATTACGTCAACAGAAAGTACAAGACGAAATTCCTTACATTGATTTTTCTGTTTTAAGTTGAAACCCGGCAGACTTTTCGATAATCGATTCGTTAGCCGGTACGGCCCCAGATTTTAACGTGATTATTGTTGTGTTGTTTCAATATTGTTTTGTGATAGCGTGGATAATGTATTGCAGATTTTTATGCCTTGTACTCATGCCTTGTATGCTTTGTATGATGTGGGTAGCCTTTTAGTATATTAGAAATGCAAATTACTCAGTGCTTTGAATTATCTATGATACCTATATTCCTACAGCCAGTACTTATAACCTCAATTTGGGGTTAAATAATTGATGTAAATCGACACTCATATTTAATACTATTAAACGAAACGTTTGGGTATGCATATAAATTATATATTATCGTATTTCCGGAACCTACAACGATCTGTGGGATTTGCAGAATTTGAATAGATGCGTTCCATTCCATAGCCAAAACATAAACAACTCATAAACAAACAACGGATCCAACGAAACGGGTAAACCCATGATTTACATTATTAGCATAGTCCGCCTGTTGCATAATTTAACTTGTATTAGTGGTCGATATTTCTAATAAGAGAAACAAGCTTATAGATTAGATCTAGGAGAGTTGTAATTATATATCACATTGTAACTTATAACGACAATAAAAATAAACTATCCTATATTTAAAAAAAAGCCCTTATACCCTAATCAACATTAAAAATTAATAATTCATGTTATTTCATCCATATGAATTCCGGAGAGAGCTGTGTGGCCTTTTATCTTTTTGTTGACGATATTCCATTCATCCGGCGTCAGAAAAATCGTACCTTTTCAAAAATTTCTTCAAAGTTAATTAAATCCTACCTAATTTAATGGTAAGTGTCGTTATATACTTATTCCCCTTAGAACATAGCTAACAGTCTCTAGAAACCGTTTGAATACTCGTCGAACGGAATAAATAACTGAGATTCAGTTTCCGAGCAACATTACATTGCCTCATTTTGTTGCAATATTTGAATACTTCATGGGCAATAGTATACATCTTGGGTATTCCATTTTTTAATTGGACTGTTGAAGTGTGTTTTCCCCATCATCTCGATAACTAATTTAGCCACATTTCCTGAATTTACCCCTTCCTTTTATGGCGGCGCAAGCAATAACGCTTTAAGCGTTTAACTATGGTAACTGTTATGTTAATTAAATCGAACAATTACTATTAATTGAAAGTTCATTAAATGTACTTTCAATACATATCAACATTTACACAATAAAACGTTAGCTAGCAATAGCAGGTGGCCAAGTCTAAACTTATTTTTGAAAAGGTGCGATTTTTCTGACGTCGAGTGTAGTTCGGATAAGTAAGATGTGGTCATTGTTACTTTTCACACTAGAGAACCGTACTCTGAGCTCTAGCAACATCAAAGTGATGTTGTGATAGAGACAGAGCTCGTATAGCGCCATGTCAATCACAACATCGCTTCGATATTACTTTTGACAGTCATTGTACGGGGGCAGGTGACATTGAGGACCATAGAAATAGAATGTCAAATAACAACAATGTCAATAAACAGGTGATCCGAAAACGAATGCATACATTTTATATGAGACTAGCTTCCGCCCGCGACTTCGTCCGCGTGGATATTAGAAAAAATCCTGAGGGAACCTTTAACCAAGATCCGACTAGCCGTTTTTACGTGATTAGGCAGGTCCCCACCAAGCGCGCTGCCTCGCGAGGCAAGACGTTTGCCGCATGTGGCGGACCTCGCACGAGGCTCGCTCGCTTGGTGGGGACCCGCCTAATCGCGTAAAAACGACTGGTCATTCCCGTTACGTCCCGCTCCCGCTCCGGGAACGGGACGGGCCGTTCCCGTCCCGTCCCGTTGCCGTTCAGTCCCGTTCCCATCCCGTTCCGTTCCGTTCCCGTCCCGTCCCATTCCGTTTCGTTCCCGTTCCCGTTCCCGTTCCCGTTCCCGTTCTCTTCCGCCCCCGTTCCCGTTCTCTTCCGCCCCGTCCAGTTCCCGTTCCCGTTCCCTTTCTCCCCGTCCGGGCTGAATCATGTCCACCGAGTTGGACTTCAAAATGAATGCCATTTTCGCAATCACTATCCCATAAAACTTCAAGAACGACATCCATATTATAGATTTTTATGTTTACTTACCCATTTACCCCCTAAGGGGTAATCACAAAATATATGTTTACGTATTTATTTTTAGACGTGCTCCTACGAAGATAAAAGTTGTAATGTCTATTTCATATTATTTTTCCATACAAAATTTGAACCCCATTTTCACCCTTTTAGGGGTTAAATCATGTACATCGTGTTGGACTTTAAAATAAATGTCATTTTCGCAATCACCATCGCATAAAACCCCAGTAACAACATCCATATCTATTTTTAGGTTTATTTACCCATTTCACCCCTATTTCATCGCACTAGGGGTTGAAGTACTAACAATAACAATATACGTTACGTAAGATTTTCTTCCGTAAGCCTATTAAGCGATTTTTACTTCGAAAATGAAGGATTTTCTTCTGTACACAACTTCATACCCCTTTTCACCCCTTCGGGGGTAGAATTTTGAAAAACTCTGAGACCCGTATTTATTAATTTTTAATCGTCAGCCAAAACACAAAATTTTAAGATCCTAGCTTCAAAACTGAGGGACTTTCATACAAACTTCCATCCCTTATTTCACCCCCTTAGGGATAGAATTTTCAAAAATCCTTCCTTAGTGGATGCTTACACTGTATGAGGTATCTGTGTGCAAAATTTCAAGTCTCTAGGTCCAGCGGTTTGGGCTGTGCGTTGATAGATCAGTCAGTCATTCAGTCATTCAGTTTACGATTTTATATATAACTAGCTTCTGCCCGCGACTTCGTCCGCGTGGATGTTAGAGAAAATCCTTAGAGATCCTTCAACCAGGATCTGACCAGTCATTTTTACGTTTCCGGTTCCGGTTCCCGTTCTGTTCCCGTCCCTTTCCTGTCCCGTTCTCGTACCCCTTCCGATGCCATTCCCGTTCCCGTCCCGTTACCGTCCCGTTCTAGTTCCCGTTCCCGTACCGTTCTCGTCCCGTTCCGTACCCGTTTCTTTTCCGTTTCATTCCCGTTCCATTCCCATCCCATCCCGTTCCGTTCTTGTTCCCGTTCCGTACCCGTCCCGTACCCCTTCCGGTTCCCGTTCCCATTACCGTTCCCATCCCCGTCCCGTTCCGTTCCCGTCCCCGTCTCGTCCTGTTCCCGTTCCCATCCGGTTCCCGTTCCCGTTCCATTCCCGTTCCCGTCCCGTTCTCGTCCCATTCCGTTCCCATTCCGTTCCCGATCCTTTCCCCTCCGTTCCCGTGCCATTCCTTTACCGTTCCCGTCCCGTTTTCGTTCCCGTTCCGTTCCTGTATCGTTCCCGTTTCGTTCCCGTTCCATTTCAATTCCGTTCCGTCCCTCTCCGTTCCCGTTTCGTTCCCGTTCACGTCCCATTCCCGTCCCGTACTCCTTACTCTTCCGTTCCTTTTCCCGGTACCGTTCCCGTCCCGTTCCTGTCCCTTTCTCTTTCCCGTTCCATTCACGTTCCTTTTCCGTTTCGTTCCCGTTCCTATTCCGTTCCCGTTTCATTCCCGTTCCCTTCCCGTTCCGTTTCCGTACCGGCCCGTTCCGTTCCCGTCCCGTTCTCGTCCTGTTTCCGTTCCCGTTCCTGTTCCTGTGCCCGTGCCCGTGCCTGTTCTCGTTCCCGTTACCTGGATGTGCATATCCAGGTACACGTCCATGATGTGTCATGTCCACCGTGTTGGACTTCAAAATAAATGACATTTTCGCAATCACCATCCCATGAAACCTCAAGAACGACATCCACATCGATTTTCATGTTTACTTACCCCATTTACACCCTAAGGGACGATTTTCAAAATAACAAAATATGTGATTGCCTATTTATTTTTAGACATGCTCCTACAAATTTTAAAGTTGTAATGTCTATTTTATATTCTTTTTCCATACATTTGAACCTCATTTTCACCCCTTTAGGGGTTAAATCATGTCCACCGTGTTGGACTTCAAAATAAATGTCATTTTCGCAATCACCATCCCATGAAACCTCAAGAACGACATCCACATCGATTTTCATGTTTACTTACCCCATTTACACCCTAAGGGACGATTTTCAAAATAACAAAATATGTGATTGCCTATTTATTTTTAGACATGCTCCTACGAATTTTAAAGTTGTAATGTCTATTTTATATTCTTTTTCCATACATTTGAACCTCATTTTCACCCCTTTAGGGGTTAAATCATGTCCACCGTGTTGGACTTCAAAATAAATCTCATTTTCGTAATCACCATCCCATAAAACCTCAAGAACGACCTCCACATCGATTTTTATGTTTACTCACCCCATTTACCCTCTAAGGGGTTGATTTTCAAAATCACAAAATATATGTTTGCTTATTTATTTTTAGACGTGCTCCTACGAAGTTTAAAGTTGTAATGTCCATTTAATATTATTTTTCCATACAAAATTTGAACCCCATTTTCACCCCTTGAGGGGTCAAATCATGTCCACCGTTTTGGACTTCAAAATAAATGTCATTTTTGCAATCGTCATCCCAGAAAACCCCAATAACGACATCCATATCTATTTTTAGGTTTATTTACCCCTTTTCACCCCAATTTCATCCCCGTAGGGGTTGAAATACTAACAATAACAATATACGTTGCGTTAGATTTCCATCCATAAGCATAAAATATATATTTAGCAATTTTGACTTCGAAAATAAAGGATTTTCTTCATTACAAAACTTCATCCCCCTTTTGACCCCTTCGGGGGTAGAATTTTGAAAAACGCTGAGACCCGTATTTATTAATTTTCAATTGTCAGCCTAAACACAAAATTTTACAATCCTAGCTTCAAAACTGAGGGACTTTCATACAAACTTTCATCCCTTATTTCATCCCCTTAGGGATAGAATTTTCAAAAATCCTTCCTTAGTGGATGCCTACACTGTATAAGGTATCTGTGTGCAAAATTTCAAGTCTCTAGGTCCAGCAGTTTGGGCTGTGCGTTGATAGATCAGTCAGTCATTCAGTTTACGATTTTATATATTAAGAAAGAAGATAAAGAAGATACGTAAAATATGACTTAGATTCATAAAATATGACTAAATACGGCAAAGGAAATTAATAAACTATGTTTCATACTGTTTTCTTCGTCGATAAACGAATAAATGTAGAGAAATTTGGTTTTAGAGAAATGTGTGGCAATATCTTATTTACCTGTGAAAAGTGTGATTACTTGGATTATTTCTAATTTTCACAGATGATGTATTTCTGTTGCCGCTATAACAACAAATACTAAAAACAGAATAAAATTAATATTTAAGGGGGGCTCCCATACAACAAACGTGATTTTTTTGCTGTTTTTGGCTCGATATTAATAACAACAACAGGTAGACAGTTGAAATTTTCACAGATGATGTATTTTTGTTGCCGCTATAACAACAAATACTAAAAACAGAATAAAATTAATATTTAAGGGGGGCTCCCATACAACAAACGTAATTTTTTTGCCGTTTTTTGGTACGGAACCCTTCGTGCACGAGTCCGACTCGCACTTGGCCGGTTTTTATTTTTTTACATAGACCGTGTCCGTATGATGTTAACTTCTCTTTTCCACGCTTTGTTGGTCTTCTTGAGCGCAGCGAAAATTTTTCTATGTCTATTTTGAGGACAAACCCGTAAATCAGTCACAAAAATATTTTCTTGATGTTCCAAAATCCAAGGTCATCAAGGTGCTCCATTCCATATTACCTATGTGATATTATTGCAATATCTTTGCATGTTATTGTTGTACAACTTGTAACTGACAAATGGCAACCAACTAAACATATTTCAACAGTTTTCCATCGTGCAAGAATTTGTTTATTATCATATTCTATGACAAATTCTTGGTCCTGTGTATGCACTACCCGTATCACACTTATGTATCTCAGAGTATCTATGAGGATCTCCTTAATAAGTTGGACCGGCTTATTAATAATGCCATTCGTTTCATATTTTGCCTTCGTAAATTTGATCATGTTTCTTCGTACCGGTCTCAGCTTAAATGGCTCCCTATCCGTCTACGCAGACAGCTAAGGCTGCTCTGCTCACTCTATTCCATCCTCAACAATCCCCATTCTCCAGAATACTTGAAATGCAAATTTCAGTATCTCTGTGATACTCACGATCGTCCCCTTCGCTCTGCCAATTCTCTTGCTCTCTCCACTCCTCTCTTTCGTTCTGGCTATATGTCTGATTCTTTTACGCTGCAAGCTACCCGCCTCTGGAATAATCTCCCTGAAACTATCAGGAGATCTCCTAGCAAATTTTCATTTAAAAGAAACGCTCATGCTTTTCTTTTGGAAATGTGAATGATCATTGTCTCAAACTTATTTCTTGTTATTTTTGTTATATATTTATAATATATGTATTTATATATTAAGGTTTATTTATTTTTATATATATTATTTATCTATGTGTTATTTAAATATTTTTTAAGGTTCTGTAACTCCTTTGTATGTACCGCAAATTCATGAATGTCTTTTTATTGATGGTTGACTAGTATAGAATGCTTTTAGCATTAAGTCCGCCTTTGTACCTTACTTTGTGTATTGTTGTGCAATAAAGATTAATAAATAAATAAAAATAAAATGTATATGCGTGATGGCAGCAAAAGCTGTCTGCCTCAAAAAAACCTTTTAAAACTAAAATTCGAAGTTAAAAACCACTGGGAGTGACAAACCAATCAGCTAATCGAGTTGACACAGCCACACACAAGCCTGAAAAAGTGGAGAGTGCTTTAAAACGTTAGCAGTAAAAAACACTAGAATTTGTTTTATTTCAGAAATTTGACTGTCGCTCAATGACGTACACCGTTTAGTACGGTTGAATAAGATTACAAAGGAGGGACGAGCATTTATTATTATTATGTCCACACTAGCGGCCGCCCGCGACTTTGTCTGCGTGGAAAGTTTTTGAAGTGAAAACTTCTTTAGCGGCGTTGTGCGCTTTTTGTATGGGGAAAAAATACTAAACTCGCGTCAGGAATCACGTGGCTGATCGAAAATACGTAAGACGGATGTGACGGATGGAGAGAAGACAGCTGACGGCGGAAGTATCCCCCTCTCTTTCTACGGGGCGCGTTGAAAATGGCGGCGCGTCATTTTAAGACGTCATGTAAACACTTGTGTCACCAGCAACGCGCTAATTTTGAAAATGGAACTAATAGCAGCGATCTCTTCGGTGAAATCCATGGTGAAATCATAGACTTATTTATACTCTGTGACTATAAGTTTAAATCGTAGAATGCGTGCATGTAGAAATTAAAAAGGCCACTGGCGCGAAATCTTTCGTACTTTTCTTAATTACAAACTGATGGAATTGTGTGACTGTATAGTAGTAACAGGAAAGAAATAATTTTAATCCTTTGCCGCTAATTTCAAAATATCAAAAATGCACAAAGTTAATATTCAAGTTTTCACTTCGGCCGGCACTCCCGGAGTGCCAACCGATTTTTTTTTTGCTTTCCTTTGGGAACAGTACTTTATTCCTGCATGAATGGTACCCTATGACCTTTTCTGTTCCCCTGACAACATGTATAGAAATTTCATGACGAGAAGTAAGGATTAATTAACCCTCCAAAATTTTCACACTGGTTTTATAGATGCAAATGCATAGTGCCTCGCCGTAAAACATGCACCACTTCTAGGCTCTCAACTTTACGACTGGGCTTCTCTCGTTTCAATACATTCAGCGGTTTTTACGTGACGGGCATACAAATAGGCAAAAAGGGTAAATTTTTACATGGACTTATGATGAAAGCACAGTGCAAACGAGGCGAATTGTATTGCATATTGCAACGTCATTGAGCTTAATAAACAGGCGGAGTTTTTTTGCTATGCTGACATATTTTTTTCTAGTAAGAAAATAACTCAAACGGTAATTTTCTTTTAGGAAATTATAAAAAATATGTCTTCCTCGGGTTGCCGTGAAAAGATTGCTGTACCTACCTAAAGCCTTTTGTGTTTTCTCTTTTTGTCTTGTCTTTGTGTTAAATTACTAATACTAATTAATGATTTGATAAGTTGTCAAACTTCTAATTGGTAATAATAATGGTAATATTTTCGTTCTATAGATCGAAGCTGGCAGTTCTGAACAACAGGCACGCATACTTTCTGCTGGTGGACAACGGCTCCGTGGGCCGATATGGCGCCGAGATCGTGCTCAGAAGAAAGCTTGAGAAGTACATCGCTGCACAGAAACTACACCCTTGTAAGTATTACTGTTAAGAGCGAGTAGTCTGCAGCACACTAGCGTCGCGATTGTAAAAAAAAACATAGTGCTTAAATAAAGACAAAATTGTGAATTATCTCTTTGTAGTGCACTCCGAAGTATCTTTTTGGTATTTTATAGGGTTCCGTACCCAAAGGGTAAAAACGGAACCCTATTACTAAGTAAGACTCCGCTGTCCGTCTGTCTGTCTGTCTGTCTGTCACCAGCCTGGTATCCCATGAACCATGGTTCCGTATCTCATGTACCGTGATAGCTAGACAGTTGAAATTTTCACAGATGATGTATTTCTGTCGCCGCTATAACAACAAATACTAAAAACAAAATAAAATTAATATTTAAAGGGGGCTCCTATACAAAAAACGTGATTTTTTTTGCCGTTTTTTGCTCTATACTAATAACGACAACAGGTAGACAGTTGAAATTTTCACAGATGATGTTTTCTGCTGCCACTTTAACAACAAATACTAAAAACAGAATAAATTAAATATTTAAGGGGGGCTCACATACAACAAATCTGATATTTTTGCCGTTTTTTGGTACGGAACTCTTCGTGCGCGAGTCCGACTCGCACTTGGCCGGTTTTTATTGCTTAGGCGATGTTGGTACAATGGCGGCGCTAGTATGCTGTCCCATAATTTATTAAAACTACGATTTATTGATGTGTCCTAACATTATGACGTAACAAATTAAATTATGATGATACAAAATATATTATCTTAACTTACAAAAGAAAGTTCAAAGTTGATGTAGTTGTAGATGAATTATATTATAACACAGGTCTATAAAGAATATATTTGTGCTGACAATCCTATAATATGATTTGATGAAAGACTCGATACTAAGTTGAACAGAAGGTTTAGAACGTCAGAGCTAGAGCTACGTGTAGTTTTTAAACTCTTTTTTTTTAAACTCAAAAGTACTTAATAATTAAGTTTATTTGAATAAAGCTATTTTTGGCTTTGACTTTGACTATCCACATCGGAAAAACATACATTTTTTCTCATGTTTACAATGTTCACATTCCGTCAATTTGTGTGCGGTTATCCAATAATATCATTATGTGGTCGTCTAGGAAGAGTTGTTTAAATAATCCCAATACATTTAGTTACATACATACCAATGATTTCATTTCTTGGGAAAATATTGCCAAGAAAGAAATCTAGCGTATCTTGCATTGATTTCCCAGCGTTACTATAAATCAGCTTTGAAATACGAAATTAAGAGCTTTTCTCCCTATTCAATCATTTAAAAGTAGTCTTGTCTTCTTTCTATTTCAGTACTGTTTTCAGTATACTTATTTCAATGCATTCTGCAGTCAAGTCAATGGGGTTGACGGCACAAAGGCTTCCTTTGTGTGATCTAGAATTTCTAGATTTGTAGTTACGTAAAGTGCTTTTTAAACCAGATCTTGAAGAAATAAGATGAATCTGAATTGAATCCAATAAAAGATATTAAAGAAAAATAAATAAATTTAACAAATATTAAAAACACGACTGCCCTGCCAAAAACGAACTAAAAAGTTAAACAACAAGTGTTATTGCAGTCGGGGGACCTTATTATGGAACAATTTTTGATCAAAGAGGTCCCCCGACTGCAATGACACTTGTTGTTTAACTTTTTAGTTCGTTTTGGCAGGGCAGTCGTGTTTTTATTTTTTTATTTTTTATTTCAAACATTTTAGTGACATAATTATATAGTTTTGGAATGTGCTCATCAAGGCCTTTCATTTGATGCCCATATTGTAATAAAAGAAGAAAAAAAAAATTTTTTTTTCACATTTGATAATGGCGTCGTACAGTCGCCATATTGATTTTTTCTAAAAAAAATATAACCAGTGTCACTCGGGATGCTGTAAGAATTCTTACGATACCCCATTTATCCAAATCAGTTCAGGCATTTAGAAGTTATGGTGGAATAAAGAAACTCACATACCCACGTACATGAACCCTGAACACATATACACTCTTTTAGCTTTGGGCAATCGTGTAAAAACATATCTCAAAACTCAATATATCAACAGAGTCGATAAAAAATCGAACTTTACAGTAATTTTGGTAGAAAGCTTTTTGTATTGAGCTACCGTGACATAGGTGTTATCATCACCAAAGAATCATGTTGTTTTGAGGTCAAAATTTCATGTGTTGTTTTTGGTTGGCGTAGCTAACGATGTAGTGTATGAAATGAAACGATCTTTTGTATGGAGACCCCAACATTAAAATCCTCAGTCGATGAAACTTTGCAGGGATATAGGTAATATAGTATGAACCAAAACCTATGTACAAATATCCAAAAGCAAAAAAAAAACGATTTGGATATTTTTTTAAATGTTTCATTTATGATACTTTATCATACTGTAAAGTTTCGTCTATTGAGGATTTACTGTGGGGGTCCACTACCTTTCCTTTCCTACACTAATTAATAGTAAACCGAGATCCCATAAGAATATTTAATTAACTTATTTAAAGCTCAAGTTAGACAAAAGAGACTTACAATAAATATTTGTTAGCTACATACGGTCACACCTATTACTTTTACAACATACACGGAATTTGCCAGAGAGTAAAAATTTTCATCTCACCGATCGTGGCGGAACGTAAATAAAAATGGGCCATGAATTCTAGAGGCATATCTCAATATTGTATGAATTTCCACTGGCCGTAGGGTCACCACGCCACACTTGGAAAAGTTGAGAACTTACGATTAAAGTCTAATTTCTATAAAAAAAACCCTTCCTAGTTAAGAACCATATCAGTTTTTTTTTTAAATTTGAGATTTTTGCATTTACAATGCTATTTTTAAACAATACTAAATAATATACTAGAAAAAATACGACTCGCACCAGATCAATACTCAGACGGGAATCGAACCCGCGACCTTTGGATATCCGGTCCAATGCTCTGACCGCTGAGCTACCGAGTCACTAGTGACATCGTCGAATTTTTCCTAGTATATCCTAAACTCTTACGCTGTAAAGCCAGCGTTATTTCACCAATGTGAGGAATTACCTCGACATTCAATTGAAATATCTTTCCAGATATTTTAACAATTGATTAAGATGAAATAGCTATATAATTTTTAAATTTGAGATTTTTGCATTTACAATGCTATTTTTAAACAATACTAAATAATATACTAGAAAAAATACGACTCGCACCAGATCAATACTCAGACGGGAATCGAACCCGCGACCTTTGGATATCCGGTCCAATGCTCTGACCGCTGAGCTACCGAGTCACTAGTGACATCGTCGAATTTTTCCTAGTATATCCTAAACTCTTACGCTGTAAAGCCAGCGTTATTTCACCAATGTGAGGAATTACCTCGACATTCAATTGAAATATCTTTCCAGATATTTTAACAATTGATTAAGATGAAATAGCTATATATTGTTAAAATATCTGGAGCATTGTAAATGCAAAAATCTCAAATTTAAAAATTATATAGCTATTTCATCTTAATCAATTGTTAAAATATCTGGAAAGATATTTCAATTGAATGTCGAGGTAATTCCTCACATTGGTGAAATAACGCTGGCTTTACAGCGTAAGAGTTTAGGATATACTAGGAAAAATTCGACGATGTCACTAGTGACTCGGTAGCTCAGCGGTCAGAGCATTGGACCGGATATCCAAAGGTCGCGGGTTCGATTCCCGTCTGAGTATTGATCTGGTGCGAGTCGTATTTTTTCTAGTATATTATTTAGAACCATATCATTACCAATAACTAGTCATAATTTAATTAATAATAGTCCTTTATGTAGTAATGGTCGATATTAATCAGATAACATAAACCTCTTTATGTTTATCTAAATAGTAGCTTTTTTCTTTCTTTTTCTTAAATGTCGGCCTTCAACCTAAAATAAAGGACATATCCCAGTAAGTAATCCTAAATTACATATCTACAGATATTAAAGGCATTCGTTTATAAGTGTAGATGTGTTGGCAATTGGCATTCCTCGGGAAAATGTGTAAAATCTAATTGTTCGTGGAAACTGTTGCAGTAATTGCTCTCGAATGGGTTTATTGTTCAACAAATATTGCCAAATCGAATGCGTTGACGATCTAATATCGATACATATGCAGAATGGCAATTTCTCAATTGAAATTAAAAGATTATTTCTATTCATTTTACCTTTTTATGTGATGACTTACGGCAGTGAAACGTGGTCGCTAACTATGGGTCTCATAAGGAGGCTCAAGATCACCCTATGCGTATCCCTGCGTGATCGAATCAGAAACGAGGAGATCCGCAGGAGAACTAAAGTAACTGACATCGCTCGAAGGATTGCTCAGCTGAAGTGGCAATGGGCAGGACACATAGTGAGAAGAACTGATGGCCGTTGGGGCGGAAAGATTCTGGAATGGCAACCGCGCACCGGACGACGCTCCGTGGGTAGGCCCCCGACAAGGTGGACCGACGATCTGGTGAAGGTCGCGGGAAACCACTGGATGCGGGCAGCGCAGGACCGATCGTCGTGGAGATCTTTAGGGGAGGCCTATACCCAGCAGTGGGTGTCGTGCGGCTGATATGATGATGATGATGTGATTAACAGTATCGATAATTTATGCACCAATTACGCAACGGACGTTGTAATTAAACCTACATCTCTTGTGTATGGAAGAGACAGTATTAGGATACATGATAATTATCACCAACATTTAGAAGTTCACAGCTGGGTCTATAAATACAACAAGAAATGAACATTCAAGTAGGTACCTATTACCTTCACCAAAACTGTAAAAATTAAGAAAACACAGAACTATGACGTCATCCAAAAACTGTAATACTGAACAGCAAAAGCTTAGGGGCATGTCCAAGTCAATCCTAACGTGTGGGTTCTAGTCGGGTGTGACCATCATCTGACAAACGCGTTACAAATTAAGCTTTATGCTCTACGTAATAAAGCTTGAATACGATGCCAGTGCTGAATTGCTGTGCTCTTTATTACATTAACGCGTGCGGATGAAGTGTATAAATTAAAATAACGCTTTATTATTCTTTTAGATAGGTACAGTCAAAAATTTTTTTTATTTTCTACAATGTGAAGTGACTTTATTTAGGTACTTATTTCGTACGGCCGCAAGTAGTGTGTGTAAAGGTAATTAATATTGAGGCGCGCCATCTATGATCACCGAGCAAAAACTTACTGCAGCGGCATGCACGACGGTCGAGCTCGGTGCTTTCACAACGGGCGAGTTCGCATCGTTGAACACAAAGGACAACATGTCGAAGTACCAAAGCTGAGGGGTGTACACTTCATCGGGGCTGTTGGCCTTTTCTCTACTGTCCCTGACCCTTTTATATTCTCGCCTAACGCACGCTCTCAAGCTTTCAATTTTTCTCAAAACATGTACTCGTGTAGCGGTCGGGTCGTATTCTTGGACAAGGGTCGTCAATTTGGATATTGCTTCGTGTCTTTTCTGCTTGCATTTGTAGCCTGGGCATGTTCGGTTCCATAGACAAGTGAGTTCTTTGTAAAGGAGGATGAATCGTTGGAGTAGTTTGCGCGGGAAAACTACGTCTCCCTCCATTTTGCACGGTCGTTCGGCGCGCGGCGCGACGCGCAGGTCACTGGACGTGTTGGCGCGCCGCGCCGCTCGATCGAGCGCCTCGCCCCGCGCTGCCTGCCTCCTTTGAGATCCTGTTGTTTGCTTTGCTGGTATTAGACACGTGTGTATCACACACACCACTCAGGATCTAGGCGTATTATGAGTTTAACGATATTCGCCCATGATCAATGATATTAAAAGTAAAGATGAGTTATACGCCAACATCATTGCTATTTAAAACAGCGCAAAGGTACTACAGATACACACATTGACCGCTGCATGCGCATTGGCCGTGAATTGAAAGCGCGTCAGTGTCTCCTTCACTCACACACGCAAAGCAGACAGCGCGCTCTTTGTACAATATGGCCGAATCAAGTAATAGAAAATACATATTTTTATTAAATACAGTACTTACGTGTGAAATTAAGCATTTTTCCGATCTCTGACTGTTACTGTATAATTTGTACATCCTCTAAAGACGCAAGAAGACATTTTTTTAATGGAATTTTACAATTTTATCGCATCTGACTGACGAGAGCCGCGTGTGTTTCCGTGTCGCGAGCCTGTGCCTGACTAATTGAAAGTCGGGCAATTACCTGACTTTCGTCTTGCCATTTTGGAGTGCGCGTAACGTATCTATACTTTTAATATCATTGCCCATGATCGACACAATTTATCGTACGTTGATGCTTTTGATAGAACCTCTTTGAAGCATTTGTGACAAAACCGACAACGTACGATGAATTGTGCCGATGCATTGGCGAATTGGTTGTGCCGGTGCTTGTACTTAGTTGATATTTGTGTAACAACTTTTAGTTTATTGTAGTACGCTACACTAACTACGGCACTGTGCCAAGTTGTAATATTTCGTTAACTAATAACAACGTCAATAAATAGTGCTAAAAATTCTGAAATTTAATATAAGAGACGTGCACTCGGAGAGGCCTACGTTCAGCAGTGGACGATGATAGGCTGATGATGATGATGATGATGATGATGATACAAGAGACATTATGATGACAGATAAAACAACAAATCAAAGTTCTGTTTCGAAAAAATGAAAAGTTAACACAGCATTATTTTTAATAGAAAAACAAAATCTTAAAAAACAATTTAAAACTACATCGTTGGAACAAACAGTAAACAATGGTCTCAAGGAGTCGCTTTTATTTTATCTTACAAATCCCATCCAGATGCCACGAAAAATCTGCTAATAAAGAGATTTTATCGCGTCCTCCTATAATAAACTCCTTCAGAAAGGCAATGCCACAATAGAATTAAAAGGCAGAAGAACTTCTTAAAAGGTTAGTTAAGGCTTAAATATGATAGCCTCACACAATCCCATCCTAGTATTGATTCAGGTCGTAGGTACGCTAATGCTACACATTAGACCACATCCTGTTTACCAAACCAAGCAAGATGGTGGTCAAATGCCTGTCCAGTTACTAATAAAATAAAATAAACTTGATTCGGTTTCGATTTCGATATTTCACATCCCGAATTACCAGTAAACTCTATTTATCCAAACCGATAATTTTGACTTTATTTTTCATGACCAATAACTTCACTACCCCTTTCATTTTTTTCTTTTTTATTTACGTACAAGAGTGCCATTGTTATTTTGTTGTTATTCGAAATCCTATCTGTAGGTACCTGTAGCAGGAACAACTATCGAAAAAAATAACGCGCGTAAAACCATTCGATAGAGTAATTTTGTATGGGAAATTTATACTGCTCCATCTACCGCCGAAAAGGCGAAATGGGATTTCACAGAGAGTAGTACCACAGAATAACTAATAGTACTAAGTACTCTATCGAATACTTTTAAGGGTGTTTTTTTCCTTCGTTGGTGCTGGCACAACTCATTTGGCACAACCGGTAGTGCCATAGGCGATTTTCTTTCCCATGACATGACACTACCTTCCTCGATAGCTGTTCTAGCTAAGGGCTCTGCACTTTTCTTTGTAAATAAACTAAGTAGACAAAAGAATAGTACTTTAGAAACAGCAATATTTGTTTGCGTTTCGCTTCCACTTCAGGGTGTAGGGATGTGCAAGAAAGGGAACAAAGATCAAGATTGCTGTTTGACAGTACTATTCTTATTTGGCTCGCATCCTACATGAAGTATCGTACAAGTTCTACTGATTTGTTGCATCTCCTGTGGCTCTAGCCCGTGGTCATGACGCCCCTAATAGCTATAAAACCAGATTTAAGGTGTCTCCAGCTATTGTGCGGTGAAATTGATAAAAATATCCGGGCTTAGCCGCCAGCTGAAGATAAAGTACGTTTATTTATTGAACCGCTGAGATGGCCGTACCTCATTTATTTTTATGTCAAATTTGTTGTGTTGGCTTTTGTGGGGAGCTTTTTGCGTCTAAAGGAAAAATATTTTCGTTTAAGATTTTTTATATATATTAAACTTTCATTATTTATTGAGAACTTAGATTGAGAAACGTGTTTTAAGAAAATGATACTTTGGCGATATTATGTTGTCGTTTTGACGAATTCATTGTCAAAACAGGCAAATCGACTGGCTGATATTCACATTCACAATGAGTGCTTTACAAAATGACAAAAAACTGTAGGCTCGATAGATGGCGTTGATATTGTGTCAATGTATTTTTTGACCGAGCGAGCACGAAGTGCGAGCGAAGATAGAAATCTTTGGAGCGAAGTAAAACGTAGTGATTATTTCCTCTATGGAGCGAAGCGTCTCTGCTTCAGCTTGGGCAAAAATTCTTTCGTATGTCCTTCCGGCGGCTGTCCGTTTGTTCTTCTCTACAGGTCATATTTCTCAACCGATTCTCGTGAAAATTTGTGAGCGAGCAGGTTCAAAAATTATGTAGAATTTTTTTGTCGAGCCAGTTTTTCGAAAATTTTCAAAATGGCGGAGATATGTAAAAAAATACTTATTCCAACAATTTCGAAAAATGATCAAAAGTGTAACAAAACCTTTTTGTTAGCGGTGCAAAGTAAATTTTGTTTTTTATTTTTAAAAGATTCAAAAGTTCATCAATCAAAACATTTCTGACCAATATTCGAAATTTGAAAATAAATAAGGTTGTGACTTTGTGACAGAACCTAGGACTGTGTAAAAGCTTCTTGCTGTGTAATTATTTGCACAGTATAGATACTTATTAGTTGCAAAAGTGATATCTATAATGTGTTATTTGTTTTAAAAACACATACCATTTGAGCTACTTTTTAACGCGAGGTCTGCAGCTCACGGAGCCAGGGGCCTGCATACCATATAGGCAGTAAGGCAGTGCTTACCTCAATCATTATACCTACGAATCTATTAAATTGGCACTGTAAATGTACCACTACATTAAAATAATTTAGTCTAATTTGGATAAACAGTACGTTATTCTATTGCCAAACTTCTATTGAACACTGTGTAACCTATTTCCTTACGCTAATACGTACTACAGTATGCCCGACCAGCCGACAGGCCGATAGCAATACGTCCTATATGGTCCCACCATGCCACAATAGACTAAGGCCTGTTTCGCTCGCTTGCGGAAATAAAAAAAAATGCAAGGATGCAAGTGCTGCACATACATAGATTCCAATCATTTAGGCGGCCAAAAGTCCGATTTCCGAAAAACAATCTAATGATAAATAAACCATTTACTCAGGTAATACACAGCTCCAGGAATACAATGATACCCTCATCAACGTTCAACGATGCACAAGTTAGCCTCTTGACTAATTTGAATGCGATAGTCGCTTAACGTGTACGTTTCTGTTTTCGAGCGCTCTTAACTTACAACTTTTGTAAAATGCATATTTGTTTTCAAGATAATGGTTTTCGTTTGATAGTGATATATATATTATTGCAATAATTCAGGTAAGGACCTAAGGTTTTCAATAGTTATTTACATAGTTTTATTTGTTACATTATATAACAAAAATAATTGTTAAAAACCTTTCTGAAACACTTAAATTCCAAATACCTCTTAGGATACCATTAATTTGTACTTTAAATTATAATTATTAGCCTTTGTTTCACTTCATCGAACTTTTGAACGTAAAGGCTGAGACGTATTTTCCCCTCCCCCTTTTTATTCCTTAGAGGGTGAAATTATAAAAAACGCTGAAACACGTATATTATTTTTTTATCGCCAGCCGAAACAATATTTTAAAGATCTTAGCTTTGAAACCGAGGGACTTCCATACAAACTTTCATCCCCTATCTATTTCAACCCCTTCATCCCTTATTTCGCGATAAAAGGGAGCCTTTCTTGGTCCTTTCTCAAGCTCTATTCTATTTCTGTACCAAAATTCATCAAAATTGGTTCAGTAGTTTAGGCGTGAAAGCGTAACAGATAGACAGACAGACAGATAGACAGATAGACAGACAGACAGGGTTACATTCGCATTTATAATATTAGTATGGATTTATAAAAATTAAAGAAATAAATTAATGTAACTTTTTTATATATTTTTGTGAAAATAGCTTTATTTAAGTATAAAAATGTTGTGTTATCAATTGAAAAAAACTTTTTGGATCAAAAAGAGTTTATTTTATTTTAATTTTGTACAAATAACTAATTTCAAGCAAAAAATGTTTTTGGCCGCCTAAATGATTGAAATCTACGTATGTGTGCTGGCTGGCCATGTTTTTTTTTGTTTCTATTTAAGTCCCGACTCCCAATTCACTTTCGCTATTATACTACATGTTTGTTTATTGCTTAGTAATATGAAATCATGAAATGTAAAAAAAAAACCTTCGTTTATTATGTTGTGTTTAAAATATTTACTACTTACTTACTTATTGTTTTGATAATTCCGTTTGTTTAGAGAAATTATTCTTACCCACCTACTCATCCTTTACCAATTTTTTTAAATAAAATTAAATCAGTGCGCAGATAACAGCATTACAAACTACTTTTAGCATAACTAATAGTAGTTTGTTACACAAGGGATGTAAGTGAGCTATTACAGAACAAGATCCAATTTGGCGCCCGTGCGAGCGCAGCTCGCAAAGGGCGCTAATGGATCGAGTGCACCCGAGATATTTAGACGCACGAGCGAGCGAAGCGAGCGAGGGCGAATATAGTTCGAGGGTGTAATAGCTACTTACAACCGAGGTAAGCATACTATTTTACATCATTCATGCGAGGTAAATTTAATAAAATAAAAATAAAAATAAAAATAAAAACAAAAATTAAAAAAATACAAAAACATTAAAACAAAAATAAAATGTTAAAGGGTTATTTCATTGAAAACTCGTAGGGTTGATCAGACAATTAAACTGAACAACTTTCATTATGGGACCAACCTCGAAATCACGAAAAAAATCAGCTGTTTTTGCATTGCAGAATTTTGCATACCTAGCTTCAACTGAAATGAAATGCCGCCATTTTCATTGTTTTTTTTTTCAGCCAAAAGTTTCGTCAGTTTATAATAAAAGAAATGAGATTGGTTCACTAAGGAGTTTTAAATGCTTGAATTGTAAAGTAACTTTACAGTTAAAGCATTCACCATCCTTGAATTGTAAAGTGATTTGAAAATGGAACGTTCTATCTAAACAATGCACTGTGTTGCACATGCCAACTTACACAGCCTCATACTATATAAGTAAATCCTAGTTACCGAGCAAGTATAATGTAATAGTAGTTTGTTACACAAGGGATGTAAGTGAGCTATTACAGAACAAGATCCAATTTGGCGCCCGTGCGAGCGCAGCTCGCAAAGGGCGCTAATGGATCGAGTGCACCCGAGATATTTAGACGCCCGAGCGAGCGTAGCGAGCGAGGGCGAATATAGTTCGAGGGTGTAATAGCTACTTACAACCGAGGTAAGCATACTATTTTACATCATTCATGCGAGGTAATAAAAATCAAAACAAAAACATTAAAACAAAAATAAAAATAAAACGTTAAAGGGTTATTTCATTGAAAACTCGTGGGGTTGATCAGACCATTAAACTGAACAACTTTCATTATGAGACCAACCTCGAAATCACGAAAAAAAATCAGCTGTTTTTGCATTGCAGAATTTTGCATACCTAGCTTGAACTGAAATTAAATGCCGCCATTGTTTTTTTTTCAGCCAAAAGTTTCGTCAGTTTATAATAAAAGAAAAGAGATTGGTTCACTAAGGAGTTTTAAATGCTTGAATTGTAAAGTAACTTTACAGTTAAAGCATTCTCCATCCTTGAATTGTAAAGTGATTTGAAAATGGAACGTTCTATCTAAACAATGCACTGTGTTGCACATGCCAACTTACACAGCCTCATACTATATAAGTAAATCCTAGTTACCGAGCAAGTATGATGTAAAAAAAATTTAAAATGTATTATCTTACTGTTATTATTTGACATGTAAATTATTATATGGGTCGTAAATGCGGCTAGTTAGAAAAACATTCTCGCTATAAAAAAAAGTCTATAGCGTCTGACTGCTTACCTAGCCGGAAAATCAATGCATGCCCCGGAGCCACTAGTTTTACCATAAAGTTAATATACCTAGGTAATATTAACTTTATGAGTTTTACTAAGCTTCGAAGAGTACTCAGGTAGGCAGGCAGATGTAACCCTAAAATGTTTTTCTTTGGGCAGATGTCAGCTAGCGAGCGCTTATTTCCTCTTTGGTACAGACCGTTTATTTTTAAAAGCCAATTTTGACACTTCTCTTTTTCATCAACGCTATCTAGTGAGGCAAATAGTTAGGTAGATACTAATTAATTTTTTAATGTCACTTTGAAAACCCCTCATTATCATAATATGTCATTATAATAAGTCGTAAAATCATGGATTTAGCACTTTCCTTTTGTGTAAAATAACGTGAAAACTGTTACTTCAAGCAGATGTAATGACTCCGGCCATTATTTACGGATAAAATGGGCAGTACCCTTTTATAACTTTATCAAAGGTTTATAGAGCGTTTGTCGCTATTGAGCGATTATGAATAATGATTTTCAAGAAATTCCTTATGAAAAGCGTATATAGGTGATTCATAACTTTTTATGAATAAAACGGTAGGTAAGTTTTTTTATTGGTCAAAATCATAGACTTATTATACAGGGTGCATTTGAAATCACTCTCCAAATTTTAAGGATGTGTTCAGTCCATGAAACTGAACAACATTCTCTAAGAAACATAGGGTCAAATAAGTAAAAAAAAAATTGACTTTCCATACAAATCAAAGAGATCACGTGATCAGGGGGTCAAGTCTGCTAATATTTTCGTCAAAATCGTAATTCAATGGTGTTTGAATGGTAATGCTTTTTGACACAGTTCTTGTTTCTTAAACCCAAAACTGAAACACATTGTGTTTCTTAAACCCAATACGGAAACATATTCTGTCTTGATTTTTGGTTTAAGAAACAAGAACTGTGTCAAAAACCATTACCATTAGAACACCATTGAACTACGATTTTGACGAAAACATTAGCAGACTTGACCCCCAGTTTAGTATGGGATGACCAAAATTTTTTGGCGTATTTCGATTCGACACATGTTTCATGGAGAAAGTTGTTCAGTTTCATGGACTGAACACATCCTTAAAATTTGGAGAGTGATTTCAAATGCACCTATTACTTTGGTCAAAATAAACGCGATCATTTAAGATAAACAAAAAACAATTATCTTCGACCTGATCTACGAAAATATTTATTTCCACATGTAAAACTTATCAAGGCGAAATAATTTTAAGCACTAACTAGTATGGCTACTTATAGTAAGCAGTTTTTTTAAATTTTTCATCAGCCATTTTTAATGTCCCCACTGCAGGGGCACAGGCCTTCCTTATGGGTGGATAAGGAGGACGGGCCATTACGCACCACGCGGACCCAATGCGGATTGGTGGGTGTTAACGACTGCAAATACAGCCGGGAACGTGCTTTCCGAGGCACGGAGGAGCTCAAGATAAAAAATTTTTGGTCACCCATCCCATGACCGACACTTACGAAAGTTGCTTAACCTTCGCAGTCGCTGGGCCAGGCGCTAAACCCCTGCGCCACCAAGCTCCTCTACCTCTATAATAAAATATTATTTTTATAACCGACTTCAAAAAAGGAAAAGTTCTATGTTCGTCTATGTTTTCTAAGTTAGAGTTCAATGGAAGTTAATGGATATGTTACTTATTTAATTTCATCAAAGTTATTCACGGAGAGGATATTATTCCAATGGCTGCTGAAACTCATACACCCAATTAAACACCATTAGCCCCATTTAAGCTCCAACTCAAAATTATATTTACTCAGCATTGTATCTGTTTTTGTCCCCTTACCTCTATTAACGAAGCTTTTGTTCTTTACAATGTACACAGTGTGAAGGGCGTGCAAAAGGGCCTATTTATAGGACAGCCTCGGGGTTGCGCCTGTCTATCACCGAAAAATTTACCTACGCCTTAACGCGACAAGCGAACCGTGACTATGATAAAAAAAATGTTTAGACGGTTTTTAGCATATCAGCGTATTTTTTTTATATTTGATAACACCGCATATATTGCTCCGATCCCAAATCGTATCGTGGTATCACAAACACCCGAACCTTAGACAATTTAGAGGAGTTCATTTTCTACATTGACCTAGCCGGGGGGTCGAATCCGGGACAAGAGATCTTGACGCCTTAAAAACCGATACAAATTTTCACTGCTTTAATTTCGTAAACGCGTTGAACTCTATTTTGAGTAGGAATTTTCATAAGCACTCTCGTAGCAGACTCAGAAAAATTGCCACGACAAAAAAAATTTTTTACGAGGCAATTTTTCGAAATTTATTAAAATGACGAAGATATGTCAAAAAACATATTTCAGTCGAGCTTTCCGGCTGTTTGATCTCCTCTACAGGTCGCATTTCTCAACCGATTCTGATGAAAAACAAATTTGTCGAGGGGATCGGGTCGATTGATGTCGATTCACTGTGATTTTTTTACATTATCTCCGCCATTTAAAAAACAATTGAAAAACTGGATTGAAAAAAAAATCTATACAATTTTCTAACCTGCTTACAAAATTTCACGAGAATCGGTTGAGAAATGCGACATGTAGAGGAAAACAGACAGCACTGGAAAGCTGGACTGAAATATGTATTTTTAACATTTCTCCGTCATTTTGAAAGATTTCAAAAAACTGACGTGACAAAAAAATTCAATATTATTTTCAAACCTGCTCACAAAATTTCACGAGAATCGGTTGAGAAATGCGACCTGTAGAGGAGAACAGACAGCGCCGGAAATCCGGACTGAAATATGTTTTTTTTTTACATTATCTCCGCCATTTAAAAAACAATTGAAAAACTGGATTGAAAAAAAAATCTATACAATTTTCTAACCTGCTTACAAAATTTCACGAGAATCGGTTGAGAAATGCGACATGTAGAGGAAAACAGACAGCACTGGAAAGCTGGACTGAAATATGTATTTTTAACATTTCTCCGTCATTTTGAAAGATTTCAAAAAACTGACGTGACAAAAAAATTCAATATTATTTTCAAACCTGCTCACAAAATTTCACGAGAATCGGTTGAGAAATGCGACCTGTAGAGGAGAACAGACAGCGCCGGAAATCCGGACTGAAATATGTTTTTTTTTTACATTATCTCCGCCATTTAAAAAACAATTGAAAAACTGGCTTGACAAAAAAAATCTATACAATTTTCAAACCTGCTCACAAAATTTCACGAGAATCGGTTGAGAAATGCGACCTGTAGAGGAGAACATACAGCGCTGGAAAACCGGACTGAAATAGGTTTTTTTAACATATCACCACTATTTTGAAAATTTTCAAAAAATTGGTTTGACAAAAAATTCTACATCATTTTTAAACCTACTTACAAAATTTTACTAGAATCGGTTGAAAAATGCGACCTGTGGCCCTACCATGAGTTGTTGCAAACTGTTTACGTTACAGTAAACTATCGTTTTCTCTCTTTCACTCGTATTGACTGTGTGCAGTATATCCGACAGTTTACTGTGACGTAAACAGTTTGCATCAACTCATGGTAGGGCCACAGTAGAGGAAAACAGGCAGAGCTGGAAAACGCACTGAAATCTGTTTTTTTAACATATCTCCGCCATTTTCAAAAATTAAAAAAACTGGCTCATCAAAAAATTTCTATATAATTTTTGAACCTGCTCTCAAAATTTCACAAGAAGAAGTAGAGGTAAACAGGCAGAGCTGGAAAACGCACTGAAATCTGTTTTTTTAACATATCTCCGCCATTTTCAAAAATTAAAAAAACTGGCTCATCAAAAAATTTCTATATAATTTTTGAACCTGCTCTCAAAATTTCACAAGAAGAAGTAGAGGTAAACAGGCAGAGCTGGAAAACGCACTGAAATCTGTTTTTTTAACATATCTCCGCCATTTTCAAAAATTAAAAAAAACTGGCTCAACAAAAAAATTCTATTTAATTTTTGAACCTGCTCTCGAATCGGTTGAGAAATGCGACCTTGTAGGCTGGAACAGACAGCCGGACATACGAAAGAATTTTTGCCCAAGCTGAAGCAGAGACGCTTCGCTCGCACTTCGTGCTCGCTCGGTCAATTATAATAAAATTCATATTCATTTTTGAAATTAATAAATATGTAAGTCCTTAATTAATTCAAACAAATATTTATTTTTAGAAGTATTCACAATAAACAATATTTCGTTATAAAATATTAAAATATTTGCATTTTATCTCTTAAAATTATAATGTTGAAGTAGGCTGTATGCTCATTCACCCCTTTGTTCGCAAAATATTCTTGCATTGGGCGTGTGAAAAAAAACAAAAAAAAACCTACGCGCCTTTTTCCATCATAATTGTCATATTTTGTTTTTGTCGTATTTGTTGCTGTGTGGTAAGTAAATTACTTTGTATTTTCCTCGCAAATGTGTTGAAAAACGTCGTATGAAACTCGTGAGCTCTTGCTCATTGCACACTAAGTAACTTGTTTCATAATGTACTATTATTCTAGACCGTACCGTACTTACTGTAGCGACCCCAAACAAATTGGCATTTGAACAGAGAGATGATGATGAAACACATTTCGTAATATTATATTATTTTCTGTGGTAAATTATTCATATACCTACTTCTCAGCTGTGTTTGTATAAATCCAAACCCGAAAAAATAATCTTGCTACACTCAAAAGTTTCGGTAGTAGCGTAGGTAGGTAAGTATCAGGTATTTTTTCATCTATCTGTCATCGAGTTTTATGACCGATTCCCATCTTTACTGGTGCTTCGAATTTGTTATAGCCCTCTTTTATGACACTTTGTAGAATTTATTTTAAGCTTTTGTAATGTAACGCGACTGGATGTTGTATTTTTTAATGCTACGGCATCGTCGCCACCTTCGCAGCGAAAATTTTTCTAGGTCTTAACGCATAGCTTATAGCGTTAATCTAGGCGTTATGCAGATTTGGCCTACACTTTTAGGCGTGAAATACACAGAAGAGATGCGGCGGAGATAAGGCGTGAAATATACAGAAGACATGCGGCGGAGATAAGGCGCAGATACGGCGGCGATGCCGGCGATACGTGTATTTGATTGGCCGAAAGCATCCGAAAGTCTCACATCTGCACCGTATTGCCGCCGTATACGCGCCGCGTCGCTTCTGTGTATTTCACGCCTAAGGCGCAGATGCGGCGGCGATACGATGCAGACGCGAGACGGATGCGACATGAAACACACAGAAGCGACGCGACTCGGATACGGCGGCGATACGGATTAGATTTGAGACGGTCGGCAAAGGAAATACACGCTGATTTTGTTCCAAAAACATGTCCTTTTTAGAAGACGAAGATGCGATTTAAGTAATAACTTATATAAATAATTTTATTGTTAAGGTATAATTAATGTGAATTATTGTTATTAGAATTATTTAATTATAAGACCTATTAATTGTTAATTTATTATCTATTTATGTACCATTTTATTGTTACGACTGGTTAGAAAATAAAACAATGTACTATAACTACCGCCTCACCTATGTTATCCTGGTACTTTAGAATACAAACGATAATGTGCAAAGCTACATTGTACTTCATACAGTGATGGTTGTTTCTAGAATACCTATTTCAAAATAATGTCTTCAAAAATAATTAGGAATAAAGTACTGAGTTTTGAGGTTTTTTTGCGTACTGTACCAAGCGACACGTGTTCTTCGTACGGCGGCGAGCGACGTGGCGCAGATATCGCTGCTGTATCTTATAGACAAGTCAAAAAATGCCGTTATTAGTTTTGTTAGATGCAAGTCTAGTTACTTTTTGGTAACCAATGTTTTCATTTCCTAAGGGTATGGGGAGGGGAGCTGTGACGTAGCAAAGATGGCGGCCACTTTTTGATTCAGCGGGGTCGAATTAGTCAGAAAACATCAGTTCCCAATGAGTGGTATGATTTGCTTCTAGAACTTCACTTTTTTACATTTTTGACTGGTCTATATCTGCGCCGTATCCGCACCTTACGTCGCTTCTATGTATCTCACGCCTAACGTGTTAATTTACAAACGACAGTACTAAATATATGTAATGCCTTAGCTAACGCGTAGTTGGCCATTACCATTAACGTTAACGCAGGTGGAGCCGTAGCAAGCATAACAGTTCTAGGTAGGTATTCGATTCGATTCTGTCTCAATTTTAGATTTTATCCTAAAACAAAACACGATCACGTGGGTACTTGCACCGCTAATCACGTGGATGATTAACAATAGTTTTTCCAGTTTTTTGTACGACTATTTTGTCTCCACTGGCGGCATTTTTTTGCTCCTCATTCGCCGATATTTTTCCCTAATAAACCTACTTTTCTTTTGATATGAAATGGATAAAATTGTTGGAATTTTCTTAATTGAATTGAATAAGATTTATTTTACAAACCCTGCAAGCTTTCCTTTTTGTTACAGACAGAACAAACAATCAATTATGCGTACTTTGTCCTTTTAGCTGATTACACAATCATATGAAACAATATGTCATGCCTCGCTTATTGTTTTAAGGGTATTGTTATACAATTGATTTCAATTACTTATATCATGAAAAATATTTCACATAAGTAAGAAATACCTACAGTATATTTAACATAAATAAAATTAATAATGATTGGTCTACGACTCAACGTTATGTCCTTTTTGTCACAGACTGATGTTTCCGTTTTTGTGTCAGACACGCACTCGTCAACACCCGTCGTGTGCCTGGTGATCGAGGGCGGCACTAACACGGTGCGCGCGGTGCTCGAGTACGTGACAGACACGCCACCGGTGCCAGTGGTGGTCTGTGACGGGAGCGGGCGCGCCGCCGATTTGATCGCCTTTGTTCACAAGTGAGTTGTTTATGTTTGTGACAGAGAGTATTAGCACGAGCACATTCTACGAGTACATGACGAACATGCAGCCAAGTGGTCTGTGATGGGAGCGGGCGCGCCACTGACCTGATCGCCTTTGTACACAAGTGAGTTGTTTATGTTTATGACAGAGAGTAGCACGAGCACATTCTACGAGTACGTGACAGACACGCCACCGGTACCAGTGGTGGTCTGTGACGGGAGCGGGCGCACTGCTGACCTGCCTTTCTATTGTCTAATTTAAAAATCTATCGCAATCGCTTTCAGGGTGTAACACATTGAAGCTTCTTTTTGGGACAAATAAAAACTTACCAAAGAAATGCAGCAATGTGTTACATTCATCTGTCAAACGAAAGCGATTGCGATTGCGAAAAATCTATTTTTTTAATTAGGCAATTAGCCCCCTGATCGCCTTCGTTCACAAGTGAGTTGTTTATGTTTGATGTGTGTTTGTGTGTGCTCGTGCTAATTCTCTCTTATTAGCACGAGCACATTCTACAAGTACGTGACGGACACGCTACCAGGTGGTCTGTGATGGGAGCGGGCGCGCCGCTGACCTGTCATTTCTGACGTATTTTAACAAATCAAAACCATTGATAGCGGCCGGGTCACCGCTGGCGCCATCTGCGATTAGCTTTGCGTATGGATCCCCTTGAAAGCGATTGCGATAGATTTTGAAATTAGACAATAAGTACCCTGATTGCTTTCGTTTACAAATAAGCCGTTTGTTAGCCAACTTATGACAAAAGGAGGCAATAGCTCGAGTGGTACGTAATAGATATGCCTATGCCGGTGGTGGTCTGTGTGTGACTGGAGCGGGCGCGCCACCGATCACGAGCCTTACCACCTTGAAAGCCTTGTATTGCCTTTTTAGTGCACATGTTTGAGACGTATATGTGACAGACACCTAAATTCTATACAATTTTCGAACTTGCTCACAAAGTTTTAGAAGAATCTGCGGTTTAGAAATGTGACCTGTAGTGCAGAGGAGAACAGACAGCACTAGTAAGCCGGACTGAAACATTTTTTTTATTTCTCCGTCATTTTGAAAAAAATTGTAAAAACTGGCCTGACAAAAAAACTACTTACTTGAGTACATCATTTTCGATCCTGCTTACAAAATTTCACGAGAAACTGTTGAGAAATGCGACCTGTAGAGTAGAACAGGCAACGCTGAATGTCGGACTGAAATATGATTTTTTAACAAACCTCCGCGATTTTGAAAATTTTCGAAATCTGGCTCGACAAAAAAAAAAACGATATAATTTTTTAACCTGCTCACAAAATTTCACGAGAATCGGTTGAGAAATGCGAGCTGTAGGTGAGAACATACCTATGAAGAACAGACAGACATACGAAAGAATTTTTGCTTAAGCTGAAGCAGAGACGCTTCGCTCGCACTTCGTGTTCGTTCGGTCAATAATAAAGTCGTTATAATAATGATAATATCACGGAATCGCCACACTTTGTAATTAAATGGCCTAGGCCCGTAATTACAGAGAAACCCGCCTTCAGCTGCGAAAATTTGAACTTTTCATAATAATGAATATGAATCCGTGTTGACGCTAGTTGATTTATCTCTTAACACACGTGTCGGACCCAAACAAGGCAATAAAACTTTAACATTTCGTCACTACCACTAAGTTAATAACTTGATGGAACTTTCTGCCAAAAGTGACGTGTACTTTACTTACTTGAAAATTTCGTTGAAAGGAAACCGAGTCCATTTACATAATTAATCGCCAAACAAAGTTTGGCGGGAAGAAGTGATTATTATTTAATTAGAGAGCGCAAAACATTACACTTTACATGTTTTTAAAGAACTTAGAAGTGTATTTTCCGGTAAAATTTCTTGTAGTTTTTTTTTCTTATGTGTATAAATGAAACAATAATGTAAATATTCCTTAGATTGCTACTTCGTAACTGTGATATGCCACACCCCGGGCACTCCATACAAGCGTCGCGTTTCAACTACTTACCTACTTAGATGAATTTCATCTAAGCTTACCTATTACACAGACGCTACATAATGACGTTTTTGCACACACGCAACTGTGTGCGTGAAGTCTAGAGCTATTGAATGAGCACACGGATCGGCACACGAACTCGCGCGGTGGGGTGAGGTAATTAAATGTGGGGCGGGGCGGGGCGGAGTTTCCTTTCTGTACGGTAGTACGTATATCTATTCTGTGGATATGCTTAATTGTTGTTTATTTAATTTTGAAATCTCAAAATAGCATCCAATCAACCCATTACATTTACGAAATGTAAACAAATTTTGACATTCATAAACAGTTTCCAATGTCTTTTGACAGTTAAAAGTCGATAAATCGCCGCAAATACCAAAGGGAAGATTTTTACGCTTCAAAGAGTGGTGTTCAGACAGTATTGGAATCCGTTTAAAAGCTGATACATAAGAGAAAAAACATATACTTACTTCGAAAGATCTCCATGTAACCAGCTTTAAACTCCTTATCTACTTCCAGATACGCGTCAGAGAGTGGTGAGCAGACAGTCCTGGAGTCGATGCGGGACTACCTGATCGGGACCATTCAGAAGACCTTCGAGGTGGGTCTGCAACAAGCCGAGTGCCTCTACGGGGAGCTGCTGCAGTGCACCAGGAAGAAGAACCTGGTGAGCATCCTCAACGATATCTTTAGCACGGCAGAACTTCAGAGCCTTAGCCAACGTCGCAAAGTTGCTTGTTTATCGGTTTTTTTTTATGTAATACACTTTGTTAAGTGTGGGAGGGAACTGCACGACCTTGTTCCTCCAGCCCCTTTCCACCATATCGGGGTATTTGACGCAGGTTGGCATATCACCCTTACATAGTAGATTCTCCAAGGGTCCGTACCAAGTGTTTTGCCAATACATTTCTTATGCGAACTGCTAAAGATGGGTATGCGCTGCCTGCTCATGTATTCCCCGATAGTTACAACCTTGGTCTCTTCAAGGCAAGAGTGAATAGGCATTTCCTGGGGAAACGTGCTACACATTAGACCACATCCTGTTTACTAAGCAAGATGGTGGTCAAATTTCAGCCCAGTTACCAATAAAAAAGAATGCTTTCATCGAATGTCACATTAATACACTCGGTTATGAGTAGCCAAATGGTATCCGAAAAGGCGCGAATGGCTATTAGGAGAAGGATTCAGGAGTGCTGGTGCCAACACTGATGTATGGAAGTGAGGCTTGGGTATGGCAGAAGAAGAATGAAAGCAGAATAAATGCGGTAGAGATAGTGGTAGAGAGGAAAATTTGTGGAGTCAAATTGAGTGATAGGAGTAAGCAATGATGTGATTCGTGAAAGGTGTGGTCTGAAAGATGATATTAAAGTGACGAGTATTGAGAAACAAATGCTCCGGTGGTTTGGTCACTTAGAGACGATGAATGAAAGGCTAATCACGAAAGAGATTATATTGTGCGAATGTGGAAAAAACGATTGCGCAAGAGCGTCCCAGAAAAACCTTGAGAAAAACCTGCGCAGACCAAATAGGGGTTGTACGCAGTGGCAAAAATCGCCGGGCATGTATGAAAAGATTGATAGATGTGAATGAAGCGAAAGAAGTGTGCAAGGATCGTAGCAGGTGGCGATCCATACTCTCTGCCTACCCCCAAGGGAAACAGGCGTGAGTATTTTATGTATGTATATTAATCACAATCCAATTGCCTATGCTCTAAGGCCTAAATATACATTTTAAAGCAGAGTAACTCACTTAAAGGTGTAGCACGTAATTTAACTGATACTGTATCGAGCGTGTATGTTACCGGCAATGTATGAAATGCAGGCATTGTATACAATGCCTGGCCCTTTTAGGCAATGTATGAAATATAATGAATATTGATATCTATTTCACACATTACCTAGGCAGTGTATACAATGACTAGGCATTGTATAGAATGCCTGATGGTCCACCGGCAATGTGTATAATAAAAAGATTTTTGAGAATAGATTCGAGGGGGGATCGAGGGTGGCTTGTAGAAAGCTCGAGGGGGGGGGGCTTGAGGAAAGCTCGAGGGGGGGGGCTCGGGGAAAGCTCGAGGAGGGTTCGATGGGGGGCTCGAGGGGGCTTGAGGGGGGCTCGAGGGGGCTCGAGGGGGGCTCGAGGGGGGCTCTAGGGGGCTCGAGGGGGGCTCTTTGGAATCGAACCTGTTTTACTCCTGTAGGTCCCGCGTATAGGTTAGAAATTTAAGGCGAGCGCGAAGCGCAGTGGAGCGAGATCCTTAAATTTCGAGGTTTTTTTTTATAACAGACATACGAAATATACTTATTTTACACATTGCCGGTGGACCAGCAGGCATTGTATACAATGCCTAGGCAAAGTATAAAATGAATTATATTTCATACATTGCCTGATCGTTTCAGGCATTGTATACAATGCCTAGGCATTGTATACAATGCCGGATTATACACATTGCCGGTAACATGTACGTTGATACGAGCCTCGAGCCTACGTACTAGACGTGTGCGCCGATCGGCGTGGCGCACGCCGCCGGTCATTTTGGCCACGCCGCCGCCGCCGGATTTTTCATCGGCGTCATCGGCGTCAAAATTCAAGTGTAATATGTGTAAGAAGCAAATACAAAAGCTAAAATAACTTGCATCTTGCTCATAAAACTTTATTCCTTTTCTCTCTTTTTTTGTACTAGTTTGATTGTTGTCATAATAGAGGTAATTTTGGTATTGAAATTTTGGTTCTATAATTGCACCGATTTAGTCAACATTATCATATGAGCCGTACGACACCCACTGCTGATTATAGGCCTCCCCCAACACAATGATCTCCACAAAGATCCTTATTTATGATTCGAACACACAGGGAAAAATGCAAAGCATGGCTCTTTCCATTGCACGCTGGGTGAACCATCTTATGAGACCCATAGTTAGCGATCACGTTTCACTGCCTTAAGTCATCACTAGCAACACATACTGGTCATAGATTTTTGTCTTGAGGCACTGAGGTAAGTTGAACGTGAAGATTTGGCGAAGCTTCCCGAATGCTAGTTGGATTCGACGAGAGATCTCTTTTTTGAACTTGGACTTGCCTAACGGGACCTTCTGTCTTAGGTATACGTAATGGTCAGCAACTTCGTGTGTAGTGTTCCCAACATGAGCTGGAGTGGGTACAGCATGGGCGGTCGACATGATTTTTGTCTTACACATGTTGATTCTAAACCCCACTCTTTGGGGCACTACAGAGATCTTTGAGCATAGTGTATGTGATCAGATCTTCCATGGTCTCAGCCATAAGAACTATACCATCGGCAAAACGAAGTTGTGTTAGACACTGGTTATTAATATAGATACCAAGTCCTTTCTAATCCAAGAGCTTAAAAATGTCCTCCAATGTGACTGGGAACAGTTTCGGAGAAATAATGTCTACCTACCTGTGTCACATCTCGCTGCAGTTGGATGGGATTTGTGCTCTCATTCTGAATTGGGACCGGCATGGTGGCATTTTCATATAACTCAATACCTCGATATACCTGTAGTCCACTTGGCACATCTGGAGAGACTGCAGCACTGCCCAGGTCCCAACTTTTAAGAACAGAATCACCTTACTTATGTTCCATGTCTTCGGCGTTCTGCCCTCGATGATGACAGAATTGAAAAGCTTCTGGAGGATTTTGAGTATCAGTTTACCGCCCGCTCTCAAAAGTTCGGTAGTTATTCCATCGTCACCCGCCGCCTTGTTGTTTTTCAGCTGTTTGAGAGCCATACTAATCTCGTATTCGTATAGGCTGACGTCCGAGATATCTTCGGTATTGTAGCGGCATCTACCTATGTCCGCTGCACATACCAACACACGGTTGCAACAAGATTAATCACCGCGCTACTAGATGACGCTAGTGTCGAATAAACAAAAAGATAAGGAATAGTACCTCGTAGTATGGAGAATATATGGAGAAACCTACATCTCGCTGACGAAGTTTACTCAGCGACGCAGCATATATACAACTGCCAACCATCATCGGTTGGACCGCGGTCCCCGGGCTAATACCACCCAGCCCGGAGGAAGATCTTCGATTTAACCTTCCTATTAGTGGCACCTACCCCGCTCCATACCATACCCTACCTACAATTCCTATAGATATAGTGTCGGACTGTCGGGTAAGCTTAGCTCTCGGATCTTTAGCCTTGCTATTATCAGGTGTAGAATATAACTGCGTATACAAACTTTCGATCTGCCGCAGAATCAAGCTTCGATGAAATGATGCGACCGTCGTCAGTTCGTATTTATTATAGAATTAAAAAGAATTGTTGTCATAATATAAAATCCGGCAAAAAGTATTTATTTTTGATCTCTAATAAGTATGGCATATAGTGTTGATTATAATAAATAAATAAAAAGTTTAGAATGGATAGAGACGTCTCTTATTCTAGTTATTTTGAACATCCACGCCGATTACGCCGATGACGCCGCCGCCGCCGACAATTTAGACACCAGACGCCGCCGCCGGTCAAATGACCATCGGCGCACATGTCTACTACGTACTCATGCACTTTTGTTGAAAACCCATTGTATATGTTACCGGCAATGTATGAAATGCAGGCATTGTATACAATGCCTGGCCCTTTTAGGCAATGTATGAAATATAATGAATATTGATATCTATTTCACACATTACCTAGGCAGTGTATACAATGACTAGGCATTGTATAGAATGCCTGCTGGTCCACCGGCAATGTGTATAATAAAAAGATTTTCGAGAATAGATTCGAGGGGGGATCGAGGGGGGCTTGGGGAAAGCTCGAGGGGGGGGGGGCTTGAGGAAAGCTCGAGGGTGGGGGCTCGGGGAAAGCTCGAGGAGGGTTCGATGGGGGCTCGAGGGGGGCTCGAGGGGGGCTCGAGGGGGGCTCGAGGGGGGCTCGAGGGGGCTCGAGGGGGGCTCGAGGGGGCTCTTTGGAATCGAACCTGTTTTACTCCTGTAGGTCCCGCGTATAGGTTAGAAATTTAAGGCGAGCGCGGAGCGCAGCGGAGCGTGAGCCTTAAATTTCGAGGTTATTTTTTTATAACAGACAACAGAAATTTGAGTTTGGAATCGAACCTGCTTCACTCCTGTAGGTCCCGCGTATAGGTTAGAAATTTAAGGCGAGCGCGAAGCGCAGCGGAGCGTGAGCCTTAAATTTCGAGGTTATTTTTTTATAACAGACAACAGAAATATACTTATTTTACACATTGCCGGTGGACCAGCAGGCATTGTATACAATGCCTAGGCAAAGTATAAAATGAATTATATTTCATACATTGCCTGATCGTTTTAGGCATTGTATACAATGCCGGATTATACACATTGCCGGTAACGGGTGCGATTTGGTTGCCATAAAAACAGTTAATATAATTTCAATGTCACTAACGTTGACTTCATCTAATTTTTATTTGACCTAAAAATAAATGACATAATTTTTATTTAACCTATTATTCATTTGTCATCATTATTATTTGCCATATTTACATTTGCTCTAACGTTTATATCCCATAAGTATCATTCGATATACATATAATTTGATCTAATTTTACATTTTATAATCAACTTTTACTATAAAATAGAAATAACTAGCTTTTGTTATTATGATGCTTGCTTAATTATCAAATCCACTAATGTTTAATGTACTTACATCTATTAGCATACATATATTATAACATAACAATGACTAGACATGCAAGCAAGCATACAAGCATGCATGTAGCTTACCAGTAGGTTAGGTTAGGTAAGTGTTTTGACCACTCGCAGCGGAGTTCCACAACGCTTGCATGCATGCTGCATGCTTGCTTGCATGCTGCATGCTTGCAGGCATGCTGCATGCTTGCTTGCATGCAGCATGCTTGCTTGCTTGCAGGCTTGCTTGCTTGCAAAATGCTTGCCGGGGGGTGCAGGGGGGCTGGCCCCCCTGCTCGGGGGGGTCGGGGGGCCTGAGGCCCCCCGCTATAAAGAAACACTTTTAATGCACCTACCAGTAGGTTAGGTTAGGTTAGTGTTTTGACCACTCGCAGCGGAGCGAGCGAAGCGAGCGGAGCTCCACAATGCATGCATGCATGTTGCATGCTGCATGCTTGCTTACACGCTGCATGCTTGCTTGCTTGCTTGCATGCTTGCTTACTGCATGGCTGTTTGCATGCTGCATGCTTGCTTGCTTGCTGCATGCTTGCTTGCATGCTTGCATGTTCGGTGCTTGCTTGCAAAATACTTGCTGGGGGGTGCAGGGCGGCTGGCCCCAGGCCCCCCGCTGTAATACACCAGGTAGGTTAGGTTAGTGTTTTGACCACTCGCAGCGGAGCGATACTGTAATTTTTGCAGTAAGCTAACTGTTTTAGAACCCTTTATGGAGGATTTAAAGCATGGGTGTGGATAAAAATATATAAGTAATGAAATCATATTTTTGTGCTATGCTTGTTTTTATAGCATTTAAATCATAGGTCAAATAAAATTATTTTTAATGTTGAATAGAGTAAATGAATGTTATATGAAATGTGCTTTATATCATCTGTTAATTAGATCAAATGATTATTGTGTCAAATAGTTTTTATATCACATGTATTTAGGTCAAGTGAAATTATATTAACCGTATGTTATATTATTTGATCGGTATGTCAAATGAAATTATATGAAATGTTATTATATCCTCTGATCGTTAGTGCATGTAAATTTAGGTCATACATTACACACCCGCCGGTAACATATATAAACATAAAAGTTACGTACTGCAAAGTAATAAGGTGGCTCAGGGTTGCCACCGGCACCCCAGGGAAGCGACCCGGGATCCGGCTTAAAAGTGTATTCCTGTGTCACCACCTCGTTATTTTCTAACCCATGAAGGTAATTCCCCTACCATTATTTGGTTCGACGTGAGGACTTAATAGGTTATTTATGGAATGGGAATTAATTAATAGGATGACTAGAAATAATTAAAGGCTGTTAATAGGATAATAAATACTATATAAACCTGGCAGCGATTTATTTTTTGAACGACAATATAACTAAACGGGCTACTAACTGTGCGGATTACAAAAAAAAATACGTCCAACGTGCGACTACATGTGGGAGACAATTAATTTAAGTTAGCAGTGAAAATTCTAAACGAGTGACAAAAATACTGAGTGGGCAACTATTATACCAAGTAGGTAACTAGGTAAGTATATAACTGATTTAAGCTGCCCAACATGGTATTTATTTTTGTCATCTCGTTTAGGATAATAGTCACCTTTTTTAAATAAAATACCTATAATATGCCAAATTTTGTATTTTTTGTGTGCCCTCAGGTAATTTGGTCAAATAGTAATTTGGTCGCCCGTTCTGAATAACTATTTATATTTTCAAGTCACCCATTTTCAACATTTGTAGTCGCCCTCAGTCCGTCGCCTACTTAGTATTTCAGTACGCTATAGTCTGTATTTTTGATACCCAAAATGGAAATTTATTGTTACCCGATTAAATACCTACTAGGTACTCTTATGGAATATGCCATAATAACGCAGCGACAGTATATATTTTATTAAATAGTTACTTTTTTATTTTTTTCAACTTTTTTAGGGTATTAAGGTCAAACATTAGCACGCGACTCGCTGTTGTAGGCACATAACGTGGTTTTCCAGGATTTTAGCTTTTACACAATATTATTTTAGCGTGTTCCGACAACTAACGGAAATTGTTCAATATGAACTATGTTATCAAAGCAAAATTATCTCATTAAATGCAATATGTTTGTAGTATTTGCCGAACACAACTTTAGTGTGTACAAATAAGTGAATGAGTACACACTAAAGTTGTATTCGGCAAATGCTAAGCTAATGTTTCATCATCATCATATCAGCCACATGACACCCACTGCTGAGTATAGGCCTCCTCCAAGGATTTCCACGACGATCGGTCCTGCGCTTCCCACATCCAGTGGCTTCCGGCAACCTTCACCAGATCGTCGGTCCACCTTGTCGGGGGCCTACCCACGGAGCGTCGTCCGGTGCGCGGTCGCCATTCAAGAACCTTTCCGCCCCAACGGCCATCGGTTCTTCTCGCTATGTGTCCAGCCCACTGCCACTTTAGCTGAGCAATCCTTCGAGCGATGTCGGTTACTTTAGTTCGCCTGCGGATCTCCTCATTTCTGATTCGATCACGCAGGGAAACGCCGAGCATGGCTCTCTCCATTGCACGCTGGGTGACCTTGAGCCTTCTTATGAGACCCATAGTTAGCGACCACGTTTCACTGCCGTAAGTCATCACTGGCAACACACACTGGTAATAGACTTTAGTCTTGAGACACTGAGGTAAATCGGACACGAAGATTTTTCGGAGCTTCCCGAATGCTGCCCATCCGAGTTGGATTCGACGAGAGATCTCCTTCACAAAGTTGGACCTACCTAACTGGACTGCCTGTCCTAAGTATACATAATGGTCAACAACTTCAAGTGTAGTGTTCCCAACATGAACTGGAGCGGGCACAACATGGGCATTCGACATGATTTTCGTCTTATCCATGTTCATTTTAAGACCCACTCTTTGGGAAGCACTACGGAGATCTTCGAGCATTGTGTTCAGGTCCTCCAAGGTCTCAGCCATAAGAACTATATCATCGGCAAAACGAAGGTGTGTTAGGTACTGGCCATTAATGTTGATGCCGAGTCCTTTCCAGTCTAAGAGTTTACCTATTTGCTAATGTTTACCATTATTAAAATGTAAAGTTTTTTTTATTTCATTCTTGGTAGCTATCTACCCATAATAACTCAATTTTCACATCATGTTGTTCATTGAAGAGTTCCGTTATGTCTTTGCAGTCCAAATCTAGAAAAAAACCGGTCAAGAGCGAGTCGGACTCGCGCACCAAGGGTTCCGTACTTCATAATTGCACCACACACAACTTAATTGTGGTTTGATACCACACTGCAGAGTAGAATAATAAAATTAGTATTGCAGTTTTAGATCAGCGCCATCCCTTGACCGATAGTGGTGGAACTGATGTTGACTTTTTCAGAAATTTGATAATTTCTTAAAAAGTGTGCTATATTGAGACATCGTTTTATTTTTCGTGTAATCTTTATATAAATATATCACATAGAATTATTTCAGATTTTTCTCTATGCAAACTTCGGAGATAAGGGGGGGAAGTATTTTTTTTTTACATTTTTCATCATAACTTGAAAACTATGTGACCTAAGAAAAAAGAAAAAAATGTTTTAAAACGTGCAAACGGCGCTCTTTTATATGATACCCTACATGCCCTAGTAGCCCCATTTCAAATTTTTAAGATAGGGTCTTGTAAAAAAGATTCAGTCCCTGTTGTAAAAAAGATATTTATTTTTTTATTTATTTCTTATTTGAAAAATAGTTGTGCAAATGTCATCTTAAACTATTCCAAATTTCAAGTTGATACCATTAGTAGTTCTCGAGATATCCAGCTGTGACAGACAGATAGACAGACTGAGTCACAGCGCAGCATAAGGGTTCCTTTATTACCATTTTGGTACGTAACCCTAAAAATGCTAGACTTATTATGTCAGTACCTTTATTTTCTATTGTCATAATCCTACCCACGTTTCTTCGTACAACATTAAAACGAAAAGAACATTTCACGTAAGCCAGTCTTTACTACGACTAATTCTAACCTTTGCGAGTAGTCTTTATTACTGAAGTAATAAAGTTGGTTTTAACTCTACACATGTTCAACAGGACTGGGATCAAAGGGACCGTTTATCGCGAATACGTTAAATGCGCCAAGTTTCAAGTGCGCTATAATTTCCAAGCCAGTAAGATAACGATCGCATTCAGTTTGCTCTTATTGTATTTGTCTTAAGGTCCTCTATTGAACACAGCTACAGACGGAAAGCGGATAAAGCTATACCTCGCTAACCCACACGTTAAAGTAGCCTTTGGATTAAATTATGTTATTGAGCGGAAATCCTTTATACAGGCAAAAGTATAGATTCCCCTTTGATATCGAGGGTAATGAACAATTTTCGTCAATACGGTACTGTACTATCCCCGCAAATAGCTAATGGGACTGGCAGATTTTTTTAACCTTATAAAAAGCAAGACCTCCTTCAAAAACCTTAAAAAACAGCTCTATAAAAAGCAAGAAATAATGTTCAAAAAGGAAAAACAGTTCTTTTCTTATAACCCTATCTTATTGAATATAATAATTTAACAATTAATTTATTACATTACCTATTAGAATTTTCGTGTTACATGTCATTTTTTGTTGCGGATGACGTCAACGTGGATGTCAATGTGACAAGGTTGCATCGCATTAGCAATTTGCGTTGCGGAGATAGCGTATGGACAATCGCAGGGACCCTATTTTTGAAAGGTGTCGAACGCTCTTAACTACTAATTTTCATTCAACAGCCATCGCAAAATCGCACAAAGCAAAAGAAAATTACTGTTTAAGAAAATAAAAGGAAATCTACTATGAATCAATATTTTTAACAATTTTTTGTAAATTATGAAGGGCCGAAGTAATATCGGCCTTCTTAAATATTGTATTTTAAAATAAACATGTTACTTACGTTATTTTGTAGAAATTGTTTGCCAATGTCTACATTCCTTTAACTAAAGATTAGTTTCAGGTAAAGTTTGAACAAACGATAGCTCATTACTGTCATAAAACTTGTAATGGCGTACGTGCTCGTATGACCACCTAGGGATTTGTTATTTCTTTGTCGAATCTTTTCGTATTTTGTAAGGCCATTACTGTTCTCAAACTATTTCTTAGTATACGTTTCTCTTCCGTGGATTTCCACTCACTGAATTGAAAATATCTCTCGGGTTTTAAGCAAACAAGTACTTAAGTGAAAAGAATGGGCTCTTTGAATCCGAAAAAGATATTTCAATATTATTGTGGCTTAAATATTGTTTATATTGCAATTATATGTTCAATCTACAAGATAAAATCAGAATTGAAATTGTACTCATGCAGAGAATAAAGTTAATACAATTACATTCTTGTTTGACTCTACATAACAAACTGAAACGACTATAAAACAACCTTTTGAAGTGTTAATTATCTTTGTAAATGAAACTTCAAGTTAACAATTTATTAGAAGCGAAGTCATAAAACAACAGTGGGACGAGTATTCACCCCTGTGAAACTCCGCAAAGTGCAACGACTGCAGATTCCGTAGAAAGCCATTAATGTGCTAACGAGCGGTTTCCATCTTTCATCAATTCTACCTATTCAATATATCCTTTTCACAGGAAATTCTTATTTCTTTTAACAGGGAAAGGAATTTTAATTAGAAACCCTGATTAACTTTCTCTGATGCTGAAGTGAGATCACGATTAGATGACTGATAATAGCCGAAACGTCTCTCGAAATAAGGAACTTAATTAGGGAGCTTTTAAATTGCTTTTGGAATCATAATCTTAGATTTTTTTCTGTGTTGGTATGAGAACATAAAATATCAAAGTAAAGGGTAAAGGTAGCGAACGAATTTAGCTTACCTTTGGGTTTGTCTTTTAGCATCGTCAATTCGTCACTATATTTGCACCATTGTAAATTTTATTCAAAGTGACGGATTGAAAACCTTTTTTCGTTACATATGCCTTTGTTCAATCAGTCGTCAGTAGGTACATCAAAGGTCTTGATGAAGTGCGGGTCTGCAATAAAATCCGATCCGCGCTTACAATCCGAAAGCCTTTACGAAATGAGCTTAGCTGACTTTTGGTGAAAACCTTTGTTTACCATTTAATGTTCATTTCATCTATAGTTTCTAGTACTTGAGCACGTTTTGATCTTTTGACATTGTAAGTATAATTTTGAACGTTAAATGCTCATAAGCCGAGTGGGTAACCATAAATTGCTATTTATACTATTGTATCAGTAAAAAGAGCGAAGAAAATTAGTTTGATATGCCTCTGTCCGTACCTAATATTTTATCATATCTATCAATATTTTATTGACAATTTCAGCGCTGTGATCAATCACTTATACACTAAAGAATATTGAATAATACCCTGGAAAATAAACCGGTTGATCCTGTTAACCAGACATTTTCTACAACCTTCTATAAATGTGTTAAAAGTAAGCTTTTATAACAGTTCCTAGGTAACACTCAAATCTTAAAGTCTATTCTTTTTGGGGTCCTATATTTACATTTTGCGGAAACCACTTTTAGAAAGGAACGTAAAATGAAGTGTTTTATGTAAGTTGACGCAAATGTGGCGTCGGTTGAGATTATATTGTATGAATAAGTAACTATTCACAGAAGCCACGGAATATACGAGCACATTATACAGTTTAATATCACTTAGAATAAATAACGTGAATCTTGTTCCACGAACGATTTGAACGCCATAGGTCACGGAAAGATCCTAGAGACCTGAAATTAAGATATTATATTTCTTTATATCTTTCTCCAGACACATATAGAACCAGAAACACGATTTAGTGATTTTGGTTCGATACATTTTAATTTCGAAAATACCTCTTAAAAATTCTTAAAATTTAAATTATTTAGAAACAATATTAGCTATTTAAGTCGAAATTGCTTTAAACAATTTATATGATCAATATTCAGAATCGTGTTGAAGCATTTCTCTTTAATCGCTATAGTTATTTACTACGAATTGATTTGATGATTTTTGCGCCAAATCTGCCTAATCAGTCTAGCTCTCGCGCGTCGTTTTCTCATTGCTATCTTATGTATGGCTCTTAGGTGTATGCCCCTATGACCAATTCCAAATCCGTCCCTTTGCATATTAGGAACTTTAACACTACCCGTGGGCGTTTACTATTTCATTGTTAATTTGTATATTACGTCGGGCAATGTTTGTTCCATAACAATACATTACTGGTTCCAATCTCATTCAGAACTCTGGGGACTTGTTAGAATTTAATCAAAAATGGCACAGCGTGCAGCGTTGTGATGGGACGATGGGAGCGAGCAGCTTGTAACTATATTAACGGCCGACGTATGTAAGGCCGACAAACTTCTTGTAAATTTTCCTGGGTGACTTTTACATTGGATTTTAAATGGGTTAAATGATAACATAAATAATAATGAACTAATGAATAACTTAATACATAATTATTGTTAATTAAAAAAGAAAAACAAAGCAGTTTAGTGTTTTTATCTTGTTTGTTTTTTTTTGCTTTTCTTTTTTGTCAAGTAGCCATTGACCAAATGTAGTCGTAAGTACTTATAAGAAAAAACAAAAAACTATTTGATTTCGTAAAAATGTTTTCGTATTATGATTATTGTTTAATTTTTGACCTTGGACGAATCAATTCGTCCAAGTTTTTGACCCACCGTGCACCGGGCAAACTAGTAACAATAAAATGCCTGTATTTTTCTATTACCGCAGTAATTTCATATACAAAATATAAGTAAATAATAAAAATCTATGCAATGCCATCCAAAAAAAAGATCTCTCCGGCGGGGAATCGAACCCCGGTCTCCCGCGTGACAGGCGGGGATACTTACCACTATACTACCGAAGACTTCCTCAGAGTTGCGAAATACGTCAACTGCTTTGAGGTGATTATCGGCGTGCAACTGATAATAATATGTGTATGTGTAGTGATAGTGACGTCACATAGCGTAACTACAAGAGGTGACGTAACTGCGTGCAAAAAATATTCTCCGACACGCGACATAACACAATGCGTCACGCATTTGTAATTCAAATATTCAAGTAAAAGTAATATTCGAACATTTGAACATACAGTTTTTTTCCACATAAATACCTTTCTCAGATAGGTACAGTACAACAATCTTGTATGTACTCCAAACCTATTTACTTTTCATTATAGCGAGAGAATCACAATTACTGTTATTTATGTAGGGTTTTTATGTCCTATGTTATCTTTTGAACAGCTATACACTGAATTATTATTATCTACTTGTTATCTCGATGCAGCTGAGCGAATTAGGTGTGCCAAAAGAGAACATTTTTATACTTAAGCTTTTTTAACAATACCGAAATTATGTTGGTTGAGATTTCGAGAATATGAAAACTCAAAATATTAATTTTATTTAAGTAACTAAGTAGGTAGGTATGTAAATTTATTCAAAATAGAGAAATCTCTAAAACGAGAGTACCTATGCTTACTCCTAGAAGTGAAAAGTACAAGAAAGTATACTTACGTATAAGTAAGGTACTCTCTCTCTCTATAGATATAAGGTATTCTCTAGATTACTTACTTTGGATTCATTAATTATATTTTTCTTTAGTTCTTGGTCGCTACTCCCTTATAAAAACAAAGAAAAATCAAATCTAACAGGTTTCTTTCTTCCAGATCACGGTATTCCGCATCCAGGAGCGCGCGGAGGGAGGCGAGGTGCAGGAGTTGGACCAGGTGATCCTCACGGCGCTGTTCCGCGCTCAGCACCTGTCGCCCAGTGAGCAGCTGTCACTGGCACTCACATGGAACAGGGTCGATATCGCACGCTCCGAGATCTTCGTGTACGGACAGGAATGGCCGCCAGGTGAGACCGCCTTATTCAAAATCAATTTAGTTAGAAGTTAGGCTTGACCAGTTGATCCTGACCCCGCTGTTCCGCGCTCAGCAGCTGTCGCTCAGCGAGCAGCTGTCACTGGCACTCACCTGGAACAGAGTCGATATCGCACGCTCCGAGATCTTCGTGTACGGGCAGGAATGGCCGCCAGATGAGATTTTTATTTTTATTTTTATTTTATTTGTGTAAGACACACCAACAGCATACACAATGAAACATACACATTGGATTGGAACAATAATCAAAATTCACTTCTGATGTATAGGCCAATAACAGGCGTGTACAGCATTCAAATATGAGTAAGGAGATCGCCTTATTCAAAATCAATTTAGTTGGGAGTTAGGCTTGACCAGGTGATCCTGACAGCGCTGTTCCGCGCGCAGCAGCTGTCGCCCAGCGAGCAGCTGTCACTGGCACTCACCTGGAACAGGGTAGGTATCGCACGCTCCGATCTTCGTGTACGGGCAGGAATGGCCGCCAGGTGAGTTAGTCTAAAGAATTCCCATTATCTTTCGTATTCCCAAAATCATCTTTTACTGGACACAAAAACTATATATTTTTGACCGAGCGAGCATGAAGTGCGAGCAAAGCGTCTCTGCTTCAGCTTGGGCAAAAAATATTTCGTATGTCCGGCTGTCTGTTCCAGCATGTCGCATTTCTCAACCGATTCTTGTGAAATTTTGTGAGCAGGTTCTAAAATTACATAGAATTTTTTTATCGAACCAGTTTTTTGAAATTTTTCCAAATGGCGGAGATATGTTAAAAAAACAGATTTCAGTCCGTTTTCCAGCTCTGCCTGTTTTCCTCTACAGGTCGCATTGTTCAACCGATTCTAGTAAAATTTTGTAAGCAGGTTTAAATTAATGTAGATTTTTTTTTGTCAAATCAGTTTTTTGAAAATTTTCAAAATAGCGGAGATATGTTAAAAAAACCTATTTCAGTCCGGATTTCCGGCGCTGTCTGTTCTCCTCTACAGGTCGCATTTCTCAACCGATTCTCGTGAAATTTTGTGAGCAGGTTCGAAAATAATATAGATTTTTTTTGTCTCGCCAGTTTTTTGAAATTTTTAAAAATGACGGAGAAATGTTAAAAAATCGTATTTCAGTCCGGATTTCCGGCGCTGTCTGTTCTCCTCTACAGGTCGCATTTCTCAACCGATCTCGGTGAAATTTTGTGAGCAGATTTGATAAATATATAGAATTTTTTTGTCGAGGCAATTTTTCGAAATTTATTAAAATGACGGAGATATGTAAAAAAACAGTCCAGCTTTCCGGCTGTTTGATCTCCTCTACAGGTCGCATTTCTCAACCGATTCTGGTGAAATTTTGTGGGCAGGTTCGATAATATTGTATAATTTTTTAGACCATCCAGTTTTTCGAAATTTACCAAAAATCACTTATTTCGAAAAAATATTAAAACTAGAAGCGCCATCTAGCAGTGAATATACCTACCAAATAATATACCAAACAGCACGTACATACCTACTATGTGCTTTGAAAAACTCGTGGTGTGTGGGGAAAAAGGGATGGCGACATCTTTTAGATTATTTTTTTAAACAACATAGGCATCCATTACACACACAATCTGATCACGCCAGATCGCGCCAGACCGCGCCAGATTGACAGAGATTGATTGTGTAACGTTGTTCGTGATCTGTTTCAATCTGGCGCGGTCTGGCGCGGTCTGGCGCGATCTACGTCAATCTGGCTTGGCCTGGCTTAGGGTTGGCACCTTTTTTTCTAGGTCATAGTATTATTTTCAAAACATTTAAACATTTTAGTAATTACTTTTTAAATATTTATAAAAATGTAGTACATATTTATTTTTAACTAGCTTCCGCCCGCGACTACATCCGCGTGGGTGGACATTCGAAAAATTATTAAAAAACAAACATACAAACGAATAGAGAACTTGCAGTCTGCTCATCTCAATCTACTGCTATCCGATACATGTTTTTTTTAAGGCTGAACTGATTAAGATGAAATTTAGGGCACAGTTTATTAGCCTAGATTAAAACATAGGATACCTACTTTTTATCTCGGTCAAAAGTATCCTAGGTATTTTTAGTTTTTTTTTAAACATTGAAATTAATATGTAGTACTTAAGTACTTACTTTCAGGAAATTTATAAAAAAAATATAAGTCCACATTTATTTTTGACTACCTAGCTTCCGCCCGCGACTACATCTGCGTGGACATTTGAAAAATCTCATAAAAAAAAACAATTCATTCATTTGACAAAAACTTGGCAAACCGTTTATAGTCTGGATTAAAACTTATGATATTTTTGATCTCGGTCAAAGGCACCCTAGGGAATTTTATTTTTTTAAACATTGAAATTAATTTGTAGTACTTTTGGGAAATTTATAAAAATATAGCCCATATTTATTTTTAACTAGCTTCCGCCCGCGACTACATCCGGGTGGACATTTGAAAAATACCCTAAAAAAAACATACAGACGAACAGAAAAACAATCTCCTGCTTTTTTGAAGTCGGTTAAAAATATTGGATCGCGTATATTATGGTTGATTGTCAATCTACCACAATCTGCTTGTATCGGATCGCGGTAGATTGTGGTAGATTGACAATCTAACACAATAAACCCGATCCAATATTTTTAACCGACTTCAAAAAAGCAGGAGCTTGTTTCTCTGTTCGTTTGTATATTATTTTTTAAGGCTGAACAGATTTGAATGAAGTTTGACACACAGTTTATAGCCTGGATTAAATTATAGGATACTTTTTAACCTGGTCAAAGGTTTCCTAGGGTAAAATACTTTAGTAAGTACTTTTGAGAAATTTGTAAAAAATATAGCCCAAATTTATTTTTAACTAGCTTACGCCCGCGAGTAGGTACATCCGGGTGGAAATTTGAAAAATACCCTAATAAAACTTTTTAAGGCTCTTATCAATATCAATGACCTTGCTGAATGACCTTGAGATGCTTTGAGCTTACACGTATCGCGGAATGATCGCGCGCCACGGCCACAGAAAAGAAACAGATGGCCTACTAAATAAAGAACTATGTAATCTAATTACAGCCTCTTCCTTAATACCAGCCTTTTTATTTTTTTTAAATAAGGATTCTTTTTTCTAAGTCTAATCGGTTACATATTAGAATGGTCTTTAACGCCTATGGACGATAAACCTAATTTGAAAAACAATGCACAAAATACCTAAGCTCATAATATATGATAGTTGAAATGCATAATGTGCGGCTTACCTAAAGTCGATTCAGGATAATACATCCCTTATGTATGTCTGTGCCTCTGTGGCCTAAACTTTATACATGTATGTGTGCCAAAGTTCATCAATATCAGTTCAGCCTTCTGAATCTGAACTGATTTGGATGAAATTTGGCACTCAGATAGTTGATAGCTTGGTAATTTAGTACTATAAATATCGATAAGTATTTGATTTTACACACACAGCGCCATCTAACCTAAAACAACTGATTTTACTAGGTACTTACTTTTCGAAAAAGATAGGTACTTCTTATACGCAGACCCGTCACAGAAATTAAAATATATCATTTCAATTTTGTCCGGGCATCGAACCCAGGACCTCTTGCGTGGTAGACTGGCATGTTGAATATTTCACCACTCGGGTCATCGATCGATATCACGCGAAAATTAATGCAAAAAGTCGGCAACCCTGCCAAAGACCACCGTGGATCGTGGTAGATTGTCAATCTACCAAGACCTACTGCGATCCAGATCTCGCTGGATTGACCGTGTAACGTCGCAAACCAACCGCATCAAATTCCATCAATCTGTGGTTTTGATCAGATCACACCAGATTGACGTGTGTAAATGGCCGCCATACAATTTGAGCTACTTTTTAACGCGAGGTCTACAGCTCACGGAGCCACTAGTGTAAGTTTTTTTACCTTATTTTGTGTGGAAGTTTTAGCCAGCCATTAATTACTGACTCGAATCAAAGGCATTCATGTTGTACATTATTTATTATACACAACACGAATGCCATTTGTGAATAAAGGTTTTGAACTTTGGATTAGAATTCTAATCCAAAGTTCAAAAGCCTTTATTCATTTCGTATGAATTATTAAAACTGTGTTTCGTTCTAAAAGCGCCTGCCGCGATATTGCAAGCAATTTTTTCTTAAAAATAAAACAACAGGCTTGTTCAACAGGTCACTGATGGAAATATTGCTCACCGCTTCGAGCTTGTTTGGTTTAAATAGTGTTAGGCTATGCTATAAAATATCGATATAATCACATTTTACCTATCTGAAATCAACTTACTTAATAAGAGGGTAATGAGTACCTACTGAATAATGTCTGTAGTGAGTGTACCGTACACCACACACTTTTACCCCTCATCAATGGTACTGTGTATTGGTACACGGCAAATATGACTTGATATACCTACCGTGATTGAATACGGCCAGCGACTACGAGTCAGTCAAACCAAAAGTACAGAGAAGTTAAATTGTCACCTTTGTACTGTATGGGGCATTATGTGGGCATTAATTTATGATTGATGTGCGACTGAAATGGCGTAGGCTCATATTTTTTCAATTCTGTGTTGTATATTAAATAAATTAAGTTCCCTTTGTTAGTATCTATCCAAAATTGTATTAAGTATTATTGATTACTGACCTACTGATTGAATCAGATTTTCTTGCACAGAAAGTTATAATAACTTTTATAACTAGGTATTATTTGCGAGTGTCAAAAAATGTTTTTTTTTAAGTACACAAATCTTCAACTATTTGCTTAAGGCGGTTGTATGACCGAAAGTGGCGCCCTCAGAGGTTTTTATTTAATAAGTAATTAATAGAAAAATATTTTAATAATGTTTATCGTGGAGATTTTAGGGCCCATGGTCTAGTATTTTTAGAAGGTATCACTACATGCCCTCGTAGTCATTCGTAGAAGTAGATAGCAAATGTGTCAAAAACGGCCACTTTTAGCAGTTTTTCTATCTACTTCTAGCAGTGACTACTAGGGAATATAACGATACCGTCTAAAAATATTAGACTGTGGGCCCTAAAATCTCCACGATAAACATTATTAAAATTGTGTATTAGAAGTATAATATTAAATAAAATTCACCGCGGCGCCACTTTCGCTCAGGGTACCACCTTAAAGACGAAAACTTATGTTTTTTTCCCAAATGGAAAAGTAAATTCTATCGACAAGATCGCAGTGTCACAGCACTACACTATCTGAGTTTGTCGAGTGCAAACACCCGGACACTAGAACACCGTGTTATCATATCACCCGTTTCACGTTAAACCCTCCATTAATAAATATATTTTTTATGTACCTACCACCTACCTAACATACTACTTCTAATTTAAATTTTTTTAGGCTTATGTTATGAATTTATTCCTCTAATAATATTTTTTTTATATATGGTTATCCTTTTATGTTTGGTTAGCGATGTCGGAGCTTTTAAAGGCAGATAAAATGATAAATTTTATCGACAAAACTTCCCACGTGTTGGGGTATATCCCCTCTCCTGTTGGAATGACTTGCAATTTAAATTTGACTTTTTATTTTAGATGGCCCTGCCAAAAAATATTAATATCTCCGGATTTAAAAGTCCTACAGTTATAAAAAAATATTTTTTGAAAGTTAATAATATCGCCTAACAATTAAAAAAAATATGTTAACTTTTAACTTTAATATGTAATAAAAAAATTGTAAAGTAAAATTTATTCTGAAATTAGTGTCCTTTATTTAATTTTTCTCACAGATCTCAAAAATTAGGACATTAATGTGCAATTTTTTTGTATTTTTATAATATAAAGACATATTATCTACAAAACGACATCAAAATCATTGCTCTGAGTTGCATATTTCGAGAGTTAATCTTGTTTGAATATGACCTTTACGTAACCAATATTTTTTTTTTGATAATTTTCAATTTTATAAACATTTTTATCAGTTTTTAAATTAAGTTGATAATTTGATCTAATAATAAGTGTCACTGTACCATAAAAGCAAGTGTTTACGGGTTTTGAATTGTGACCATTTTCGAAAATAACATTTAGTGCTTGTAAGAGCCATATTCAAACAACAATAGCTCTCGAAATAAGCAACTCAGAGCAACGATTTTGGGGTCTTTTTGTAGATAATATTTTTGTGTATTATAAAAATGCAAAAAAATTGCACATTAATGTCCTAGTTTTTGAGATCTGTAAGAAAAACTAAAAAAAGCACACTGTTTTCAGATTAAAATTTAATTTAGTAATTTTTTATGACGTTTTAAAGTTAAAAGTTTACTTTATTAATTTTTTTACTTACTAGGTAATATTATTAACTTTCGAAAAGTATTTTTTTTATAACTGTAGGACTTTTAAATTTGGAGAAATTAATATTTTTCGGCAGGGCCATCTAAAATAAAAAGTCAAATTTAAAATGCCGGTCATTCCAACAGGAGAGGGGATAGACCCCAACATGTAGGGGGTTTTGTCTACAAAACTGATCATATTATCTGCCTTTAAAAGCTCCGACATCGCTAACCAAACATATTGTATATTTTACATAAAGAAAAATAGCTTAGTTGAGACTCTATCTGTCTGTATAGTGACCTAAACTATTTTTTTTTACACACGTCACTTGTTAGCTAAGTTTTCAATCAAAAGTTTTGTAAGTAGAGTTCGTGGTGAAATGTAAGTATGTATGTCACTTCTTCAAAATTTAATATTTAAACCATTATTGCGAAAAGAATCAAACAATAATTGTGTTATTTCACCTTTAGCTGAAAGGAATACAAATTAAAATTACCTGTAAGGAGGAATTTCATGAATATGTAATTAGTGTAGTCATTGAGTCCTTTATTCCATTGTTGTGCTTAATCCGACATCCGGATATAATCTGCTTTTGTTTGAAACCTTTCCTGACGACTAAATTAACACCAAGAGATAAGTATTTATACAGTGTAAGTCTATCTATATTATAGTATAAAAAGGTAACGTTTTTAGAGTTTGGGCGTAGGCATCAAACTCCGATACTACTCATGCTATTTCAAAAATACTTTCACCAATAGAAAAGTGATTTTTCCCTTATTGACATAGGACTATTATTTTATTTCCGAAGCTCTGTAATAAATCTAATCTCTAGTAATTTTTTTACTTGTGCAACATTTTAACTTCATCTAACAACCTAAGGCTCAGTTGCACCAGCTTACTTTAACAATAACGAGCTTGTTAAAGTACCGGTTATTCATTAAGCATAAGTTAGCCAAAAAAAGAGGTTGCCAGCCAGCATGATGTCCTTTGACAAGTTTGACGTGACAAAGAGGTAAGATTACCATTTGACGATAACATTAACTTTGACAGCGTTTTGGTGCAACCCACACTTTAATGTAGAACATTACTTTGCTAGCGTTGTTGTTTTGTTTACTTTATATGTTGAAGAGATAATTAAGGCGGATATTTCCACTGCAAAAGCTCCAGGGAATGAAAAATAATATGTTTGTTACCAAATACCTACCACAAATATTGTGTGCTTCTTTTACTCAAGTTAATGATTATTACTACTATTACGTTACGATATGATATGTTTATAAATAACTTACATGTAAAAATCAACTCTAGTTATGGCAAAATTCACAGAGTATTATTATTACATCTTCGAAGGAAAAACAAATTGAATTTATTTTCGGAAGACCCTTATTGGAATAAGGGTCTTCCGAAAATAAACCGTCACGCTTTTATCTTTTATTGAACTTATTGGATTTATTAAAAAAAGAAGATCTCTTTGTATTTTAAAAACAGTTTAAGAATATAGAAACCCGCGTCGCATTTAAAGGTTGTTTGATATGCACGCTAAACGATTATTTTTTTGTAATAATCAGTTTACCTAAATTAGTGTAGGCGCTATTGAAGATAAAAAACCGGCCAAGTGCGTGTCGGGCCACGCGCCATAGGGTTCCGTAGATACCTTATACCATACCATATTTAATACCACCTATCATTTTTCGTCTGCAAATATAACTTTGTTTTTCACAGTGTTGGTATGAATGACAAAGTTATATTTGCGGTTTTGGAAAATGTGCTATATCTCGAAAACTAATTACTATATCTCGTTCAAACCAATTTTGGTTGAAAGTGTTTATTAAGATCTACAGCCTATATTTTTTTTTGATTTTTCACTCTCTTATTTCAAAAGTTAAAGGGGAGGGACACACATTTTACCACTTTGGCGGTGAATATCTTTCAAACGGTCGACTTTGAGAAAAAGTTGTCTTAAAAACCTCAATGTCATTTTTAAAGACCTATCTATAGACACCCAACACGTGTTGGTTTGAAGAAAAAAAAAATTTTCAGTTTCAGTTCCATGTATGGGGAGCCCCCCCTTAATCTTTTATTTTTCTTATTTTTATATTAAATTCGTTAAGCGGTTAACAGAATACATCTACCTACCAAGTTTCAACTGTGTAGTCTTAATACTTTCGGAATAAAGTGGCTGTGACATACGGACAGACAGACAGACAGACAGACAGACAGACAGACAGACAGACAGACATGACGAATCTATAAGGGTTCCGTTTTTTGCCATTTTGGCTACGGAACCCTAAAAACCGGCCAAGTGTGAGTCGGACTCGCGCACGAAGGGTTCCGTACCGGCAAACGGAAAAAAATTTACGTTTGTTGTATGGGAGCCCCCCTTAAATATTAATTTTATTCCGTTTTTAGTATTTGTTGTTATAGCGGCAATAAAAATACATCATATTTGAAAATTTCAACTGTCTACCTGTTGTCGTTATTAATATCGAGCAAAAAACGACAAAAAAATCATGTTTGTTGTATGGGAGCCCCCCTTAAATAATAATTTTATTCTGTTTTTAGTATTTGTTGTTATAGCGGCAACAGAAATACATCATCTGTAAAAATTTCAATTTTCTAGCTATCACAGTTCATGAGATACAGCCTGGTGACAGACAGACAGACGGACAGCGGAGTCTTAGTAATAGGGTCCCGTTTTTACCCTTTGGGTACGGAACCTTAAAAAAGGCCGTGTATTTCTGATTTGGACTAAATGAAGTTTTTAATATATCTCGATGAGTAGGTAATTTAAGTGATGATGGCAGTCGGGTGTGTCGGTAAGTAGATTCAAGCAGATATCCCACATATTGCCCAGCTAGCAAAAATGTGATAATAGGCCATCTTTTATCACTAAGTAGTGATATTAATATCGTATATAAGTAACGCTTATCACTGCTAGTTGTATATCTGTGTTTGAAACACTTATTAGCTGTATAAGGATATACAGCTAAATTGTCGTATTAACCTATTACATAAACGTTTACTCAGCTGCTTTATACAACATATATAACACAGCTACAAATTGATACTCTTTAACTTGAATATGGAGCAACTATGTTGTATAGTAGGATTTATGATGCTATTAAAACACTTGTGCTAAATAAATGATAAGGGGATCCTAATAGCACTCATAAGTTGTAATGAAGCTTTGTGCGCGCTCATATATCACCGAAATAGAATTTATCGTAATGGCCGCCCGATGTTGTATATCGTCTGAGTAGCAGCAACACTAACACTAATTAATCATATATTGGTATCTTCACAAATAATTTGATAAATTAAATCAATTTTATTAATTAAATACTACGAATTCGGGGGGGCACTAAAAAAACAATAACATTATGCTACTAATTTAACAATAGAATTGCAACCGCATGTGAAATTGCACTTACACTAATCTTTTTTACACACATATATTGGATAATAAAAATGGAGCACATGATGGTGACATAAAAATATTACTTAACGAAATATACCTATGAATATTTTTCTTTCTGATAAAATAACCAGTAACAATTCACGTTGTTCAAACAGTGTTATTGTAGAATCACAATCACTAATATATCACTATATTGTGTTGCAACTGATTCGAGGTCACTAATATGTATCTGATTAGTCCTAAGTGGAGCTACAATAGATATACTGTATCACTTTATAGTGATAAAAGTGGGGCCTTTTTCCAATGACAGAAACGTTTCTGTAACACATATGCGACTTTTTATATCACCGATATACAGCTAAATTCTGTGTCGTTTTGCTAGCTGGGTGGGCTCGCTGAATAATAATGAAGCTGTGTGTGCCTACAAATAGCTATACTTTGAGCGCTTTTATGCGATCCTCTTCTAAAGTAAATATAGGAAAGAGCTGGAGTTGAAGTCCGTCCTTTGTAACGAAACGCTTCCACCATTGTTTTTTGTGCTAGGATATAGACTTTATAGACAAGGGGCTGCTACCAGTAAAGTGACTATTGTCTAGTTTATACAGGGTCAGTAAAATGGCAGTACAGTACAGTAACCCAGTCCAGCACTGATTTGCTACTGGGCTCGCAAGTCAGTGCTGACTTCTCGCTCGCGAGTCAGTCCACACGTTCTATTTTTTTGTAGCCGAATAATCGACATTTTGTAAACGACCTATCCTAATCGCTTTGCACGATATCAAAATTCAAAGCCAATATTTGATTTCATCTGCAAAGTTTAATAACTGTACAAACGCTAAGTATTTGCATAAATCAATGACGATTTATTGCTTGCCGACTTAATGAAAATTTAAGAGACCACTTAAATTGAAAGATATCTTAAATTATTCATTTCTCTGTAGTTAATCTTTGAAAACGATATTAAACTGAGATAGGCCACTAAAATGAGAAATGGGTTTGTTTACTGTAGCTGAAGTTAAAAGGTTATAAATAAAGAAATACCTTACTACCTACTCATTTTTCGATATTAGATTTTATTCCATTCTGATTTTCCTTAATTAATTTAATTACTAATGATAGGATGATATTATAATTTAATTAATAGGCTTATTCATCATGTCTCACTGAATTAATTCTTTAAATAAGATAAAAATGACTTGGATTTCCCCAATTTTGTAATAGTTTACACACATGTTTCATTTCTAAAGCTGCAACTTTTTTTTCACAGACACCCCAGAGCATTCCTCAAAATAGTTGAGTACATTTTTCACTGGCAACACTGGCAGAAATTTGACTGACTCGGTAGTAGATCTAATGATGTCCCCATTTGTCTCGAGTGTTCAGAATAACGATTTGTCCATATTGTGTAATTCTGTGATTACGTTCAGAGAGAAACGTTGTAGGTGTACCTACCTACCTTGTTTTGATAAGAGTTAAAACAAAGAGGAATAATTAACATTTTGACATCACGTCTTCATTGGAAGATAAAATGATTAATATGTACTTAATCAAAAGTTTATCTTTATAGTATTTTATGGAAGATCATAGCGTTTACTGCATTAGTTTGTTCGTAAAAGGTTACGAACCCAGTATGTGACTTTTTGGGATGACTTGAATGGATCAAAGCTCTTCCTGTTAGCAATCAGAATAAATATTTCAACTTTAAAGTATTACATCTTAAAGGTATCATAAAAATGAATTGTTAAGTTTTTATGCAAAGACTTCTTTTTTAATATTTACGTTTTTTTTTAAATACATCATTTAATCTATGAGTTTGTTATGAACTTAAACCAATTCTTTAGTTTTTGATATCTGATGATATTATAAGTTCTATGATGGCTGAATTTCATCCTTTATGTATTACTTACCTCTTAATAACTACTATCTCATATTAAAATGCATCATAATCATTATTAACATCTAGATATCGTAAATAATTGTTAACCTAATTTTTGCAGTGCCCCTAAGGAGCGCACGTGTTTTGGTTTCATGTATAACTTTAAGATCCTCTGTACCACATGACGCATTAAACGTTATTACTAGTACTAATTATGGTCATACTTACATTGGAACAATTAACTGACATGACACAGACAAATTGCATCCCCTAAGCATAATCTTGCGCAGCAGTTTCCCGAGTCACGGCATATATTGGCCTATTCTTCCATCGGCCTATTAATCATCCTTTAATATAATATAAGCCACACTGCTGTTACATTTCACTTTGGGAACAATTAGCGGACCCCATGTAATATGCCCAGCTTTGGTACTCTTATCATACCGAAATTATCGTCTTTTGTATCCTTGTTAGTTGCTCTTTGTGCTGTTGTAACAAAAAATATGTTAGCAAGAATAATGCTGTTAGAAGCAAGAAAAACCTAACGCCATATTAAACCAAAACCACATCATAAAATCTCAGGATTTTTCCATGAAATTACTTACACCATTTTAATGAAAATATTACCGATCTACAATACTGTTTCACTTAAATAATAAAAGCCTATTTAATCATTTTTCATACATTAATATAGGAAAACAGTCCATTTCTAGTTCTGTATTGTCAAACGAAATAATCTTTATTATAGAAGTCACAATACAATCATATGTTAATTATATTTTCATATCAATTCAGCACATTAATTCTAATTAATACCTATAATTCACATTATTCCTTAACCTGTTCAAAGATGCCACTCGGGGATGACCCCGGGGATGACCCCTGGTATGAACCAGGCGCAAAGGTCCCCATAACACTGACGGCATTGCCGCGCTGAATAGCAATTGACAACCTTTGCGCCAAGTAGGAACCAGAACCAGGTTCTGTATTAGATAATCACTATAGAATTAGATTCTCTTGGTTAAAAAATATTCGCGCTAGCACATCTTTAGGAGTTCCAATGCAGAGCTCCCTCTTATTGAATGTTTCAATAAAACTGACTAAGTTCCATATTATCTCCAGGTGCTCTCGACGAGGCGATGATGCAAGCGCTGGAACACGACCGCATAGACTTCGTGAAGCTCCTCCTGGAGAATGGAGTGTCAATGCGAAAGTTCCTCACCATCCCGAGGCTAGAAGAGCTGTACAACACCAAGAGCGGGCCCAGTAACACGCTGCGGTATATCCTGCGAGATGTGCGTCCGCACCTGCCGCGAGGATACGTGTACACGCTGCACGATATAGGGCTGGTCATCAACAAGCTAATGGGAGGCGCTTACAGGTAAGAGATGAATCTAGCATCCTCGTGTAACTTTTTAGCAGCTCATCTTAGAGAGATTCGTCAATGCGCAAGTTCCTGACCATCCCAAGGCTAGAAGAGCTGTACAATACCAAGAGCGGGCCCGGTAACACCCTGCGGTATATCCTGCGATATGTGCGTCCGCACCTACCGTGAGAATACGTGTACACGCTGCACGATATGGGACTAGTCATCAACAAGCTCATGGGAGGTGCTTACAGGTAACAGAGGAATATTTACTATCCCCTAGTCCTCCGCAGGGGATGACCATTTCTAGTTATCCCTTAAGTGCCAGGCCCAATGGGGCATAAACACCAGGACTACACGGTGCCTGATATCATAATCCCGTAGGTCGTATGTGTTAGTGCGGGAAGCAAAAGGGAGTTTAGTGGGTAGGACCTTGGCGAATCCCACATACCTTCAGGATGCATAAACGCATTCCCTACTATAAAAAACCCCTCATGTTTTTCTTAGGAGCTTATTTTTATAGAGGTGTGACAATGCGCAAGTTCCTTATGATCCCGAGGCTGGGAGAACAGTACAGTGTTGTATCCGTTCTTAAGAATGGGCCCAGTAACTGCGACAAGCCTGTGGGAGGCTTACTGGTAAAGGGGAAAACCAATTCATTACTTTGAGGTCTTTTCTTTGTACGTAAGCATAGCAGTAAGTTTGTAACATAGAGCATGAATTTGTCAATCATGAACTGTAAAATAACAAAAAGTATCCGTGGGCCCTACACCCACATAGTTGGATATAAAAATAATGGACATTTATTTTTGTACCTACTGTCATATGATCTTAATTATTATTTATACGAGTGAAAGATGTAAAAAGTTCGCAATATGCATTATGCTTAAGTTCGTAAAAATATTATTGAACTAAAAAATACAACTCTCAAATCATTAAACACTCCACTGCGAAAATATCTATACATCATAATAAAATCGTAACGAGGCCAATTTTGTACATTCAATATTTTCCTTTATACATTATTACTGAGCCCAAAACAATAGTTTTTAGAAATTTTGTCTGTTTGTTTGTTTGTAAGTTTGTATGTACGCGCATAACTTTAAAACTACTGCACTGATTTGAACAAAACTTCCTGTATTATGTTGGCAGTAACCTGAGCTATAATCTTAGATATGATTCATCACGCTTTGTCACAAAGGGCTTAGGCAGAAAGAGTATGTACGCAAGTTAACAAATAGGTACTGAACCAATTTGCACAAATCTCTTTGCTTTATGTCGATAGTAACCTGGGGGTATTACAACCTCTTAAAACTTGCCAGGTTTATGAATTGCTATAGTTACATCTCTTTCTCGCTGTATAGCTAATAAAAGAGACGTATTGATAGGCATCCAGAAAACTGGCAAGTTTTAAGAGGTTGTAATTTGGGGTCTGGGCTATAATCCAAGATAGTAACCTAGGCTATTAGCCAAGATTTAATATATGGGGTTGGGCAGAAGCAGATATTTTTAATTTTTCTTATTTCGTACCTACTGAATACTGTTTTAGCACTGGAATTTAGTAATTCAATTATATTTTCTCTCTAAACTAAACACAAACGTGTGTGCCTGTGTAAAATAATGACATAAGCTGGGAGTACCTCCATGCGGTGAAGGCGGTAACAGTGATGTGTTTGCTGTTATGTTGGTGTTTTGTGGACTTTCAAATCCTGTTGAGTTATGGGAAAAGTATCGCCATCATTTATCTGAAGATTTTTGACGAGACTTCAGGCATATAAAGGCATGTAACAGAAGATGAAGTAGATCAATTGGACGAACGCGTTTTCGATCGCTGCCTTTGTTCTCTACAAGATATTGTCATTTCAATCGGGGGAAAACCATCAATGTTTTCTGCAAACTTCTCTAAATATCGTGACTGTGAAGTTTTTTCCATGGGAAATTACAGATAAAGGGTGTCAGTTCAATAAGAACATTGTTATGTTTTATAACCACAACGCGAACGAAGTCGCGGGCAACAGCTAGTGTCAATTAATTGCCTTTCATAGGGCGTAATATTTTAGCGTTTCAGCAAAAAACGTAAACCCACTTTCACGTTCGCCTGAATAGCACCACTCAATACAGTCAGCGAACCGATAAAGTGGAATAATCGGTTCGCGACACTCACTATGTGCAGTATGTGCCACTCATATTTCACTCACATTCAGTGACATATCACTCACAAATCGCAATGAATGGAAATCATTTTAGTTGATCGACACCCACTTTTGAGCTAATTCTTTTCCAACCCCCCTAGCCACAGAAACACGATATTATTATTATATAGCATTGTAACTGTCAAAACATAATGGATTTTGAAGTGTCAATAAATCGCTATATTACGTTGTATGTTTCGATCATAACAATAGAAAAATTTTCGCTGCGCTCAAGAAGACCAACAGAGCGTGGAAAAGAGAAGTTAACATCATACGGACACGGTCTATTAAAAAAGAGACAAATAGGATCAAGTGACATGTGCCAATATTTTTTACAGTAAGAGGCCCTAGCCCTAGCGGCCCGCCTTGCAAAGGAGCAATCACGATTTCCTTAAAATATTTGATAATCTTAATTAGAATTTAAAATAAAGGTATCGTAGAGCCATGGTGTCATGTAATTGTGATGTGACAAAAATAAACAATCCAAGTAATCACACTTTTCACAGGTAAATAATATATTGCTACACATTTCTCTAAGACCAAATTTCGCTACATTTATTCGTTTATCGACGAAGAAAACATTATGGAACATAGTTTATTAATTTCCTTTGCCATATATAGTCATATTTTATGTAAGTATATACTTAAGTCATATTTTACGTATCTCATTTAAAATGTATGCATTCGTTTTTCGGATCACCTGTTTATTGACATTGTTGTTCTTTGACATTCTATTTCTATGGTTTCGATGGTCATCCTACAGGGGCATATTTAATTTATAGGCAAACGAATAAGGATAGAATATATTTTTCGTATTTTCTTTCAAATATATGGCTGAAGGTTGGTTCTACATTATAAGATTTTTTTTTTATGTACAACGGTATTGTGCTTGGCCTTCACCTCACCTGATGTTAAGTGACGATAAGGCCGAAGGTGGAAGCGCACTACACCCAGAATTCTCATCACTGAGGAACTGGCTATCTTACTTCTAGACGAGAGTGTGCTTTCTCAAAATAGTTTATGGCATTCCCATCCTTTTTAAATACTTTTAAAGACTTTAAAACTTGGTTGAAATAGAAAGGAAGTGAAAATAATCAAGGAAATGAAATGCAACATAAATAATGCAAAATGGAGAATATATTTTTAAAGAAAAACTTCGAGCTAACGAAGTCTGTGCTGCGAAGGTTCTTTTTATTAGGGTTCCGTACCCAATGGGTAAAAACGGGACCCTATTACTAAGACTTCGCTGTCCGTTTGTCTGTCTGTCTGTCACCAGGCTGTATTTCGTGAACCGTGATAGCTAGACAGCTGAAATTTTCACCGATGATGTATTTCTGTTGCCGCTATAATAACAAATACTAAAAATAGCATAAAAACATATTTAAGGGGGGCTCCCATATAACAAACGTGATTTTTTTTGCCGTTTTTTGCTCGATATTAATAACGAATACAGATAGACAGTTGAAATTTTCACAGATGATGTTTTTTTGTTGCCGCTATAACAACATATACTAAAAACAGAATAAAATTAATATTTAAGAGGGGCTCCCATACAACAAACGTAATTTATTTGCCGTTTTTTGGTACGGAACCCTTCGTGCGCGAGTCCGACTCGCACTTGGCCGGTTTTTAAACAAAGTGTTGTACATCTTAGAGCATCGCGGCTTCGTCTGAAGCGCGTCTTACTCTAAGTTGTTCATAATACTTTTAAAATCGTGTTGCCATGTTTGAAAATGTTTTGAGGTTTTTATCAAAGTTGTAACGCTACAGTAAAAGTTTGAGCAATCAGAACGGTGAACTATATTAGAACATAATGGTTATGTGATTTATTATTTCCTTAACACTAAAATGGTAAAACTGTTTTTTCGGACCAACAAACTAAACAACTTTTATTTAGATATCATCTCTGAAATCGCGAAATAAAAAACATCCGTTTGAAACAAAAATTAATACCAAATATACCAAAATGTATGAAACACCTTTATTTTTCGCGATTTCAGAGTTGGTCCATTATGTAAAAGTTGTTCAGTTGGATGATCCGAAGAAATGTTTTTCCATTTTTGGGTTCATTATTAACCCCTGTATGGTTTTTGTTGTTGGTATAATGTTCTAAAAAGGTAGGGATACTTGCATCAGAGACCACGATGAATATCACATGTGCCGTTTGCTCTTCACACAAACATAACTTAGCAAGACTCTCTCAATATTGTGGCAAGATTTCAACTTTTGACAAGAGATTTCGGAGTGCTTCTGATTATGCAAACAATAAACTGTGGTCTGTACTGCTCATATTCAGCAAAAAAGAGAAAATAATAATTTTCGATATTGAGAGCAGTTACATAACCTCGTACTCAGCACGCGGTCACAATAAGCTGATCAACTTACAAATGTGTTTACTGAAAAACCTACTTCACAAATGATCATAAATTATGGTGTTTTCACCGCATGATGTAACTTGAGTTACTTAATCCCAGCATGATTCAGATGACACATTGGGGTACTATAAACATAAAAAACGGTCGACCGTCCGTCATGAAATGAAGACTATTAATTTTCACGGTTGTCGTATCGCTGTAAACCAGAGGTTCCCATTTTTGTTTAGCGCAAACCCCATGCTTTTTCGGAATATCATTTACGATAGATAAATAAAAGGCTTGTCTAAATCGGATCGGGATGTCATTTTTTACATTTCTATACAGCCAAATTTTCAGTTGATATTCAGTGCTTCACTACATATTATAAAACAAAGTCCCTCGCCGCGTCTGTCTGTCTGTCTGATCACGATAAACTCAAAAACTACTGAACGGTTTTTTATACGGTTTTCATAAAATGATAGAGTGATTCTTGAGGAAGATCCAAGTGTATTTAATAAGTTGAGGTTTTATGTTAATTGGTAGAAATATGACGATAATTGTTGAAGATTTCCTCAAAAATTATGCCGTCTGGGAGCTAGCATCGAAAACGCTACATTAACCTTTTGAGCTATAACAAAATAATGTATGTTGGAATTGTTCCTCTTTTATAGGTCTACGCAAAAGTCCGGAATGGCATATATCTATCTATACCCATTATATATTTTAAAAAAACCGGTCAAGAGCGAGTCGGACTCGCGCACCAAGGGGTTCCGTACCATCATAATTGCATAGTTTTAGGTCAGCGCCATCTCTTGACCGATAGTGGAACTAATGTTAACTTTTTCAGAAATTTAATAATTTCTAAAAAAGTGTGCGTTATTGAGACATCGTTTTACTTGTCCTGTTTTTCTCTTTGCAAACTTCGGAGAGAAGGGGGGATGGTATTTTTTTTTACACTTTTCATCATAAGTCAAAACAGACAGTCAGACTGAGTCACACCATAAGGGTTCCTTTTTTACCATTTAGGTACGGAACCCTAAAAATTGGTCACATACTATGCGGTAATTTAGAAAGCTATTTAGAAGGATACAGTATTAATCCGTATCAACTTAAATACGTTAGTTACCTTAAGCATTTCATGCACATGTCATTATTTTAACCTTCTACCTACACCATACCATTTAAATGAATATCTTAGGAGATATCGCAAAAAATTAACGCGCGCGAAAATAAATTCAAGCGCGTTTCTTACACCACCGATGATAAGACGGGACTCGAACGGGTCAGAAACAGACTTTTGGAGCGAATGGGTTTTTGGGTGTAGTTGAAAGGTCACATTTGGTGAAAAGGAAAGGAACCAAAGCGAAGTGAGGGCGGGTCGCTAGTTGCTAATAAATGAAACTGTCTTCATTTAATTGCAAATGATTTCAGTTCAATCGATTTCAAACGTAAATTGTTACCAGCATCTGCTGGTCTACTGCCATATCTGCCCCCTAATCAGGGAGCAGACCTGAATAGAATCGGTTTTATTTTATGCCCCCTTTACAAGTTCCCTCCCACTTATTACGGGCTTGTCACTTAACCTTTTATAAAAATAGTTTTTTTTATTAATGTTTCAATAGCGTGCTGTTGTCCATAAATATTTAGTTACTTTCAGATCCAAATCGTATTTCAGAGATAACTACTTCATTATGAAGACTGTTTCTATTTCCACCTCCATTAATATTTAATAGATACATTGTAAAACTCTATTTCTCTAAATACTGTTTTTAATTATATTATTACAAACACTGGTGGAGATTTTTCAATTACTATAATTAATGGCAAAAGCAATAATTCGTAACTTTTTAACATCTTTCTTGTTAATATTGACCAATCTCTTAGTTGAACTCACTAGGTGAATTAGTTCTAACAAACTTTTTTCTTGTTAATATTGACCAAGCTCTTAGTTGAACTCACTAGGTGAATTTGTTCTAACAAACTTCTTTCTTGTTAATATTGACCAAGCTCTTAGTTGAACTCACTAGGTGAATTAGTTCTAATAGTCATCTTTCTTGTCAATATTGACCAAGCTCCTAGTTGAACTCACTAGGTGAATTAGTTCTAATAGTTAACTTTCTTGTCAATATTGACCAAGCTCGTAGTTGAAGTCACTAGGTGAATTAGTTCTAACAGTTATCTCGCATGTTAATATTGACCAAGCTCATAGTTGAATGTACTATGTGAATTTGTGAGTACAACAATTTTTCGTATTAATATTGAATAAGATCTTAATTGCTTTAGCTAAGTAACAATAGTAAGACCCATAGACATAGAAAAATTTTCGCTGCGCTCAAGAAGATCAACAAAGCGTGGAAAAGAGAAGTTAACATCATACGGACACGGTCTATGTAAAAAAGAGACAAAGGATCAAGTGACATGTGCCAACATTTTGCACAGTAAGAGCCCCTAGCGTCCCGCCTAGCAAATGAGCAATCACAGTTTGTTTAAAATATTTGTTAATCTTAATTAGAATTTAAAATAAAGGTATCGTGGAGCCATGGTGTCTTGTGCTCTAAGTAATTGAGATGTGACAAAAAGAAACAATCCAAGTAATCACACTTTTCACAGGTAAATAAGATATTGCCACAAATTTCTCTAAAACCAAATATCTCTACATTTATTCGTTTATCGACGAAGAAAACAGTATGGAACATAGTTTATTAATTTCCTTTGCCATATATAGTCATATTTTATGAATCTAAGTATTTTTTTTCGTATCTCATATAAAATGTATGCATTCGTTTTCGGATCACCTGTTTATTGACATTGTTGTTCTTTGACATTCTATTTCTATGGTAAGACCAATTTGTATCATTATTTGAAGCATCTAACGTGTTGTTAGGCTCGTATGGAATCAAGATGCTTGATCGCAACTATCACAATATTGTTAGGAGCAACCAAATTTTTTTTAGAGTGTTGGTATAAACCACTAGTAATATACAGGGTGTTAGTTAATGAACCAGAAATTAGAAAACCGTTTCTTCAGACCATCAAACTGAACAACTTATTAATATTTGTATGAAACAGCTGATTTAGGTGTGTTTGTGGTGTGACTACGGATAAAAAAAATTACCTCAGACACACTGGTGTTGTAAGTTGGTATAACCCGGATCGTTTGTGGATTTTTTCGCGATTTCAGAGTTGGTCCCATAGTAAAAGTTGTATAGTTTGATGGTCCGGTGATAAGATTTTTCCCATTTTTGGTCCCACGTTGTATGAGTCAATGGTATAAAACCACTTCCAATACCACTTTTACTCAATCTGTTAAAATCTATGTGTTTGTTCAACCAGGTGCTACTACACCCGACGCAAGTTCCGGCCCATCTACGCGAAGGTGATGAACAAGAGTGTGAACGTCCACCGGAACAGCGCGTCCTTCACCAGGCACAACGCCGGAGGACTCTCCCTCATCACCGGCTTCATGCCCGTCACCACCGAGATGGCACTCTTCGATTATCCTTTTAATGAGTTGTTGGTGAGTATCTTCATCATCAGCTTTAGAAGACAATGAAGAACAGGTGCCCAATCGAGCTAATTTTCAACGATAAAACCAAAACTAAATCGTTTCAGTTTTGTTTACAGAGAAATATTCAGTTTAGTTTTGTCAAATTTGTTAAAAGCTATACAATGCACTATTATTATTAAAGGTTTTTTTTATTCCTTTAATAATAATAGTGCATTGGAAGAAATATCGGAAAAAAAAATCTTTTTCTTTTTTTATGCGAATTTATGCTTTAAATATTGACATCATGAAGGCGGCCCACCGCGTGAAAACGTTCCAAAAAATATCAAAATAGTGGCGTCACATTTTACACCGCGCGGCCCATATGTATTGTATGGCGCGCAAGAGAAAATTTGTGATTATCTAAGCAAAAAATGTATTAAATGTAATGTTTCCATAGCAATTTTTTTGTAAGTACGTGTGGTTTGTCACTGGAGCATTTTGATTTTTAAGATTTTTGAAGTGAAAACTTCTTTAGCGGCGTTGTGCGCTTTTTGTATGGGAAAAAATGCTAAACTCACGTCAGGAATCATATGGCTAATCGAAAATGCGTAAGACGGATGTGACGGATGGAGGGAAGACAGCTGGCGGCGGAAGTATCCCCCTCTCCCTTTCTACGGGGCGCGTTGAAAATGGCGGCGCGTCATTTTAAGACGTCATGTAAACACTTGTGTCACCAGCAACGCGCTAATTTTGAAAATGGAACTAATAGCAGCGATCTCTTCGGTGAAATCATAGACTTATTTATACTCTGTGACTATAAATTTAAATCGTAGAATGCGTGCATGTAGAAATTAAAAAGGCCACTGGCGCGAAATCCTTAGAATTTTTCTCTAATTACAAACTGATTGAATTGTGTGACTGTAGGTATATAGTAATAGGAAAGAAATAATTTTATACCTTTGCCGCTAATTTCAAAATATCAAAAATGCACAACGTTAATATTCAAGTTTTCACTTCTGCCGGCACAACTTCGGCCGGAGTGCCAACCGATATTTTTTTTCTAACTTTGGAGTCTTAGAAATCATAGTAAAAATCGTTAAAATAGTGTCAAAAGTTCGCGTAGGGGTTTATTTTGCTTCCCTTATTGCTCTATTATACTGAAAAGTAGAATCCATTCTCTAGTTTAGTGGAATGGGTACCCAATTAGCGCAAGTCAACGCGCTGTGCTTCATTCGGTTTACCCAAGTTTAAAACTAATATTTCGCATTTAATAAGGGCTTTTCAAACTGACATTTAAAAAATAAAAATAGTAACTATTTGCCTCACTAGATGGCCTTGATGAAAAGAGAAGTGTCAAAATTGGCTTTTAGAAATAAACGGCCCGTACCAAAGAGAAAAGTAAGCGCTCGCAGGCTGACATCTGCGCAAAGAGAAATATTTTCGGGCTACATATTCTGCCTGCCTACCTGAGTATACATGATGATGATGATACATTTTTATCAACGCCATCTATCGAGCCTACCGTTTTATATAATTTTGAAAATCCCTCATTGCGGTGAGTGCACCACATTTTCTTTCAATACGATTTTCGTTAATTAATTATATTTAATGTAGATTTAGTTCTTCGACAAAATATGTCACCCGTCAATGCCCGTCATTCGTTACTTCAATCTACTAAGTGCTACATAAATCGACGACCTTGTTTGGTGTCAGCTTATTCGTTGAAAAACCGATCATAATAATTCCAAATTCTGTCCTTCATGGTTATTTCAAGCGTAATAATAACAAGAGCCTTTTATTCCATGGTATCAACGACCTTCTAAACAACCTCTGAAAATAGTATCATTCCATTATACAATATGTAACAAAAACCTTGTTATGTACTGAAACAGGTGAACTAAAGCTGAACAACATTCTCCAAGGAACATTATTTTTTTCGCCTTTCCATAGTTAGTCGGTCAGCTGACCAATACATTTTGTATGGGAGTATGATTATTTTTTTTCGATTTTCGACCTCTGTTCCATGGAAAATGTTGTTCAATTTAAACAACATTATCACCTGTTTCTATATCTGACTTGACGCGAAAAAATCAGCTGTTTCGTATATAATAAATAAATAAATTTTCATATTTTCGTTATTAATTTTTGTATTAAAGAGCTGATTTTTTTTCGCGATTTTAGAGTTGGTCCCATATTAAAAATTGTTCAGTTTGATGGTCTCTATCTACCATTATTCTCGTTTAGCCATTAATTCTGTTACACGTTGTATAAGCACTAAGGAATATTGGAAACCGATTCTTTGGTTTACTGTAGTGTGAAAAATCAGCAAAAAAACTCTTGTCAAGAATATTTCGCCTTTAGATAAGGCACGCCGCACGTTTTGTGAAATCTACTACAATGGCAGCGATCTGAGGTTTGCTCTGTAATGTAAATTTTTAGACTTAGATTGCGGCAAAATTTTAACGCTAACAAGTTTGACTGTCTGTACATACCTAGCTTCCATTGTTGTATGGTTTTTTGTAATTATTTGGTTTATATCTTGAATGAGGTATGAGCTATTTTGTTGGAAATTATTTTTAATTTTGTTTTATTTGAAGTATTTTTTAACCGACTTCACAAAAAGGAGGAGGTTCTCAATTCGATTGTACTTATACTTTTTTTTTATCGTTGTTCGCGCGTATCTTCGACATTTATGGACCGATTTTGATGATTCTTTTTTTGTTCGATTGAGTTTTCTTGCGAGATGGTCCCATTTAATTTTTATTTCAATCGTTTTAGTAGTTTTCAAGAAATCTTGAAAATACTATGATTTTGCATCAACTACCTTGATGACTTTGTTTTTAATAAATCGAATTAGATGTTTCTTTTTGTTGGGAAAGGGTACTTTTAGTGTAGTCTTTTTAACCGACTTCAAAAAAAAGAGGGTTCTCTCTCAGTTTGACCTGTATTAATGTATGTTTCTCCGCGAATATCTCACGTTTGACTGAGCCAATTTTTATACGAAATAATATACGTACCTTAGAATAATTACACATAGAAGGCGAGTCCGCGTCCGTATAGTGAGGCAACTCAAACCAAGCCAGAATGGCTTGGTATGACTATTCGGCCCGTTAGTGCTCAAGTGATATTCGTGTCGAACACAACTCCCGAAAATTTCACTAAAAATGAGGGTTTACGCAATGAACGGATGTCACAATCAGGTCACATTACATCGCAGAAACACAAGAAACATTGTAGATTACATTTCACGTGTAATTAATGCGTTTGAACTTACATTTTTACGTAAAACATTCATCAAAAATAACCATGACGTGCCACTTCACATTTTACGAAAATGTTGCCAGGACGGGGAAAAAAATCTCCCGCATTTACTGTTGTTCTTTTAAAAGCAGGGATTGAAATACCGTTAAAAAAATAACGATATAAAAAAATAACGTTAAAAATACCGTTAAAACATTTTATCAGTAAATTTACCGGTAAAAATAACGTTAAAAATATATTACCGGTAAAATTAACGTTAAATATAGCGTTAAATTAAGTACCGGTAAAATTATCGGTAAAAAATTAACGTTATTAATTGGAATAACGTTAATTTAAAAATTAACGTTAAATTAACGTTATTTCAGTAAATAACGTTAAATTAAACGTTATTTCTCAAATTAACGTTAAAATTAACGTTATTTATTGACATAACGTTAATGAATGAAAGAAAATGAAATGAATGAAAAAAATCTTTATTCAAATAAGCTCACATAATGAGCGTTTTTAAATAGTCAAATAATTTTTTTGCCCTACCACCCATTATGACGTCTTTTAGCTGACAAGAAAAATGTTAAATATAACGGTAAAAAGAGTAAAAATTAACGTTATATTTAACGTTAACATTCCCTGATTAAAAGTTAAATGAGTCAATTATATTCCATGCGATTTGACAATTACTTATTTTCTATTAGGGTAGCATTGAAAAAAACGCAATGTTCTCATTGAAAATTCAAATTCAAATAAAATGTATGATGATTTATAAAGAAATTGTATGAGAAAAATTACGCAAGTACAGAAGCGTTGTGGAAAGTGGATGTCTTTTACGACCCCAAGTGGTACATATTTGTATTGCGAAATTATAAACTCGCAGAAGGTTGGTTTTATCTCGTATTAAAATGAATGTGAGTACTTATTTGTAGGTAATTTGGTATGAAATAATTTAGTCTAAAAGCTGATATCATTTAAATGAAAACTTTCAATACTAAAATAATTAATTAGGGGTGGCATAATTTTTAAATAAAGGTTTTATAAAATGATTTCTTTATACGCTGCCGCTTGCCGATGACACCGCACTCACTCGTAGTTAGCTTGTTTCACGAATCTTGCTCGATTGCTATAGTCGCACGCAGGGTTCGGGAAACAGGTAAATATTATAAAAAAATCCAAAATGGCGGCCAACTTCTTTGTTTGTGAGCTGATTTCGATAAAACTCGGTTTGGGGTACTATTTTCAAAAGAAAACAGCAACGCAATGTTAAAAATATAAAAAGTCCAAGATGGCGACCAACTTCTTTGTTTGTGAGCTGATTTCGATAAAACTCGGTTTGGGGTCCTATTTTCAAAAGAAAACAGCAATGCAATGTTAAAAATATAAAAAATCCAAGATGGCGACCAACTTCTTTGTTTGTGAGCTGATTTCGATACAACTCGGTTTGGGGTCCTATTTTCGAAAGAAAACAGCAACTAAATGTAAAAAATATAAAAATCCAAGATGGCGACCAGCTTTTTTGTTTGTGGGCCGATTTCGATGAAACTCGGATCTTGTGACTATTTTGACAAGAAAACAGCAACACAATGTTAAAAAAATAAAAATTCCAAAATAGTAGCCAATTTTTACTTATTTGTAACATTGCGTTGCTATTTTCTTGTCAAATAGTACCCTGAACCGAGTTCCATCATCGGCCAACATACAAAAAAGCTGGTCGCCATCTTGGATTTTTATATTTTTAACATTAAGTTGCTGTTTTCTTTCGAAAATAGGACCCCAAACCGAGTTTTATCGAAATCAGCTCACAAACAAAGAAGTTGGTCGCCATCTTGGATTTTTTATATTTTTAACATTGCGTTGCTGTTTTCTTTTGAAAATAGGACCCCAAACCGAGTTTTATCGAAATCGGCCCACAAACAAAAAAGTTGGCCGCCATCTTGGATTTTTTATATTTTAAGAGTGCGTTGCTGCTTTCTTGACGAAATAATACCATATTCTTATGATAGTACCCCGAACCGAGTTTCATCGAAATCGGCCCACAAACAACAAAGTTGGCCGCTATCTAGATTTTTTCATATTATTAACCTTGCGTTGCAGTTTTCTTGTCAATATAGTGCCCCAAATCGAGTTTCATCAAAATCGGCCCATAAAACGGCCACGGAAAAGTTGGCCTCCATCTTTTTCTTCTTTTTTGACATTCTTAACATCGCACAGTCGACTAACTATAGTTACAGTTAAATGGTGAAATCCATACAATCGCAACTATAAATACGACGATGGTTTCAACTTCCCTACTTTTAAGGGAAAATTTCATGTACTGGTAACATCATCTTTTTTGCTGTGTGCGTTTCGTCGAGCGTAAACACAAGCACCTTACGCACACATAAATTTCGTTTGTGCCTCACTTTTGACAGACCACTTTCTAGGAAACTATCGTTCTAGGTGTAATTATTCTAAGATACGTACATACACTACCTAATAGAGAAGGTACTTACACTAAAAATGAAAAAATAAAAATTGTTTTAAAAAACAAAAAACCGACTTCAAAAAACCTGCCTCTAAAAAGCAAGAAATAATATTCAAATCATTAGATACGCATTATCATTGTTATAATAACAAGACGTCTATTGAAGTCTGGTAGGGCTTTTAGAATAAAAAAAGGAAGTTGTACTCCAGCCCCACCCGACTTCAAATAGACGTCTTGTTATTATAACAATGATAATGCGTATCTAATGATTTGAATATTATTTCTTGCTTTTTAGAGGCAGGTTTTTTGAAGTCGGTTTTTTGTTTTTACGACAGATGTGGGCAGTTCTAACGAAGCGACACCAGATGGCGTTATTAATGTGGACTCACGGTGAAGAGGCACTAGCTAAGTCCCTCGTTGCTTGTAAGCTATATAAAGCAATGGCTCACGAAGCAGCCGAAGATGATATGGAGACGGAAGTATATGAGGAGCTCAGGCACTATGGGAAGGAGTTTGAGAATAAAGGTGAGAAGAAATATTTATTTAGTCAAAAGTTTCAGTTAAAAGTTTTAGGAAAAAGTCCTATGCCATACATTTCAACGAAATATGATTTTGTAAATAATGATCGAGTTATGTTTGACGAGACGTTATAGGCACAAAAATATTATTTTTCATTACACTTTTACTAAAATAGATATGGGTAAACTGTCGACTAACCGACATTGGGTTAACGATTTTATTATGATTGAAAATATACGCTTACAGTCGTAGGTCATCACATCAATATTGATATTAGGTCAGATAATAGTAATGTGATTGTGTTGTGTAAAATATTACGTACTACATTTTTTTTAATCAATTATATTTAGTTTCGACTAAAGAATAAAGACATAGCTGTATAAATTAACAGTTTCTTCTTGAAGTAAATAAGTTTAAAACTATATTTCGTAGTTATATACTCTTATCTCTGAAGGATATTTTCTTCAATAATGTTACCATCTTGGAAAAACGTGTTTTTTCCTAACTATGAATGCAAAACCGATCAATCATATCAGTTTTATTTCCGAAGCCAGCCAGCCATGATTGATGATAAGGCAATAACCGGTTACAAACTACATTTTTTATTTTCATAGTCACTTCAATATTCATGGTGTCAAAAAAGTTGGATACAAAAATTGAACTCTATCGTTAAAAAAAGATGTATAATATTGTTCTTATTCTGAGGAAAAAAAATAGAAATCATAATTTCCTATAGTATTTGTAGGTATAGCTTTGTATACCTACTACTCAATACTCATATCAAGATACATTTTAATCTTTAAAAATATAAAAAAGGAGGTTTATCTCTTTTTAATCGTTCCGTATATAGTGCAGAATAACACGACACTTGCTTGCGCTGAAGCAAAAGTTTACATCAGGTAAACACTTTCCCATTTAAGTCTCGAACAAATTAAACAACGCAGGCGGAGCTTCAAGCTTCACGCAAACCCTACCCCGATTGAGTGCCGTCTAAGTAGCTTAAACTTTCAGCGCTCGAGCTTCTGGATTACTGTTATCGGCAAGACGACGACCAAGCGCAGCAATTGCTTACTTGCGAGCTACAGAACTGGTCCGGACAAACGTGCCTGAGCCTAGCCGTCGCCGCCAACCATAGAGCCTTACTAGCACATCCATGCTCCCAAATTATATTAGCCGACTTATGGATGGGTGGACTCAGAACCAGAAAAAACACCAACTTGAAGGTATCCAACTTATTATCCACCGTTTACATCCCTTCTTTTTCTATGTTAACGCACAGATTATCATAGGCACGTTTATCATCAGTAGATTCAGTGTTAGATAATAACAAAAATAACTTAATAATGATTAGGCGATACTATGATATTCGATGTCTGTGATTCAATGAAACGCTTAGATAAGTACTTTGAGATTCTGCATGCCATGCCTAATGACGCCGATTATGCAAGTGAAACCTTAAAGGTTATTTTGTTTGATTCCTTAATTCTCGTATTTGTTTTTGACGTATCTTTGCACATTGTTGATCTTCTTTCAATAATTTACTGTATGTTTTATTTGTACATAAATAGCAGATTTCTGCTGAATTGTGCTATTTTTACTTCTAGTTGGTAGATGTCATAAATTTAGAAGCTGCTTTTCACCAAATCCAACTCTCACACATTCTCACTTATCGCTCAAAAATTTTTCATCTTAGTTGTTTCGTGTTGACTGTTAATCTATGACTTTTGGATCGTCACTTGCACAACCGCCGTCCGGGTTAGTCGTAGCATGAATCGCTTGAGTCAAAGTGATTAGCATCGACCCAGCAGCGTTTCGTTTGCCACATCGGCTTTGTCGTGATGTCAAGGTAATTCTGAGCCTGCTGTGTCCGCTGTACATTCTCCAACTGGAGTTCAAGTCGAAGGAGGAACTGCAGCTCATGCCGCAGACAGAGGAGGAGCATCTTGAGAACGAAAGCATGGAGGATGACAAGAGCACCAGGGATCCGAACGATGCTGAGGTACTGTTTTGTTTAGTTGCTTATCATCACGCTTCATCCATCCCATTGATATGCCATTAACTAGTTTATTCCAATGAATTCCTATCAATATAGGACTACCATGGTATAAAGTATAGTTCAGTCCTTACGAAATTATTTACTACACTTGTCAATTTTAATAAAATTAATGAATTTTTAATAATTTAAATTCTATACGATCACTTCTAATTACAATTACAACCAGACAAAGCTTTCTTGAGCTGAGCATTACATGGTCTTCTCGTCTTAGAATATTACGCTACTTTTAAAGTTAATTTTAAAACAATAAATATGCTGATTCATGGTAGAGGTATGCAATCATGTAACCTGTACAGGGCTGATGCGTTTATCAAATCAGATTAAGCTTGCAATCCATTACCGTGCAAACGACTACCTGCAGACTATTTACACCGAAATCCTGATTGCGTTGCCTTGTTAAATTGAAAATTCTCAATTTGATTTTGGTTTCGGGTTGGATTGTAAGGTTTATAATAAAATGTCTGTTTTAATCCAGCTAATTAATACGATATTTATGAATGGTTGGAAATACTTTCACACTTTGATTACGATTTTTGGAATGCTAATGTTCTTGAAGATATGAAATTGAACCTGTTGCCTAATGTAGGTGGGGATTGTGAAGAAGAGAACGCTATCTATCAAGAAGATAATCCCCCCGGGACAACAGAGTAAAACCGTTAAGGTAGAACGCGCAACGTCCATTCTATACTTCTGTTCGGATCGACGATTGTGATATGAACACAAAATTGCACAATAGATATTGAAAGAAACACACGATATAGCAATCTTCGATATCTCACATAGTATGGAGATTTTTCTGTAGATTAAATTATAAAAAGTTGTAAGCACTAACACATTTCTCAAAATAGTAATTCGTTTTTTATTAGTTCAAATGTTACTTTACTTATATTTTAATTTATTTTTGATTACAATGTGATTTGAGTGTTTACCGTACGTGTTATTCTGTTTTATTATAAGTTACTTACCTGTTACTTAAGTCAACACTTGAGTATATCGCACGCCGTAAAACAAAAAGTGTCTACACTGGAGTACTCATAAAATTCTCAACTATCCCCACACATGTGAAAAGCAACGTGTTGTGTTCGTATTACTGTATCGCACACATGCAAAAAATTTCAAACAGGGCTCGATTCTTGTGCTTAATCGAATTCGAGAACTACCTGTCTTGCTCTCTACTCTTAACTGGAGGTATAAGAGAGAGCGAGTGAGGTTGTTTTCCAGCTGAATTTCGAGCGCATGAGAATAAACATGTTGTAAAACGTTTCGTCTATAGCTTTACGTGGATGTAGGCTTTCGTGGCGTTTCATGTATCTCCCTTCACACCTTTCGTAGTCTCCCCGAGCCTTTATTGGCCGCGTTATCCGTTTATGACTCACCTTAAATTTTACCACTTCACATGCAACCTTCAAGAAAGTGGAATTTATGGTCGTATCAAAAGAATCCACAGAGTTTTTCATCTTATGAAATTGTTTCAATAACACCAATAATGAAAATCTTATGCGAAATTGCGAAAGTATGTGGTTTTTACGACGTCTTTCAGCAAAACGGGTTGTCTAATTAAAAAATATAAAAGGGCCCAGAATTTTAATAAAGAGCAAAGTGAAGCATAAACGGTGACTTTCTTATGAGAAAATCTCAATATTGCGTCGATGTCGTAGTTAGTTTAATATTATTACCAACAACTTGATGTGAAGCTATTTCCTTGGCGTTGAACTCAAGTTTTATTACTAAATGGTCTTGCAATGCTTTTTTATTTATCTTTTCAACTTTACTATTACAATTATCAACATAATAATATTTTATAGTCTTGCATCTTGAGCGGCAGATTTCCAAAATACTGTCTGCTTATTAATATTTCGCCTGCGTTTGTCTATAAGCTTCAACTAACTTCACTGATCAGCTAAATGTGGCGTTCATTTGATTAGAATGAGATTCTATCTTTTATTATACGAACATGTTATTGTAAATGTTTATACGTATTTGTCTGGACTCAAGCAGGCGTTGATTGGGTCAGGGGCCGAGTGTGAAACCCGGGTCGATCAGAACGGGAAAGTGGGGAAAATAGGATGGGAGCCGTCGTACAGTAGGGAGCTGCCTGAGCACCACGCGCCGGAGGACAAGAGGATGAGGCCCCTGAGGCTGAGGAAGAAGATTTACGAGTTCTTCACGGCACCGATCACCAAGTTTTGGGCAGACTCGGTAAGTATACTGAAATTGTTTTTACATTATTGTACGTACACCGGTTTTCAAGGTGTATAGTTATCTCTGAGTTCCCGAGTTCTATCCCTGGCTGTTTCAATTCAGAAAAATGAACTTTTTTTATATTGACTCAGGTCTGGGTGTTTGTAATTCCACCGTTGTCTCTGATTTCCATATGACAAGTTATTTGATTAACTACTTACTTTGAAATCAGGGATTGCGATGATGTAAATCATTTAAAAACTTAATTCAAAGTCTTTTCGTTTTATGACCTATTTTATAAATATTTTCTTAACATTCTCATATCAGTATCATTTATTTTTAGCAAAATATGTCGTTAAAACCAAACAGTAATCTTTGACATTCCATTGCCCATAATTACGTCCAAAAGACCACTATTCCCATAGAAAAAGTTGTTTCAACTCCGATAGTTATTGTTTCATAAATATTTCGAAACTTGTTCTTTCTCTCATAATGGAATGTTCAGTGAATCGGATTAACTCTGTTGAATGTTCTGAACTTATCGCTAATGAAATCTGCATTCTGGAAAATGTTCAATAATACGCTATCATGTTTTTTAAAAGAGTAAGCTCTGGCCCCTTTATGATAAACTAAGACAAATTTTACATCTAGTATAACCAAAATGATACGAATATAACGTCAAACGTAAGTCAGGAGTAATATTGTTAAGTAATATTTTTGGTTAAACAAGTGCCCTGTTTATCAAAACTTACAAGTCTACAAGTACTTTATATTATACAAGAAAAAAATTACAAGTTCATGTAAATTAGGTCTTTTCCCAAATAATTCATGCAAGACACTTGAAAAATTGTCAGATGGAATGGAGAGTCGCCGGACACCCTCAGAAATACTCAGTATTTTCCATTGAGTTTTTTACAAGTTTTTTTTACCAGTTTTGTTTTTTTTATTAACGAAATCACTAACGTAAGATTGAAAACATATTAGTTAAATAAACAAAAATATTTGTAGCGTTTAATTTAACGTGTTTTGATAAACGGATCTGTGGAATAATTATTTTCATAAGGAAAGTGCTTGTTAGGGTTCCGTACCCAAAGGGTCAAAACGGGACCCTATTACTAAGACTCCGCTGTCCGTCTGTCTGTCTGTCTGTCCGTCTGTCTGTCTGTCACCAGGCTGTATCTCATGAACCGTGATAGCTAGAAAGTTGAAATTTTCACAGATGATGTATTTCTGTTGCCGCTATAACAACAAATACTGAAAACAGAATTAAATTAATATATAAGGGGGGCTCCCATACAACAAACGTGTTTTTTTTCCGTTTTTTGCTCGATATTAATAACGACAACAGGTAGATAGTTGAAATTTTCACAGATGATGTATTTTTGTTGCCGCTATAACATCAAATACTGAAAACAGAATAAAATTAATATTTAAGGGGGGCTCCCATATAACAAACGTAATTTTTTTGCCGTTTTTTGGTACGGAACCCTTCGTGCGCGAGTTCGACTCGCACTTGGCCGGTTTTTTTTTTAAAGTACAAGACTTGTAAGTTTTGATAAACAGGGCATAGGTGTAAAGTGCCAAACTGTAGTGCGTAGGGCGAAAAAGGTACCTAAATTAGGTGTACGTTTAGCTTATATTGTTGGGTTATACGAAACGAGCGAAAAAAACTCAAACTTTTATATGGGTATTGTCCATTAGTAATAGGCCTACACTACGGATAAAAGGTTGTACTCGTATGTGCCTTTTTAGGGTTCCGTAGCCAAAATGGCAAAAAACGGAACCCTTATAGATTCGTCATGTCTGTCTGTCTGTCTGTCTGTCTGTCTGTCTGTCTGTCTGTCTGTCTGTCTGTCTGTCTGTCTGTCCGTCCGTATGTCACAGCCACTTTATTCCAAAAGTATTAAGACTACATAGTTGAAACTTGGTAAGTAGGTGTATTCTATGAACCGCTTTACGATTTTTACACAAAAATAAATAAAATAAAAGATTAAGGGGGGGCTCCCCATACATGGAACTGAAACTGAAAATATTTTTTTTCATCAAACCAATACTTGTGGGATGTCTATAGATAGGTCTTTAAAAATGACATTGAGGTTCCTAAGACTATTTTTTTTCAAAGTCAACCGTTTGAAAGATATCTGCCGCCAAAGTGGTAAAATGTGTGTCCCCCCCCCTTCAACTTTTAAAGTAAGAGGGTGAAAAATCTAAAAAAAATATATGCTATAGATCTTAATAAACACTTTCAACGAAAATTGGTTTGAACGAGATACAGTAATTAGTTTTTGAGATATAGTACATTTTCCAAAACCGCAAATATAACTTTGTCATTCATACAAACACTGTGAAAAACAAAGTTATTTTTTCAGACGAAAAATGATAGCGGTATTAAAATATGGTATGGTATATAATGTACCTACGGAACCCTACTGCGCGTGGCCCGACACGCACTTGGCCGGTTTTTTGATACTGGCAACTTGACAAATGTAGCCCTAATTGAAATTGTTTTTACGCTCATAAAACGTTGCAAACATCCAAATGAACAAAAAATGCCTTAGGACTTATATTAATGACAGTGTGCTTCACCCATGTTCTATTTCTAACATAAAGTTCCATTAAACAGTTTTCCTGCTTCCTCACTAAGCTTTCTTTCTGAGTAGGATGTGGGAATAGTAACAAGGTTTTATATATTTTTTGGTATGCTGTCATTGCCCAGGAAAATATTTGAGTTACTCCTCTGACAAAAATCATAGGTACCTACTCAAATCGTTTTTACAAGTTGCGAAGAATATCTTTAATTGCGTAGTTTCTCGCTACAATAAATCTTTACGGTGTAGCCACCACACAGATGTGTGTGTGTTACAGAATTTGTTTAGTATGTAAAATTAAAGGTAATAATGCTACCACCACCCTATACTTTTTGAAGGTAACATAAGTTTTTGTTAATTTCCTTTATTTGTTTAAACGTGTTTATGGTATGTTATTATATAACTACCACCTATAGTTATATAATGTATGAAACCTCAAAGGAAATAAGTTTTCGGCAATTGCGGCTATCATTAGGGGTATTCCCATTAAAACTAATAGTGATATTTTCGGTAAGCAATCAAGTCCCGTGGAGGCCACAAAGGGTATTATAGTGAATAGTAAACTACGAAATTACCCCATTAACTTGTTTTATGTGTAGGTTTTGCTCCTTATGATTTAGAGAAAATGATAATTAAATAAGTACCTATAAAACATTTTGAACCATTTATGATAATATTTAAATGCTGAAGCTAGCTTAAGATAAAAAATCCTGTCTGTTTAGTTCGACCATACACAACCTTTACACAACCAAAACTTTTTAAACTCAAAAACACAGTATTGTTGGGAGGTCCTGTCCTGTGACCAGGGACCGGAAAACCCCTTTCTTTGGCAACCGAATTGATAGGGAAACCCTATTAAAAAGCTTACCAAATGATAGGGTTTCCCTTTCGTTAGGATTAGTCGACGACATGCTTACCGTATTGATAGGGTTTTTTTAAATTAAGTCTATGAAATACCCAATCAAAAACCCTTTTAACGGTTAGCGGTTCATGAAATACCCATTCAAAACCCTTTTAACGATAAGCGGTTCCGGTCCTTCGGCCCAGGTGGAACTAGGTATAAATTGCTTGAACACGTTTTAAAACCCCTTCATAGGGTTTCCCCGATAGGGTTTTCGTATTCGGTAAGTCCTTACTTGGGTTACCCTTTCGATACTCGATAGGGTTACCGTATTGATAGGGTTACCGTATCGATAGGGTTTTTGAAAACAAGTCTATGAAATACCCAATCAAAAACCCTTTAACGGTAAGCGGTTCCGGTCCTTGCCTGTGACTCTAAAGTTTGATTATTTTGACTTTCGTCATGTCATGATCATGACAGATAGTAATACCACAGTGTGTTTTTTGAACAGTGATAAAATTTTGTGGTATGGCTTAGACCATCAAACTGAACAACTTTGTCTATGGGTCCAACTTCATCAGATCAAAAAAATATTCAGCTGTTCCATAGAAAACATCAATATCTACTCGACCAAAATGTATGTAACACCTGATATTTTTTTTGCTCTGATTAAGTTGGTCCCATAATGTTGTTCAGTTTGATGGTCTAAGCCCCACCACAAAAATTTTATCACTGTTCAAAAAAACATACTGTATATTGTTATGTCATCAATGTCATTATATTATAACATACAATGTAACCAACATTATATTACTAATTAATGTCTTTTGTTTTTATTTTATTTTATTTTATTGAATCTATTACAATGAATATCCTTCCCCCTATCCTCTGATAATAATCAGCTGTCGTTTACAGAAATCGCCATGTTTGATCCTATTTTTGATCTTCCCCTAAGTGATAATTGATATCAACTGCGCGTGTGAATAGAAATTGTCCTACATTTTTACAGAGAAAACAAACATTATCAGAAAAATGAGCTAAAAAAGCATATTTTGATTCTTTTTACGTTTTAGAGCAAGGAAATTCGTAAATATTGTAATTTCTTAGGTTTTCGTTAGCATATTGAAGCCAGCTGTTGCAACAGAATCTATTGAATATTTTAATTTTAATCTTAGAATAATAACACCTAGAAGCCGAGTCCTTGTTGTACCTATGTAAAGTGTGTCAAAAACCAGCCAAGTGCGTGTCGGGCCACGCGCAGTAGGGTTCCGTAGTTATCGTATACCATACCATTAATTATTGAATACCACTAATTTTCCGTCTGCAAAAATAACTTTGTTTTTCATAGTGTTTGTATGAAATTATATTTGCGGTTTAGGAAAATGTGATATATCTCTAAAAATTATAACTATTTCTCGTTCAAACCAATTTTCATTAAAAGTATTAATTGGGATCTACGGCATATATTTTATTTAGATTTTTCACTCTCTTATTTTAAAAGTTAAAGGGGGGGGGACACTCATTTTACCACTTTGGCAGTGTATATCTTTCAAACGGTTGACTTTGAAAAAAAATAGTTTTAGGAACCTCAATGTTATTTTTAAAGTCCTACCTATAGACCCCTCGCACGTATAGGTTTGATGAAAAAAAAAATCAGTTTCAGTCCCATGTATGGGGAGCCCCTCCTTAATCTTTTATTTTTTTATTTTGATGTAAAAACCTTAGAGCGGTTTACAGAATACATCTACCTACCAAGTTTCAACTGTGTAATCTTAATAGTTTCGGAATAAAGTGGCTGTGACATACGGACAGACAGACAGACATGACGAAACTATAAAGGTTCCGTTTTTTGCCATTAGGCTACGGAACCCTAAAAAGGGCCAAATTGGCTTGACTTGGCAAGATTTACATCCTTCATGCGTTAGGTACCTAACTAAAATTCATCCAATCCAATATATATCTCATCCAATATATTTTTGTATACAAAATATATATTTTATTATAATATGCTATACTAATTACTTTCAGTTGAGTAACGGAACAAATAAGTTGGCGTCTTTTTTTTCACTTAAAAGCAACGGGTAAAGTTTGCTTTATTTATTTTGGTTTATTATTTAAAACTGACTCGAATTTAAAGTCCTACTTTAGCCACTGTTTTTACACGCAAAAAATTAAATTGGAGCAAACAATCTTGTAAATCAAGTTAGATAAATAACATTTAAGGCAGATTCACACATATCAGTGAAATCTCAGTTCTGTTACAGTTCCGGCACCGTGATAATTATTCTTTCATACATTCTCTATGAACGCGTCCACACCTGTCAGTGTCAGTGACGAGATAGTGCTATCATTGTCAGTGAACGCGTGTTCATAGATAATGTATGAAAGAATAATTATCACGGTGGCGGAACTGTGACGGAACTGTGACTTCACGGATATGTGTGAATCAGGCTTTATACTTAAAGACGGTAACACTCAATTTTGTTTTCAGATCGCCTATATATTGTTCCTATTGATGTTTACTTATACAGTATTAGTAAAAATGGACCCGACGCCATCGTCGCCAGAGATATATTCTATATGTTATATAATAACTTTCTTATGTGAGAAGATAAGAGAAATCATTACGTCCGAGCCTGTTGCTATTAGGTAAGTAATGAAGATAAGTAAATAGTTACCTTACTGCCGTTATTTTTATATGTAGCAAAAGCGATTTATCATAACCGAAGCTTATGCGATTTTTAATTTTTTTCTATCATCAAAGTGGTTTTTTTTTGTTTTTTTTTCATTTCAATTTCCATTTAACTAAAGCGCTGGCTAACGGTGTTTAAAAAATCGAATCGAATAATGTATGTTATTGTCATAAGTATTCCCGCAAGCATACAACCCAGCGATATTTAAGGCCCGAGTGAATAGGCTTTTTCTGGGCAAACTCGCTCCATCTTCAGCCTCTTCTTAGCCTTATGGTTCTCGAATGTGGCCAAGAGTAAGCCCATTTAATGTAAAAAAAATATGTAGCTAACGCGCTGTCTCGTGAAAAGGAAGTCAGCAACTTATGCTAGCTAGGGTCACACTATATTTTTGATGAACCTTGAATGAAGGTGTTTTGTCAACAGATTTTTGACGTTTATTCGATCCTGATGTGAACTCGATCTCGTTAATTCCAATCGAGAGTAGGGGGGCAGTTCTTAATTCATTAACTTATTTTTTAAATTGTGAACTTTCTTACAAACAAGAAATGGATTTTAATATATTATAAAGTTTAGAGTTATTTCATGTAAAATTTAACTTAAGTTAAGCCATAAAGTTGTGTGCTTGTTGAGTTGCTAGCCCGCTCTCATATTTTGCATACGATCTGGCGAGCACTATGAATTCAAATTAAGTGGTGGCGCTATTTATAGCTAGCGCTCTGGTTTTAGATGTAAAGTTACATGCAATAAATAAAAGTAGAGCATAATACTATATGGCCACTACATAAGGTAGAACCAAGTTATTTAAAAATACTGAAACAGGTGGTAACAACTTTCGCCAAGGAACTTAGGTCGAAAATAATTTTTTTTGGCTTTTCATAATAAGTCAGTCAGCTGGCCATAGCCATTATTGTATGGGTGTTTGATATTTTTTTTTCCTTTTTCGACTTAATTTTCTTGAAGAAAGTTGGTAAGTTTAAGCTATCACCAGTTTCAGTATTATTACATCATTTATTTCCTCCTTATGCAGTCCCTAATTTATTCGCCATATTGTCTCGAATTAGAATGTTTCGGAATTAAAAAGATGCACGCCTGTAGTACACCCATAACCATAAAGTTAATATTACCTTCATGTACCGCAAGTAGGTTCCTCCATGAGTTCGACAAGCGAAACAAATGCGAACAGCCTGGGGGTCAAGTCTGCTAATGTTTTCGTCAAAATCGTAGTTCAGTGGTGTTCTAATGATAATGCTTTTTGACACAGTTCTTGTTTCTTAAACCCAAAATCAAGACACAATATGTTTCCGTTTTGGGTTTAAGAAACACAATGTGATTCAGTTTTGGGTTTAAGAAACAAGAACTGTGTCAAAAAGCATTACCATTCAAACATCATTGAACTACGATTTTGACGAAAACTTTACCAGACTTGACCTCCTGTTCTAAAGCATAGATATTTCACGCGCGATTCCACCCGCTCGGCTGCGACCGTTGACGATAGTTTGACACACGAAAGTAATGACGTGAAACCGCTACGTAGATGAACCTTATATCCTCGTCGATAGAAAACTAACTCATAGCGGAACTATGGCGTAACCACCGCGGTACCGCTGGCACGGTTTCGCGGCGAAGGTCTGCTACAGGCGTCAACAACTTTCTTAACGTACGACGCTGGTCCCGCCTGCATTACTCCACAAAATCCAATGGCATTGTGGAGTACATCAGAATAAAAGCCAAATATACGCTGAGGGCGAGCGGTTGGAGTCCCGCCACAACGTGAACTTCAATTCATTTGTGGTGAGGGTGCCGACTGAACATCTGTCGACCTTCATGAACGAAGATTTTTGGCCGAAGGGTGTCCTATTCCGCCGGTTTAGAGGACGGCTACCGGACACTACGTTGCGTAACACGTCGCCGCCTTCTATACGTGTAAATAAATAGTTAAAATAAATAGTTAAGATATATATTATGTATGTTAGTCTGTAAGGTATTTATTATATGGGCCTAATATTGTAAATGATATTTGTTGCCTGAAATAAATGATTATTATATTATTAAATCATACAATCTTTTTGCAGACATAAGTTCAGTGTATGGGCATGGAATATGTGGAACACATATGACGCAGGCTTCATCATCTTCTTCCTTGTGGGCTTGACCCTCAGACTGAGGGCCAGCTCCATGGACGTTGGCCGGGTCATATACTGCGTCGATATCATATATTGGTACTTAAGGATACTAAATATATTGGGCGTTAATAAGTACTTAGGTTGGTTCATTGCTTATTTTAAAACAAATTGAGTATTTAAATTTTGTGTTAACTTTAAAAAATAACGCTTTTTCAACGTCTGAAAAAATCTGAAAATGTTGTCTAAATTCTCAGGGCAAGATATTTTTGTTTTGTAGCTACTACTATTATTATTTAAGATATTTTTACTCAAATAGACACACTTGCGAACTCCAAATCGAAAGATATTTTTGTAAGTTTCGAGTTCATGAAAGCTTCACTCACGACGCATTTTTTTGGAAGCACTCACTGAGTGTTTGTTATAGCTTAAGTAAGACATTATTACTATCTAAATAGTCTACATTTTTCTAAAACAAAGAATTAACATTATTTTATTACGTCTTCAGCAAAAATCATTAATGGAAATGATTGTACCGCAGATGTACGAAACATAAATATGTTTAGTTTTTCTTAAAATCTTGAACAAATATTAGTTTTATTGTAAGTCAATCCTAAATGGTTAAGATATGAATGATTTATAAATTATTTATTTTATTTTAGCGAATAAATTCTTGAGTATCGTTACAAAAATATAGGTTCAGTCGCCGTGTAGATAATAATTATTGTTAATGTTATGAAAACTGGGTCAAAATAATTCACTGAAACATGAATAAACAATGCTTTCAGTTGAAAAGTAAATTACTTATTAATTGGACTAACTACCAGTAATTAGACAACCTAAATCAAATATGTATTTCAATACAATACAGTTAATGGTAAATATGGTAATTGCGGTGAAGTTTGAACATTACTTTTATTTTGAAATGTTTGGATCTGTGAATTGTTGAATTGTTCTGTTGTTAAAACTAAAGTTTCAGCACAGAATACAATAGTGAAAAAGTGATAGATACAGTCCCAACAAACTTCTAAAATTATTTAGTACCTACACACACACACACACACACACACACACACACACACACACACACACACACACACACACACACACACACACACACACACACACACACACACACACACACACACACACACACACACACACACACACACACACACACACACACACACACACACACACACACACACACACACACACACACACACACACACACACACACACACACACACACACACACACACACACACACACACACACACACACACACACACACACACACACACACACACACACACACACACACACACACACACACACACACACACACACACACACACAAATAGCAGCCCTAATAAAATTTAACTACAGTCCTAATGATTCAACTTTTTGCACACAGGTCCTCTAGTCACAATGATGGGTAAAATGGTGAAAAATATGATATACTTTGTGGTGCTATTATTGGTGGTGCTCATGTCCTTCGGGGTGGCCAGACAACAAACTTCTAAAATTATTTAGTACCTACACACACACACACACACACACACACACACACACACACACACACACACACACACACACACACACACACACACACACACACACACACACACACACACACACACACACACACACACACACACACACACACACACACACACACACACACACACACACACACACACACACACACACACACACACACACACACACACACACACACACACACACACACACACACACACACACACACACACACACACACACACACACACACACACACACACACACACACACACACACACACACACACACACACACACACACACACACACACACACACACACACACACACACACACACACACACACACACACACACACACACACACACACACACACACACACACACACACACACACACACACACACACACACACACACACACACACACACACACACACACACACACACACACACACACACACACACACACACACACACACACACACACACACACACACACACACACACACACACACACACACACACACACACACACACACACACACACACACACACACACACACACACACACACACACAAATAGCAGCCCTAATAAAATTTAACTACAGTCCTAATGATTCAACTTTTTGCACACAGGTCCTCTAGTCACAATGATGGGTAAAATGGTGAAAAATATGATATACTTTGTGGTGCTATTATTGGTGGTGCTCATGTCCTTCGGGGTGGCCAGACAAGCCATCCTGTACCCAGATAAGGAAGCTAGTTGGTACTTAATAAGAGAAGTAAGTACCTACTATACATATATATCTTTATAAGTATGCCTTTAAATTAAAAAAGATATACAGGAGTCTTTATGAAGTGTACAAATAAAAATTGCTTGTAAAATCGAGTCGCCACCTTAGGTTTGCAATTCGATTTGACTAGCGATTTTCGATAAAAAGCTATATTCGACTAAAATCGCCCGAAAAAGCGACCCTTGTAAGTGCTTCATAACTATACCAATAAGTTGCAACAAAGTCGTCGTAAGTATAGTAGAGTACCTAACCAAACAAAATTTGTGTTAGTAATGCAATTAGGGGCCGCAATCCTCGATCTAATTAATTAATTTAAATGGATTTACATCTGAAGCCTAACTAACACTATGAAGCCTACGAAATCTCAATTTATTATTTATAACCTCGTCTAACTGAATTTCATACCTCGTAAAGCTTACTTAACTGTGATTTGTAGTTTAAATTTCTAAATTCTCAAGAAAAGAATAGCTAATTTTATTTTCAGTTTAAGTATGTTTCCACAAGCAAACTTATAATATATATATATATATATATATATATATATATATATATATATATATATATTATAAGTAACATTAAGGGTACGTTTACAAAATCAACAAAAGCTTAATAAAGTTGCAATGCGATAATGCAACTGTAACCTGCATGTTGTTTGCGGTGAAATCACATCAGACGCATCCAAAATAGAACGTGATGCACATTATTCTCATACACTGATTGTCTGTTTACGTACAATGATTCCATTTACATGAATAATTTAACGAATTCATCGACTTTTACACCCGTATTCATAAACGTTACTATGAGGTCTCACAGTACCCACGTACGCACAACATCCCACGAATCAAACGTACTACGTAACAATAAGCGAACCATTCACAGCCTTCCCTACTCAAGACCAACATTCTATGCGTTTGAACGCTACGCTTACTTAATAATAAACGTTGCGTTGCTTTAAAATAAGCAGTAAACTATTAAATTAAATTGCGTGGCGTAAGCTTCTCATTTCCATACAATACATCAATCTGTGATTTACATAAATTTGCGACATGTTATTTAATCGTCTATTACTCATTAGCGTAGCGTAGCGTTCAAACGTATACGCAAATATGTTCGCGTAGTCAAGGGTTGTTTGAGTGTAGTTTGTGAATATGGGTGTAAGTAAATACTCACTGTTACCCATTTTTTACGTATTCATTGTATTGTTTAACATTGTTTTCCATCATTTGTGTATTTTCTCCGGACTAACACAGTTAAGCATCGTATATAAGGTCCTTCTTAAATAGTGCACAAAATTTTAAGGAGTCAATGTACTCATGCATACAAACAATTTTTACTATGGTACCAACATTGAAATCGCGAAAAAAAATCAGCTGTTCCATACATTTTGATCTATTCGATTTTAAATTTTTTTCATGCCATTTATAGACTGTAAGTTTGTATGAGCGACTTTCGTAAAACCCAGTGAGAAATAAATTCATTTTATAATATCTATTTAAAAAATCGCAATTAAAAATAATTTTCATATTTATGTGTATAATTTTTGTTAACCATCATCATGCATAAAATTTGATGTACCTAATAATACACCTCCATTGTCACAAAGGTGATTAAAATCCAATTCATCCAAGGTTTAAGTGACACAAAACGGAACATGACTATTCCAAAGCCAGGGCCTGATTTACCCACAGGCTTATAAGGCTTAAGCCTAGGGCGCAAGGACCAGGGGGGCGCTTAGCTTCAAGCAATCCTTGCAAGCACCACTTATTTAAAAAATAAAATTTTGAAATTTTAAAATGCACGCGTAAAATCTTGCTTGGGTTTGGACCAATTCAGATGGACTTTCACCCATTCATCCCCGACCTGACACACAGATGTGCCCCATGGTGCGACCAGGCAGAGGCACAAACGCACACCCAGCTCGCAAACCTCTAAAACAAAAAAGACTGCACGTGCGGCACTAAAAAGTCGAAACATGAAAAAAACAGAATGGTCATTCTTTGTTTACACAATGAATAGGTAGGTAGGTAAAACGTTAGAAATAAAAACTTTAACCAAATTTCGCTTTGACCGGGCCCGAGTAGTAGAGTTAAATTTTTGTCATTCGTTACGTATTTGGTGATAGTGACAGGCGTGCTCACAACTCACGTAGGTATTGATTGTGATATTTGTGATTGATAGACACGTTGTTTTTTTTAAAAGTATTACTTACATAGTTTTGTTCGTTTTATTGAAAATGTAAAATGAGTGTTAATGAAAGTACTTCGATTGTGAAAAAACCAAGTGGAGCCAACCAAGTAATAATGAAAATATTTTTGTGCTTCAAAAAAAAGTGGAGAGATTCCTTGAGATCATTGTTTAAAGTTTAAAAGTACTTAAGCCTTTTAATTTTGGCAGGTCAATACATTAATAATAGTATATATGAAAATTTAGTTTATGTAAGGAAACACAAATGATTAATTTGCTAATAGCGATACTCACTATATAGTTCCATAAAGTATAATCCTGTTACCTATATTTGGTAACGATAACACTTATACAGTTTGTAAATATTAATACTTATTTCTGTTCTTGCACCTGTTCTTCTTGTTAGTTAAAAAAGTCTGGAACGGGTGGTAGGAAAATATAGACTAGTCAAAAGCACTTAATTAATTATGGGAATTAATTGATTGAGTGACTGGAAATAATTAAAAGCGACTGTTACTGGGATATTTAAATACTAAACCTGGCAGCGGTTTATTTTTTGGGTGATAAAATAACTAAACGCGTGACTAACTGTGGATTACAAAAATACGTAAAACGGACGACTAAATGTGGGAGACAAATAATTTAAGTTAGCAGTGAAAATTCTAAATGAGTGACAGAAATACTGAGTGGGCAACTGTTATGCCAAGTAGGTAACAACTATACATACCTATAACTGATTTAAAAGCTGCTCAACATGGTATTTTGTTATCTCGATTAAGATAATAAGCACCTTTATTAATAAAAATAATACATGCAAAATTTTAAACGTTTTGTGTGCCCTAAGGTTGTTGCCCAAATAGTAATTTGGTCGCCCGTTCTGAATAACTAGTTACTCAATTTGTATTTTAAGGTCACCCATTTTCAACATTTGTAGTCGCCCTCAGTCCGTCACCCACTTAGTATTTCAGAACGATATATTCAGTATTTTTGATACCCAAAATGGGAATTTATTGTTATCCGATTAAGTACTACCTACTAGTTAATTATTAAATTTATTTAAACAAATATATTTTTACTTTGACTGTGACTTTGCATACACATTGTCAGAGGTAGAGAAAAGGGCATACATAGGGTACCTTTTATCTCAAAAACACTTACCTACTTGTTCCCGAGGGATAGAAAAATAGGTAACTTTCCACGCAAGCAAAGTCGCGGCCGGTAGCTTAACATAAAAAAAATCAGTCTGTCGAATTAATAACATCCTCTTTTTTTAAGTCGGTTAAAAAATCAGGGTAGGCTCAGGAAGGAATATAAGGCAGGGGGGCGCCTGTTCATAATTAGCCTAGGGCTGTTAAAACCCTAAATCAGGCACTGTCCAAAGCAATAGTTTCTGTTTATTTGTAAGACGAATAGTGTTGTGTCCAAGTTCTAAAATGTCACCAACTTCACCCATTACTCCATTACTAACATTTCCAGGTTTTCTTTCAACCGTACTTCATGCTATACGGTGAGGTTTTCGCGGAACAAATGGCACCCCCTTGCGGTCCACCCGACTACGAGGAGTGTCGTGTGGGGCATTGGGTGCCTCCCGTCGTGATGAGCGTCTACCTCCTCATTGCTAACATATTGCTAGTCAACCTCCTCATTGCCGTGTTCAACAATATATTTATCGAAGTCAACGGGGTATCACACCAGGTTCGACGCTCGACGTTTCTGGAATGTCGTACAACGCGATTAATTTGGCAATGCACATGAATTCACTAATTTCAGAACGCTTGCGGTACAAAATGACCTATAAAGGCCTACTCAAACCTGAGCGGTATCCGCTATCGCCGTGGGTAGCCGTAATACCCGAGCGAAATCCCGCTGGGTATTTGGTATGGCATTTCGCAGCAATTCGAAACTAGAACGGTATACCAGGGGGTCAAGTCTGTTAATGTTTACGTCAAAATCGTGGTTCGATTGTGTTTGAATGCTAATGCTTTTTGACACAGTTCTTGTTTCTTAAACTCAAAACAGAAACACGTTGAGTTTCTTAAACCCAAAACGGAAACACATTGTGTGTCGATTTTGGGTTTAAGAAACAAGAACTGTGTCAAAAAGCATTACCATTAAAACACCATTGAACCACGATTTTGACGTTAACATTAGCAGACTTAACCTCCAGAGAGGTACGCGATACGTACCGCGTGTTTGGCGAAACTTTTACTTTCTCCGGGGACGCACTCCGCGCCGCTCCCCCGCAGCGCTCGCGTCGCGCGGCAGTACTGCTACCGGCTCCGGTAGCGGTAAAAGTAGCGGTTACCGCTCAGATTTGAATAGGCATTTAATCTGGAAATTCTTTGCCATTCTCGAGTGAAGTTGCAGCGGATCACAATCTGTTGTCAATTTAATCGCATTGTGTAAGTGTTGTAGATCGGCCTGTTGCGAGATTTGATTACGGTTAGCGACTTTAAAGTTTAGTTGGTAGTTTGATGTAGGTTTTTGTTTTTAAATAGATTTTTTTAATTGTAGATTATCATTTCGTTTTTAAATTTTCTTTTTGTTTATCGTTTTTTGTTTTTTCTCCTTCTTTGTAGGTGTTCTTCCAGCCTTACTTCATGTTGTATGGAGAGGTATTCGCTCCGGATATTGACCCCGCCTGCGGTAAGGACGTCACTGACCGGAAGTGCGTCACGGGCAGATGGATCACCCCGATAGCAATGACGATATACTTGCTCGTTGCTAATATCCTGCTCATAAACCTTCTAATAGCAGTATTCAATAACATATTTAACGAAGTCAATGAAGTCTCGCATCAGGTTTTCGCTGTTTTTTTTATTTTACCTTTTGTTTTGCTTCGGGAGCAGAATTTTCAAACTCTGTATTCTTTAAGTTGAAACTTGAAACTCTACCATCGCGCTAATAATGCTTTTCAGTATCATGTTCTCTCGTGTTACGGTTATCAATCTTTTTTTTTTTAATCTCAACTACTATACGGAGACAAGAGATAATTACTTTAATCGCGATTAAAAACAAAATATTCCAGTTTCCTACAATGTTGTTGAAAATTCTGGTTCTGATATTTAAGTAAACCTAGTGCTTAAATTAATTGTATTGAGCATGATATACATAGAATTAATATACCTCTATAAATACTTGCATACTGTTGTGAAGAAACATTAGATGACCAAAAGATACCAACGCATAATCTTCTTGTGATTTAACTAAAAAGACCTAAGTATCTACCTAACATTTATTGAATATACCTAATAATAAAAAAAAATCTCAGGTGAGTTTTTGTTGTACTTACTAACAATTAAAGATAAAGATGAAAATATATATGTTACGGCTAATACCCGAAGTGCGGCTACACCTAGTTTTAGCCGGCTAAAACTAGGTGTAGCCGATAGCTGTTGGCTAAAACTAGGTGAATCGATCTGCTTTACCCCTGTAGGTCCCGAATATAGGTTAGAAACTTAAGGCGAGCGCGAAGCGCAGCGTAGCGTGAGCCTTAAATTTCGAGGTTATTTTTTTAACAGACAACAGAAATAACTTTTTTAATACCCCATGCTACACCTAATTTTAGCCGGCTACACCTAGTATTAGCCGCGAGTAAATCGGATACACCTAGTTTTAGCCAACAGCTATCGGTTACACCTAATTTTAGCCGCACTTCGGGTATTAGCCGTAACATATACTTTGAATTGTTTCCTTCATGTCACGTCAGTAAGTCAGCTACATAAAACAGACATTTTTTTAGTCAGCTATTTTCAAAAACATGATAGTACTCGTATTTGAATAACAGGAGCTAAAGTAATTATGACCAGTTTAAATGGAAAATATCTATCATTATTATATTTTTTATGAAATGAAAGTTAATTGTCCCTAGGTATGGATGTTCCAAAGATTTACAGTGGTAATGGAGTATGAACGAAAACCGGTTCTACCACCCCCGTTCATAATATTCTGTCACATCTACGCCACTGGTAAGTGGGTCACGAGGAATGTGTCCCACCAACGCTTCCAATACGACAATGGACTGAAACTCTTCTTGGAGAAGGAGGATATGGAAAGACTGTACGACTTCGAAGAAGAATGCGTAGAAGGTTATTTTAGGGAACAAGTGAGTTGGTTCTCGTAGATTTTTTTATGTACAACGGGATAGTGCTTGGCTTTCACCTCACCTGATGTTAAGTGACGATAAGGCCGAAGGTGGAAGCGCACTACACCCGGAATTCTCACCACTGAGGAACTCTATCTCACCTCTAACTGCCGGAACACAACAATTTTTAAATTGTTGTTATGGCGTCAGACTAAGGTAAGATGGTGGTAGCTAGCCAGGCGGACTTGAAATAAGCCCTACCACCAACCAAACTGAGTACAAATTGTACCCCTCCTGGGAATCGAACCCGGGACACCTACGTCTTACACAGGTGGGCGAACCACTAGACCACAGAGGTGGTTGAGATCGTACTAGATGGTGTTGTTTTCATAATACTTTGTTTTTTTGATTCAAATATAATATTGGATTGTGTGATAAAAAATATTAAAATCATTAAAATCTGCGCATAGTGTATTTTTTCTCAGCATAAAAAATATTTGTAATCAACATCTCAAATAAAACTAAATTAATATAAGAAACCTTCGTTAGAATTTCAATTTAAAACTTATAACAAAGTTTCATACCAATCAAGGATTATGAAAAAAAAAACAAATGGCTTGAACACATCTTGCAGACTAAATTAAACAGAGCCAGACTTAACTGCAATAAAAGTTGAAACATAAAATTGTAATGAAACAAAGAAAGTAAAATAAAACTATTTCCTTTGCTATTATGACTAAAGTTTTAATTAATAGACTCGAGTTTGATGAGTTTACAAGACGTCTGAAAGTCTACAATAGTCTTCAAGATAAATAATAAATGGGTAATTCTTCGGACCTATTAGATTCATGCGATAATATGTTTTAAGGTTGAATTAAATGTTGTCTATAGCATCCAGTAATTTGGAAATGCAATCCCGCAAATGCTGGATCGCGGGATTATGTTTTTTATGCGGGACTGCATTCCTTACCAGTAATGTTTGCACTCTAAAATTTAATGTACGATTAAAAAAAGAGAAACATTATTAGTATCGGGCTATAAACAGCATTTAAACCAACATCTCACTCAACATCTGAAGAATGACCAAGGTAATTATGCATAAAAGTTATTTTATTTTACAGGAAATTAAATTATCTAATTCTATAGAAGAGAGAGTAAGAAACACAACTGATAGAGTAGAACATATCACGACCAAAATGGAAGACTTAAATCAGAAAGCCAACTGCCAGATTCAATCTATACAGGTAAGTTTTTAAGCTTAAGAGATTTTAGTTAGGTTACAATTACAAATACTTTATTGCGAATTAAGTGTAGGTACAGAGGTGTTATAGATAAAAAGAACTTAAATACTTAATCGCCTTTTTCGGACACAACAATTTAAAAGAATAAGTTTTAAAAAACTTAACCACACATAGAGACTTAAGTAACTTAAACCTAAAACTTAAATCTAAATAAAATAGGCATTTTTTTCTCCTCCTTTTTATGTACGACGTGTGTATACTTACCTTAAACATGTTAAAAAAAGCGTTGACGACTTAGTATTTCATACAAACTTTCAAGTCTATATTTTTCGAAATGAATGAACCGATTTTAATAACTTTATACACATAAGGCAGAATAAATTGGTTTAAAAAGTTAATTAAAAGCATTTTCGATAAATATAGTGTCTCAGCTAAATTAGACGGATTTAAAAAAAATCATAGAAAGTTTCCAATCTCTTTTAAAATAAGACATTTAAAAAATGTTCTTAACTTTTTAGACCTATGTATCCTGCTTATGCGTATGAATTTTAAATAAAAACGGTTATTCATTTCGAAAAATAAGGCCCTTAATCATTAAATAATCTAGTGATATGTTGGCAAATTGGCATAATCTATGCGTTTTCAATTAATCTCAGAATGCGCGTTTTTCAATTTTTTTTTTAACTTCACGATAACTCCCGGCACGATCGAGTTCAAGTTCGAATCTAGTAAACCTCAAAACGGTACTATGTATGGAAACAACGGAAACCGTTTTCAATGTATCAAAATAACAGATTATTGACGTTTATTTGGGGTCTACCCTTTATGGCAGAACTTTTTATGTCATAATTTTATTATGCATAACAACTAATGGCATAAACTTCATGTCGCAGAAAATCTTTTGGCATATACTCATTTATCATACACTTGAAACGCATAATTTTGTATGCCAGAATCATCTTTTGGCATACATTTCATATCCATAATAATTAAATAGTAGAACCATCATATCGCAGAAAGTTCACAGTCAGAACCATCATATCGCAGACAGTTTATAGTCAGAATCATCTTTTGGCATACATTTCATAATCTATAGTCATTAAAAGGCAGAACTATCATATCGCAGACAGTTTATAGTATCTTTTGGCATACATTTAATAGAAAATTCATATCTAGAATTATTTTGTACTAG